>OZ010663.1:41111574-42311574 GCA_963932335.1 Andrena marginata | reverse complement strand
ATAGTAGGTGCCTAAAGGATCAAGCTACAATCAAAGAGGAGATATAATAAGAGGCGTCACTCGGCAAGGACAGAAATAACCTAGGGAAATCACTAGACAACCAATTTAAATGCCCATTCGGCCCCATTCGGCAATGATCGGTGAACTTCGACAATAATCAACCAACTGCGGTAAGGTATATTTAGTCGATTTGAATATCCCACTCGAATAGACAACCAATTTAAATGCCAAGGTCAAAGGTTCCGCCCGGAGTGACGCCTCTTATTATACCTACTCTTTGCTACAATATCCAATACTCATTTGCGTTCAAATTAGTAGCAAATATGAAATATAACGTACAGGTACAATGTTTTAAGTGGTACGATGTAGGCAATCCTCCCCTACATATTGTACGAAACGGCCGATTTAATATCACTCTTGCGACCACGTGTTTTGGAACATGTTGCATCGAGCACTCTGTCTAGAGTACAGATAGTGAAACCAGATAACGGGAGTCATATGACCACAATCAGAATAATCATTTATTTATCGGCTTAGTCACGCGTCTCAAGATATCTAATACCGCTCATGCAAACTCAAGTAGAGTCATAATCGTGTAGATTACTGCAGATTATATTGTCGATGTGTAAACGTAGTCAAGTGTTATCGATATTAATGAATCGAGTTACGCAATCGTGGCAGGTTTATGGATTAGAGAATACAAGTTCTAATCTTAACGATTCTAAACAAGTCGATTTGGAATATTAATATTACTTAGATACTTATTGTTAGTAAATATTATGCAAAAATCAAATTCTGCAGAATAAATAGGTGGTAGTTCCGTTTTTGATTAAAATTGGGATTGCACGATAAAAGAAATTCTTTTGCACAGTGTTTCGTATTTATATTCCACTTTTTACATTTCCTAAAAATTTAGAATTCCCCATTTCTCACCAGCTTTAACTAAATACGATTTAAAACCCTTTAGAAATTTCAACCAAACTGTTGTCTGAATTGCGCCAACTATTTCAAACCCACTCGCACACCTAATCTCCTTCTCTCTTTCCCAAACACCGTTATCACCATCCAGCGAACATACCTCGAATACCAATTCTGACCCACAGAAGTGTCATATCAAATAATTCCAACACGCAGTACACACATTCCTAATACTTACAGTTTCCACCCAAGAAAAGTAAATCCAACGGCTACTAGAAAACACTCGAATAATATAACTTTTCAAATAAAGTTTAAAATGATATAATTCGGACCATAATCAAGGACATTACTTGAGAAACCCTTTTGCCGAATTGAAAGCCCGTTTCGTTAAAAATAGTTCGATTTCAATTATTTTCTGTCCAATTAATCGGGAGAACGCCAGGAATCCATTGGTGTCACTTTCCTATTGATACGATGGAAAATAAACAAATTCAGATTCTGTAGAATCTGACCGGTAGGCGACCGCGTGTGGATCAGGCCGCAAAGGCTCGCGCCGGTTATTCGACTTTCTAGTATAAAGATAGAATGAAAGTTGAACCGTTATTCGATCTTCGAATAACGGATAAACGTAAAGTACCTTCTATCTAGATGTTATCTAGATGTTATTTTGCCCAACTCTGATTCGAACCTACTAAGAATACATCTCCATTTCTGAGCCCCGTTCTCGAATCGTATTTCCCCATCGCCGTGACGACGCGACCAGCCAACGAGGCGTGTTTCATCGTGACGAGCGACGCAATTCCCCATTCTGCTAATCATGATTTCGCATGCACGCGCTGCCCGAGCTCGCGGAAGTCGCGAATCTTCATTCTTCATTCTTCATTCTTCATTCTTCATTCTTCATTCTTCATTCTTCATTCTTCATTCTTCATTCTTCATTCTTCATTCTTCATTCTTCATTCTTCATTCTTCATTCTTCATTCTTCATTCTTCATTCTTCATTCTTCATTCTTCATTCTTCATTCTTCATTCTTCATTCTTCATTCTTCATTCTTCATTCTTCATTCTTCATTCTTCATTCTTCATTCTTCATTCTTCATTCTTCATTCTTCATTCTTCATTCTTCATTCTTCATTCTTCATTCTTCATTCTTCATTCTTCATTCTTCATTCTTCATTCTTCATTCTTCATTCTTCATTCTTCATTCTTCATTCTTCATTCTTCATTCTTCATTCTTCATTCTTCATTCTTCATTCTTCATTCTTCATTCTTCATTCTTCATTCTTCATTCTTCATTCTTCATTCTTCATTCTTCATTCTTCATTCTTTAGTCTTCATTAGCCGGTGAATTGCCGCCGGTCGCGGCGCATTTTCCCGACCGATCGAATATTTCAGACGCCTCCGACGCCGCCGGACCTACCTACACACATACATATTTACCGCGGCAAATTTCCGCGGGAAATTTCTTGCAGTCGTCGTTGAAATATTCACGGCGTCCCTGGCACCCGCACACCGAGGGCAAAATGGCTCGCGCACCCTCCGCCATGGTTGCCTGGCGATTTTTAATTAATCAGCGACAGTTTAAACGCGCGTCGCTCGCTGGTCGGACGTTTAATGAGTTTCCCGCGGAATGAAAAATTGCCAGCCGCTTCGCGCTCGATTCGTTTAGGACGCGCCTCCGAAGGTCTGTTGCGGCGTAAACCGATGCTTTGTGACGGAGCGGCATGTGTTTTAAGGACTGCAGGACGTTGCTGGTGCACGTAACGATTTGACAGGCGAACCACTTTGAAAAATGTTCCTCTAAGTCCCTTGCGCCTTTTTAAATGATCGCTGCTGGCAAGAAGATTCTGTATACAGCGTTTTCACAGTAAAATATTAACCCTTAATATTAAACCTTTAAAGTGAAATAAAATATTAACACTTTTCGAAAATATCGACGCGAAAACAAGGCAAAATCGTGCACGGAATGGGATTTCATAATAACACTTTGCACTGTGCAGGATGCGAAACCGAGCTGGAGAGAACTGTAGCTATTAAACCTGCTATTAACTCGCACTTATTAGCCAATGCAGAGTTTACTTGTACCCAGTCTGTGCACCAAGCTAGGTACTTACATAACTTAACACTTACAATTAGTAGGTACCTATCACTTTTTACAGAAAAGTCTAATGCAACAGCTTATGCCAAGGCAGATACCTTTTCCTCCGTAGGCGAACTCTTAAGCAGAATTGGGCATTAATTAAATAAAAGATTATTTAAATAACGAGTGAAGTGAAAGTTAATGTACCTAACTTCAGATTATTTGACGAATAAAATTAAGTTTTTATGCGTCGAGCGTTTCAACTACAACTTCAAAGTTGAAAAGTCTATTCGACGCTGAAGTTGAAGCGCTCGACAAATATTTTTTTAACTTTTATTCGTCATTCGAAATTTGAATGTAAATAAAAATTTTGTCCATCTCTACTCTGAAGTAACAACTGAACTTAACTCCTTTAGTTGATGCACACGCCGCGCGAAGAAACTGTGGTGGCTTACAGGGGAGGTGCAGACGCGCGAGAGCGCCACTAACGCCGTTCCAAGATGTGTACAAATGAATTAATGGCGAATAAAGTAGCGCTCACTTTGCGAGCCCGCGTGCACCGAGACCTCTTCGTGTCCGTTTACAAGTTCCAGTAACCACTTCGCTTTCGAGCTACCACTCCTCAATCCCCCTGTATCCCGCGTCATAAAAAAGAGGAACAAACTGATAGCTCCCGAAGGACAGTCCTTGAGAGCAGGAGTCTCCATGAAGTTGTAGCCCGAGTTCGTGGGGCGTTCGAACGTCAGCCACGTACGAGCGCGCGCTCCGACTCGCGGAACGTGAGCGGCAAACTTCCGAATTCTCTGGCAAAAGAAATCGAGTTCGCAAGAGGCTGTCCGTGATCTTCCGCGTTACGCTACGGGCGACGGCCACGCGAATTTCCGTCCTTCATCCAGCATTCCGCAGCCGCCCGCAGTCACGCGAGAATCAGCAGAGGAGGCCGGCCGCGGCACTGCCAGGGAGGCGCGGCGGGATAGATAGAGAGGGACGAGGTCGAAGATGGCATTGGATTTGCAAATATCCCTCTGCCTCTCGCACAGCTGCTCGCGCCGACCCTTACGCTTACGCACGCATGTATGCGCGCGTTAATACGCTCCGCGCCACGTGGGCCACCGGTAGCCCACGGTAGTTTGCTGGAGGTGCATCGTTTGAAGGAAACGAATTCAATTGCTCAATTCGGTGCCCAGCTCGAAATATAGGTATTATAGGTAATAGTGCAAGAAAAAGCTGAAATTCAATATCGCAATCTAGCTTTCTCATCACTTTTTGTAGAAAAAAATTGACCTAACTTGAAAACTGAAACATGTATCAGCTTGCCCCGGCCTCCCCTATAATATCTGCAATCATTCAAATAATAAAAACCACGCGTCTTGAACTCAGAGCCGAATCACAGAGGAACACCCGAGACCTTCAGGAGCACTGAATACTTCTTTCGTCTGTATGTTTTATGTTGAAACGCGGATTTCTCTTCCGAATAAATAACTTTGGTCGCGCCAGAAGAGAAGTTCCGCCGTAAGTATGCCACGTAAACTTGATTTGTAGATCACATTCATTATCCCACGCGCGGTAAAGCGTGCGTTTAACAGTTATTTTCGAGGGGAGGGACGCTCGCTGTCCCAGGGGGTTCGCGAGAATATATTCAAAGGGAGGAGTTATCGTGCTCCGTCACGCGCACCTATAGAAACATCTTCCGACTTAGCCAGTCGCTTGTCCCCGTTCCCAAAGAAGATCGAACGAGCTCCTCTCCCTTGGAATAAAGATGAAGAAAGTCCCGTCACGTAGCGAGCCTTACAGCAGAAGCCAGTTAAATTGAAATAATTCGTACGACCTCCTCGAATCTTGTATTCAAGAGTTACGGCGCGCGGCGCGGAAATTATCTCCAAGGACCGAGATGCCCGGGGAGATGAATCCTGATGGATCAGGATGCTTTGAAAAATGCGATAGCCCTGTCAAATCGCAGCTGATTTATGGGGGAAGCTTGCTGCACGAATCTGGCTGCATACGTTTTATAACAGCCGGGAGGAAAGAATGCGGAATGCTTATTTAAATTTCGCGATTGCTCCGCCATCACTGGATCGACCCTTCAGCGACGGACGATGCAACTCATCGTTCACGAGAACGCAGACTCGCGTGTTCCAAAGCACTTGGAATTTGAAAAGAAGCGGGGCCAATGCAGGGCAGATGAATATTACTTTTATGAAACTTGAATGGAATTCAGTCAGCCGTGGTCTTATCACTTAAAATCAGAGATGGGCAAAATTTGTATTCAAATAGGTAAGAGTTAAAAACATTATTCCTCGTGCGCGGAAAAAAAAGTTAACTCCGGTTAACGAATGAATGGCGGGTTTTCTTTGACCTTCATTCGTTAATCGAAATTTTATTTAAATCAAAATTTTGCCCATCTCTGCTTAAAGTTAGAAACACTGTTTAGATTAATGTAATCCGGAGAACACGAACCTCTGAACGTGATTTCCCCTTAAATACAGAATTCTACAATTACCTAACCAATCGTTGAAATAATGAAATTGAGAAATTTTATTCTCAATCTATTTTAAGATTAGAAGAGCAAGGAATTCGAATATTCCACATTTCTCTCCTCGCTTTTTTAAATCCATAACCCCCGTATACTTTTCCAATCCCGATACCTCCATAAGTGAAGAAACTGTGCCGAGTAAAGCCAATTTAATCAATCCCTGAAGCTAGCACACCCCCTCGAGATTCTACTTGACGACACGAATCGATTACCAGATTCTCGCACACCACCCTTAAAACACTGGTACCCGAGAGCGCAGAGGGGGCAGCGATGCCTTCGTAGCGGGAAAAAAGGGTGCAAGAGCAAGGTGGCGAGAGAAAGAAGGTCCGCGGTCGGCGCAGTTGCAGCTGGTGCGCCTCGAATTAGCTTAAAAGCCCGGGAGCAACGGGCACTGCGAGCGCGGAGAAAAGCGCTGCCCTGGCCCTCGTACATCACGGGAGATAAAGGGCTGCCAGACGGAAAGCACGTATATAGTGGTTTCGGCGACAAGCTTCAGTCTGCTCGCAGGCCGCAGAAATATCACGCGGGCTCGTCCAGAGGCTACTTTGGAAACGGCCCACATACCACTCGCGAAATGCTTCCTCTTCTCGCGGAGATGCCGGGCCAAGTGTTTCGGGGTGGCCGAGGAACTTACTAGCAAAGTGTCTGGAAATTTATATTTTCCAGAAGGGAAAGACAGTATGTCTGACGGTGTAGGTTCTTTTCTGAGCAACGGAATATGTTGTAACTTTGGCGAATTAGACAGTGAAATATGGAGGGAAATATTCTGCCACTGATATAGTATATTTATAATGGACTCTTTATAAGAACCTGTAACTAGCTTGGGGGAAGACACTTTTTCGTCCATCTTATCAGCAGTTGGAAGGAACTTGTTGCATAGAATTCTGTGTTATGGGGAGGTAATTGATATTGCATAAATCTACTTAGTTTTGGTGGAAATGGTAGGAAAATTGAATGTACTTTGCTAGAAATAATATACTCTCGACATCGTTTTAATAAGCATCTTTTCCTGTACACTAAATTCTACACGAAACAAGTGAATAAATTTTGTGTAAAGATTTTTCTGAAGGCGATTTACATCAACGATTTCAATTAAATGTACGTATCAATGAAAGTACACAAGTCCACTCACAATTCGAAGGAAGACACCTAGTGTAATAACAATGACGTTGCAACGTAAAGTCTAACCGTTCGTTAACTGAAAATGGAAAACAATTACCCAAGGGTTTATCCCTCAATTGTTTTTTATCGCGCTCAGGCGGAAAGAATTTTTTTTCTACGCGAGATTCACCGTGGAAAGGGCCAACACCGCTTCCCGGTCGTTTGCCAGAATTTAAGAGATAAAAGGTTCAACGTTAAGCGGCTCATCTCCCGCGCGTTAATTAAATTTCCCCTTAGACTTTCAAATTCTTCTTCCCATCGAGTGAACGCTTCGAAATTATCGCGTCAACGCGAGTCAGTATGCTTGCGTCGCGTTAATTCATCGGTGTCGTTCGAATGAATCGACGCGAGGGCATTGCCTTACGTGCTATCCTGCGCAACATCGTTAATTAGTTTCGTAACATTCATAGCGACGATTCGGGTGTAATATTATAACTTTACTTAGATACAGCGTTGCTGTAAGGTGTATCGCGTTGCAGCTGTTGCGTCCCGTAGTTACTCTGCAGAGAGGGAAGTTGGGGCGAGAGATATCCCTGGATCTTCCGGTTTTATTGCAAAGCGAAATTATGTAATTCTAGGACACCTGTCGACACGTGTTTGAGAACGATCGCTTATAAAGTGTTTAAAGTAGGTTTATTTAACTTGAAACTATTACCAGCTTCAAGTGGTAGTTAAAAAATGTTTATTAATTCTTGAATCTATTAGATTCAACTACACACTATTTAGTTTAAATGGCTTCATTCATCCCTTGCCCATACTTCAAGTAGTACTTGAACTTAGCAGATTCATTAATGCTTGAACTTTATCAGGAATACAGTACATTCTATTTACATATTTCGTTGATGGGATTTCGTGATTCGTCCTTTTATACGTGTGTGGTACTTCGTGTTATAAATTATTCATTTTCAACTTGAGTGGTCTATGGAAATTATACTTGAACAATGCTAATGACTCGAAAAAGAAATGTGAAGAATCGTTGCACAAGCAGAAGAGACAATGCGATTAATTACATTGCAAGGAGTGTTAGATGATACAAGTGTTGCATTATAAAAATAAAATGCAGGATTCTTCGTGACCAGTGCAGGTAGCATACATTTTATTCATTCTGCATGGGGCGAGCGTTTAACGCGACTAAATAATCGTAAGTTTGATGGAAACCCCTTGCACGTGTATCCCATTATGGGGAATGCCATATACATATGTATTATATTTTATATTAGAACGAGAATATATGTGTAATTTATCGAATATTCTCGTGCACTGATAAAATATGTATTTATGATCGTCGGAAAGTAGGTATAATGAAGTAGCAACATACCATTTTCTTTCCGTTCTCATTTAATTTAACATTTAATTTTAAAGATGAGTGTAGCGTCCTCTGCACGTGGATTTTGGAGGTATTCTACAGCTTATAGTAGCAGTCCCATTAAGACAAAGATTATTCCGGTATATGGTTCATCGAAATCGGTCCAGTAGTTTCTGAGTTTTGCGCTTTAAAACATACATACGTGGGACGAACATTTTTACATTATGGTATAAATATAGATCTATTAAAGAGTAGGCATTCCTTTGTTATTATGCATGAAAAAATCATTCAACGAGCACTTACTAAGGAGACTGCAAGGATGCGATCTTCCTCCGTTTTTTTACGAGAGCTTCCTGCAGCCTCGGTATTTTTCTTCTATTAATTAAAGCTCCCTTTCATCTTCCCCCTTCGGTTTCATAAATACTCAATTTCCTACAGGCTTTCAACGTCCTCCCCTATTTCTCTAAAGGAATATTCTCTACCGCAAAGCGTGATAATCCTAAACCCCATCCAATAGACATCTGCATAGTCCCCGTACTCTTCAAGCATTATACTATTGGAAATCCTACAACACTTTCATTATTAGTGAGAATTTTTCATTATAAACCAAAACGAAAATTAAATCCTTCACCACTCAAACCATTCTTTGCCACATACACCTCCGTTCAATGTTTGTATTGTTAGTCAATTAAAAAATATCTTCCTACATCGAATACTTCATTTCCAAAGCCATCGACAAAATAAATTTTCAACCCCCAAATTTGAGGGTTGCTTTCACCCTAAATAACAATACATGTCGAATATTATTCTAAAAACTACTTCTCGCGAAAATGTCATCAAAAGCCCTTATCAGTAGCCATCCCCATCTCGTTACAATTAACACAAGCAATTGGACGGACGTTAGAAACTCAGAAATTTCACTCGAGCTCTCGTTCCCATCTTCGCCCACTGCCAGCAGGAGCATTCGAAATTTCCTTAACGCCCCCCAACCCGGGGCACTCGAGTTTATTCCTATCTTTACGCGACTTCGCCGTTGCTGTGTCGTTTTCCTCGAGAAGGAAAGCTACGATCCCCCGCATCGCGCTCTCCCAGCTAGAGGTTCGCGTGCACTCGCAGAGAAATTTTTACGAAACTCCGCCGCGAGCCGGCCCCGTACTTTACGCTTTTCGAAATTCAACGACCAGCATTCTTCGTTGTTAGCGCCTCCCCGACGGGGGTGGCTGCTCCACCCGCTCGTCAGATCCACCCACCCCCGGCGCTCGTAAGTTTCCTCGTTATTAAAAAAGTTATTATTTATCGTAAAGAACTTTTCGCCCGCTAGCAACGACGTTAGCTCAACGTGTTCTCGATAAAGTAATCTTTAAATACTGCTCGCGCGATGCTCCGCGGATCCGGCGGGGAAAGTTACACTTCCGGTCTGTTCGACTGCGCGCCAACGGGGATGCAATTTGCACCGTGTTATTTAAAACGCGACTGCAGAGAGATAGGCCGATAAATTTCTATGGAATTTATTTATAGGTAATTTATGGCTGTGACTATTTATGTACATCTATTTTGAATAAAATATTTATTCGTATTAAAATATTTATTTGTATAAAAATATATCTGCTTAATATCACATAATACATTTTTTTCTTTGTATAAATAGCTGTAATTGTTGTAATTGACGCAATTTTTGTATATCATTAATTTTGTAAAGCTATTAATTTACGAGAATGTTTTTTAAATGGGATTCTTTTCGATTGGTCAATTAAAATTATTGGATATTGAAGAATTATTGTTATTATTATTATTATTATTATTATTATTATATAAACGGGACAAAAAATCTCATAGCTACAAAGGAAGTTCACAACAGGGCTTAGAGTTACACGCACTGAGTACAGAAAAATTAACATTAGCTTACATCGGACAGATTATGTAACAATGACCGGAACGAACTTCGAGAAAGACTAAAGGGATCACAGTCGTTAAAATGTTGATTAGCTACGCTCATGGCACGATTAATCAAGGCGAATAGAGGCCAGGATCGCAAATGTCTCTCCGGGGCAGTAAAGGAAACATATGATAACAATATAGATTACAATTAAAAATTGAAAATTAAAATCGAATCGAATCGAATCGAATGGAATATTTTAAAATATTTTTTTCTTATGTGTATAATATATATTTGTGTTATATTTTATTTGTAACAGTTATACCTAAAACATATATTTATAGTTTTCAACATAAATGAATAGATTTTAAATCATAAAAATAAAGATGTTGTACGTTTACATGGTGTTGAAGTGGGTGCTCCGTTTTATCCCACCACTTGAGCGAGGCGACGATTTCAATACCTTCGGTAAATTTCATTTTCCGCCGGTCCCAAAGATTTTTCTTAACAATGGCTTTGATTTTCCTACAGCCTAAGGTCCACTGAAGACTCCCGTTGAAGTCCCATGTATTTTTCTCTTTCCGATTTTATGTTATCACCCTCGAAAGTTAAGCGTTTCGTTTTACCCCACTTTCAAAAATTACCCCGACAAAATCAAAGCTACTGAAATTCAAGTAGCCACTAAAATGCCATCAAGAACGAAGAGCGTCGACCACAGGTTTTATTAGAATGGGAACGTACGTGGAAGAAACGACGCGCAGTGTGGCATCGTCGTCCTCGCCGTCAATCTCCGTTCGACGCTGTCGCGGAGCGAGGCGAGCGATTTAACGAGCGAAACAGTTCCGCCGCAGCCCACCAATAATCACGGCAGAGAATTACTCCTCCTCGCGATCGTTCTGTCGCAGACTTCCGCTAACGACTACTACCAATTATTAGCTCTCATTATCGCGGCTACGAAAATTGCCCCGGCGGCAACTGTTTTTCACCGTTGGCGGATACGCGCAACACCGCCCGCTGAGCACGCGCGCTCCTCGCCCGTAATAACCTACATATATTTTTCTCGCGATAATGCGACGAAAAAATATGCCGACGATTTGTTTGCCGAGCCGCCACTGGCGAGCAAATAAGGGCTTAGCGGGGCGATGGCGAAATATTACGAGGCAGAAGGGCCTTGTTACATCGCGAGGCGCTCCTCTCCGTGGCGCGATAAACGGCGCTCGAGAAACCGGCCTTAGTGGCGTCTTTCCTCTTTGTTGAACGAATTAACGAATCATTGGACGAGCATGAGAATTGGAAAAACTATGTTGGGATAGTCGATGGAGCTGGTTATGCAGATTCACGAGGTATCCTAGATAAAGATGCACACCCTTCTATGTGTTTGAGTTTCTTATGTTGGAAGGTAAATAAATAGTCACGAGTGGTCACGCGCCATGTAGCTACTTATTGTTTTAGAGTAATTTCTGGTGGCGTTGTTCGGAGATGTGATTTTTCTGTATAAAGATCGTTGACGGCGAGATGGATCTGTTGGTGTTATCATTCATGTGGGACTGATGGTCTTAAGTGGTTAGACCACCTTGGACGAAGCAAAGTTATAGTTATTTTCGACAATTCTTTTACGGAGATAATGAAATAAATGGAAAATTCGATATTCACCTATTATTCTACAACTCTCGACGGAAGAAGTTTTATTGTTTTTCGTAGAAAATGGTGGCGTTAGGGCCGTGATACGCATCATCTTGGCGAGTGACCTAGAACAAAAAACCAAATAGATTTATTTTCTACATGCCTAAAACTAAAGAAGTAAATACCGATTTTGCGTTATCTTCAACATATTCTTTGCAATTGACATTTTTATAAAAACAAAACTTCGCTATTTCGACACAAATTAATGTTCGTGGATATCCATATGCACTTATTTAGTTCTAGGCGTGTGGAAAATAAAACTTTTTGATTTTATCTTCTAAGTCAAACGGTATAGCCGTGTGGTTAAACACCGTGGAAAACGTCGCTCGGTTAGATGTTGCATATCAAGGCTCTAACGCCACCATTTATTTCATAATCTCTCCAAAAAAATTGCCGAAAATGACTATAACTGTGCTTCGTCCCAAGTGGCCTAGCCAAAATAATAGGTCATTTTTCGGATTTTATTTAAAAACAGTAAAGTTTTCAAATTCTTTTTTTATCTACGATTATGTACATACTAATGCAATCTATACAGTTATGTTACACTATGCCGTATACTTTTTTTTTAAACGAAATCCTAAAAATGACCTATTGCTGGAGTGATTTGGCGGAAGGGTGCCCTTAAATGCTTCTGGTGAGGAGGAATTTTGATTCGTTTCTAACTGGAGGCACTATAGTGATTGGAGAATTTAGTTGTCCGTGTGTTCTTCTTTTGTGTATTGGGAATGTTGAACTGTGTGAAATTTGATGTGATTTGATTTATATGAATGACTCTTGACTTTGAATTTTCATAGATTTTAATTCTGTGGAATTCACAAATAGATATTATTTCGAGGAGATTGAAAAATTGTGAAATGGATTTGGTAAGGTAATTTCGTGTGACGAATGCTAAGAAATGTAGGAGTGATAAGTAGCTTTGGTAAGGTTTGAAGGCTGAAAAACTTAATAGAAACCATCCGATGAGAGAAATTGTAGAAAGTATTGTAGAATTTCGAAAACTCTAGGACCCCTCTATTTTTGCAGCAAAATTCGTGTTTAAATTCACGTATTGCACACCCACCGTTATCGAAGCGCAGGGAAGCAATTTCAAGGTAATATAGCGTCGTAACAATTAGATACGAGCAGTAACTTCAATTAACAGTAAATTCAATCACCCAAGTAATTTCGAGAAGGTACTCCGTTCGAATACGGCTTTTTGTACACGAAGAGGTGGTTTTTTGCCACACGGCGAAACTCAGCGAGAAGAGAAACAGAGAATTCTCCTCTGGGAAGGTAGGATTTTAGCTTCCTAAGTGTAATGTTGTTCTACTTTCCAGCTTCTTTGCAATAATCCTTTCGCGAACGTTACGCGTAGCCTTGCGTGAAAATTTTCACTCGCAAAATTCAGTCCTCCTGATGGGAAAATGGGAAAACGTTTTCGTACATTATTAGGCCAATGAGAATGATTACTCCTCTTGGAATTTAAATTAGCGTCGCGCTCCTTCGTCGGGCTGAATAAAATTTTATCTTCTTGAAAGACAAGTTGCCAATTATGTATAAAAAGCAACCGCTTCTCGAAAAGCTATTTTTTAGACATTAGATTACTGAAGGGAGAAGAGAGTTGTTTAGAGAGGACTGATTTTCGATAATAATATTTTAAACAAATTTACTAGACAAAATTAGCAATTTTCTTTTCTTTTATTTAAGTATTTTTATTTTCTCAAATACGGGAAAGTAAGTAGGTTCCAACGTGAAACGAATAAAAACTACATGTTCCGTGATCGGGGCACTAATAATGACACTGAGCAGCTCTGGCTACTAGACAAGTCACTGTTTCCATCACAATTCTGTACTTATACCGAAGAATATACACACGAAACTCCCTTCACACGTTCGTGTGAGCAAGAATAAATTTGGCTGAAACGTGTGTCTTTTGAAACATGGGAACTTTTGCAAGTAACATTCTTTTGTAAGTTTTGTATCGCCAGTACTTTCGGAGATATTCATTTGCCCGGGTATGTGCCTCGCCTGGGACACACAGGGATAAGCTGCATAATCATGAATTTTTCTTAAATATGCGAGGCGCAGTTAACGAATTCTTCATTAAACAGGAAACCCGTTTATTAACCTCTTAAGCGAGAAATTATGCGCACCGAGAAGCTCGTGCATACCTTCCTCCACTCGCCCGTTCACTTTTTTCTTCCGCTTTTCCCCGCCCCATCATTTTTTTTTCTTTAACCTAGAGAAATAGTAGCTCCAAACACTTTAAGAGGGAAGCATAATTTGCAGCTGCGTGTTCTGCTGTAGCTACTCATTCTGTAACAGCTCAATCTACTTCTGTGTACCTGTTACAACATGGAAATGTAAATGGAGAAAACTGTGTAATTGCAATTTGAAAGAGTAAAGGAAGAACGGGAGGTAATAAGGATCCTTGAATTTGATGGCTGGACAAGGTGAGTTAACTCGGCATTTGGACAAAATTGTTAATCGAGCTAGGGGTTATAGCAACACTCGTACAGATTAAGAACCCTTTGGAATTTTTTGTTTCGGATGAGCCTGACGCGGAAAATCACCTACGCCGTGAACATACCTACCTCCTTTTTGGGAGGTGCCATATTGACACTGTAAAAAAACAATTAAAACAAATTCCAAAAATTCGTTTCATTTTTTTTTGTTTGCATAATATAAGAGTAGCTTAATAAATGCCAGTAAGATTTATTTCATTATGTTCCATTTACTGAGAAAAATATCTTTAAAAATAGCCTCATTTTTCGACGGTTCAAAGTAGAATGACCCCTGAAGGGTTCAATCCACTGTGATGCTTTGAAAAATGAAGCTATTTTTAAAGATTTCTTTCTTCCTAGATACAACATATAATGCAATAAATCTTTTTGGCATTTATTAAGCTACTCTTATATTATACACAAAAAATTTAAAACAAGTTTTTTAATTTGTTTTAAAACTTTAAACGCGATTATCTCAAAAGAACATTTTTTCAACTGGTGCAGGTGATTTAAAAAAAAACTATTTGCACCAATCAGTCTGAAATGTTTACACGTTATTCAGCACATCGGTGGCTATGGTCGGGACTACGGAAACTTTTTTCGATGAAATATTTCATACTTTTTACAAGGCAAAATGATTGAAAAATTCGCCGTATTTCGACACTTAAACTTCAAAGCTCTGCAATTTTGTTAATTTTTTATCAGTAAAAATAATCCCACTCATAATGAATACAACACACTTTGAATTTTTTGTTTCAAATGCGTCGTTCTCACGGAATCACCTGCACCAGCACTACATCCCATTCTCAAGGCGCTCACATCAGTGCAATATTGTATATTTAAAAAAAAAACTGTTAAAAATTTAAAATAGATTTTCTTATGCAGTCCATAAGAGTATTGATAAGTAGACAAAACATTATTTACGTTGGACATTCCGTTTACTAAAAAATAAATCCTAAAAAGTGGCAATTTTTTACGACATAAATATTTAAATTACCAGCGTTGGTCCCCGGGAATTAGTTGCATCCACTAAAGTGGCATTTTTTAATACGAAGAAGAGGAACGTTTGTTGAGGAAAGCATGCAGAATTTGCGAAGCTAAACGCTTGGTAGCCTCCTGGATGACATTCCATTAAGCACGCGAAATGCAAACTGATGATTTCCACCTTTTATTTCAGGCTTATTCCAGAAGTGCAGGTGCAACGCTGGGTAATAGGTAATTTCCCCAACGTTGCACAGAGCGATAGGAAGCAACGCATCACCGAGGCGTGTGTTCCAATTACATAGCTTGAACTGGAAAATGTCCACGGGTCAATTATCGCGTGGTTTCAGTACAGCGTGAATATTACCTGCAGCCATTTTGGACGATTTTTCGAACCCGGTGGGAAGCTAGGTATTTCAAGCATTTCGAAACGGGGCATTTAGAGTTCTTTACGTAAACGATCCTTCGGTGTTTCGTTATTTATACCTTTCTTTTCAAAGCAAGAAATATATGCGTCGACGAAAACAGGGAGAAATAAAATGGAGGCAGTATCACGCGATACCTATTACCTTGATACTTTCTAGTACGTAGAGGTCTGCGGTTTAGATTTCAGGAAACAGAATGTGAAGGGTGACATTCTTCAAGTTGAAGTGTTTTAATTATTACTTTTAAGGAGGTTGTAGGTACTTGCAGCAATTGGATGATAGTACCCAGTTGGTTAAGTAGTGAAAATTATCCATGAAATCAAATAGTATAGAAACTTAAAAGATTTTAAATGAATTATAAAAAAAAAATTTTTTATGGAACCTATGCTATCAAAGATAATTTTCCATCCAGTTTTCCAAGATGGAAAGACAGGAAGTGAAAATGTATTCAAGCTAGTGAAAATAAGGAATTGAAGATGTAAATTTGATGTGCAATTTTGCTGTTATTTTTTCTTATATTTCTAACGCTTTGGAGTACCTAACACTATTGCACGATGGTAACGCGGGAAATGCTTCGCGTGAGTGGATCGAAAGGCCAATTATCGTTCGCTAATTTTCAAGCTTTAAACTACGAGCTTCCTGTAATACCGAGCAAAGATGTTCGTGACGAAGAGAATCTCGGTTACACTCGCCTCGACGTTATCCCTTCCTTCCTTCCTTCGTCAATGCGTGTCTCGAGTTCTCTCCTTCCTGCAAGTTACGCTGAAACCACGATAATGACGGCTAATTGACACTGGCGGAGGCTGCTTGCCAGCCAAGCCGAGATCGTACGAAATCTCTGAAGCGAACGAATCACCGCTCTCCGCGGACCAGAATTTCTTAGATCATCGCTCAATTGTAAAAATATTTCACTGCCAAATTAAAATAATCACATCATTATAACTGCCACGCTGAAGAAATAATTCCTCCTAAGGTCGAAGCCAGATATACTCCCACCAGACAGTTTGCCTGCCTCGGTGCTCCTTTTTTCAACATTTTCTCACTAGCTCTCGTCCCATCTCGCTCTCGCTTTCGCAGAACGAGAGCGAGCCAGAAGTGGTGGGGATGGTGGCAAGCTTCTGGCGTGTAAGCCAAATCCAGCTGTCACTGTAGAAATACACAGATCAGAATAGGTGTGCTTTAGCTCCGAAAAAAAATCAGGAGTTTTACTGTTCGGCAGATTGATTCTTTCTCGATAACTTCATCTCGTATTGGTCTACGCATAGCTTCGTAACGCACACAGCCATTACGCTAAGAATAAATAACAGCCATACGGCTACGTTGAGGCGAAGCCGAGCAGTAGAGCTGTTCGAGTACTCGGAACAAGCGAGCCGGGATATACTCGGTTCGAATAACCGATCCGAGCCGAGCGCTCGAAAGGACCGAGCGGCTCGATTAAAGCGAGCGGTTCGATTAAAAAACGAGCGGCTCGATTAAAAAGCGAGCGGCTCGATTAAAAAGCGAGTAGATTGCATAGTGAAGGTAGCGATTGACGAACGAAACATGTGGATCATTCGTGCCACCTGATTGTTTCCAGCCGCTCGCTTCATTCCAGTACTCGGCTCGGCTCGGAAACCGAGTCCCGGCTCGACTCGAATTTCGAGCTACTCGAATATTCGGGGACCACGCAATTCCAATTGACAAATCCGCGATCGTCAGATGGTGGTGGTTGATTTCTCCTCGATCGCTCCTCGCGAAAATCAATTCACCGGCCAATATATTTGGCTTCGACCTTAATTAAATCGACTGTGAATAAAACTTTCCGTATAAATTATATCATTTATTTAATTACAACAACTGGTACAATCACTAAATCAGCGTAATTTTTAAGAGAAATATATTTACGAGTCGCTACTAATTTACAGAAGCTACAAATTAATAAAATAGAAATTAGAATATAATGATTTTTGCATATTGTCGACTACAGGGAGGTTCGTTTAAGTTTTGTGTATTCGCCTTTGGAGCGACGAAAGATTATATTGATCTTTAATTTATTCGGCCATTAGAAATTCACGGCGATCCTAACGGCTGCTGCGATATACTTCGAAATCCTGCTGCCTCCGCGCGAACCGTTATGAATTAAGTAGTGGGTGCAAAAAATTGATAAACCTTTCGAAAGCTTCCCTCGGCTTGCCTTCCACTATCGCGGCTAAACTTCCCCACCAGCATGAAAATGTAAATACGGGCCCATTAATTTTAATTTTCGGATTATCCCCCACGCACTTTCATTGAGATTTACACCCCGGCGAAGGTGAAACCAAAATGAATAATTACCGCGCGTCATGTACGAGTAACATTTCCAAGTTTCGACCAGTGAGATTGTTAGCAAAACATTAACGCAGCTTAGGCAACCTATGAGCCGTTTTTTTTAAAACTGGTATAAGTCCTGTGGCACTTTTCTTGTTTCGGGATAACTCCTAATAAGCTTGTTTTATGTTTTTAAGACTTTGGGCATGTGTAATTTTATTATGTGACAATTTTTATAAGCATTGCCTGAGTAAACTAATGATTACAAAAATAATATTTAACAAATTCATAAGGATATTATAATGATTAACTCTAACAGTAGAATCAATATAAAGAAGAGTAAATCAAGCTTATGAATTAATTGAATATTATTTTTATAACCATTAGTGTACTCACGCAATGATTATAAAAACTGTCACATAATAAAATTACACATATCTAGAGTCTCGAAAGCGTAAAACAAGCTTATTAGAAGTCTGTTCGCATCTCTACCCCTCGAAATTCCCCACTGATATTTAAAATTTAAACCCATTGCAAATGTCACCCAAAAAAACTACAAAGAAATTCCCAATCAAACACCCAAATACTGCATCATCCCTTAACCTTTAGAGGGCTGGGCTGGCCACTATAGTGGCCACTTAAGAATTTGGATATTTTGGTGGTATATATGCATAAATGTTAAGTAAATCAAAATTATAATTTCAATGAAAAAATCCCGGCCCTATAAATGTTAATGTTCTACCATATTTAATTCTTCTTCCGCCATTTCCGATCTGCTCGCAGATAATTTTCCACCGATCGAGTCTACGGGAAATACATATAAGGTAGGTACATACCACGGTGGCTATGTTCGATTCAGCTTATACCCAGTGGGCAGCCTAAACGCGAAAAGCATCCAATTACATCGAAGCCAGGGCATTATACATTTCCCTTGCCTCGTGGCGGCACCTCCAGGTGCCTGGAAACGTGATTCCAATATTATGGGATGAGCCGCAAGATATATTCAAAACATCGAACTGTATGGCATTATCCGCGTCGCTGACGTTGCACCTGATAACGTGTTTGAATTAAAGTGCAACACATCGTTTGCGACCGCCCGCACCATGATTATAAACTTGAAATAGGTCAGAGATAAATCATCGATTCGCCAGGCCCCTGTATTGGAGCCAGGCTCCCGTCGATATATCGGGGCTATATTTGCGAACGATAATGGCAGGACGCGTTATTTCGTTTATCCTCTAAATTTATTCACCGTATATTTTCATGCACGCCAATTGAATCCTTGCTACCCGCTATTCATTACACCTGTCGTAATATTTTCGCGAGCTAACGCGATTCGGATATTTTAAACGATCGCGATTTTCGGAGCTCTGTTTGCCACGTGTACCTAGGTAGATTGAACGAGGTATGGTAGAAAATTCCCAGTGGTTTTTCCGAGTTTGTTTTAAGGGTTCCTCTGAGGGTAATTTTTCAGATTGTTTCAGGTACAGTGAACAATGGGTAATCTAATGTTTATTATTTCATTTTTATAGGGAGTTAACTTCTCTGGAAGTTGTGTCTCAGAAGAGTGTTCACTCATTACACTTAAGTGTTCATTAATTGCTGCGTTTACCCAACCTGGAATTAAAAAAATTTTCCCGCCACCTGTTACAATAACACAGCAATTATAAACCTATGAGCTGTGAAAAAATTTCGGTTATAGAGGGTTAAGATGTGACTACGAAAAATGCCTCTTAAGAACTCCACAAAAGACGTCCAGATAAACTGCGATGGCACGATTACGCCGACGAATTCTTGTCGCTGTGCTAATTTATTTAAAACGCCTCAAGTGGTTCCTGGTTCGCGTACAGTGTCTAGTTACAACACGGTCCCATTGAATACTATCTACTAAACCATCGCAGCGAAGCGGACACGTTCTTCTCTCGGGGGTTCATAAAAATTCCGCGGGGCGTTTCGCGCCCGTATCTCGCCACTTCGAGTCAGGCCGAGTGATGTATTTCACGGAAAATTTTAAACACGCCTCGATCGGCCTTCCCCGCCTAGCACCGGGACCGCTATACAAATTTCGTTTCCCAATACGGGATCACGATCGTCAGCCCCTTGACGTTTAATCGGGGATAAAGTATAGTCGCGTGGGCACCCGCGAGCGTTCATTAACAGGCTGCATAATTGCTCCGCGCTCGAGCACGCTTTCTTTATTTTACACCTTTTTCCCCTCCTCCTTCTTCGCCAGCTTCTGCTCGCCTCTCAAGCAAATTAAGTTTACGCAAAATTCTCGGCACGGCGGCGGGCTAAATTCGTAATTTAAGTTTTTAAGCGCAGCTCAACTTTGCTCTCTGCGCGTAACTTAATCCCGCGGTAAGCGTATTTCGCATGGCGCACGGAGCAACTGAAAAGTGTACGGAGAATTATTGGCTCCTTGCGGGAGACGCTTGCTTCTGTGCGTAATGTTCCAGTGCCATTTTTTCGAGATAGGGTTTTCGGTGTTGTTGGGGGGGGGGGGGGGGGAGATAGGAGGATGTGGTTCCTATTGCACTAGTTTACAAAATCCAAAACATTATTTTTGATCCAGACTCCACTGTGAAATTCTTATGTAAGGTGGCCCCCTCAACTCAAAAATCGACACGAGACAAAATCCTACGGATACATTTTTGTGATATCGCCCGATGAATATTTTGGTAATTTTATAAGAAGACGACCCGACGTTTTTGACCATATCTCGCGTTAGAGTTGACCGATTTAATCGCGATGATTCTTAAATTCAAGGTAATTAAATTGCGTACAATTCTTTCCTACGGTGTTTTTTAATCGGACCAATAGTTTAGGCGGTATCGAGCGATACTTAAGAAAAATGTAATGTTCATTACATAGCCTGGAAGGCATAGAAATTATCCTGTAACGTCCAGTTTCTTACTGTTTAAGTAGAGTGCGCACGTGTACGAAGGAAAGAAGCCCAGCCTGAGTAACATCCATGCACAAATAAGGAAGTTATGGGCGATAGAGTGAGAGTGCCTATTTTCAACTTTTTCCCTATATTTGCATTTCTTCCTGTTTCTTGGCGAATTACGCGTTTGTCTTGAATGAAAACAAAATTCAAAAGTAAAATAAATTGCATTTAAATTTGTTTTCATTGAAGACAAACGCGTAATTCGCCAAGAAACAGGAAGAAATGCAAAAATAGGGAAAAAGTTGAAAATAGGCACTCTCACTCTATGGCCCATAACTTCTTTATTTGTGCATAGATTTTGCTCAGGTTGGGCTTGTTTCCTTCGTACAGGTGCGCACTCTACTTAAACAGTAAGAAACTGGACGTCACAGGATAATTTCTATGCCTTCCAGGCTATGTAGTGAATTTTCGATTTCAATTTCGGCCCCAAAACATTACATTTTTCTTAAGTATCGCTCGATTCCGCCTAAACTATTGGTCCGATTAAAAAACACTGTAAGAAAGAATTGTACGCAATTTAATCAGCTTGAATTTATGAGTCATCGCGATCAAATCGGTCAACTCTAACGCGAGATATGGCAAAAAATGTCGGGTAGTGTTTTTAAAATATTACCAAAATATTCATCGGGCGAAAAATGTGAAAAATGTATCCATAAGATTTCGTCTCATGTCGGTTTTTGAGTTTAGGGGACCACCTTACATAAGAATTTCATAGCGGAGTCTACATCAAGAAATGACTGTAAACTAGTGTTATCAAGGGGATTTGTTTGGAGGAGACTAAGTAGGTGAGGGGTCATGCATTGTTCTGGGGTAATAGCATAGCCTAGTGGTGAAAGAGATTAACGTGGGGAATGTGAGAAATTATATCATCGAGGAACCTTAAAAACAGTCAAATAAATCGCTTTATTTTATTATTTTTTAGGTTGATCGATGAAATATAAAGCCATAAAAAGGTTGATAATGATTCGCTTTATAATTCTCCAGAATAAATTCCACCCTCCCCTTAAGCCTGATGGAAAATAGATTTTGAAAATTTCTTCCGTGTTCACTTACAATCCATTAAAGTTTAAGACGCCTCATACAAGGGGCTCTATAAGTTCTCCATCCTACCAATTTTATTCCTTGCCTTTTAATTTCCACACTGAAGTAAGAAATATCTTCCTCCTTTGAATGAAAGCTTGACTACCGATAAATATCGTGAGCCACCGATGGCTCGCGTAGCACGAGACGTGTTAGACTCAAGTGTTAGACGAACAAAGTAACGCTACAAATGAAAAAGAAAAAGCGTTCGCTGTACCCTACAGGGCCCTTTCGCGGTGCAAGGATTTACTGCGAATCAAGACTCTCATTTAAATATTATTCACGATTCCTTTCAAGACGTAAAATATATTCTAGGCGCGGACTTCGAAATCCTTTCCAGTTTATTCAACCAGACAGCAATTTTCCGTTTCTCGCTGCGGCCTGCGCAACCCTTCCCTTCTGGCCCTGTCACGGTGAAAATGCGGTTATAGCAGAAATACAAGCCATTGCTTGAAATAACATTTCAATCATCCGCCGCTGGTGAAACACTTCTGCCGGGGATGCAGATACAGCGAATTTAACGCAAACGAAATCGAGATATTTCATGTTACTGACCCTACGTCCACCTGCACCGTTCCACGTTTTTCACTGGACATTTCCGACTACCTGATGGCAATTCGACGAGGACAGGAGTTGGTACGATCATATTTTACGTCTTGTCTAATAAATATTGACAGTGATAATATTAGATACGTTTAACCCTTTGTATTCCCATAACCAGTGTGCTCTATGAGAATATTTCTTTGTCTCTCTTATTTGGTAGCTTTTATTATTTCTGACTTTAACTTCAGTCTTCCGTGTGGGATTACACTTTGAGAATAATACAACACCTCGAAGGGTTAAGAAGTTTCTCAATGAATTCTTCAATATTTAATTCTTCACACTGGAGAATTTGAACTACACTTTTGCCATTATAAATTTCCCTTTTGGCCATTAAGGATATGATTTCCTTTTAGTTATGTTTGTGCTTGGTGGGGCATACATTTTACGAGAAAATTATTTATTTTGGAAATAATTTATACAAGAATTAAATTTATTGTAATTCGTAGAATCAACAACAATGTAGATTATTACTTGAATTTTTTTATATATAGGTAAATAAATTCTTCAAACAGCAATACATAAAATTAATTATAGTAATTCCTATTGCGGTTCATCAATTAATGTTATCGAATAACAATTAATAATCAATTCAACATACCTAAATCCTACACAGTTTCTTACAGTATTTACCAAATTTTATGAGCAAGAAAGGTGCTACACCGAAACACTTTCGATACCTATTGCCAGCCGAGTCTTGTTGAACTCGGCAAAAGTACGAAACGCGTCAGACCAGTCGGTCAATTAAACTTGCCTGGTCCTTCCGTAAATTGCATTTCACTGCGTGCAACGCAGTTGCGCCGCTAGAAACGCGCGTCGAAGAAAGTTCGAGTATTAATAGAAGTATTTCCGATATCCTCACGGAAAGTAGAGTCCACTTTAAAGTAACAGTATGGTTAAAGCGGAGGGGGTGGGGATGGGGAGAAGCATAAAGAAAACTTCAAGTTCCGCGAGGGAAATGTGAGAGAACTGAAAAAAGCAGAGAGATTCGATTCTGCTACTTTGCTACCCTGCTACCGATACATGGAGAACTCTGCCTTCAACGGGAAACGAAAAGTATTCGGGGAGGCAGTTTCAGAATCGTTTCGAGAAAGAGTGACGCTGAATCTCCAGGTAAAGAAGTCAGAACCACGTTATTTTAGAAATGGTGGAGAAAAATAATTTGTTAGGCGAGTGACAGCAGCTATGTGTCTCAAGGCGTAATTAAAATGATAGCTTTATGAATTCTAGGGGGAAGAATAAAGAATTAGGTGCACCTGAAAATTTTTGAGGAGTAGATGTTTCAGGGGTGAGGTACATTTGAATTTTTCTGAATTTATGCGAATGAAAAGTTGTGCTTGGAATTATTTACACCCGTGAGTGTATTTTAAAATTTTAACACACCGATGAGTTTTCGCTTTTATTAGGGACTAAGCTTTAATTAAATGCAGAAACATATTTTTTGTTGCACGGTTATATGAAGCCGAGGCAAAGAAGATGAAATTATAAAAGGTTTAGTGAAAGTGCTAGATTTTTCTAAGTTAATAATGGAATGTAATTTAGGGAGAAGTATTTGTGGGGTGAAATGCATTGGATGCTTTCTTTATATCAAGAAGATTGAGTTTCCAATTAAAACCAACTTATTATGAATACTTCGAATTCTAATTAATAAGACTGATTAGGTGACAAATATTTTAGAAGTATAAAAGTCAAGGAGATCCACGTTAAAATACATGAACTTTTAATTATTACACCACTAATATTTCTGCTAATTTTATTCCGCACCGCTTCACTTTCCTCCCTGAAAAACCAGCAACGTGTCACAGAATACAATCCATTTCGACTGTTCGGCGTCCATCGACCCGAAACACTTGGTATTACGTGTTTAGAAAAATACTAGGGATTTGTATTCGATGCGACCAATTCCTCCAGCACTCAGGCGTCAATGGAATTTTCGCATCCGCCCGGAGAGAATTCGCGCAACAAGTCCAATACGACAGTGAAACTTTTGCATTGGACAAATAAACAATGCATCCTGGATACTACTGTACGAAGCGTTTCTAATTCGTCGGGAAAAATAAAGGCGAGAAAAACAAGCGAGAGAGTTCGGTATCATTCTGTCATTGATACAGAAAAATATTGAATGGCCAAACATCCCTCCAAGGCATGTCAGATCAATTTATCAACGCTCTTGGGCAACAAAAAATGGGGACAGAGCGAGCTGTCCAATCGTAATATGACATTCAATTTTTACCCTGAAAAGGAACACGCTAACCAACTACCTATCATTGCTATAATATTTCGCAGGATGCAGTGGTATGCAAAATTTCCCAGGGTTTCTTTTTTAGTCCTGTTTTGCACGGAGTCGTGAACAATTTTGTGGGATATGAGAGGAATGTGTGACGAAGAAAAAAGGGGGGGGGTGGGTATAGTCAAGGGACATTGTATTTAGGTGTGAAGTGTTGATTGTTATGCGTGCAAGCCTTAGGCAGGATTACTATTAGACTTACATAATACATGGTAAATGGAACGACTGTGTAATTTAATCAAGAGATTCAATTCTAGAGGTAATAATTCACTTTCATTTAACTGTAGATATACATCTTGACTGAATAGAAACTGAAGTCAGACGATTGCAATGGCTTATTAAAATTCTGTACCGCGATCTTATTAGAATATTAAACCTGAAAGTACCTATCTCGTCTGGAAGTTAGAAAATCAATTTGCATTACAATTATTACCACGAACCTTTAGAAAAATCCTCCCCATCACAAACTAAGTAAACATTTCATCTCCTGTCAGTTTCTTCTTCCCGAAGCATAGCCAACAGTCCACCCGAAGTTTTTGCTCGCCACTGTATCTTTCACACGTGGACCCCTGTAAGCAACCTCCCACCAAGATAGCCAGCTTGTACACAGGGGTTGAGAAGTTAACGCGCCCCGACCTCCCACAGACCCATCTCGGAAACGGCGATATATCCGATTGAAATGCCCTCGGCCTGTCCAGTGAGTATTACGGTGACAAATGGCAAGTTACCCTCCTCACTGCCTCTCTTCTCTGTACCACCCCCGACCTTCGCCAATATCGACACTCGATCCACGTACACGCAGCAACACTCGATTTCTCGAGGAATTTCCAGTTCGCGCGCTGCGGGTTACACGATCATCCGCCGTGTTACACTTACAGGGCTGAGGGGATGGTGTTGAAAGAGACTTAGCGAGACTGTGAAAGGGGTATGAAGACAGAGGTGTGGCGGAGAGTTGGGAACGCATTCGTCGTGGTTTTCGCTGATAAAAGTATTAGGGGGTGGATTAAGGTGAACAGATGTTCTCGGTTACAATGTTCCTGTGACGAGTCGTGGAGAATGTGCTTAGTAGATTGTACTGCCAAGGGAATCGTTTTGTAGAAGACTTGAGCATGCGTTAAGAAAATTGTTATACAGGGCGTTTCAGAATTGTTGGTGGGAGATTGAATTGGGTAATGGAAATCGGGAAAATGAATGAAGAGGTGTTGATAATTATGGAAGTAAATATTGTTTCAAATTTACGAATTAATAAACAAGTGACTATTCAAAATGACAAACTTCTTCGTCAAAGAATGTGTCGCAATAAATAATGATAATGATAATGATAATGATAATGATAATGATAATGATAATGATAATGATAATGATAATAATATATAGGAATGGTAGTAGTAATAGTAATGGTAGTCATGCGAAAAGCATAGTCGCGTTACTCTAATATTCTGTATTCCTTTATTCGTTTATATTAATCTTTCATCATTATATTGCTGATTCTCATTTCACTGGTGCGTTTGATTGTTTAATTTGTGAAATGCTGTTTTAAAATTCTACCTTATTACTCTTATAAATAACTTACAAATTGGCAGCATTTATGTACAACCAAGCTGTTTATCCTCGTTATAAGTTTTTTAAAGTTTTATGTAAATTTCGTGTCTTCGAATTGTTTTCTCTGTCTTATTTACTTCTTACACGATATTTAAGAAAATTCTATATGCCTTTTCTTGGGCATTTATGTCTCGTGTCGAGGAGTGCAGTGAATTCTTTGTAGGTATGGATGTACTGTGTAAAAACTGATAACTCGTGCATTGGTGAGTTTTATGTAGATACTACTTAGTCATGCTACGCCTGATGAACATTGGCAGAGTAAAGTTGAATAAATTAGACCGCAAATCAGATCCAGTGAAATCAATTCTAATCAATCAAGAAACAGACTGTCTATGTGAATAGGAATTATTTAGATATTAAAATAAAGAAGTGTTCCCTACTTCACTTGAGAAGGAGAATAGATGGTGTTTAAATATTATATTAATAATGCCTGCCACTTCGATATCGTATACACACAGGAAATTTATATTAATAGCACTGATAAGAATTGTTTAGGAAGACAGTATTTCCTTTTTCAGTAGCAGTTGAAAGCTCGTAGAAGGCAAAGTGGAAACGCGAAATGTGGCTGATGGAAGCATGCTTTTGTTCAGATATCTGACCTGTATAAAGTTTAATAGAATTTCTCGTTTGAAAGACCGTTGATAACTTGCTCGTAACTCCCAAGGAATCAATATGGCCGTCTTAATTGTATTAAGCAACGATAAAATTCGTTACTGTGTAATAATAAAGCCCTAATTTATGCTGGTAATGAAATCGTCCAAGTGTCTATCATACAGCAAAATAATCACGAGAAACATATCTACAAGCTATCTTTTTTGGATTTAAAAATACGGAAATAGGTATCTGTAAAGAATAATTGAAGAAATATAATCTGAAGAGGAACAAAAATTAGAAAACTAATTTGCAAAACTGAACTTACGATTTTCAAGTCACTTTCTGATTTTCATTGGATTTCATTGAAATCGTAAATTATACAATCACCGTATTATTCACAACAATCTCGCGGATACGTTGAACGCTTCAAACATTTCATCCATTCAAGTTAAAAATTCCGCCTTTCCTCTTTTTCCAGTCGGCTTTATTGGCACGTACAATCGATAACGCGTAATCGAAATCCGCGCACGTACAATTGATAACGCGTAAATTCGTGGAAATCGAATTCTAAAACGCCACGGTTTACACGGTTGTCAAACAATTATCGATTTTAACACCCCATCGCGTAGCATCGCCACCGAATCTACTGTATTCGAAAAATTCCGTCTGTTTCGACTCGAAAATTCAATCCCACTGTTTCTGGCGCGACGTATCTACGATTATTTTCTACGCTTTTTAAGTATTCGTCGATATCAGAGACACGTGTTTATTTCCGACGGACGATTAACCGTAGTCTCGTTTCAGCTGCCCCTGGATTATACCGAAAGTTCTGGACTTTCCATAAATTCACGTGCAGTCAGTGTGGATTATCGTTATTTTCCTGGAAATTGTTTGTGCTTTCCAGTTTGTAACGTGGTCGGTATATCCGATCAAATTAGAGGTTGAAATTCGCTCAGCGCGAAAGAGAAATGCACGGAGATCCGCGTGAAAGCTGAAATAAAGAAGCGAAACTGTTGGCGGACTAAATACCCGGAAACGCGGTGGCACTCGTGAATTATATGTTATTAATTGTTTGACGAACATTAATGCGCCGTTGAAACTTGATCTAAGGATTTCGGATTATAAATTGAGCGTTAGAAGGTAGGCACATCGATGTGAGCAATAATATTTTCATTGACACCCTTTAATTAGAGATTAGACATAGGTAACTAATTTCTGAGCTGTGTTGAATTCCTCACACGTACAATTAAAATAGTTCTCTAAACGAAATTATAACGCATAGGGAGCATGGAAATTCTGAATAAAGGAATTATAAATTTCAATCGATTAGAATATCTCTGTTCCGAAGTGAGAACTTGGAGAATTGGGTGGAAAAAAATTGAATCTTAAAATAAACTTATTATTTTACAACGTTACTATTGTGCTGCGCGGTATTTATTCTGAATATTACCTATAGTTTTCTTTTAGACACACCGAAAGCAAAGTTATTCTCGGTTTAATCGAAGTAAACAGTTGATTCAATTTCAAGTTATTTTCGAAATCAAGGCAACTTCTCTTTTTACATTTCAAAGAATCGCCCCTGCAATATCCATGCCCAATATCGAGGATTTGCAGCAAACCCGCCCGTATACCCCAAAATTCACGGCATTCCGACCAGCAGCAGCAGTTCTTTAACCGCTCACTTTTCCAAACGCTCATCGACCGTGAACAAAGCCGCGCGCGATTCCCTGGCAAACGATCAAGCGCCCCGAGATTGCCCGCTTCGCGGGATAAGTAACGGTTAATATTCGATTCGACGGCGGCCCCATTATCGCCTGGATACCAGGCCGCGTGTATGGGCGAGGCATTCACAGGCAAATATCCCTTTTAGCTAGAAAATTTCGAGAGGAGCCTGCAGATCCCTCGCGCACCCCCGCCCTCGGTCGTGCCGGAAAAGCAAAAGGTCTCAGCCTATAGCCGTACACTGTCGTCGTCTACGCCCTACGGTATTTACATTTTATCAGCTTCCCGATATCTAACGTCGGATTTCCCATGGCAATATTCCGCGGCGTTTCTCTCCATCGCGGCTTCCAACCCTCTTCGTCCGCCCTCCACTCTTTTCTGCTCCCTCGAGTGGAGCCTCGACCCCGACTCTTGCCGCTCCTCCAGCGACGTGGCGCAATCATTCGCCATGGGGAAGAAGCCACGGGTAAACAGAATTATAGTAAGCCAAGTGGTGGCCGGTGAAGGACGGACTCCTTTCCCTCGAGGAGGAACTCACTTGTTCCAGGGCCTTTTACCATCGGGAGGAGAAAGCTGGACTCCATCCCGGCAGGAGGAACCAGCCATTCAGATTCTGTGCAGGGAAACTCGATTGCTCTTGGTGTCTCGCAAGGAATTATTAGTTGATTCAGAGATGCGGCGCGTAAGGGATCAGCATTCAATGATTTCAATGATTTCAATGATTTTCGCGGGGGACTTTTGGGTAAGTTCGTCTCAGTGGCGATGAAGCGATGAAGCGATGAAGCACGAGACGTGGCTGAAAACGTGCGACTGAATTTTAAAATAGCAAAGTAAGACTAAAGGGACTTTCTATTATTTTTGGTAAATAGATAAGGTAAAGGTACCAGTGAAACGTGAAAAATAAGATTTTTAACCATCTACCAAATAAACTTTAAAACACTCAGGTGTGAAGTGAATTATTAGCTATGAATGGTCGTAGTGCGTTCATATACCTCTATAGTCTATACCTACTTCTCGTTATTTCCTTAACGATTTTCTTACGAACAGGTGTACGATTTAGGTAAAAAAAAACTCGTAGGCTATTAAAACTTGTTAAACTCTCACATAGTTTTTTATATTGGATAAATACAACGCCGTTTTCAAGGATGGTCAACTTCTAAAGCAGTTACTGGATTTTGGAAAATAATTCTAAAATTTCTGTAGCATAACTTTTTTAAAAGATCATTCTCATTGCATAGGTAATTTAGAAAACATAAAGAGTATCTTTACGCATTAACTCTCACTATTTAATGACAGAGCAGGTACAGGGTTATCCACTAAAGACTGGCGATAAATGGCGGATGTATCGACATGTGATTGTAGTAGTGAGTATGCGTGTGACAATATTGCCGTTCTCATTTCTACATACTCGCGCGACTGCCGCCAGTCCTCGGTAGATAATCCTGTACTTACTATTGTTTACGCGAAGGATTAAGATCTTAATTGGTCAACTACTGGTACCTTTACCTTACTGCCTTCTTCTGTAATCTGTAATAATTAATACAATAATATGCAGCCCTTTTTGAGTAACAGATGATGACGAACAAGAAGCACGATTCGTCCACAATGAAATCTTACAAATCATGTTCGTTGGATAGAAATAAGAATGCAAGTTATCAGTGAAGGGTGGACGAACGAGTGAAAGTATAGTGAAAACAAAACTCCGTGCAAGTTGTATTATTCGATTCGTCTATACGTACCGCGTTCGTGTTACATTGATAGGCGAGTAGGTTCGAGGCAAGTGGAATTTATTGGAAGCAAAGTGGTAGTCGATATAACACGAACTTGAGAGTATCGCTTCTAGAACTGGAGACGTGACGCGATTGAGATAGTAAGCTCTCGTAAGATATACCCCGGCCCGAGCACGTGGAGCAGATTCCCCAGTCTCTTTGGAAATTCTACGCGAATCACGTGACAACACACCGAAACCCTACTACTACCGTCCTACAATTTCTCAGCCGATGATATATATTTAAAAAATTTCCTTTCGAACATACCATAGTTTGATTGAACGCTCCTAGAATTTGCCACATAATCATTTACTGACCGAACAGTTTGGAAATAAAATACTAATTGTAAGAGCAACTTGTAAGAAGTAAAAAAATAACGGCAATAACAACTATCGAACATACTTACGAAATAATATTGGAAACGTATGTTTTAGTACAAAAGAAAAATTCTAATCCTCCCTGGACACTTAATTAAAATTTTAAATTTCCTAGAATGTTCGCTTTCCATTTAGATATTGAGAATCTTAATTTTATCCTAGATTTACGCGTGCTTTGTAATAACGATCAATCGTTATAGCTTCGTTTCTAAAGTTAGAGGATGGATAAACGAAGCACTTTGTTCATTAAAACTGATTAAGTATACAGTGATAAAAGATATTTGAAAATATGTCTGAACTGCGAAATGTAAATCCACAAACACAAAAAAAAATTAATATTAAACGGTTTTATTAAAAATGCGCTAAAACTACATTGAAATGCACTAAAAGCTATAAAAGAATTCTTTTCTTTTACTACAGTCTCGATGGTGTTTTTTCACTTTAAATAAAATCGTGGGGCACGATACAGTCCATAACAGGATACGAATCACTTTAATACAGATGCAAACGTCGAGATGAATTTGTTGTAAGAAAGTTTTCATTCGCATTAATGAAAGAAAATGTTTTAATTACATTATACAGATTGTAATGTGACATAAAATTGATAAACTGTAGTTGATGATGTTCCACTTGCCAACGGATACTGCAACTTCTGGTTGCACATGGTGCCCCACGATTTTATTTAGAGTGAAAAAAAAACACCAGTGCATTTTTAATAAAATCGTTTAACATAAAATCTTTTTTTTTTTTATATATATTTTTTATTCCACTTACAGTGTTTGCTACAAGGGCTCTTCGATTATTGACACAAAATGTTATTTACTCACTTCTCCGTTGACCAAACGAAGACCATGCCCCTCCTTCAGCTGACCTGTTCGAGACCCTCACGATTCGCGGTAGATCCCCTGCGTTTCTTCACGGATTTCCAGAGCACGAGTACCGAGATCTGAACACAGAAAGCCGTCGCGCGTTACTTTGACCGCGTGCGAATGGGGAGCCGAGCTAAACACTTCTGTGCTTGGGACTTTGGGAGGCGAGGGCCGGAACGCGGGCGAGCGACATGCTGTTGCGATTTATACTGATGCGGGTGCTCGCATGTCTGACCTCCGCACGCTAGGCTGCCTTATGGCGTATGGCGCGTATCGATCCCCTTGACCAATGAAATATTTCTTCGCGCTAACAGAGATTGAAAGCAGATTCGCCAATCGATAGGTAGGTACGCACCGCTCCTGTCAATCATCAACTTCTCTTCTCGCGCAATGCGCACGCCAAGTTAAACAATATTTTCAATCGAAAAGAAATTATCAAAGTTCATCGTGATTTTTCTAGTCCTAGGTGTACGTTGCCCCTTAACCATTTCTACTTACATTCCCGTTCGATGCGGATTTCGACGATAGTCCACGCATTAAAACAATGTATTCTCTTGTGCTGTGATAAACATGCAAACTTTTTTTATTCGTGTGAAATTGACACTTTTCAAGAATCGTCCGAAAATTTAAATACCCAGCGAACGGGTCTTAGCCCCTTCGGGCGTTTATACATTATCCGCCCACCCCATACGTACAGCGATATGATATTCATGAAATGCGGAAATGTATCATAAGGGCTCATCGACATTAAAGGCTTCTCAAAAAGCTGAAAGGAATATCAACATTTCATTCTCTCGTAACTTTCAGGATCCATCCTCGCGATTAATTACTACCTACCCCTCTTAAAGCATACAATCCGGGCAAACAACCCAATCAAGGAAAATCAACCGTGACCAGCGAATTACCATAATCTTAAAGTACCAGAATTCTTTTAGTTCGACTATGAATGAAATGGAAGCTTTAGAAAATTTACGTCCACCTCGAGAATCGTTTCCTAATCTAATATACCACACCGACCCGCACCCTGCGCGCAAAATATCGTCGTTATTAACTCTATCATCCCCGGGGGGAAAAAGCAACGAAAGAAGTAGATAAAACTGTCGCGTGGTTCGTATTCCGTTAAATTTATCACTTTATTCAGTGGCTCCGAATCGAAGGAAGTCGACCCGCCTTTCTTGGCTGGCATTCGCCCGCTCGTAAGGAGCCCGGATCGATGTCCTAATTCAACAGGTGCGGGAACGCCGAAGATGCAGGCCATTCTGCGTTCGACGCGAATTTCTGGGAATCGTACCGCTGCCAACGGCCAGGAAAACCGATAAGATCCGCGGCGATGTTCGCGAAATTCCATCGGTGCCCGACCCGATACGGTGGCGAGATAGCTGAGGATGATGTCAGCCCGAGAAGATGCACTGCTCGGATATTCGATCGTCGAGGAAGAAAGAAAGGAGGCAACGGGAGAGGGGGGACAGCGCCCTCCATTCCACGAGGGAGAGGAACGACGGAGTTCGCTCGGAATAGATTTCCGTGGATGTTGCTGAACGTGGGCAGTGAATAAAGTACCTATTTGAGGGAAAGGCTTTGATGATCGGGTAAAGTAACTCGGTAACACTGCTCTCATTCCTTCGAATTCTGGGAGTCGATTGATTAACAGAGATCTGATGTTAAAGTGTGGAGGCCTTTTTAATTTCTGGAGATGTGAATTTGTCTAATGGCTTTGGTGTACCTATAGTTTAAGGTTTACCTAAGGTGCCTACCTGTTGTTTTCCAAGGTGGGTGGATAAAATAGGAACGAAGGAAAATGGGGTGAGAATGGAGACGAGCAGCGATTCCTCGTAAAACGGCTAAGTTGCTGGGAGTTTTATCAGCACCGATGACTCGTGAATTCTGTGGTAAACTAACGTCGATCGCGAAGACTGTCTCCAGGGGCATCCTCTCAGGAGGGAATTTGAAAAAAGAGCAGCCCTTTTCCAATGTACAGATTATGTACCCCTTCCTCATCTACCTGGGTCCATTCTTTACGATTAACATTCAAAAGGAAATTAGCAAACGAATATTAAAATGAAATGTAAACTTCAATCTGAGAACTTTAATTTATTATTTCATCAACGTTCTGTTGGATTATATGCTGGAGGGAAGAATTTCCCTCCTACAAAAATTGAAATACTAAAAAAGAAAAATTAATTAAGACAACACTTTCTATAGGTAGCTTCAACATTTTGGATTCCAAATCTCCGAATTTCCTCCTAGGAGACGGTCGTATTTTAAGGAAACAATGAGTGTGGATAACAAAATACGAAAATGCCGAGTACCTACAGCAGTGGTAAAAGTACAGTTTAAACTGTGAATAGTAACGGAAATGAGATACTTCGTTCAAAGATTGTGAAGCTGCGCAGAATAAAATAACTGACTTTTTTGCTAACTCATTTCAAAATGCTAAAACATCCATCATCCATGTCTTAAACCAGCCGCGTTAATTTATCATTTTTACGTATACCAAATGGTCATACTACCCGTGCATTTAAATAAATAATAAGCAGAGTCTAATATTAAATCCGCTATGCGGGCATGTCAAAATACGAGTTTTAAATTTCCTTTTCACCGCCACTGTAAAAGAAGAGGCAACGGTCGTATTTCAGGTTCCATTGCTGGATGTGGGAAAAGGGAGCGCACGGAGTACTTCGGATTGAGAACAATATTGTCCACGGTTGACAAATGAAACGTTCCATTCCGGAGACACTCGCCCCAGCTGATATATTCCCAGTAATCACTCATTTTCTCCCATGCTTGGGAGCCAGGTTCGACATTCGCCGAGCGATAAATGGCCATCGCGGAATTCGGCTCGACGGCCTATGAAAGAACGTAACCAAAAAGAGGATTTTCATTTTCGCGTGATATAAATCGCCGGGAAATATCGACGTCGTTCCGGCTCGATCGAGCCCCTGTCATTCAGCGTGCAAAATAGACAGAAGCGCTGAAGTTTCTGGCTCCCTACCGCGATTTTTCCATTTTATCGCAATCCACGGCAGAAACTGTTTCTGGGCATATGGAGTTATTAAATCGATTTTAGAAACTTTTTCTGGACAGATGTAGTTGTTGTAATTGATAGTATCGCTTACTCACTCAAATGTCGATCGAAAAAAATAACGATTGGTATCGACGAATTTTTTATTTATTCGAATCGATTTTTGCAGAACGTTGATTATCTTCTACTAATTTCTGTGTTGACTTGTAACTTTCGTTTCTCCCCTCAATATTAAATAATACATATTAAAATTTATAGCATATATTAGGGATTTCTAGTGATACCAATATAATGCTTCAATATTTGTATTATCTTATTTAGTCACGAAGCATGTGAAAATATGAGTTTTAACATTTCTTTTCACCACCCCTGTACACACTTTGGCAGCGTACAATTGGACAGCAGACGGTAGTACAAAGGTATAATTAATTGGTGATCGAGTTTTGCAAATATGTATATATATATGTATATGTATGTTGTTCGTCCACATGATGAACGCGCGAATTTTGTTCCTCAAAGATGAAAAAGACTCACTGGTAACTGTTCGCACTTCGTTAAATAGGGCAAATTGAATGGAGAGGGTGAAAGATTGAAGACAACGTTTTAAGAAGTTTCTCCTGCCACGTGTTAATGTAAAATGAAGGCTTAAAGACATAGCGAAGCCTCGTAGGGGATGAAGCAGGCTGAATGGAGCAGGCCGAGCCCTACTGGCCGCGTTAATCCACTTTGTTAGCGCTAACGACGGGCGTGGTTTATACCCTCAGCTTTTATCGAATCGCCCAAGCACCGCCAATCAGCCTCCTTCGTGTTCACCAAGCACTTTGCGATTACCTAGTTACTTCGTCGACCCATAAGAATCGTTACATCATCCCGAATGCACGGTGGCGAACAACCAGAAATTTATAATTCATAGTTTCATAGGGGTATGTTTGCGACTAATTTTAACTCATCTTACTAACTTAATTTAACTATTCATTAATTCTTGATCATCTTCCAAACTACATGTTGTAAATGCAACAGAAATCTTTCAATGGTATAGTCTTGTCGATGATGAATATTAAAAGAGATTTCATTTTTAACTCGTGAATTCGTGATGAACTGTTAATAGTGACCCAAAACTTGGGAATTTTAGAGAAAAGAATACAAATAAAAATGTGATTTGGTTGCTCTAAAGTTCACCATCAGTGTAATTGCACATACCCTTGAATTCTACCGATTCAGGTGCATTTTAGGGAAGTGTCTGAAAGGGCTGGCCGATGAAAGGTCTGGGTTAGATCTTGCAAGGATAATGAGGGTGTACCATTATTTAGGCTCCCAACCCCCGTAACGGATCGTAAATCCGTTAATGTCCTGTAATATGAGGTATGTATACGTATTATCTAATTATTCCCCAACTGCGCTACTAATGGCCGGCTGTACAATCGATCCACCAAGCATAACTCTCTCGAATTGCAAAATCGGCCGACAGGAAACCACAATTTACGAATTAAACGTGTTTCGGGCATCGATACCGATCATCTCCCCTCTCACATAAACATTCATGGGTACTTTCTCAGCGTTATCGAAACCCCTCCTATCGTATCCAAAAAACGACTTGCATATAGGGTGGAGCACCGTGACAGTCTGATACAAGGTTATTTTTCGAATTAAAATTATTATCAAATTGGTCGCGGTGGGAAGAAATATTTCATCAGAATATGTATATGGGCGATTTAATTCTTAAGGCCCTGGTTTTGTCAATAACTATTTTAATTATGGTACTGCACTAGTCAGTGACGCACGCGGGATTTAATTTTGGGTGCAACCGAGTTGAACGCGTAAAAATATCTTGAATGCAAATTCAATAAAATTCGTTAGGTGATTATAAAAATTATGTAAAGAATATAATCCATTTCTTGTTCTTTTTACAAAGCTTCTTCTTTGGGTGAATTGGTTCAAGTACATTTAAATTTGTTTTCATTCAAGACAAATACGTAATTCGCCAAAAAAACAGGAAGAAATGAAAAAATAGGGAAAAAGTTGAAAATAGGCACTCTCACTCTATCGCCCATAACTTCTTTATTTGTGCCTGGATTTTGCTCAGGTTGGGCTTGTTTCCTTCGTACAGGTGCGCACTCTGCTTACACAGTACGAAACTGGACGTCACAGGATAATTTCTATGCCTTCCAGGCTATGTAGCGAATTTTCGATTTCAATTTCGGCCCCAAAACATTACATTTTTCTTAAGTATCGCTCGATTCCGCCTAAACTATCGGTCCGATGAAAAAACATCGTAGGAAAGAATTGTACGCAATTTAATTAGCTGGAATTTAAGAGTCATCGCGATTAAATCGGTGAATTCTAACGCGAGATATGGCCAAAAACGTCGGGTCGTCTTCTTAAAAAATTACCAAAATATTCATCGGGCGATATCTCCGAAATGTATCCATAGGATTTTGTCTCATGTCGATTTTTGAGTTGAGGGGACCACCTTACATAAGAATTTCATAGTGGAGTCTGGATCAAAAATAATGTTTTGGATTTTGCAAACTAGTGTTATCTTCATGCCACCCTAACAGCGGTTAATTATTTTAAGAACCAATCCAACAGCCCTTCACTGTCGAGAAGTGGACTTTAAGTTTCCTTAAAACCTTAAATAAAATGAACTTCCGCGTACAATATTCTACTGCCTCATAATCGTAAGGTATAAAAAGTTCGTGTCAAAAGTGTTTTTTACACCATCATAAAAAGAGGGTACAGTCTTAGCGGAACGTTATAGCTTCTCAGCTCCCTCTCGCTCCCTCTCGCTCCCTCTCGCTCCCTCTCGCTTCCTCTCGCTACCCCTTGATAGTTCATAAAGAAAAGGGAGCTACTTTCAAGGAAATATATACTCAAGCTGCTAAAGTACAAGCAGCAAACCTCATCGACATTCGTTTGGAAAACCTTTTCGCACATTCGAGTCGCCATTAAACGTAACTGTAGACAAACGTTCACTAGACATTCCCAAAATTCGCGTCACAATCAACTTTCCAATACCGACAAAATGTTCTAAAACCATTTAAAGAAAAGCGTACCTCAATAGAAAACTTAGAAACAAGTTGCAATATTTTTTTCACAAAAAAAGAACGTGGAAATTGAAAATGATAATGTATCTCCCCCATTTAATTCCCCCCCCCCCCCGGCCCCATTCGTTACCAAGGGAACGAAATTCCATCCGATAGACAGTCAAACGAAGTGAGCGCATAAAAATCACAATGTAGTCTTTAGCGGTCGTAAAGCGCGAGGATTTTATTTCAAAAATGCCTTTCATACGATCATAAAATGGGGTGATATCCATATCGGGGGCGTTATCGCTGCACTCGCAGTATGTTGCTCGTAAACGGCCGTCAAATACTTCAACCGATGTGCGCCTGTATGCGAAACAAATACTTTCGCGGAAACGCTTTTCTCCGCGTTGTTGCCTTTTTCAAAGCCGCCTTTCTGTTTTTTTCTTTCTTTAATGGAAGCGAAACACGCGTGATTTCCGACGAGAATCACTGTACCGTGATTCGTCCTTTCAAAGGAGAAAAAATCTCGTAGGAGTAACACTTTCAACAAAGAAGCTACTGCTCGCAAGTATTTGATCATTCGTTACAGATACGGTAGATATAACAGAGAAAGTAGAACGCTTTTCCTCACTTCTGTGCACCAATTTTGATACTTTTTCAAATATTAATAAACTACTTATATAAGTTGTTAGGAGCTGAACAATTGAATCACATAGAAACAACTATAATTAGTAACCGTACCTGTGGATACAGTGGTATATGAAGGGTAAGGGAAAAATCAGGGAATGTCACAAAAAAGCTTTCTCGAGAACATTAAATTTTAATATTTTAGTCCATCCGTACAGAAACAAGGTTCAATGAATTTAATTTTCTTATATAATTTTCTTCTTAAATAATTTCTTCTTTTACCGTGACAACAGAAGCTTGTGCTTGGGCAAAGAGTCGGGACATTCCGTATTTTGTTCCAGTGCAGAGTGGACACCTCCTGTTTTTAAGCAGAATACCAAATCTGTATCGTTATTCTACGGGAGTATTTGAATTTTATAAACGTTCGTGATTCGACAGTTCTGGGGATAAAAATGGACATTCCCTGTTTTTCCCCTTAACCCTCATTTATAAGACGTATGAAATAGTTTTGTTACGTTACTATTAATACCAAGATACGACCGACGTATCGATCTTCATAATATCGTGCTTCGTTTGACACTGTTGAAAATGAGCAATAGAAGCAGTTTGTTGCTATTATCTGATGTAACGATTCATTGCTTTTAGTGGAACATATTATTACCTTACAGCAGATGCCAACGTGATTACTAATAGATATTAACGATCCAAACCTCGATCCATTCTAATCGATACACGTGTAAGTCGCGGGCATTTTGCGAGGGAAAAGGTAGACTTCCGTTTCGTGCGTGACGCGATACTCATGTTTACAACAAGTTCCCACTAATTATTTCCTTAATTACTTGAGCTGGATTTCGATGAAAACTGGAATCCCCTGAATTCTCGTACACTTTTACATCAGTGACCACGCGAGGAGATAGGTAGAAAATAAAATGTAACATCTGTTACAAGTGGATGGAGAATTTAATTTACACGATACTTAATAATATTTTAAGCGGATCGAAATCCGGGAATTTCTTTTACGATAAACGTTTATATATTATCGATCTCTGAAGGTAGAATTAAATCATATCGATATGGATATCATGCGTTTTACTTTCGAATTTCGTGCTAATACACATGGTACTCAATTCATTCTAGCGTGGTAAATAGAATACCTAAATATTTTTCAGTTTCATACCGCGTGTTATTTAATCAGCAGAAGTTTCACGCGAATTTCCCTGGTACGTAACAGAAGATTTTGCAAACTTTGTAAAATGTTTTGATACGTTGAATTAGTGGAAATTTTGGACACTGATTGATAATATTAATGCTAGGGCGATATTTCACTGAGAAACGACATTTCGCAGCATTGTTCGTAGTTTTTCGCGGTAGTGGTATTCGTGTGTCGATATGAAAGGCATTCCTAATCGAAAGCGCTTTATCACCAGCACGCGAGTCGTTTATTCGTCGTTTATCTAGCAACGCTACTTAACGTCAGCAATTAATTAGTACAAACGAGGTCATCGGTCAGCCCCTGTAAAACTCGAGGATCCTGCTTTGGATTTTGTAAACGCGCAACTGTGCCGCGGCTCTCGAATCGAAATAAAGCAAAGGAGCAGAAGTGACTTCTCTGGGATACAACAGTACATCTGAAAATGGAGGAAGGTGACGAAAATTTAAAGCTGTCGGCGACAATTAATACTTTCTATAGAAACATATGAAAAGAAATTAACCACTTCGGACGAACTCAGAAAATTAATCCAAATACTGACCATGAAAGTTCGTAGGTAGGGATTCCTCACGGCCTCTAGGTGCTTGCTAAGAAATTTTTTTAAAAATCCCCTCCCCTTCTAAGTACCGTATAAGCTGAAATCTCAAATAACGAAGCCCCTCAACATCAAAATTGAACCCCCGAAAAAAAGCTTTTTTACCCTGAAGCTAAATAAAACTCGAGAAGAATACCATCAGACACTTGCCAGGGTACACCTTACACAAGAATCTCATCCCTCTTCCTCCTCCAAGAACAACTACCACTTCCACCCCTACTAGCTAGCAACAATCACATTCACAAACGCACTCACACATCCACCCAGCACAGCTGTCCTCTGTTCAAACTAAATAACCTCCACTTCCGCACGCTTCTCCGCAGCTTTCCTCATTCATTCCTCATTCATTTCCTCGATCCATTCGAAATCACATGACTCTATTCAACTGGCCCGCAAGCGTAATAGAGCCCTGTTGTTGGCCAGGGCGGCTTCGATAGACCCAGGGTCGTTGCAAGGGGCAACGTTTCCAGCCAGCACACGCTGCCCTCATTTACATTCGAGTCACCGGTGTTATAGCAGCAATATAGCCGGGGTATATACATATCTGCCGGTACACTCGGTCTATGCCATGGACTGTATGGCATGACTAATTATACTTCAGCCCGCGGCGGATCTCGTTGGCTCGGCCCTCGAGAGGCGGGAAGCACCCCATTAAAGCTCGAGCTTCGGCCACCCTAGGCGAGGAGGACCACGAGACGCCGATACGAGGACGACGAGCCAAAAGCGAGGGCGATGGAATGCGGAAGACCTGCTAGATGAAACTGATGGAAGCCGCGAACGTACATACGTTATTCTTCTTCTTCCAACGTCGCTACCTGGCTACGTGCTCAACTATCTTGATACACGATCCCCGATACCTTGGCCCCCGTGGCTCGTCTTATTTTCAGATTAAGTGATGCTCGTTTCAGCCGCGGGATCTCTACGTGACTGTCGCGAGACGCGTAGTACCTACTCCAATTTTTTATTTATGCGAGTGTTAGATGTAGATAAATGTCTGGGCTAAGTACGTTGCAACCTAGGGCGGCAAATTTTTGGGGGATGCAAATTTGGGGAGCGGCAAATTTTAGAAAAAGAAACTGCAAAATCTTTATTAAACACAGGCTTCCAGATAACTTTAAAAACAATTTACTTTTTTCATGTAACGAATTAGGAAAAATTCACATGTGAGCAGCCATACTGAATTAATTTTTAAATTCTCTCGACTCTTTTCAATTCAAATAATTGATGATATTTCACGGAAAGGGCGGCAGATCTGAAAATCCGCCCCTGCTGATCTCAATGCTGTTCTAATTCCACGAGTGAAATTCTTAGTGCCAGTTGATCGCATCGTCTCTAATCCAGTCACTTGCTACCATATATTACCAGAAGCTGAGCAAACTTGCATTAGGTACAGGGTGTAGGTACTAGGTTTCTATTTCTACCAGAACCACTTGTTCGGAGACTAATGCTACGCTTTCCTAACCATTCCACATTACAGACACCTTGCAACCCATCTGAACGCGCATCAACAAAATCCATCGCAATTCGACCAACTACCCTATTGCCTCGTCAAACCCACCCTCAGGCATGGCTCGAGCTCCCCCGTTCGGGCATTGAACGTGGCAGATGAATCTGAACCTTGACACACCCCGTAGATGCAGGAATACGGGGCAGCAGGGGGTGCGCGCGCGCTCCTGTACATCCACAGGTACACAAGTTTGTCGCACGTGCCACTTTGGCAGGCCAAGGAGGTATGGTATACATATAGTTCAGCCAGAAACGATCTTCGAGATTGGTCGTTCTCGAGGAGCCGCGAGGGGACCGGAATTTCCATTACCCTAAAACATCGAGTGTCTCCGTGGTTTTCACGGCAGCTGGCGTCGCCGACGGTGGCAGATCCTCAACAAGGGATGCTCCGCTTCCCTGTGATCGAAACAGAGTGTGCTGTCCTCGGGGAAGCGGAGCACCGCCTCTGGATAGGATCCTCCGCGCCCCGTTTTGCGCGCCTTTTACACCACGTACACGGTATTCCACCGCACCCTCTCACCTGCCTTCTCCCCTCTTCGGTTATTATTTGTGATTCCCTTTGAGAGGTGGCGTCACTTTACGCGCAGACGGAGACGGGATGTGCTGCGTGTCTAACAGGAACCTACGCGTCATGTGATAATTCAGGGCTCGAGCTGCCGGGACTGGGAAGTTTCCAGAAAATTCTCTAGTTTCAGCAGGCGTGAGACAGGAATGGAATTCCACTGTGTAAGTATAGTTTATGGGGAAGAGAATAATTGAAGGAGTTGGGCGGCTCTCCCTTTTTTAGATTTCTTTGCGTTTGTGTGTGAGAGGCATAGATGGTGGAATTGGATTAGTGGCAAAGGGATTTTTTAAGATTCTTTTACACCTGTTGCGAGATGGTACAGGGAAAAGTATAAGTGTAAGGGAATTTTCTATTGGCTACCTTTAGATGGTAGTTGTTTTTTTTTTTTTTTTAATGCAAATCATTCTATTTTCTAGAAGCTTTGGAAGTGAAAGATGAAATAAGGAGAACGATTTCAAAATATTTTTTAGAAGGAACTGTAACAATCTACGCGTTGTATGGAGAGTAAATGTTGGCTGATTGTTGAGAATGAATAATATTTTATTTATTTGAACTCTGGAAACTCTTAGAAGCTCTCTACGATATAGGGGGTCCTGTAAAATGTATTTCCTTGTACGTAACAATTTTGCCCAGAAAGTGCTGAATGTATCCATTTGTCGCGCACGAAAGTGCCTACAGGGAGTGTAACTGCTGCGGTATCCATCATCGGGGATGATACGCAGCTTCTACGTGTAACTGGTGATCCCTGAAAGAGTGATATCTTACTTAAAGCTGATGTATCTGCTTAAAGTACTTTCCATTGCGATGCACGCTGTAGAATATATATAATAATAAATTCGCCCCGAACTCACCGTTCCCATTCTGTGAAGTAACGTTATCGAGATCCCATTCCTGATACGAATGGCGGGCGAAAAATCTAGAGAACACTTTTCTCTCTACAGCTGGTATAATATTTTTCGTCCCTGAGGACTGTGAAAAGGATAGATTTTAGATTTTAGATTTTTATTAATCAGGTAGGTATCATTCAGTTGAAAATAAAAAGGAGAGAATCTAGAATCAAAGTACTATATATAAGTCAAATTTTTTACAACTTTGATTGGGTAGTTAATTCTGAAGAGCAAAAAATGAAGAATAAGAGTGAACACGTTATTCAAGAAGCACGAAAGAAGTTCTATTAACAAACCGATAATAATTAATAATAAGCACGCTATGTGTGGTTCACACAACATTTCATATTTTCAATTTTGATAGGATTCGGCTAATAACGAATATGTTTCGTAGCCATTATCTAAATTTTAAATTTAACAATATTTCAACAGAATTATACTATTTAGATGCAATAAATAAAATTCCGACTTACATATTCTGCTGATCGATGAATAACGTAGAAGCCTCCGACGCTGCGTCCAAAGGGGTTGCAAGCAAAGGACGATCGCCGAAACTGTAGAATTAAATGAAACGAATCAAATAAAACCTCTAAAATCAGGCGAATGAATTATTAATAAACTAAACAAAAATTGAATAACAATTGAGAAACATAACGTTGCGCGTTTGCCACAGAACGATATTAAAAGGCAAAGAAACCCCGGAAGAGAAGCAACCACCGGCAGAAGGATACCATGGAACAAGGGTTGTAAACCAACCACCAATGCGTACGCTTTAAATGCTTTAATTATTTATTTAAACAAATCCCAACATTCCAAACATTGATAGTTGTGTATGCATATGTGCACGTGTATGTGTATGTTCCATTTTTAATTCTGTATGTGTAAATGACGCTGAAGATGTCGCTGTTCGGCGCGTTAATTCATCGAGAATCACAGATCTACGGAAGGCCGTTCGGAACCGAAGAACGTGCCTTTTCGAAATCATTAACCGCCGGTCAAAATGAAACAAGGAGACGCGTCTTGTCTTACTAATCAAGGATCCGTCGATGAATTGACGAGTTTCCAACGACAGCACTTTCGAACCACTCTCACTCGGTCTCGTTCTCTCTCACACATTTTCGCGCGCTTTTTCCCATCATCCCCTTCTTTCTTGCGTTCGTGGAAAATTTCTAGCCAATGTCGCGGCCAGACAAATGTCTCGCGACCATCGAGCTTCGCCATTCTTGCGCGTTAACACGCGCCAACTCTTTTACGGCGACATTTCTCAACTAAACTAAATTAGTAGTTAGGTTACATACAACGTCTGGCCCCTCGTGCGGGTTCTTTCTTTCACTCACTCGGAATGCTCGTACGGATGCTTGCAACGACTCACTTTTTAACCTCCCCCGCGAAAAGAAAATTGTCCCCAGCTCTCTTCGTCATCCGCTTCGTCGATGGATTTTGGATAATTGGCGAAACGGATCTTGTGGGGGAATTTGGGTTGCGAAGCTGAATGAGTAATGGCGGTGAAGATGTGGTGGAGGGAGAATTCGAAGTGGGCTGGTTTTCGTGCAAAGGAAATTTAGATATTTTCAGCTTGGAATTCAATTGAAGTTAGTAGGTATGATTATGCATCCTGTTAATTTTGTTAAATTACTGAATTATTTTTGCGCACTTTGGAAACGTGGTGATGCGTGCCTGACTATCGCTGATCGATACTACTTGCGCAAAGAATAAGGCGAACGCGTGAATTGAATAAAAGGCAATGACTGGTTTTGGTGTCAATTTTAAATTAACATACTGTCAATTGTGTCCACTGTATGCCTTAAGTTATATTGTTGTCAACGGTGATAATTAGATTTTAAATGCACATTTCCAACGTGATTGGATATTTCTAGAAATTACGAATTTTCAGAGGGGAATTTAGAGTGACGAATTTATTGATTTATTTTGGTGATATAGTGTAGTAGACTGAAGAAGGTTCGAACTGAAAACGGTGAAACATCGTTTCTGCATTCGGCGAAACGTAATCAAGGGTAAATTGTTCATGAGGCAGGAGGAGAAAGAGGAACAATTCACTTAAGCAGCAGTATATCTCGACGAGAATGGCATACACTCGAAACAATAATGAGGAACCTCGAAAATTATTGATTGAAAATTCCAGTTACGTTTGAGAACTAATTTCACGATTCAATGGTCTTTTCACATTCTGCAGCCTGGATTCAAATAGTCGCGAAAGGGGAATTAGAGTCAGAAACTCACATTTAAACTCCCACTCGACTACTTAAATTATGAGTTCGACTTTTAAGTCTGATTAAAGAAATATTTATCAAAAATATAAATAGTCACGGTGCTAAGCTTCCCGAATCTGCCAGTATTTCAGAGTTACAGATAGAAACTGAACTGAGTAACAGAACTTATAAAGACGAATGAAAAAGTCTTAATAAATACAAGTTCGCGAATTCAGTCGTTCTAGAAAAAAATTCTACACAGATTAAAATAGATAAAATTAAAAGAACCAGCTTTGTTCTGAATTTAAAAAAAAACGAAAAGCCACACAGAGATGATTTAAAAAAGCTGCAATTATTGAGACTGAAACTTTCAAGAAACTTGAACTAATACAAAAATATATGCAAATCTATTGCACAAGAAAATATCGTTTTGGCTCAATGTTCAAGCTCTACATTTATAATTACTCATCTTCGATATCAAAACCGTCGACTGCTTTGAAGCCCATCCGCGCGAAAATGGTCTTTCATCGATACCATTACTCAATGCATGAACTTTCATCAACTTCATTAACCAATTTCGCTTGTATCTCCATTTCTGAAACAGCCTGTGGAATTCCTTTTGAAGGCACCACTTGTGCCATTAAAAACGCTACGAAACAAAGTACAAACGTAACACCATGAATATTATAATCAACTCACCGAACACCTAAGGGAATCATCCTCGTAAGCACCTTTAACAAGGAAAGAAGGATAGAATCAGGTTTGGCCAGTCCACTGTTCGCGATCCAAGCGTTTTCCACATCGAATACAATTTACAATTTTATTTAACCCATTGCTCTCTTCCATGCCTCGTGACACTGTCGATCTCTCGTTCTCTCCCACGCACACTCGGGTCCTTTCTCTCTCTCTCTCTCTCTCTCTCACACACACACACACACACGCGCGCGCGCTCTTTTTCTCCATTCTCGCACAGAACTAAGGACACACGCGATTACACTGACAAGAACTTCGACGATTCACCAATTCATTAGCTAGCAGGCTCCGTCTTCGTTCACCTGCAGTCTCTTCAGCTTGATCAGGTCCAGCAGCCCCGTTCACCTCCAGTTTCCCGCCACGGGATCCGAAAAAGTCGGGGTCAGACCTTCCAATTCCTCGAGTATAATTCCACTTAGTGCTCCGACAAATCCGGATATAGGAAGCCTGTGGAAGCACATGCTTCCACGGGCTTCGTGCGCGTTGTCTTTTGGGTTCCTGAGATTATATCAATCCCCTCGTTTCACGGCGTCGAACGTCGCAACGACCTCCGCCGACGATTCAACTTCTTGTACGGATGCTCGACGAGTCGAACTCGTGTTCTCGATATCCCCCTTTCAATGGAATTCTCCCCGCCCTCCTGCTTCTTCCCCCCCCCCCCCCCCCAACACGTCCTCCTTGTCCACCTTATCCCCCGTCCCCTCCTCTTCCCCCTATATCTCATCCATCTGCCTATACGGAAGCTCGCCTTCCAACGAAGGCAAAGAACCGATTCTCCTATCGAGGTTCCTCGAATCCTCCGCCTCCACCCCCTCGGAGGAGCTTCCAATAAAGTCTCCAAGGATCTCAATAGCCCGATAAAGTTCCCCTCCCCCCCCCCCCCCTAACCGATATCGTTAATTCCGACGAACTCGAGCAAGCAGCTAAGGACCTTCGAATTAGGCGCGTCCCGCATCTACCGATAACGCTGAACGTGCGAAACACTTGTGCGCGATTAACAATGAATAAAATCGTTGGCAAAAATCCAAGGAGTCGCCAACCCCGTGCCTGAGTCTTATCCTCTTCACACTGTAAGAAATACTGGAAAATATTTTCATCGAACTCCGCTGATCCCCATCTGCGACTCGGAATGGTGTAACAGTGTAACGCGCTCGCGTAGACAGTCCGCCTATCGATACATCGAGCGCTCCGAAATAGCGAATTCTCGTTAAGGCCGTCGATATTTGTGCTTTCATTCGCTGTCATTCTCGCGGGCGTTCCCGCGCCGCTCGAATTCCCTCGATTAAATCGCGGCGGACGTCGAGCCTGAAACCGCTCTATACGACGTCGCTTGCTAATGGTATAATCTTCAGCTACGAATTCTTCCGAACAAGACTCTAAGAAACCATAAGTACAGGCTTCGCCCGTGACAGTTGCTCGATCCACCGGAGCCTGTAACCGCGAATTAGACTGTGTTCCTTCAGTCTCCGTCGAGGAGCGTCTCGACGATTCTCCGAATCTTTCAAATCCATGGCACGCGGCTTCGGGAACAGCTGGATGACACTAATCCCCTCCGGGTACTTACTAATCGAAGCTTCCCGGAGCTTCCCTATTCCTATCCACTACTGCCAGCAGTAGCGACAGCCAAGGTCGCTGGAGAAGCTCGCAAGCGACCCTGACGAGTGACAAGCAGACCCGCAAAAACAACCCTGGAACAACCTTCACACCGAGATCTCTTGAATCTGAACACGTTTCTTGGCGCTGCCTGGAGTCCCCGGCTGCCTGAGAATCCCTGGGCAGGACAGGCCCACGTTGGGCGCTGGGACCTTGGGCGGTGGCGGTGGTTCGGGTAGATTATCATCGTCGTTGTCGTCGTCGCTACTGTCCCCGCCGCCGTCGTCGTCGTCGTCATCGTCGTCGTCGTCGTCGTCCATCCTGGCGGTTGTGGCGTCGACGCAGGGCGACGGTGTCCGGGTCCTCTGCACGCAGGGGCTTCTGCTGTACAACGGCGGCTCCAGGATTCTCTTGCCCCCGCCTGGCGGCGGGGAGCACTGGAACTCCTGCAGCTGCAGCTCCAACTCCTGCGCCAGCTTCACCTTGTGGGACGGTGGACTCGACGACGGCGAGTCCATCAGGTTCAGCGAGGACAGCCTCTGCTTCCCGGAGGGCACCTCGATGCCGGAGCAGCCGGCCTCTAACAGCTCCTCCTTCTTCTTGTCGCCGAAGGCAGAGGACAGGCCCCCAGCGCTGGTCACGCTCCTGTCCCTCTGGTGGTAGATCCCGGCGAAGATGAGGATGTTGAGCAGCAACAGGAAGACGCCGACCGCTATGGTGACCGTCAGAGCAGTGGTGTAACTCTGGTAGTGGCTGGAGGCCAGCTTCCTCAAGAGGTTGTTGGGGCCGGGACCTAAGTTCGAGTGCTGCAACGTCCTGGGCGTGGTAGCCACCGTGGTCGCGACCGTCGCGTTCGGCGTACATTCGGTGGTCGATATCACGCTGGACACCGACGACGGCTCGGTGGGTGACGGGGCCGGCAACGGCGGCGCGGGAAGCGGTTGCGCCGCCGGTTGCGGGCGCACGGCCCCTTCGTACAGGCTGGGACTTTCGGCCAGGTGGTGGTGGCGCATACTGATCTCGTAGCCGGGTCGGTGCAGCTGGGGCAACAGATTCAGCCACAGGGACATCTTGTGGCCCCTGTAGTGCGACCGCATTTCCGTGCTACGACCGGCCTCCAGGTACAGCTGATTTATCGAATCGTACGAGTCCCAAAACGGCGGGCTGGTCGGAAGCCCGTCCGAGCCTGATGTCAGCGGGCTGGCGCCATTCGGATCCCTGAAACATCCCGGTGCACGGACGCTGTACGCGTCTGGATTCTGGATACAATACGGTGAAAATTGTGCTTCGGTCTGACCGATTGAGACACACGAGCGGCACAAATCGGAGCATGACCGTATTGTATATCTTTGCGACAGATTCGGCGTTTTTGGTCGCACGGGATGCGGGGGTTGTTTGAACTGGCGTGCCGGGATGTCCGCGTTTTTGGGGGGGGGGGGGTACGTAATTTGTATGTGTGGGCGAGGGATGTGGTGGTGCATGAATTAGTGGTGATTCTTTTTGGGGTTCGGATAGGGAATTGGGGCTGGGAGGAATCTTCTTGAGAAATATGAAGCTTTTATTAATGTTTTCACTTGTTCATGTTGGGACGACGGGTTCATTTGTCACGCCAAACTATTCTTGGACAAAGTAAGTACTAAAAACGTGAAACGAAAGTTACATAATGATGTCCCGAGGCAAAGTACATATTCGTTTCCGAGACTTCTCCTCCTGTATAATAGGGCACAAAGGCTACGATGTATTACGAACTATCGATCGAAAGAGCAGCTATTGAATTTTAAATCTGTTGAAAGAAATGTGAATTTCAAAAGAAAGTTTACTCAAAGACTCGTGATTCATTGTATAATTTCAGCTGATCACGACAAATCAAGTACTGCAGATTTTATAGATGACTCAAGGTTAGATAAATAAGATAAAGTATACACGTGTATTTTATATTTGTATTCAATTTGCCCGAATTTTGTAACACTTAAATTAATCAGATCAAGCTTCTAAATTTTAGAAAATTTCATAGAACCTGTTAATCGTGGAATTTCTCAACCAGAACATGCGATGACAAATGAGTAAAGACGAGTGAACTCGTTTTATCTACAGCAAATGCGAGCATGTTTACAGACAGGGATTCTTAGACAAATAACGACCCAGGTAAAATCTTTATTTAACTTTACACGACAGTAATGATACAAACAGAATCAAATTAAAAAGATAAAGTTCTTTGTCATTGTACTAAAAAATAAAAAAGCGAAATATGAATAAAATAAATAATTAATAATAGCTCAAATGAAACCTCGAAAACTATCACTTTTGTAGCGGAAATAAAAAACATATGATATCTACATCAACCCTTTCAGAACGAATGTAATTTTTACAGACATCTTTAAATGACGACTTAACTCGCCTTGCTCGGTTAACAGGTTAAATACCTATACCAACGACACAAACGAATCGTTAAATTATAGAGCCATTGCAGTGTTTTTATCGCAAAACCATCGCGAATGCTTTGCGCATCTGCGGATTCTTTCCCTTTTAATTATTTTTTCACGCCCGACGATATCGTTTCCATTGTTCGATTTGTATAGTCAACGAAGAACAAGAAACTTAGACGGAAATTGCGTTTTGAAATTGAGTTGGCCGGGCGACTGGCTTTTCCTGAAACAGCAGGTGTCCTGCGATATCGCACGGCTACGAATGCAATTGCATCGTGTGTTTTCTGGCCCCCGGTGCACGGCTCAGTCAGGATTTTCCCTTCGTGAAAAACGACTGACCGCGCCGCTGGTTATAAGAATCGGAAAATATACGAGGAAAAGAGAGAAGAAAGACTCGTAAAATCGATTTCACTGACTCGAATGGGGGGAAAGAAAATCTGGGGCGACGCGATGCTCGGAGATAGAACGTCCATTCTCTGATTAAAGTAAATCGCGATTTAGCCGTTCGATCGTTTACTAATTAAATGTAACCTGCTGGATCGGGTGGCGCATTCGTTCAGATTCGTTCAGATTCTACACCGACTCTTTGCCGGGGTTTCAGCCGAAATTGCGTAAATAATGTTTACAGAACGATGTGCGCAGTGTCCCTGTTCGGAAATTTGTTTCCATCTTTCGGGCCATTGGGGCATTCCATTAGAGTGAAAGCTTTTCACCTTTGTTATCGAACAACCGAGCCACGCAGTTTTTGACATCGTCTATTTCCTTTTGTCACCCGACTTTGCCATTTCCTCTGAACCTCTTGAAACTTGGAATAATTGGAAGCTTGATGGATTAACGTTCTGCGAGTGAATCGATAATGCAGCCAACAGTAATCACATTTGCTGCAGTGAATGCCGACTTTTTTCTGCAATATTTCAGATTGTTATGTGCGCTTGTGAAATTGTGTTTCGTAAATTACAAATTTGCGTTTTTTATGGAATTTTGATCCCTGTTTTTCCATCAAATTGGTTCATTTTCAAATCGTTAGACGAACATTCAATGGAAGACAAGCGCAAAGTTTCTGATATTTTCAGGCACAATAAAAGTAATTTTGCTGGAGGCTCAATTGCTCAGGACGATGCTTGCCACCGACGAAATGTATTTGCATGGTAATTGCGTTCTGCACTGGCCGGGGAAACTAATTATCTCGACTGTTAGCCCAATTAAACGCGTTATTCATGATCCACAAGCGTAAAAACTGAACTCGATTGTTCTGGAATTGTGAGGCTGATTTCGCAGAAAGAGTTTTAGCTGATAATTTGGACTCGACAATGTGTCATCTGTACCACTAATTTGCAACAAATGGTCGCCAGACTCAGACCAATCGTGGAACCTCGTGGAAATTTAATAGCATACTACTCGAATATCTGACCATTTGAAGCTTATCAGATGAACACAATTGGATTCTTGAAAATTGAAATCTACATACAAAATTGAACCAATCCTACCTGCCCTTCCGCAAAAACGCACAACCATACATTCAATTCCACGAGCAGATTCTCGATTGACGCGGGAGTCTTTACGCTAAACGCTTCGTAAATCTAGCCCAGGGTCTGAGCCACCCCTAACGAACAAGCCTACCAACGTGAAAACACTACTGCCGCCAGCCCCCACCCCGCTCCTTAGAATCACGACGATTCATTTGCCCCGTTTGTACTCCTGACTACGCGATATATCCACCCTATTCCTCGAAGCACTCGTGAATCCTCGCCGTCGCCCTTTCGAACGGAACACAATAAAGCCCACGCGGCCAGGGACTTAAATATCATCCTCCCGGAGTTTTCAAAGAAACGAGGGACTGTTCCCCTGGCAAATCCAATCTCCGCGCAGAAACTCGAGCCTCGACATCCACTCGGGGCGGAACAACGAGTAACGCAACGGTCGGTGGAGGTGTGAGTCGGGGGCTGGGGGGGGGGGGGGGGGGGGATTGGAAGCCGCGGGATGAGAAAGCAGGGTGGATGTGGAGGCAGGTCGATGGGACTCACCCGCGCCTGACGAAGTTCGCCAAGTAGTGAACCAGCAACTTCGACAGGTTCTCGTCGGCCATGGTGTAGTTGGTCGGATTGAAGAAAACGGGCACGACCTCTCCGCGGAGGAGAGGTATCCCCAGGAGGTAGGGGACCTCCTCGCCCCTCTGGCTCGGTCGATCGCCAAGCTGGAAATGCAGGAAGTAGCCCCGTCCGCCGGTAGCGGAGTGCAGCAGCGCCAGCCTCAAGAGGGGCGCCGCGACTTGGCCGTCGCCCAGAAGGGACAGAAGGCCCTCGCAAATGACCGGCGGGCTCAGCTCGCCCCTCTCCCAGTCCGTGTACTCGTTACGGAGGGTCGAGTAGATCTCGTGCAGGTGGTAACGGTAGGTGTTACGCACGTAGGTGCGCAGAATACGGTCCCTCCTGGTCTCGTTCAAGCCGTTCTGAAAACAGAGTGGGATGGGACGCACCCCCTTCCCCGTTAGCGGGAGATTCCGTTTTGGAAGGGCCTTCACTGGGCAAGTATCGTGTTGCCGAAGAAATTCGCGCGGTTCTCGTAATAAATTTCTTCCGAGTAACAATTGCCTGTCGGTAATTGAGGACCTCGCGACAAAAAGGGTAGAGCTCCATCTTTACCAACTTCGAGTAAATTGGAAAGAACTGTTATTCTAATTTAATAATTAATCTCTCTGTAACATCAGTACCAGTTTCAAGCAATTTCTAAGTATGCTTTATATCAGCCGCATGTTTAATTGTTTTTATAAATTAAAATCAAGAGTGCTCGATCCAAATTACAATGAATCACCGATAGGTGTATCCAACGATGGGTCATTCACGATCGAACATCTTTTGATGACCGCTAATTAGTGGTCCAAGCGGAATTAGTCCCGTTACGCGCCATAACTACGCAATTCCTGTAAACGGACAATTGAAACTGTGCCGCGAAACGTCCGATCCCTATCAAATTGTCAAGGAGCTGCGGAAATACGCTTTACAAGGTGTTCGCCTACCGTGACCATCGGATTGTCGATAATGCCCGATCGGTGGGCACGTTTTGCAGCACTGCGCCTAGTAATTACTAATTTATTGGGTTCGTGTGAATTATCAGTGCGTCAGCCTGCGTACATACACTTCTCGCCTCGCTAAATTGCGCGGCACGATTCAAAACAATTCAACTCGAAATTCAACCAACAAACGGCTTCCATTTCCTTCACTTGCACTAATATGTATCTTGACAAGCTCCCATTAATACGTTCAAGTTTGCAACGCACAAACCGCATATTTATTGAAAATTGCACGGAATTATTGGTAGCTGTATTTCGGAAGAAATCACACGAGCAGGTAATAGAAACGGAGAACTACTTCAAAATTATTAAACTACACACTAACCATTATGCGTCGATTATACTGCCCTCTTTATTTAAAATGTCCTATCTAGCATTTCAAAAGATTCGAGAAAACTGAAGTTTTATAAGAGAAGGTAAAACACGTATGAAACTTGAAATAATTCAAGATTTCTTGAAAAATGGAAAAATGCTAGATAGGACATTTTAACTAAGGAGGGCAGTATAATTGTACGACAGACTTCTGTTCGCACGTAGAGAACAGTGTACCCTCCGCAAATTTCCCATCACTAAGCAGTCGAACTGAACAAGGTATAATAAACCAAGTCCCGCCGTTTTACTGCATTTAAAAAGAACATCCCCTCACCTGTATATCGTCGTCGGTGAGATTCACCCGGGCTTCCTCGGACGTGAGGCCAAGCAGCAGGTCCCGGTCGCCGAAACCCGCGAATTCTGTGCCCGGTCCTGGCACGAGGGGCATCACTCCCGAGGAGGAGGCGGTGGGCTGGAAATTCTAGACGAAACAAAAGGGGACCGTGTTGATACGGAGCCTGGACACCGTAACGTATCGACTTCTCCGCGATCCCCAGCCATCCGCTCGGAGGCAGGAAGAAGTTGCGGGCAACTATCGATTCCCAGCCGACTCCGATTGCGAAACTTGCAGTAATTGCAATTACACCGTGTACTTTATGGCTTTTAATTAAAAGTTCTCCGACGAGCAATTCTGCTCCTGGATACTATCGATCGGCTGACAGGGGAAAAAAAGACGTGTTCGATCGGCGCGGCGACGGGGAGGCGCGATTAACGACAACCGCCGGCAGAAGCTCGAAGACTTAATACCAGCTTCGGGGGACAGACTTCGCGACCATTCCCTCAGCTCGACATCTGTCAGTCGGTTGTCGACCCAATTAGCAACCTCATCGCTTACCCGCCCACTGTTCCGGGAAGTCCGAGTATTTAACGATTCTCTGGTGCCTGTACACTTGCCATGTGACAAGTCGTTGACTTATGGAGGCACAATTTCTTTGAAAACATCGTTGAAATAATTGTGAAGTAGGTATGTATGTAATTAGTTAGTTGTTGGTCGTGATGCATTCAGGCTGGGATTTGTAATATTGATTCGGTGCAAATTAGATCGCTGTTTCGCGTAGAGAAATTTGAATGGAAATGTTTTTTACTTTTTAACTATTTCGTGTATTTTATTTTTTTAAATTTCAGCCCATTTCGCGAGTCGTTAGTCAGCATTAGAGGTTGTTATCGTATCTCCGCTATTAATAAAGGAACTTTTACGCTATTCGCGATTGACAAAATAACGGAGTTAAGGGATTCATGTGTCTAATGAGGGAGTGTTGATGAATCTCGAAGAAAAGGGGTACCTTCTTCCCCTGTACGCAGTTTATTGTTGTGGAAGGGATATCATTAGGTCCGCAAGTGTATTTGCACCTTTTTGTAATTTTAGTTATACAGGATTGACTTATGTCTATGCTGGTCGGCTTTTGGTAATAGAGAGGGATAAGACTTTGGAAGCGAACTCTGTCCATTTTTCACGTCTTGTTTTCTATCATTCTGTTTGACCACGGGGCAAGATATTTTCGAGAGACTTGTCATTGAATTTTGAACAGAGAACCATATATTACCAAAGACTAAAGTTAATTTCCGTTCTTATCTGGGATCTGGGAAACATTAAAAAATTAGAAAATTCGTGCATCATATCATTGACTCGATAAAAAAAAACAATTATCAATATTATGTTGTAGCTTCAGTCCAGTTAGAAATTCAAATACTATATGTTCTCGACCCCGAATACAGATTTTCATTAAAAATGGAGGAAAGTACCTGATTCGTCGACGGTGGCATGACCGCTCCATCCATAAAGGGAGCAAACCCAGAGGTGAATCTCGGCGGATCCAGCTTAACGGCGAGAAGTTCTTCCAGACTCCTCAAACGAAGGCACGGTGCGATATCGTCGGCCTCGACGTTACCGGGACATTCGTTCTGCTTGGCGACACGATGCTTCACCATCAACGGATCCCGCTGTATCGCCCAGGATGACAGGGCTGAACCACCGAGTAAAACCACCCTCTCGACTAGCTCTGTAACGTGAAAAGAAAACAGACTTGCCGGACGCTGATAAGCATTATAAACGTTTTTCTTTAATACCGTAAGTTTTTTTTTAATAAAGTTGTTTTAATTCAAAATATATATATATTAATTTGATAGAGAATAAAAATAGTCTTTGGAATTGCGACACTGTTTATAGGCTCATTTCTTTGTGTAACATGTCGATGGCTTAGTGGGCAAATATTGTACGTTCACTTTTTGTGGAATTTGAGTTTTTATATGCAACAAACAGTTCTTAACTGTTTCTTTCATAAAATTGTGAAAAATAATATTTCTGTTCATTTCATGTCCCTAAATAGTATGTACCATTGCATGTTTAAACCTGTTTTTCCCGAAAACACTAAAAGTGGACCTACGATATTGGTGCACTATGCCATCGATGTACACTTTCTCTAAAAATTAATTGCCGGATACACATTCGTTAAGCAGAGATCACTTTTAAGGTTCCCCCTGAAAAACTTGTCCCACGCTCCCTGTATCTTGAAGCACCCTTTATAAAGGTAAAGAGAACAGAGGCTCGATGAAACAGATTTCCAAGAGAACCTTCCGCCCCTTCTGAAAACTTACACCACAGTCATCTAATCTAAAATAATTCGTTGCAGTAGAAGTTTCTCCAAACAAACTTGTAAACAAAACACTCCCATTGAAATATTCCTCCAGCCACATATAAAGGTGCTGTTAAACCAAACGAACGGATGCTCGTTGGCCCCCACTTCGACAAAATTCAAGTAATGAAAAGTTGAAAGCAAAGATTGCCGTTTACACTAAATGAGCAGGAATTTTGTCGAAATGAGGGGCGAGCGAGCATTCGTTCGTTTGGTCTAAACGCACCTTCACGCGCCTCAATTCCCAATGAATCGATCCCCCGAAGCAAACGATCCGGCCACTCGCTGCGCAGCAGCAATTGGCCCGCAAGCGTTGAACATATCGTTCCAGGCAAGTTAATGCACGGGTAGGCGTGAATTTTCGACTCGTCACCTTGCGACAAGTACACTCGCTGCCGAGAGAGTCGCCGTTAGGGGCGAACCCGACCGGAAGGGTGAAGGGAGGGGCTAAAACGCATTGTGGAAGGGCATTAGGGACAGACACGGGGTTGGGTTCGTTAGCGGAATGGAGGTGCAATCTAGAAACGCGCTGTGCGAGCCGCGACTCCCCCGGCGCGGCGCCTCTGTTACCCTTACTCCCCGACGAGCAGAGGGGGCAGGTTAGAGAAGGCTACACTCGAGGAAGCTTGTTAAGGTCTCTAGTGGCCGTCGACAACGGAGACGCTGATGACACCGTCGTCCTCGAGGAATATCCCCCTCGACTGCTCCCACGCATATGTCCTGGCGCCTTTAACGCCGGCGACCGCGTACATATCGTACATATCTACTCGTGGAGTGCGATGCGCGAGACGGTCGGAGAAATTGCCGAGGCCAAAACGGAATTCGAATACTAGAAATTTCTGTTCCTCTGAAACACGGGGCAAGACGAGTCGAATATCTGGAGGTGGTGTCGGTATTTCAGAACGCCTCGTCAGATCGACTGGCAACATATTCTCGGAGAACGGCAAGAATCGATTTCTTTAAGCGTTTCGGCACGGAGATTGAAATGCCTGGAGTACCTATGTCTTGTGTGGAAATCCTCCAATATCGTATTACCAGCAGTATATGTATATGTATATGTATATGTGTTCATTGTACTCAAAGGGTTAAAGTGAATTCAGAAAAATTTCTACTTCTGAGTTTTCATATGTGATTGTTTAGATTTGGAGATTTAGTTTGAGCAACGAAATTGTTTTAATAGCAGTGCGTTGTGAAGAAATTTGTGATTCAGTACGATTCTTTAGGTGGAGTTAAAGAATTATTGGGAATAACTGCTAGTGATTTTCCATTCTGCGCTCTGGTTCGACTTTTACAAAATGGAATATCGATTTTTGCGAGAAACATAATTCCTCTCACCTTTTGCCATGGGCGAGACGGCTAAAAAATTGGCAAGCGCAGCTCCAGTCCCGTGGCCAAAGAGCGTCAGTCGATCGGGGTCGCCGCCAAAAGCACCCAGATTCTCGTGCAACCAGTGAAGCCCTGCCACCAGGTCCATCAGGCCGTAATTTCCTTGCGCACTGCCCTTTGGGCCGGTTTTAAGAAAGCCTGTAAGCAATTGACAAAGAATAAATGCGCATCCTCTTAAAGTCTTGAGTAGGTGCATTACATCAATTCGTTGAAATGGGAATTAAACAGCTGTTCCACGTGAAACATCGAACTGATGCTCACCAACAAATCTACTGGGGGAACCACCGTTCAATTATAACTGAAAAATCTCCTATAAATATTCTCGATTATGGGATATTTGCAATGCATCTATCCTGTTATCCTAATCAAATAATAGTATATATTTTATACTATATTCGAATTTATTTATTCACTAAACCCTAATTCGAGATCTAGTTTATTATCTTCACTCCTACTTCAATAATTTCTCATCTCTACGCTTTATTCCTAATTGAATTCCAAGCGAAGCTCACTTTTCATATAAGCCCTGACCTAGAATATTATCTTGATTGCTACTTTAAAACTTCAGAAATCCCTTAGTCCCTTTTCAGAAAGGCTTTACCTCTACTTTCAAAATCCTGAAAAATACTGTACTCTATTTACTCTGAAATTACCTATTCGAAATTTAATATTCCGTGGAACTCCGACTACCTACATTCAATTTTTATGAATTCCCTTCAAGTTCAAATATACCCATATCGACAGATTGAATTCACATAAAAAGAGTGATAGTTTCTTCATTCCTTCACCCCATTAGATACTCAAAACGACACTTAAATCGAAGCTGGAGAACTGGTAATTTGCATCCTCAAATTTCAAGCTCTCTTTTCGAAGAAAATTGTGACACGACATCGCTTAAATAAATTACAGCAGCTTGTGGCGAGTCACGCGTCGCTCTGGAAATTGCTTTAAAATATCACGAAGAATACACGGCCGCCGTTTTAATTCGAGCACAACGGAGAAGCGATTAATCCTAAACTCGAAGAGCACGAACTTTCTTATTGCCAGCATAAAGTGATCCTTTATGCTTTTTCTCCCGACCAGGCGGATCTTTTACGAGTGGCTCCGAATATAACCCGTAGTTCTTCGTTCGCAAGATTCTCCTTCAAACTGGTACGATGCGACGGTTAAAGAATGAATCCCGAGCTTCAAGTATCTCGTCACGGATATACCTATATTGTTTCTACTGCTTAGGCCAAGGAATCGAAATTAATTAAAGATGGGAACAGGCTTGAGCATTATTTGAATAAAATATTCTTTAAATTATTATGCAATTTAGCAAATAATTTTCTTCCGAACTATTTCGTGATTTGGTTACTAATTTAACGATTACTTATCTTATCTCGTGTCACAAATAATTTCCAATACGACTGTTTTTCGGATGAAATGTTTGAAATCGGAATAGTCCTGAGAGAGCATATTACGCTTTTGTTTTAAACGCATTCTAAACACGGCTCTTCAACCTCATGACCATCTATTATTTTATTTGATACCGCTAATTGAAGTAAAATTTAGTCACTTGGTCTTGGCACAAAATAAACTTATTTTCTCCAAGTTCCTACCAAAATGGAAATTGAAATAATATTTTGTGTTTTATATTTCAAATAATTCTTGCTCAAGTCTGCACGTAATAATTACTTATATCACATCTCTTTCAAACGTTACTAATGTGTGGTGTCGCCCGGAACCTATTCATTTTATTAGGTACTTCATGTCTGACCGTCTATGACCTATACTACTTCCAACTTGTATTTCACTAAAACTTCAATTTACAATGGCATTTAAGATTTAAGATCTTAATGTTTATATAGTTCCTTAATCAATATAAAGCTGTCTCTTCGGTGAGAAATTACAGCTTACAGGCAATAGACATTTTACGACAAGCTGCACACTGTATTCTCGCTACCTAAGGGGTTTAAAGGCTCGATTCTTCGTGGCTGCTCAGTTGTAGTTCGTGTTTCTTGGTGTCATAGCGACGAAACTTGTACCGAGCAAATGGGCCGTTTCTGGACGAGCGAATTTATCGTGATACGATTGCCTTCTTGCTTCGACGAACACGAATTCTGAACCTTTCTGCCGCGCTCTTTGTTAACCCGCGCTTCGTTACTCTCTATATCAGTGTAATTAAGTTACATCCAGTATTAGCTCCATATATTTAACAGAAACAAACCCCGCTTCGTGTTAGAAAAGGGCAATTTTTGCCATTACTTCTATATATTTTCAATGAGCAGAAATACTTGATGAACAAGTACTAGATGAATGGATTTCAGATCTGACTTTTCGTGAAAAATATTTCAAATTTTTTCTCCAGAATCTACTATCAAAGTCTTTGCATAGTTGTACTATAAATTTTGTGTCTCGAAAGGAAATGATTCTTCTGTAGGAACTGATGACAAAAGATAGTTAGGTCTAACACAAAATCATTATGTTTGCTGAAGGACATTGATATTTGTGGATATTTGAGAGGAAAAAGCTTGTTCTAACCTTCGCTGTAATGTAAAGAGGGACAGATTTTATAGCACCGATATGTTTGATAGAATATCAGTAAACAAATGTAATATTATAATACTGATTAATAATACACTCAGCTAATATAAGTATTTAAATAAGTATGTAACGAAGCAGACAGCTGAAGCGTACGCTGATGCCCTCTAATTTCAGTTTTTATTTTTGAAGGAAGAATTCTAGTTCAAGGGAGAACGTAACAACCCTTCCGTGCAGCCGTTTCTTGGCTTCTTATGCAAATGCCACGAAATACTGCGGCAACGCTATTCTAATTACCAGCACAGCAGAAACCGCGGTATGATTACTTCTATTATTTACCCCAACAATGTTACATAACCGTGCCCCCGTAATTACTCAAAGCTTATCGCTCGTTTCATTAAATTTAACCCGAGTTCAGCACGTCGAAGCTTCTCAGTCAAGGTTATTCGCAGAGAGCAATCAGAAACTTTGAAGCACAAGTTGCGCGAGGATATTGGTCCGTGTACTTCGCGGTCGAATTCCAGAACTAATTGCTGACATGGAACTTCCCAATGAAAATGTAAATTTTCGTGACATCGACGTTCATATCGTCGTTGTTTCCTCTCCTCTTTACATATAGTAGTTGGAAGATTCTATTAATATCGTAGCCTACTTCAGCATCGCGATGGATGCACTCGTCTAATTTTTATTCAAATCTTCAAATCGTATATTTGGTTTGACAGAAATATGTGGAGTAAGATTTTTTGTCAAAAGGATATTATTTTGTTCAAGACTATTTACATTGCTATTTGAAGTTTTTGGATTCTGGCAAATATGTAATAAAATATTTATGAGTTTTTCAAATCATACCTGATACCTTCCTCAAAAAAGTTATATTTCATAAACTTTCGCGTTTTTTATCGAAAAGCCCGGCAATGAAATGGAGAACTTGTTGTTTTGGTCGCGAAATGGAAAATAAGCATTAGCCTCCTTTTAAGCTTAATTGAGGAATAATTATAATACGTTATTCCGATTTTAAATTTCAACTCCAAAAATATGTTTTAAGTTCTTATTTCAGGAGAATCTAGATACCAAACCCAACAAGTTATAAGATCTAACATAAATTAATAATACAGTAGAATTTCATAATATCTTAGTTCTCAATTATGCCATGTCCGACTAATATAGCCCTATACTACTTGCACCGCATAAAAACTGCATGCATGCCCAAGTAGAGGAACCAACAACACTTATTATTCGTTTAAATCACAGGAGGTAATTATTTATAGAAGTTTAATCGCCATTAAATATCCTAAACCTCTTTCGCTTATACTTGCAAGATTAGTTACTTGCTTCGTTCGAACAGAAACATAAAACATTTGACGTATCGATTTATTATGGCGACTTCGTAGCCATTCGTCTTTTCAACGCCTCATCTGTTGAATTACGTCAGTCCTGCTTCTAAAGTTCGATACCAGCAGGGTCAGACGTGACAAGAAAACGAGATTCCACCACCGAGAAGCTACACAGTCGATTGTTCGAACCTTCCCTTCAACAAGAACAAGTTCCGGTCCAAATTTACTACTAACAGTGATTTACGATTTGACTGGGCAACCAATTCGACCAGTCGCCTTGAAGTACAGTAGTTTAGTCTTTCACGGTTCTAGTTCAGAGTACCACTTCGATATAAGTTGATAATTGTCTAACTGCAAGTAGTATGCTATAGTTAGGCGGGAAGCAAGCTCTAAGCAGATTAGAGTTAAGTAACTCTGGAGCAAAGATATTTAAAACATATCGAATTTCGACGAACGTTTTAGAACTCCTAATGGCAAATAATACTTTAATACATAATTTTTACTTGACAGAATTTTAATCACTGACGAATGCTCTAAATAAAATTAACTTTTCCCTCGCAATATTCACAGAAAGCTCTGAAAATTTTGCAATTCTGCAGATAAGAAAGGCGATACTATTAACAGTTTTGGAAACACAATCAGTTACAAAAGTCAATGAAACTGTATAATACCTTACGGAAATATAGTGACGAGAAAGCAACAAAGTGTTGAATTCAGTCATCAGTATTCCTGGAAACTGTGACTTTAAGACCCTCGGACATGGGCCACTGTAACCACACAGTTAGTTATAATACAAGTGCAGCCCAGTGATACGTGACGAAGAACTCATCTGACGATTTGCACCCTCAGGGATATCGCCTTGCACAGCGCTCGAGTGGGTCTAAGGTTTGTCACTATATTTCTGCAATGCAGACTGCTTGTCCATCTTCGTCCTCGACCTGTTAGCAAGAGAGGACGAGTTAACCCGTCAATTGGGAAAGGTTCTGCATATTCTGCCACCAAAGCTCAATCATTACGGTTTAAATAAAGTTAAAGTTAAAGTTAAAGTTAAAGTTAAAGTTAAAGTTAAAGTTAAAGTTAAAGTTAAAGTTAAAGTTGAAAAATCTATTCGACACTCAAGTTGAAACGCTCGACGAATAGAAAAATTAACTTTATTCGAAATGTTTATTTAAATAAAAACTTTGCCCGTCTCTGAGCGAAACTTAGAAGAGTATAGACGTGAGTGAGAATAGAAGGGGCGCCGAGGCTCGGCGTAGCGAGGGTCTAGCTTAAATCTGCAGGACGTGTGCTTAACCGGAAAAATGAACCAGTTAAGAGGTCGAAGGGAGGATCGAAGTGGACAAAGCTCGGCCACTAACAGGACGACAACGACGACCCGTGGCAGCGTAGTGTCCCGAAATTCAGCGCGCCTTGCGAACAGAAAGGTGGAAAAGGGGTTGCGAGAGGAACAGGAAGAAATCGAATCGTCAGACCGTGCTGGTCTATCGGATAACGCCGCGGGTGCATTGTTTCGCTTCGACGGCAACCGAAACGCACGGGACGGCTTCCATTCTAACAAAAGGTAGCGACGAAACAAGCCCCTCCGCACTCGAGAACTCTGTTACACTCGGCAGCACACCGCCCAGAGAACCTCAGAAATGATATCTCGATCCTTCTCCAGCTTCCCGCGCCGTGCTCCTCAATTTTTCTACGACGCTCACCGCGCTCCCCCTTACCGCCGCGATAACAGCAACAATCGAATAATACCTATAAAAGTTTTTCTTGTAAACGAACGAAGGAGGAAACCGTTTTACGATACTTCCTTGCAGGAATAGGTAGCTACGATCAATAATATCATCAATTCCAACTTATATTTATAATTATATATATATATATTTCATTTATTTCGCTAAATTGGAACTAGCGAACGTTAGTCGTTACCAAGCCCAAGCCCATTCTTCACAAATCATTCCATAAACTTAGCTCTCATACATAAAAATCATAAAACTATCAACACACTCCCACCCGACCACTACCATCCCGGATCCATCTCCGCCACTCATCTACTTGCCCTCAACCAATACCAGAAAAATCAATTCCTCAGAAGCCAAGCAGCAAGCGCCCTCCATAATCAAAAGCCAACCTCCAAAGACCTACTTCACTCTGCCGTGCAATTAATCGTCCCATCGTGCTGCATGCCAGTAAAAAACGCCACGGCACGCAGAATCCCCAGAGAAATAGTTGTGGCTGGCGAAAATTACCGTGTCCTTTCTGAAAAAAGGCGAACGAGGCTGCTTGTCAAAGGGAAGAAAGGCGTTATTTTGCCAGCCACCCTCTGCCACCCTTGAACGGTGCGCGTTCGGCCGCTCTTTCCTCGAAACCGCGACAGCGGAATATTTAAATTCCTCCAACGATCTCGCCCCCGGGACGCGTTGCCTCGACCGGATTGTGCGCGTGCATACGTGCCAGCGAAACAACGCATTTTGTCGCGGGGACGGGTTGCCCTGAATGGAGGAACGCCGGCGAACGTTGCCGCTCGATTTACCCGGAATTTATAGCGCGCCTATCTGCGTCGCGTTAATGCCAGATATCGGGTGGCCGCGATAGGTCAATTACGTTCCACCGCCGGCAAAGAAGTAACAACGAAAAGGGGGTAGGGGCTGGCCTTTTCAATTCGACTCTATCTTCGCCGCTTTTCATCCACTCCCTATTAATAAGTTGCAAGACAAATTTCCAATAAAATCAACTTATTCGAGAATAACGAATAATTTTTTATTCGAATCAATTTTTATTTAAATACTGGTTTGGGAGAACGATACAAGTGTCTGGCGTGGAAGGTTCTAAATTAAATAGTGGTTAGTGGAATTTGAAGCACGAGAGAAAGAATTCAGTTTTGATAAAGATATACGATATCATTATGATTGGGAATATAGTGAAAGAGAAGGATATATGTATCCAGAGATACTATGCTCCGATTGGTAGTGAACGTGAAAGTTCAAGCTTTAGAATTCGAGAAACTGCTTAGGTATACAGAGTAGGAACTAAATACCATTGCCAGCTCGAAGACCATGCGAGAACACTGTCGAATTTAAATTCATACTATACATATCTTCTAGAAAGCGTTTAAATTATTCACCGCGGGTCCCCGCATATTTACCGCGATCCTGAGCATATAATGACGAATAATTGGTTTACTAGTACTCTCATGAAGTCTTAACAGACAATGTAGAAGTTTAAATTTTCACTGACGTCGACATGAGTTTCAAAAAGTTATTCTCAAAGATGCCTGATCGACTCGTAGTGGAACTTTTCAAAACCTTGCTTCACTCAAAGTGTTACAAACATCGAAAAACTAAGTAAATTAGTGAGTGACGTCAGTGTAACACGATAAATCATATATTCCCCCAACGGCACTCCATCAATTTCGAAGCAGCCCGCTAATTGATATCGGTAGTTCGACTACGCTCCAAAAACTCTCGAAAAACTACCACTATCAATTAACAGTCCCGTGCAGCAGTTATAATTACCATCCTCCTCCTTCCGCTTGGATGCGCGCCCTGGTAATTGCCTTTTGCGCGGCAATAATTTATTACAAAGTGGTTGCGCGTACATGCCCGATGGAAAGGAAGCTCCGTTCGCGGTTACGAGGCTGGGCAAGGAGTCACAATAGCAATCACCGATCAGTTGACTGGCAGAGGCCGCGGCAGCATGGATTTCAAGCTGCAGATGAAATCGAGCCTGAGCGCAATTCCGCGCGCGGAATGTTTCAGCGAAGCGGAGACAAGCGACGATCCCATCCCCCTCGGCCCTTGTTCTGTGTCCTCTGGCAACCCGATACCGATAGCGGCCCTATTCAACCTCCGGGGCCGCTGATTACTCTTTTATCCCGGCAACTTCGCGTTTAAAACAAAATCCACCAACGTCGACCGCAGGGGGGACGACGGGGGCGGAGGAATTATAGTTCTCGATCCAAAGTGCCCTCATTTTTTTTTTTGCGCTAGCGCGACTCGAGGCAAAGAAAATAAGTGGGATAAAAAAGAGACGAGACAGTGGAAGGGCTCGGGAGGGTGGAAAATCATGAACAGTGTGGGAAACTGTACTGGATCGTGACACTGGAGCATGTGATACAAGATTAATTTAAATGCCCTTCGGATAAATTAGGGGTGAATGTTTCGAAGCATTATATTATGGATACTTATCTGAGGGAATTTATTCGAGAATCGAGCATTTTTTTATGTGCTTTTAAGAGATGTTTGGGGGAATTTTAGGGGAGATGGAAAGGCCTGTTTGGAAAGTTTATGTGATACCGAGTTCGCCTTTGTATTAACGGGGCATATTTATCGAAAGTGTATTTCTCGATTCGGTGCCGAGCTCAAAATAGGTCAAAGAAATTCCATAACACAACTATTTTTCAACAATTAAATAGCACCTCTACTAAATAACACTAAGCCTTACATTATCCCTAAGATATGTCCTGATTACACCATCCCCTTTCAACCTCCCCTCTCAAACTCCTATCCACCAAAGACTCTTTACCAAACTTCCCAACTTGATCGTTGAGGCTCGCTTGACGCGATCACCAAAATCACCACGGAATTAAATCCAAACGTCCGCCAGACATCCCTGCGAGCTACTCCCAGCTGCTGCTATCTAATCCCCTATTCCAGGGTTCATTCGCGAGCGTTGAATGCCCGTACAAGTGGCGCTCGAGTCGTCCTTTATCTCCACTGTCTCTTCCTTACAAAGCCAGACCAATCTCTCCGTTTTTATCTTTCCCTGAAACTTCAATGGTCCCTCCTCGATACCGAGGGTACGTATCGCTGCCTCCGTGCCCAAACGCTCGCGTACACCTGGAAACTTATGACCTGGCTACGATAGAGGGAGCCACTTCTGAGGCGGTCCTCGCTCCACGATGCTTTTCATTAAGACGCTGAAGAGTGAAAAGGGGGCGTTCGCTGATAAATGGTAACAGCTCCCGTTCAGCCTCCTTTTGGCTCTTATTCAACGGGAAAATTGCTCGGTGAAATATTCACGCGGCTATTAACCGACGGTTAAGCCGCACAGGCTGAGGATACTCTGTGCGTCTGCGCGCTCGGCTTGTACGAACACCCAGATTTCGGCAATCTCGACGCGTCGAAACGAGCACGATCGTGTGCTTTTTAATGGAAATTTCCTTCGAGGTGGCGCGGTAGAGTTCCGAAGGAGAATTTATGAACGTTTTTCGGGCATCTCTTTTTCGAGATAGATACTTTGAGGATTTACTTCGGAGGGCAGGGTGTTTAGGGTGATTCCCCTTTAAGTTGGGAACTCTCAGGATTCCTTTCTGAAAATGGCGAGTCTGGAGCTTCTTTTCTCGAGATAGATACTCCGAGGATTGCTCTTTAGAGGCAGGTACTTTGAGAAGCCCTTTCTGAGAACGGGCATTTCGAGGATTCCTTTTCAAAGCTAGATGCTTTGAGAATTCCCTTTTGAACTTAGGTGTTTCGAGGGTTTCTTCTTAAAATTCGACACTCTGGCAATTCCTTTTTGAACATTAATATTGCCGCTAATGACTGAGAAATTTCAGTAACAGAGCGAGTCACGATACATGTGAACATTTTTTTAAATAGATCTCGTTTAGAACGTATGGGTTCGAATCGACTTGCTTCTGTTTCCAAATAGAACTTTACAACGCGAGCAAAAAAAATGATGGAACTGGAGCAACTCAGCACACTCCCTCTCACTTGGATATTTGAAAGTATTGAAAGTACAGTTCGAAATTCCAAACACTTCGGATCTCAAAATCCCCCTAATTCTGCTAATTAACCCAACTGCTTTTGAACGTAGAAAAGTCAAATGCGCAAGAAACAGAGAACTGCAAAGCTAGAAGAATAATAAAAGGAAAGGGAAAAATTGCAAGCAGGGGGGCAAGGAGAACAGAGAGCTGAGAAAGTTAGCAAGGAAGGGGAAAACAGAAAAGTCCAAGTAATACGAAAGCACAGTATATAGAGGAAAGAGGCGAAATAGGAAACTAAAAATTTCATTTGGGAGGAGGGATTCGCGAGTAACAAAGTGTTGCTCACTGCAAAATAATGACTTTCTTTAAGGCCTCCAATTACAGACATTCATATGCCCCAATAACCAGAACCGCAGCAGAAGCGAGCTATCTAAATCCCACTTTTTCTAATGCGCGCTCCGCTCGTTAACGGACAGAAAGCTCCCACTCCTAATTCCCATCCTCTTGTCTCTCAAGAACGAACCTGAAACTTCTGAATTGGTCCGTGAAAACCACTTAGGATGTACTGACCGTGGATAATTAAAAGTTTAATCTCGTACAGAGAGGAAAAGAATCCTCGTTCCCTCGTAAACGACCGACGCAAATTCAAAACAAAGGCTCCCCTCCAAGCAAGAAGTGGATCCAGCCGAACAATACTGTCTTTTTCTGCTTCCTTCAACTTTTCTCCCACGAACAAGATACCACGCGGAGAACACGATGATCACATTTCTGTTACGTGCATCTCGCTTCAAAAAAATTGCGTGCAAGGAAGAGCAGAAATTCGGAAGGAGGTGACTCTGCGTGAAACAGTGAGTCGTCTTGCCGTCACTTTGCGTTCGTGTATTTTGGAAAGCATCGAAAGCGTTTTTAAGTAAAAATTTCTTGACAGAAGCGACTCCGGGGGACCTGACCGACTTGGAGATATGAATTGAATATTAAACGTATGATTTGATGATTTAGTAAAAATATTTTCATTAACTGAATTATGGGAGTGTGATTGAATTTATGAAAATCTATTTCATATGAATTGAAGGGTAAAGATATCTCGCAACCTTGCGGCACTTAAAGTGTCAATGGATCTCGTTATAGATCTAATCCAGCTCTGTTTGCTTTCGTATTTCTAATCGCTACCAGTGTCACGATTCAAAAGGGGAATAATTCTTGTATAAAAAACATCTTTTCTTTCACTGTTCATCATTCATTATCTAATCTGCTAAATACGAACAGCGTTACAGACAGTTTGAATTGATATTATTTAGATCTAAGGATAAGTACTGGACGAACCTTCAACATTGATTTTCTCGAAAATCAAGCTTAATATGGAAAAAATTTTACTCCACATTTGCGTCTTAATTTTTCGCGTAGAATTGCCTGCTTTCGGGTTGGGCAGCTAGTTTTGAGGCGCCTTGTACAGAGCATAATTTAGACAGAGGTAAACGCGACAGGAAGACAGTGTTGCAATAAGCGTGATGCAAATCGAGGAGAGAAGTTTGGAAAAGGCTATTCTTCTTGCGAAGGAACTCAGGCGGTTGCTCCTTTCTTTCTCGTCTTTTTGCACCCCTCCCTCTTTCCTTTCTCTATTCTCCCCGCCCCGCCCTCTCTCTCCCTCTGTGTGTGTGCGTGCGTGCTTTTTCTGCATCGATTAGCAATTTCTTCTCTGGAAGAACGTAGCGGCCACTGACCGACTTCCAACTTGAACCCATTGTTACGGATTTAATATAAGTTGAAGAAGAAGGCCGATTGTCGAGAGAAGAGGGGGAAGAGGGAATAAGATAAACAGGAACGTCATAGTTTCAACGAATGGAGTGCAAGAAAATCGAACGTAACGAGCGGGAACTTTTGGAATTTCGTTCGAGAGTTGCCTGCGTGCAACTTCGTCTCCATTTCTGTACATTTTCGAGCTTTCTTCTCATTTCGCCCTTTCGGCTCTCCAAATACCAACAAATTTTAAGTATAAGTTTAACTCGAAGGAGTTCAAGGATTTTGTAATTAGAACTTCGGTGAGAAAATCTTAAAGTGTGGCAAAATATTATCGTGTTCAATTATGTTTATTGTAGAATTTGAAATTCGAGCGGTCAAAGGAAATGTTTGTCCGAGACGAAGGTAATTGTGTTACGATACAAATATTGACCGCAATTCGTACAGTAAATTGAAGCAGAACAGCATTTACTCTGTATAAAATGTTTATAATTGATACTATTAAAAATTCTACCTGCAGAGTAAATACCATCGTGTTCGTGTATTTATTCTTGTTTAGTATAATCACTGAATTGTGCGAAAGAGAAATTGAAATTTGAAATTTCTCGTACACTATAAAATATACAATCCCTATGCTCCTAAGATTAAATTATGGGACTAATGTTTATCATTCGTTTACATATTTCTATACAATATTCACTATTTTTGCGATCAATTCCCAGCTGAAATGAAAATTAAGAATACAATTGTTGACCTTCTTAACATAAACATGTCGTGGCTGTTCTATTGAAGAGGGGACGCCAGAATCGACGAAGACAGTGGAAAAAATACTGTGCAAAGGAAGGAGAATATATTTTCTTAACTTACCGAGCACGCCGAGGCGAAAATTAATGGAAACGACGATAAGACGTCCATAAGCAGCCAACGCTGTTCCGTCGAAGGAATTTCCAGCGCCCCACGAATAAGAGTCACCGTGAATAAGAAGAAGAGCTGGTAACAAGTCTGGGGTACTACCTGAAACATTAAATAATTATTACTAATTATTCTAAATCTTATTATACATAAATGTATTATTTCTAATTATCGTCTTTATTTCAGACTTTAACCGCTTTTATCCTCATGGTTTTCCATTACGGTAGAGTAATTTATAGGAGGGGGGCGGGGGTGGGGGGTGTTAGAACAAGGGTATTCGGAATAATTCATGAAATTATTTTAAAAAATAGTTATTCAAATAAGACGTTGGGTATGAAATACAAGAATTTTAATTTCATCTTGTTCAAAATCTGGAATTATTTGGAATGTCGATATTCACCAGGCTCGTTAATTTAATTTATCCGTATTAATTAAAACGTGCCCGTACGAAATCGATACGTATTAACAAAATCCGTATTTTTCCAATAATAACGTAAATGGATTTCAATACACGCCCAAATTACTGCCACAAGATAATACATCGAAATCTGCTGAAGCGACTTTATTCGATATTTGTACAGATATGAGAATTTTATTAGATACTACTGCTGCCGATAACTTTGGAAAATGAATGCTCACTATATGCCAGCTGTTTGTTTCCTATATTTCTCAAATTAGACGAAGGACTAATAGGGCTCAGATTATTTTTGAAAAAGCAACACAGAACAACAACGAACAAAGTGCACAATACAGAATATTGCCAATCACAAAGCAATGTCTCAATAATCACTCAAAATCTGCAACTTCTACGGTAAATGATTCATCACATGAATTATTTATTAATTCATTAGTAAAATATACCTATCATGACCTAGATATGCACTCTTCTTATTTCCCGACAAATGTTGAATAAAAGTAAAAATAAACCCGCACATTTCAGCGCTCCATACAAGCAGAAAACCGCGGAGAGCATAAGGAGACGAAGGAGCCCAAGCAGAAATTAGAAATTAACGAAACGGAAAAGAAATACGTTCCGCCGCGCGACAGTTTCGCCCTTAATGGCCGTTCGTGTGAAAGTGCAGCAACAACTTTAATTTACGAAACACGGTTTCGCAATTAACTTAAAAGCAAACCGACCACTCAGCTCCAATTGCGAATAACCCGCGTAATTCTGTGCCCCTGTAACGTATCACGAGCCACCAAATATTGTCCCGCTCGTCCAATTTATAAATGGACGCTGCAAGAAGCCTATTATTTAACGATATGTACGCACAGCTTATGTATCGGCTACATTGTCGCACAGGCTGCGAATCCCAGAGAATACCGATCCGATGCATCCAGAACATTAGTTAAACATCCACTGAAATAAAATCCCGCTAAACCACATCCCGTTTTCCAAGTCCAAGAATAATGAGTGTTCGTTTGCAAAGCACTCAGCCCCGTAAACCATTTACCGATATCCTTTCAACGAAAGCTCGACTCGTCTTCCCAATAGGCCAATCAATCTGACATTTCAGGAATTGCAAAAATTTAGAGATTTAATATTTTCAGGATTTAATCGTATTTATATTGGATAGGGTCGAGTTTAGGAAATTTGAAATCGGAGAGCACTTTATGGTTCTGGTAGCTTTCAGGGATATTGTACCTCCTGGGGGGGGGGGGGTTCCTATTTCAAAATTTTTAAGTTGATTAAAGTTTGATATCTGTGACTTCAGGGAGATCTGTTCGTATTAAGAAAGTAGAAGGTATAAAAGGAAGTAGCTAGAAACCTTCGAATGAAATTATCACGACGAGACACTGAATATTTCAATATTCCAGAAACCATGAAACTTAACCTTTAGGGGACCGACTTCTTTTCGCAAAAATAGTGGTCTTGAGTTTCGAAATTTCTTATATATATGTTGTGCAGAATTAGAGGACTTGCACACAGCCCCAAAAGGGGCTTAGCCGGTTTTCTAAAGGTTAATAGTTTAAACATTCTTTACGTATTATATTTAAGAATTTCCTCGGATCCATCACTCGAATTGCAACCTCCCCCAAAGACAAATTATTAACACAATTTTCACTGTCTAAACAGAACACCTCGGAATACACACAACCGGAAACTCATACCACGAAGGACCATTCAGAACTGGCTGTACACTTCAGCTGACGCTCAGCCCACTTTCCGCTCCCGTCGACATGGAAGTCGTGAAAGGAATCGCCGAGGGGCCTTTAACGCTAAATTATTACAGAGTGTTGCTGCTGTCCAAGTTATTTTCCCGACGGACCCATTGGTATGGCCGCGATTCATGAAATCGCAATCGTCCGCGAGCAGGAACCACAGCGGTGCAGCTGTAAGCAAAGGCAGACGAGACGGGCACGAGACGTCCACCTGTTGCGAATTTTGACACGACACGGCACGACACGGCACGACACGGCACGGCACGGCACGGTACGGTATCGTACCAGCACGGGCAGATAGGCGAACGAAGGCCGGCTACTATCTGCCTGGCCACGTCTCGGCTCTCCATCAAGGACCACCGCGATCCAGAGATCCTAATTCTGGGAAATTTACGATTGATACGGTATTTTGCGTTAGCTACGACGTCTGGGCCACCTGGCCCTGCCTTATCGCGCCCCATATCTGATTCCAGGTACATACGTACACAGGCTGCGTGGAATCGTAGATGGGGCTGGAGCAGAGTGGAACAGAGTTGTCAGAATTGAGTTCTTCTACGATCGATTTTTTGGAAGGTTACCATTTTCGAATGTGTGATTACTGTGAAGGTAGGGGTGTTTGGTTTAGGTGTAAATGTGGCTAGTCTGGACTTGGTGGCGTAGTGTAAACAGTGGTGGAATTTTAGATTTGTGTCTGGGTCTATTTTGACCCATGTTTGCAATGTAAAATATGGTGTTTAGAATTCTAAATATCAATTGCTGTAAGGAAAGGATAACGTTAGTAAGTGATCGAAAAAGAAAGGCGAATAGTGGATATATTTATTATTAACTTGTGTAGAAAATCTGTGACATGGAATGATAACATGGGAAGACTGAAGATTGGAAACTGCCTATTTGAGGACAACCAATCAAATAAATGGCAGTATAGAAGAATTTAGGAGAAGTACAAACTTCTATATTGCACTAATAAAAATTTCTTTACCTAATTCTGGAATATCAATAATTATACACAATTCTTTTAAGTACAAACACTATGAATTCTCACTAGTGGATTTCCAGTACATGTTCTATCAAATCACGAAACTAACTGTTTAAAAGAATCGTCAATTCTACCACCAATGACACAGAAAAGAGAAACTTTCATAACATAATGGAAAAGTTAAGTAGTACACCTCGCGAAACATTACGATTCGTCAAAAAATTTCGTTTGCATTCTACAAGTACTAGAACCTTGCCATCCTAAACTGAAGTGATATAATATCCCACTCTCGACTGTGTGCAACGAATTCGTTAGGGAGTGTGCAGAGTGCAAGGGTTCGATGATCGATGGACGTCCACGAAGTGAACGAAACTTCTACCCAGGCAAGTTCACCATCTCGAGATCTTAACGAGGGATCTCGAGGTCGTTAGCGAGGCAGAGGAGGCGCAGCTCGAATTTAAAAATATTCCAAAGGAAAAGGAGTCGGGTCGTTCGCACAGGGAAAACGTACGTCACCTTCGTCTCCCTTAATTACCTTTCACGAGGTATTATGCGAAAAAAGAAGGCTAGGAGAGGGCCGGAGGGTGTGTGTGTGGGGGGGGGGGGGAGAAGAGAGAGAGAGCTTTTCAAGAAGAATTAATCCTCTCGACCTCTGACCTCTTTTACACACGTCTGCCCGATTTTATCGAGCTGCATGCTCCCAGACATGCAGAAATCCTTGGGAAAGGCGACATTCTACCAACGAAAATGAAACGTGTGTTACAGGTTTTTTTTCTGAGCAGAAATTCTAATTATTGGGACGTGGTTCATATAGTTTTTTCGAAGGGTTGTTTGTTTCAAGTCCGGCTTTAAAATTACTTCGTGATTTCTTGTTTGAGGAAAGATTACCGTTTTCAACGCTGCAAGTGTAATAATATTACCTGTGAATATTGTGAATAAATATTTGGATATATAAATCATTTAAAAGTTCAGAAACTGGAAACAGAATTTATGGGATTTTTAGATTTACAAACTTGAGAACACCACTTTGTTATTCCTTGCCATCTTATTGCTCGAATTAGGTCACACAGGCGTGTTACTACGTGTATGTGCAGGGTGACCCAAATCGAGGACCCTTGGATTAAAAATGTCAAAGGGACCCTAATACTATTACGCGGTCACTAAATTTTTTATGGAGCAACAGCTGTAACGTTATAATCAAACTTTCCTCGGTCTCTACCCTTGTTCGAAAATTCACAGATCTGAGCAGTTCGTAAAATCAGTTTTAACGTCACTAAAGACACCGTTCAACACCATTGGACGTATAAAATATCACACGAAGGAAAGTTTATCGATTGAAAAATAAGATCACTCCGTCGTGTTGCTGTTTTTCCTATTTGAATTACCTATGATAAATACGAAAGATGACCTTGTGACACATTAACTACACATTGCTTTTTTTTCTTTTTAAATTTGTTAGACACAGAAATGTTATAATCACAGATGAATTATTTATATCGTTGATATTAACGTCTGCGACATAGTATATGTGTATGTCAGAATTTGAAATTTAGCGCTGCAGATATCCGCGACCTGAACTACTGGTCGGCGTCTGATCGAATATTGGGCGTTTCTACTGGCTCTTCTTATCTGGTGCATGAAAGTAGCTCACGATGCCACAAAAAGAAATCTGTTCTTTGCCTGTTCAATAGCAACATATTCTAAGTAAGTTTAACTCTAATAAGGTTGACAGTTGTATTAAACGTGGTTTCACAAATAATCGGCCCTGTGATTCAGATTTTATAGTAGTGATTTAAATTAAAACGATTGATACTTTTAGAAAATCGTATCTTAAACTCGAATGAGTAATTGGAAATTAGTAGTTGAATTAGGTATATGATAATGCTCGAAAAATCTTTATCATTAGATAATACTATCTCAAGAGCGATTAGCTGAAGCCACGTTCTATCACTGTCCGTTCCCTTCAGAAATTTTATTATGTATTCACTCGAAATATGTATCTACTGTTCCATCGCACTCTCAACACGCTGTGCCCATTTAACCGGATTCAAACGCAATCGATCCGCTGAAGTTCAAACTGAAATCACGAAAGCACCCTAAATCCTTAATGGAAATATTCCCAATACTAATCGGAAGAATGATCTAAATGATTGCGCATGGTTAGTGTTGATCGCAGGGTAAGTGTTACGCGAGTGACTTATTATACTTGTGACAGGAATACGTTCTTCGACCACGTCGCATCAGCGTCCCCAGAAAAACTCGCTCATCCCCCTTTGTCCTCGGCACAATACTCCATCTTGCCGCGTGGTCGCTGGTCCAGGGGGTAAGTCGACATCGACGCGAGGCCACCTCACTCCCGCGGTGCTTGCAGGTTCTCTCTCGTTAATCGAATAATCGACTGCAATGCACTACGGAATTGAAGAAGCAACGCGACCAGAAAACACCCGCGTGCGCACGCGTCTTCCTCCCATTCCTCCCGTGCCCTGGCCCGGGCTGCATGCTTCCTCTTCTTATCATTATGTTTAGCCTCGCCTTCTCGCTCGGTCACGTTCAATTCTGACGTAATAAATGGAGGAAGAGAGAGGAGAGCAGTAATTTTCGCCGCTTCCACGGATTAGCCCGACCTTTTCATCCGGCTTTCATTCTTTCCCTGCTTTCTTCGCCGTGCCCCTTTGATGTCGCTGAACGATATCCCCGCGCGGGAACGGGGTGTTCATTGTCAAGCAGCGCGAGTCGTTAAGCGCAAAGTTTTGCGAAACGGAAATTTTACGGAAATTTCGTGCGCCCGTTTGCGCTGGACAAATGTGACGCGGCACCGCGACTGGCGAACTCAAATAATCGCGGACGCAGAGGCCGCTTGGAGAGGGAGAAGTAGAAGTGTTACGACGTGTTGCGTGGCGTTGGAGATCGGGGGTATCGTTTATTCACAATTTTCGGTGTTTTTGCTAATGAGTGGAGGTGAAAATTTCGGGGTGTTTTAGTGTATGGAATATGGAATTGAGATATTTTGGTGTCCATGTGGATATATGAAATAAATATGTTAAATGGAATGAATAGCTAGAATCGCTCGTTTTGTACACTCCTCGCACTCTCTTCGCCAAATATTATATCAGAATACTAATTTCAATTCACCATGATACAAAGAATTCCTCTGTAATATAATATTTAAAGTCTAATAAATTTTCTAAGAAACAATGTATACTTACAAGTTCAAAAGATCACTCAGACACCTTAGGTATATATCTTGTGAAATGAATACAATTCGGATATTCAGTCGGGTTAATACTTTTTTCCATTAATTTGATGCCGCGTTCTACCATCCGATACGTATTACCTATACCATAAGGGAAACAAGGATTTTAATAAAAATTCCTAACGATTCCGCTTCTCTTTCTTTAAACCTGTTCAGCAACAGAGGAACACAAATTCCCCACGTCGTTTCGATAAACCGACGCTCCCCGCTCCTCCAAATTTCCCCTCCACTCGGAAACTCCAAAACACTTCCCACGCGTAATACCAAACCCGCGCAAACCTGCAAAATCCTCCCCTTCCTTCCTCGGAACGACGCAAAGAACCCGTTACCAACGAGAACCACTCGACACGTGGCTCGAATACTCATTTTTTGCCAGATAAGAGTTCCAATTAAGAAAGCGCCAGTAGATAATCGCTTTAATTAAAATTTATCCCTGCCTCCGCGTGGAATTAATCGAAGAAGGGAATGCACCCCGAGGCAAACGAAACAGACACTCGCTCTTCCTGTAAGTATTTCCCGCCTCGAAGTCTACTTTAACGTATTCATGGGACTGTATCCTCGCGCCGGCGACAATTACACAACCAAGCTGCGTTTATGTAATTACTATAAATTTAACGCAATTACGTTGCAGGCCCTCGCCACGATAGCCGTGGCTCGCAGCGTTCTCGTTCTATTTACCGTGTTTATTTCACTGCCAACGGCGCCATGTCGCCGCGGTGACTCCCTTCGTTTACGAAATTTCAGACGTCCTCGGTTTTTTCCAGCATCATATTTAAGCGCGTAAACCCCCGGCCGTTCAACTTCTGCGCGGTTTCACTTTGGCGCACTGCACTGCCTCACCTAGCCCGCTTAATTCCACGCTGTAAAAAGAGCGTTATTTCGAGCAGCCAGCGCACAAAGCGTTATCACTTTTAATTACTCGTTTTCAGGCAACTTTTCAGCGATAACGCCCACCCTTTAGTGCGCGTCTGCGAAGCACCCCGCCCGTTCCACCGTGGCTTTATCTTTCAAACATTCACGCTACAATGAAACATCTTTCCAGGCGACATGCAATCAGTTTCGTAAGCGTACCGTTCGGAAAGTCTTATAGGTAGTTAGGTTTAGTGGATGCACGCTTGGCCATTGTTTAAATGAAATGAATGTTATTTTCCAATATTCGTGGCTTATTTTATTCGAACGACCAACTGAGTTTTTTTTTATTATTTCGTTATTTGGACACTAACCAAATATGTGCGTTATTTTATTTTAAATTCGAATAAATGTTTCTTGAAATTATTCTGATTTTATAACGAGGTTTTATAAAGTCGGCTTTCCTAGAACTCGTAGTATTCAAAGACAAACATAAACATAAAAATGTTTTATTTGGATTGTTTGTGTTCTTCCTACTAAAATCATAATTACACTGTGCCACTCAATTATCGGTAACAGCACGGTCAAATATAACATTTCATTTATGTGGCCCCAAAATAAAAAATCATTCTGAAACAATTTTTTTAACCCTCCCATAAAATAAGCTTACTTTTTCCAAGATATTTTTTAGACACGTGTGATAAGGTAGATTGAAATAAAGGGACAAAGCGGTTTCACCTAATTCTAAGTAAATAGTTCTCCGTGTTATGTGTTAAAAAGAGAATGTTCCAAGTGAAATTGATATCGGTGGCTATTGATAGACGTGGAAATTTGTTCCAATAGTAAATGGCGAGAATATCACGCAAAACTGTTAAGTGCTATGGTTGAAGTTCACCAGCTGCTAGCTCTGAATCCGATCTATTATGTGCCCTTACCGCACAGTACCTCCAGAATCCAGCTTTATCTCTCGCGGAGCGTCTCGAATATGAAGCCAGTTCATGGCAGACCGATTTCGTGAATCATAACAGTGAATTAACCCTTCCAATTCCAGCCATTCACGCTTAACGACCTCGACACTTCAAACGATGGGGGCATTGGAAGTGAACCAAGCGAAAGCGGCAGGTCTGGAATTGATATTTTCGATGACAACCATCGGCTAGATTCTAGATTATAGCCAAAGAACAAGCTATGCACTACGAATCGACTGAAAAGTCACTCGACAAGATTCGCAGAGATATCGATTGGAAAATGGAAACAGTTTTAAAGTTGACGAATTTTTAATAATTATATTCAGGTGCTTCGAGTATTACCCAAGCACCTGGGTAATATCCCATTAGTTCCCTAAGATCCAAATTTACAAATTACTGTTTTCTTCTCGCACAAAGTGCGAAGCAAGTGTTATAATAGCTAAAACATTTAGAATTTCAATTTCAAACCCCGTAGATTAATAGATCTGTTTACTATTCTCTGTAGGGTAAATCCAGGAGACGCAGTCGGGCTGAAGAGTTGGTCGAATGGCTATATTCAGACTCTACATCTGTGTATATGTAAAAGTGTGTTAAGGTTTAGAACAATTAAGTTTCCAAGAATCAACTGTTTCGTCCAACTCTCCAGCCCGACTGCGTCTCCCGGATTTACCCTACATTGATACTCCCCAGCACCACTAAAAATGTCCCTTCGCATTGCCCCACAGCATTGTTTCCATCAGTGCCACCGTGTTCACAAAAAATTCATTCGTTCCCTTGTTACCGTTGCCGAAAATTCTCTGCACAAGCCTGGTGGAATCGGTGTTACGGAATTTTCGCCAGAAACGAGCAAGCTTGTCCCCCGGTTGAAGCTCTGTTTGCCTGGGCCCGTTTTAAATCTCGCCACCTCCATGCCCCCCGCAGCGCGCAACGCAACGAAGGCACGATAATCCAGACAGCGCGAAAACTTAATCCCCCAATGACCGAAACTTCGAAACTTCGAAACTTCGAAACTAACTTGGAAACGGAAGCTGCAGCTGGCTCCCCGATGCCAAGCGATCTCTTCCAAGGATTAAGGGGGCTAACCCGTGCGATCTTCATAATAATTGTCACGATTGTTGTCCCGTTACTACGGCCTCGCTGCAGTTTTACCATGGAGGGGCGTATATGTGTGCGTGAGCGCGCGTTGTAGCTATACGTACAATGAAACGGGTGGAATGGTTCTTGTCTCATGTTTGTTATCTGAGCTCGTTGTAATTGGTGTCGCGTTCCTGTGCGATTTGCCAACGATAAGAGGAGTTGAGGGTGCACGAGTGGCGCGGGGCGGTAGCGTAAACCGGGGGAAGTTATAATCTTTGGGGATGTACGGAGGTGTAGCGTGAAATCTGGGAAATTATGATCTTTGGGTAGGTTAATGAAAATATTCTAAAGGTGGAAAGTGATAATATTCGGGTAGGTGAATGAAAGTAGTGAAAAGAAAAGATAATGCTAATATTTAACTAGGTGAATAAAAATAGGTAGTGATAATCTTCCCAGAGGCAACTGAAACTTCTGTAATGCCAAGAATTTAAAAACCAGCAACTCCATTAACGATTACTCTTCCTTCTTGGCCACGCAATTCCCCTCATCAATGAAACATATTCACTCTTATGCGGCTAAACTCGAAACCGAAAGTAACTACAATAAAACACAATTCGACCTGCAAACTGTAAAAAGCTAAATAATCAAGCCTCATGAAACCCCAAACATCCACGACCCCAAATTGGAATTATAAAATTCCCCAGCTATCCCATCTTCGAAGTTTCGTATAAAGGAGGAAAGCTCGCATTTCTGCTCGCACCACGAATACTCCCGTTATTTATTAACGTCGGCGCTATTATTTTCGACCAGTTTATCTCTGTCGTTATTGCGCCCGTATTTCCAGCAACTTTTATCGAGGAAAATTGTACGCCGCGTACAGTAGACGAAGACAGGCGGGGCGCAAGGTGGGGCGAGAAGGTGAAAGATAGCTCTATCACGTATGATGCATCGTGCGTATAAAGATACACGTGATAGACGATTATGGTTTCTGAGTATCATTTTAAAGTGGCCATTCGAGCCAGAAGCGTCGCCGGTGTTCGCGAATTTACATCGTCATCACGTATCGCGGCCAATAGGAAAGGTGGATTATAAAAATACTCGACAGACACTCGAAAACATGCGGTAACTTTTATCGATGCTTTTCACGCGAAAATCGGCCACTGCGCCCAACTTTTCGAATCGACCAGCCGCCATCTCTTGCGTTTTATTAGCTTCGTGTACTGTCGTGTAGACGATTTGTTAGCCAGATGCCGCATCACGCGACAGAGATTCCGATTCGTTGGAAAATTACCGGGATATCGGAGGAATAAATACATCCTGCGAATGGAGTTTTATGCTGTAATTTTGGGTGAAGAGTGCCCTGAATAAAATATACCTTTGCTAAAAGCATCTGAAAATAAAAGAAAAATTTGCGCACCACAGCCAGCGAAAGGAATACCCTGTATAAATGCATTGACAGTCCGATTGTGAGTGGCGTCGGCACGTTTTCTCTGACGAAGATTTAATGAACAATGTAGAATTAAAGTTCTTCAACTTCCTCGGCAGAGGCGATCGCTCTGAAAGGCCTAGCCCACTTCAACAGGCATTTTTCGAAATCTTGCGCCACCCAAACTGCTAATAGCCACGTTCAAGTTTCCATTATTAAGACCCCACACCTACACCAGACTAATATTTCCCACAGCTCTCTACAGCTTTACCAAGTGAATAAAACACCGACTACGAAAGGGTCGTTACACTCGTTAGCGCGGAGGGGAACGATTGGTCCGCAACCGCGCGAGCTGAAAAGCACCGGTACGAGGGCATTCACCGGCGCGGTCGAACATATTACCGCTAATGTCGAGTATTACATACGTAATTTTCCGTGTCCCGGTGGCGATACGTTAATCGGCCGGTCGGACGGAGATATCAATATTTCATGAAAATCACTGTCGCGCGGTTGTCATCCTGGCCGCGGTTTACCGAGATCTTTCATCGCTGGCGGAACGATTACCCGCACTCCGCCAGACGGAAAAGCGAAGGAAATAAGGGGAAGGGGCGCCCGTTCCAGCGGGGCCGCTGATGTGTTCTAATTCAACGTCCCAATTAAATCATTCCCGCGGACTCGGTTCACGGGGCTCTGTTCCTGGAAATTAGGCAAACTGGATATCCCAGTCGAGGCGTTCCCGTTAGAACGGTGTTCATTCGTCGCTGCTTACTTCGCGCGAACAGTATTTGATATTTCGTTCGGGGGAGTTTCGTGTGTTAGAAAGCACGAGCGGTGCTCGTTCAACTGAATAAGAAGTCTCAATGCTCTATATCTCAATTTTCTCGAAAATCTGAAAGGGTCCTATGGAAAGACTTGAGTCTATAATTTTCACTTATTTTGCGCTGTGAAATCGTGAGGTTTAAGATCAAAACTGGCGAGGAAAGTGCACAAACTTCGGGTCACCGTTTTCCTTTAAATTTTGCATACGGTTAGTGCACGTCCTGTGTAATGTACCAAACTTCTGAAAATTCACCTCAAAAGTTTCCCTCTTTCGCTTGATCTGCATGTAAAACCGGAACTATATGAAACATCTAATCACAAAATACTGCATTTTCTATGTATTAGGACACATGTTGTGTTTGCAGAAAATGCGATATTTCGTACAGATTTAATACTTCTCACTGCTTTTAATTTAAAATATCATATAAAGTAGAATTTCTCAGTGTCCTTCGATAAATTTGCAACGTTCTCCACAATTATTCCACGCAGAGAACCGAGGAAATAAAAATCCTAAGTCGTTTTTGGCCATGCGCATAATTATCTTATTTTTAAACTGCTTGCAGATCATTATTATTTTATTTTATTATATCGCCAGAAATATAAGGTTGCATTTATTGGTTACACGGAAGACTATTACATTTTTTAAGAAGTGGCCACAAATAGGGCATCTACCCTACGCGCTCATTCAAATAAATGTCAACAATTTTGTTATTTTTTTAACTTTACAAAACGCAAAATTTCTTTCATTTTATCCACCATTGAAAAAAAACAACATTATGCAATTAGTGAATTGCGCGTACGTGTACCAAAGCGATTTAAAAACAAACCCTTCAAATGAATTTCCTGAAACAATTATACCTAACGCACCACACATTACTATACACAAGATTGCAGAGCAATTAGGGCTCGCGAGCTCGCACATTCGCCTAAGACAATGAACACGCCCCCGCTTCGCGACACCCAGCATTACGTTAATTATCGTCGTTGAATCGCGTTCCCAGGCACACCTATCATACCGATGGCACTAGCACCGCTATCCAAAAGAAAGATACCAGGACGTTAACTCAAACACGTTTCGACCAGCGAATCTCATTTAAATATCCCCTCTCGGCCGAGAGTAGAAAGGGAGCTATCTCGAGCGGAAGTGTGGAGCCTGGAATCTCCCCGGCCGACTGGTTTTTCCACGGTTATATCGGCGAAGGGAACGCAGCAGGGTAAGCCTCTTAGGCGATGACGACCCAGGAGAACCGACGCGACGCTCGTTTCGGGCGGCGAGCAACCATGCACGTCTAAGACCGGGCTGAAATATCACGCGGAAAAAGTGTGCCACGAGTTCTTGAGTGGAGAATCCCCGTGGATAAAGCGCGCCGTGCTTATCTGCATTGCCTAAGCAGACCCCGGATGGGCAAGAGTTTTGTTCGAGCCGGGGTTGGGGATCGTCGCGTGGCAGGTAAGGCGTGTCGAAATATGAAACAGCGTTGTAAAGCCGATGAGCGTTTTGCAGCTGTCATGCAACTTTGTGTGATCCCATCGAATCCGAACGTGGATTGGGTTGCAATTGGAGTGGGGGTGCACTTGGGACATAGAATTTTATTAAATAGAAACGGAACAGTATGTTGAAAACCACTACGTTCAGTGGATAACGTAATAAATAAGGTAAATGAGCTATCTTAATATGGGAGTTTCGGAAGCTTTTTATTAACGGGAAATGTTAATATGGCAGCTTTGGAACCTTTTTATTTACAGAAAATCTTAATATGGGAGATTTTAAACTTTTTTATTTGCGAAAAATGTTAATGTGGCAGCTTTTTGAGTTTTTAATTGTGGAAAATTAAATTAATCTGGAAGCTGTTCAACATCTTTATTCAATTTTCACTGAAGATTTCGTAATTTCAAGTTGAACTCAACTGACTTTTAACTAACTTGACCATTTTTTCAGGGAAATTCTAGAAATCATAACATACAAGTTCCTGTTTTATAACTTGTTGTGTTTAGCTAGCAGTTTAATGTATCCAGCGTTGATATTATACGAGCATACCGATTCAGAGTGTTCGCTGGAAAGGAAATTAGCATTGCAATTTCCTTACTGCTAGATTCTTTCGAATGTTTTATCAAATCTCTTTCCATAGCCTGCACTGTGGGGAGGTGGTTGCAAGGTGCTCCAAAGCATCTTTAATGCCAACGGGGAACCTCATTCGAAGAAATTGTCTGCGGTAAAAAGCACGCGAAACTGCAACAGAGGTACTGATCCACTATTATTACACGCATTACACAGAACTATCCCGAGTTTCCTTCTCGCTGAAACTTTCCATCGCTGGCGAATAAAATTCAATGGAAATTAATCGAAACAATAACACAAAGTAGCCACTCTCTGCGTCATAAATATGACAGAAAATAAATATTTTACAAATCTCTATGAAGTTTTACATACTATTCTCTGTTTTTTTTGTTTTTTCTTCAAAATACTATACACAAGGGTGATTTAGGATTTCCTCCAACACGATAAAAATATAGAAAAATTTCTATTGAAACGTTATATTGCATTATCATTTAAATATCTCGATTCAGTGTCTACCTCATAAAACTCATATAAACCTGAAATACAAAATTGTTAAGATAATTAATGGAAGTTATACGTTCGGTTGCGCTTTTGAAGCCCTGACATCACGGAACGTTTAAATTACTTGGTTTTCGTGCAAACGACAAGCTGAATTCACTCGCGCGTTCCGCGAATAAATTTGCCGACCGACCCCGATCGCCTCGATCCTTTCTTCGATAGCCCTCGATAATACGTTATTTTGATTTTCGAACGGCCATGAAATATGCATTGTTTTTCACTGCTGCCTCCCACTCACCGCGGAGAGTCAGATATTGGCCGGTGGCCAATTTCATTTCGCGGGAACAATCTGCGAACTCGATTTTCAAATAGTAATAAAATACGGATTTACGTGCGTGGCCCTCTTTTCCATAGGTTCGAGCCTAAATTACTGGGGAATTAGTCACGTTCGGAAGTTGCGTGCACTATCAGAACTGTGAAATTCTTCACTGCGCGACTGGCATTAATCCACGAGAAAGCATTGCAATAAAAGGTTGCTTTTTAATGTGTAAGCTGAAATTTGTGTGATATATTAGGTGTTCATCTCGAATTTTCTTTTTTGCTCAAGAATTTTCAATTGAATAATTGACAGTGATTATTTGGGTAACTTTTCTTTCGAAAACTTTGATAAACCTTGCAGTTTGTAGTTTCTACTGCAAGTATGTAACCACTGTGGCTCTAAAAAAAAGATCTTTAAATTAGGTCGAATTATTCAACTTATTACATTAATATTATACATATGCATTTGAAGGAAAGAAAGGAGTAGGAAATACGTGAAATATGGAGGACGTAGATGAAACAAAATTATTTCTCAGCAAATTGATAAACTTCATATGAATCTTTTATGCGTGTTTTAGTAAATTAATGGCAAGATTTCATTTTTTCCATTCAATTCAATCCCCTGTACTAAATATATACACTAAGTAATTTTTCATCTAATAATAGACAGATAATACGGTGAACGCGAGTTCGCTGCAAGTAGTACGTAGCGGCATTGGTCAGACGCAATGTAATGTTCCGTCTACTTCGACTTAAAGTTACATCTTCATCCCCTTACTGACTTTCGCTGTACTAATTTAAATTATTTATCAAACTTCCATCTTCTAGCATTAATAAATTAAAATCGACACATGAAAAACTAAAAGCACAGCATCTTTTTCGAGAACTTTTTGATTCCTTTAAATTGAAAGGAAACTTACACCTCCATCGAATATCATGGCTCACCGGTGGTTCTAATTTCTAGATACAAATCCTCGTAAACAAACATGATAAATAATAAACAACAGAGAAATAATAATACACCCCATTTCATCAGCCAACCCTGCCTTTTCGCTGACACTGCCCTTGCCACTAATTTTAGAATAACAGTTTCCTCTTTCCAGGTGACAATAAAAATACCGCCGCTTATAATAAACAGCGAACAGAATCTCCCCAATGGGAAAATCAATTTCGTCCCCGTTATGCAACAAGCTACGCGCGGCGTTACGTAAAACGGAACGAAGCGTTTAGAAGAAACGAGTGCTCGGTATTCCAGCAGACGCAAGAATGTCCTATCTGCGAGGGCTGCTCTTCCTTGAGTCGCTTACAGACCAGCCTGTAGCCTAACGGCGGATATGGCAGTCTAGATCCTCGCGTCGCCTCCTCCTTTCGCTTGGCTCGCAATCAGAAAAGCGTCGCGTCGCGACGAGACGGACCGATCGATGCGTCCTTTTGTCGTTCGCGCTCCTCTCCTTTCTTCCGCTTTCTTTCATTCGCCCACTCCTTTTCCCGCTGCGCGTGGCGTCCCCCAACCTCCGCTCCCAAACGCAAGAAAATCAAAGTGAGAAACTGCTGCCACGAACGGAGGTGGATGAAAAGAAGGGGTTGAAACGCTGGGGCACCATGATTTTTCATAACTCACGTATATAAGAGAACGTATCGAACCCGCACAGGCTGATTTTCATGAGAATCTATAGATGTGCAGAATTGGCAATCGACCACACTGAGGGAGTGAAAACAGACCCTAAAATTGGGTGTTCTTGAAATGTGAGTTTTTTAAAAACGGATCCGACCTACTGCTCAGTTTTTAGAAAGTTTCAGAAAATATGTCTTCGACCTCGAAACTTAGGAGCTCCTTTCATCCCTTCAACATGGATGATTGACGATAATAAAAAGCCCGTGACAACTATTTTTCACTATTCTGCAAATCTGCAGAGTCTCATCAAAATCGGCGTGTATGGGATCGATACATGCCCTTGTCAGAGAACGTCACTTGAGTTGGTCGTCGCTTGTTTTATTTAATAATGGCTGTGCAAGAGATGGGACTCAAATTTTCTGTCACTCACAAAACTTGCTTCGCACGCTCATAAAAAAATAATTAATTTTGCAAAGTGGTACGTTGCTTCTATACTTCTGCCCGTGTCAGTTTAAATTCTCATAAGCTTCCACGGTAAGTTGTGGTCTAAGTTGCTTGAATTACAACACACATTACAAATAATAACTCATGAACGGCAGGGTAAGTTTAATCAGCTCGCGCTCGTCATGTATCAGTGGTGCCACGACTTGCAAGCAAATTTTTCGATCAGTCCCGCGCTGCTGTAACATCCACCGAATTTTCTGCACAGTCAACGGAAAGCGCAACGACTACCGAACGACGATCAAGTGCTTTCTGCAAGAGGCTACGACGTCAATTGCAGACTTGGCGATTCCCATCTCTTTCTCTCTCTCTCTCTCTCTCTCTCTATTTTTCAATCCTCGCACAACATTCCAAGTGAAAGAGAAATATACTTTCCGCGTCGACCGAGCCACCGAACGTGGAAAAACTTTGCCCAACGAAGCGGACGAAGAATTCGGCGATTTCGGGAAGACGTTTCAACTGTGAACTTCGGCAACTGTCGAATACTTTGATTTCGAAACGGAGATTTATGGTGGAGCGACGACCGTCGAAACTGGTCCGAAGGCAGGAAGGATCGTATTTTAAAAAGAAGAATCGAATTGATTCGCATTATAAGTTAACTCTTTATAACCGAAATTTCTAAAACATTGGTATACATTAAAGATGATAATCTATCTATATATATTAACTGGTACGTTTCAATTTCATTTTATAAATATTGTACTGTGTAGTAAAAGTCTGTGATTCCTATGGATGTTTGTGAATAATATGATGTTACTTTAAAGTGAGTCTGCGTTCAAGAGTGTTAATAAGTATAATATTAACGATATTGGGATTTTATAGAGATTGGACTTGCAATAGGCGAAAGTTTGATAATTTTGCCACGTTTTATCATAGATGACCAATCGATTGCTTTCGCGTTATTCATTCTTCGCTTTTCAATTGAGTGAGCCTTATTTTCGTTACGAATGCGCCTTTTTCCAGCCGATTTATCATTTCACGTTCTATTTCGAACGCTACGGCGCTACCCTAACGAATTCGGGCAGATGAGTCAATTGTTAAAGTTGAAATCTGGGACAATCTGGCTGGATTGAAAGTGACCAATTAATACGTGTTCTACACGGCAAACAACAGTCATTCGAGGTACTTTATTCAGATATAGCAACACGATAATTAACACAGCCTGTTGTGGTATTAATAAATACGCGTATCAAAGTAAATCCCGATTTAACGCGATAGAACACGAAGATGAATGCCATGCTATTTCTTTCAGAAATGAACCCATTTCCTTAACTTGAACAGCTCTAACTCCGACATCCCCAATTTTCCAATCTATGTTAACTGAATTAACTAATGCTCGTTCAATTCTATCAGTACCACACGCCGACGATATCCAAACCCGTTCTTTTTTCACGGTCCTCGGGCAACAAGGTAGCAAGGAGGATCTAGCACTTTCCGAACGCTGAGAAGATTCAGTGGCGCGAGCAATGCGAGCATGAAATCGAATTTCCACGTATTTTGCGAGGGCAATCCTCCTCACCTCGTTCCCCTCGTTTCGTTTCCCATTTTCGTCTAATCTCTGCGCCCAATTGGACGTCGTTCGTCCAAATCCGCGAATCTGGCGCGTTTTTTCGTTGCGTGTGCTCGTCGAAGCCAACTCGCCAACTGTACCACGAGCGTTATGCGAATCGGGAGGGTCGAACAGATTGTCGTGTCCGCGAGATGGCCTGGCCACAAGTAAGGGCGTGAAACGGACGCGGTCGTGGCCGTAATCGATTTTAGAAAGACGATTCCGCGGCTCGTAAAATTGCGCTTCGCGTGTCGCGTGCGAACGGGTAGTTTATTTATGACGTGAAATTATTCAGGCGTAGCGTGTGCTAGGTGTCGAACGGTCAAGTTCAGGGCCGATATGAGCATGCTTGTGAACGAGATTCTAGTCTAAACGAGGTTTCTCTAATGCCTATAACTAAATCGTAATAGGAAGAAAATTGTACGTTGCGTGTTCACGTGAAAGCTGGAGTCTACTTCTGATCTTAGATTTCTATTTTATTGTGAAATGAATTGACCACTTGTCGAATGCAGAAGATGTTACTCAGGAGATTGATGGATGATCTGCTTTTGTAATGGAAGATATTTCAGATTTCGATGAAGATTATATGCGAGATGAAAAATTGCTGGTCCATTCATGGCGAGAGCAATGTGTTTTGGAAATTGGAAATTTCAGTTCTAATTTCGTTTTAAAGGGTCTGTCTTTCGTCATCAGGCGAAATTGTGCAAAGTGAACATGGTATTTCATGGAAATATTCAAAGTTCCCTCTTGATACATGGGATGCTATTAAGGAACTATTAAGGAACTCGCAGTACATTTCACGGTGAAGATAAAGTCGAATTAGATAGCTAGAATTGACTTATACTGAAATGTAGATAATTTGAGAAAATTTGATTTCAAGTGCAGCGTATAATTTTCTAATGGACGCATTCCATCCGTACAATTTCCTGAAAATTTACCAGTGTGCTATAACAGACGTAGTGAAGCCCAAGCAGTGCAAATAATCTACTCCCCACAATTACAGTAGAACTTAACATCATAATCGAGCAGAGAAGTTACTTAAACATGTCCCTGGAAACATGAACATTAATCTCCGTAACATCCGCCCCTTAAGCTGCCCCCCGCCACTATTGTGTAAGAAAAAAAAAGACCAGAAATATCCGGATAAAAAGAAGAAGAAGCTCACCATGAGGAGGTTTGGGCACGTAGAGGTTCAAGTAGAGGCAGTCTTCGCTCTGGTTGGCAAGCATGGGTGCTAACCTCTCGAGGTAGGCGCGTCTGTGCCGCGGCTGACTCGAGTCCGGTTCCGGTGCCTTCTGGGGGCAGGCTGGCGGCATGGTGTCCGCCAGCTTGGTGCCACGCCAAGGCGTCGGCGTGACGGGTGGCATGTACCGCAACGCTCCAACGGGCGGCGTGGCGTATGGAACGCCGTAGTACGTCTCGACGGACGTCGACGAGCGGGCCTCGACGCCGCGCAGTGTCCCGTACCTGGTCCTGACCGTCCTGGTGCTGTACTTCTGACTACCAGCCAGAGCCTCCGCTCCCCCGGAACACCAATGTCCGCACAGAAGCCCGAGGAACACGACGATCGTCGCCAGACACTTCCTCCAACTATCAGCTCTGCTCTCGCGGCGCCGTTGCCACCCTCCGTACTTTTCCGCCCTATTCCTCGCGACGCAGAAATCACACGCGGCCTGCTCGACGTACGCGCGACACCTACGTTTAGTGGCCGCTTCCGCTCGAACGCACACGCTGCGGGCAATGGCGAGATGCTGGCCAGCATCGCGCGAGATAAACGACCTGCCGGAACTATCGTCCAAGGGAGGCAGACTTTGGACAGGGTCGAGAGGCGAGAGGTCTTTCCTCTTCCTCTTCCTCGGAGACGAGGAGGAGGACGTCCGCATCGCGTCACGCCGCCGCGGACTGGCCCCTCCGGGCCCCGCATCTGTGGGGCCCTCCTTCTAAGGGACGACCCTCTTCCTTTTTACTCCTCTCCTTTTCAGTATCCTTTCTATGCTCGCGATCCTCTCCACTCGATTTATGTCCCTCTTTGGCTCTTCCTTCTTCGGGCCACTTCCTCTGCGATTCCTCTTTCTTGTAAGTCTGCTTCGAGGCTTCGCTGCTCCGATTATTTATTATCGTTCCCTGATCCAAGTCGCCCTTCCCGCTCCCTTCTCTCCCTACCACTGTCGATCCCCGATATTCCTGTTCCCCACGTTGCACGATCTTCGCTCCCCTACCCTCGTCGTCCAAGGCCGGCTGCCAGTACCCGCGCAGCCCACTTCCTTCCCTCTGTTGCTTCCTGTCTATCCCCGCGACGGTCAATCCGTTCACCGCGAACTCGCGAAAACTCGTGTCTAACGCGCTGATTGCTCGCGATGCTCTCAGTTCCATCCTCGAGGACGTGTATTCCCGGCAACGAGCTTCCGCGCCGCCAGCAAGTCGTCGTTCCGTGATGCCCGAGCACCCGTCGTCCCCGTTGTGCCAGCAATCAACGGCGAGCTCCAGTCGATCACAGCGTGTAAGTTTCGGGGAACCATCGGCGACGCCAGGATACGAGCGCGTATATTTTCGTCCCCTCGGAAAGGAAAGTCAACGAGATTCTCTGTCATCTATGCGGAAACTAACACTCACTCCTGTTACAGCTCGAGGAAGGGGAGCTTTGCTGTGATTCGGAGTGGTGCGCGGTGCAACGTCCGCGGAGTGGCAGTTTTCTTTTTAATTCCCTCGAGATGATGTGTATATAAGCTATTAATCAATTCCTTCACTTTGGTACTACGATTCGAGTTTCTTTGCTTCTTGCTTCACTCGTCAGTTCTCTGTAACAAGAATGAGAATAGTGGTTAGATGAGGAGGATTTTATTTATGCTTAACAAATTTCACAGTTATACACTGGCCCTGGAACTTGCTTATACATATATAGGGACTTGATACAGGGCATTTGAGTTGCACTGAATTATTTTATGGCCACTTCATATTCGCTGTTGTATGCAACATGTGCCTGTATTAATTTCCACGCCTCTTTTAGGGTAGCGCATTAGAAAATTATTGGCACAGGCGAGAACTTGATAAGAAAGCTTGTTGTAAAATGTTCACAGAAACACCTGGTTATTCAATGAAAAACATTAGTGAATGTTGAAAATATTGTAAAGTACAAAAATTGTAAACAGAATAAAAAAGAAGCTTTAGAAGCTGTAGGAAACATGCAGCTGTATCACAGAAAAAGCATTAACTGCACCAAAAGCCGATCTTTGATTCGAAAAAATGAAAGAATCATAGGATCGGCACTGCTACGTCCAATTCAATCACCAACGTTTTTGTAAAAAAATCTGTGCGTTGAAAAAACACGAGCGGTGCCTTGTAGTCACTTCAACAATGGTCCCTTATCAGAGAAGAGCTATGTGCATCATAATAAATGAAAACGTTTATAATTCGCTAAAAAATTCATGGTATCCTCCTGGTACAATATTACATTTTGCAGTGGAAGCAATAATGTCTGACGGCCAGAGAGTTATGTGAAAATTACGAGACCGGACGAAAAATTTAACCGTTTCTGCTAATAACTTGGTGTAGCTCATCAAATAGATACTTCTTGAGAGCACCTGTAACCATATAATATTCCCATCAGAAGGGAATGAACGAAATAAATACAGCAACGTGTACGAAGAGAGGAAATTAAATATATTTGAAAATCAATCACTGACTTTCTCACATGACCGAATCCAAAAACTACCAATCCTTCCCTTTTCCCCAGAAACCAAAAGCTGCAACCTAGAACCATCTCCAAAACAATGAGACACAAAACGGGGTCAATCAGTATGTACCAAAAATGTTTGCAAAACATCTCAATACTTCAAAACTCTCCAATTTCGATATGCCCCACAAAAATGAATCTGTTACTCTAATAGACGTACCCAAACAAAATAGGTAAAGAAATTGTAAAACACACCGGTTCTTCAAACTTCCTTAATATGCACAAACATCGATACCAATCCTATCTACCTAGTGTACAACTGTGCCCCATAGGAATTTATTTGTCCCATTAATAAACACGCCATCGTCGCGCCCCCCCCCCCCCACTCTCTCCCAATTTCCAAGTACGGATACGTGAACTTCTAAACGAATTATTAGTCGCGAGCTCGAATTTCATTCCACGTAAATTACGCGCGGGAACGTGGGAAAATAATGGAATAATAACATTAATCTAATACCTCCACTCCACCCCCAGCGACACCCCGGATCCGAAAAGCAAGTGGGGTTGCTATTGTTTCACGTTTCTGCAGACATTTAGCGGGCTTTTTCGGTCCAGCGGGAATTACGTCGGACAACTCAATTTGTAACGTGCCCCGTTCAGAGGCCGCAAATGACACGAAACCCAATAATACCAGGTACGCCAGGGCGACGCGAGAATTTCCAATTTCCAAGTAGAAGGGGGGGGGGGGGAGTGGAGAGGCCGCTTTAAACGCGATCCTTTGGTTCATCGTGTAACCCGAGAGTTCAGTTCGACAACTCTACGTCCTCCAAAGGGAATCGAGCACGAATTACCAAACGCCAGTTTCGGTGAAGGCAATTACACCGTCACCGTCCCGATACGAAAACAATTAATAATTGCTTCCCGCGTCTGGCCGTTGTTAAACGAGGCTCGTCGTACGAATTTAAGAATAAATAACACAACGTTAGGTGAATCGAATCCTGACGAATGCTTCGGCACGATTTAAATGGGTTGGAAAGGATCTGAGAGATGAGGTGCAAGGATACGTAGAATTCATCTGCGGAAAATTTGTGGCAGGGGGATACTATTTGGGATACTTTTCGACGGATCCAGGTTAGAGATTAAGATTTCATTTTAGTTTGTCGAATGTGTGTTTCTGTAGTGATGTTCGCATTTGGATTATCAATAATTAAAGTCATCTCCATTATACTGTTCTCTAATCAAAAAATCAAATTCTATACGATAACGTTACCATTGACACATAGAACATTTTCCGATAAAAGAATTTTTTTAAGTTTGGCTCTTACAGTGTTTTCTACAAGGACTCTCCCATTTCTTTTGGATGTTTCAAAACTAAAGTAGATATGATAACTGATTTCCATATTCACCAAAACCTTCTTCTTTTCTAAACCTTCCCAACCCCGGCCCTCGAATCCCTCGCAGAACCAGTGTCACCCGAACATGCATTCTAATAACGCAGCAGCCATCTTGTCAACCAAGCACGCCACACACGCGCAACAGCCTACTCAATAAAACTGCCAAAGTATCCAGAGTCCCTCGAAATTCAACCCCCTGAATCCACATACCGCACGTTCCAGCGCGCGTAGGAAACGAGGGGATAACAAACGGCGGCTATAAAAAACGCGATTGTTGCCCGAACAACTGTCCAACCGTTAAAATTACGAACGACCGTTTCAATAAAAATTTATACGGCTAATACTCGACGCCGTGTCGCCGCGGCGAATAAAACTTACGAGAGATGGGGGAGGGCGTTTAAACCGCGGCACGGACGAACATTTATAGTGGGATCGAGTCTACGGGCAGTAAACGACGCCCGCAGTTTCCTCGCTCTCGTTCCGTATTCCACTCGTACCCCCACCCCCACCCCTGCTTGTCAATGTACAGGAAAACTCCTCCCCTCCCCCCCCCCCTCTAAATCGCCAAGTTGGATCAAACTGTAAAAGCGACAGGCAAGAGTCTAACTACTTGCTGATTCGTCGCCTATCAGAGGCTTCCATCGTGAAAGTTGGCCGGTGTCGGTGAGGCTTTGCGACTTCAAAAGAGGATCAAAGTGTCAACGGATTACGCGTTAGATTCCAGGCGATGAACATCCGTCCCCCTTCCATCACCGTCATCCCCTTCCATAGCCCGTGATTCCTCTGCGCGAGCCTCTGTTCTCCGGCGTCATTGAGACATCGATAACCAAGACCGTAATCGCGATAGGTAGGTGGACGAGGATAGGGCGGACGGGGAACGAGGAGAGTTGTTCGCAGCGAAATTAAATTCCTAGCCCGCGCTAATTGCAGGGGACGAACAGGGACGATTAATAATTCGCCGAGCCAGCTTGCCCGCTCCAACCTCCAAGCCGCCCGTCGATCGATCCTCCAGGGGGAGGGTGGAGAATTATCGAGTGATACGGACGCGACAGTCGGAACAGGGTGGGATCTATGAACTTTTCGGCCGCGGTATCCTCGAATCGCTGACACTCGATCTATACCCAGCGCGGGCGAACTGGCAACACGGAGCTCGCGTCCGATTCCTCCGGCGGAATTAATTCCGTCGGATTGCCCCGATCGGAATTAGAATCTGCGAATAGCTGGTAGCGAGAGATCGGAGGCTTGTACGTGGCGAGAAGTCTGCGGTGTGATGTGAATAGCGGAGGGCGGTGATGTCCTTTTAATAACGAGGGAAGGTAGATTTTTAGAGGATAGGAGGTATGGTGGTATGGTGAAGTAAAGAAGCTTGAACGGTCTGTTGGAGTAGGAAAGAACTAGACCGCGGAAGCGAGGCTCCATTCTATTAGCTGTTACCCACGTTCACGGGTCGGGAAAGCCAGCAAAGTTGCAGAGCCTTTTCAGCCGTGATTAAACCGTAAGGTAACTAAAAGTTCCCCATCCACCGCGTATTTGCATACCTTGGAACTTGAACGGCTCGAAGGAGGGGACCGAAGTTAACACTTGGCTAAGTAGTTTAGCATTAAACCATAAGCCAGGGGGGAGCAAGTTGCTCGCAATTTACATGATCAGCCGGTAATAATGCACCGTCGCGTGAACCGGTGGTTAACATCACGCCGAGTAACTAGCGAAGCATCCTGCTCCTCCAGGAGCCCCGTCGACGTACCGTTTCCCTCGTTTACTCGTTTACTCCTCAAAACTCCGTGGACCTCCGCGCGAGTCTCATCGAGGCTATCGTTCAGGGAGCTGCGGGATGGAAATCCATGGGGACCCAGCGATAAATGTCGCGCGGGCTTCGCGCGCCAACGAGATCGGATGAACGGCAGGCCGCCGTCGAACACACATCCGGGCCCCAGTTCACACGGCACTCGTGCAGCTCAGCTCCATGCTAGCGGCTCGCGAACAAACTCGTCCACCCACTCCACCACCTGCACCCTCACCACCACTAGCCACGAGGTGTCTTCATCTCTGGATCGCCGCCCCCCTTTCGACGATTACCTACTCTCACGACGGCGTGGCCCGTGTCGCGGTAACTAGCAGCGCAGCGCCCCAGAGTCCATGGATACGCGGCAACATTCGAGGGGTCGCAGCAGCAGCAGCGGCGAGGAGCGTGTCGACCGAGCCTATAAACGATCCCGCAGTCGCGCAACCAACCGAGCGAACCGACCGACCAAACCCGTTCCAATCCCAGGGACGACCCGCACCCTCCGTGTGCGCGATCGGCTGTCTGTCCCGGGCTCTACTGACGGCCAACCGCGCGACCTCCATGGAGGTGGCGATGCTGGTCGCTGCCGCCGTCGATGGTGGTGGAGGCGGCGGCGATGGTGGTGGAGGTGGAGGATAGTCCGGCACTCGACGAAGCCGGGGCATCCACGGCGCCGACGCCTGGTTTCGTACCGACCACCAGTCCGGTCGATAACGCCACGGCAACCCCCGGGTCGTTCCGGCTCTCCTCCGCCTCTCCCTCCACGCTTTTCACCCTCTTTCACCTTCCGCCGTCGCTCCACGGCGACTTTCTCCCTCGTCCATCTCCCTGCCTCCCTCCCGCTCCCTGGACCTCTTTTTCTTCCACGATCCCGTCCCTCTCCAACGGCTCCTCCACCTTCGTCTTCCGCGTCTATCCTCTCTCTCCTCCCCTCCCCTCCCCTAGCCTGTTCCGGTCCTGCACGACTTCTCCCGCTCGACTTCCTTGTCCACCCCCTCCGACGTCTCCACCTACGATTCCACCTACTGCCTGCTCCGCGGCATCTCCTCCAGAGCCCCGTGCCGCTCCGCTCCTCCACACCCTCCCCGTTGCGCTCGCTGTTGCTGCACCCCTCGCCTGCTCCGCGACGCGCCGCCGACAGAGGGGACCGGAACGGGGGACGGAGGAGAGAGATGCTAGAGACGTCCTCTTTGTCCAAGTTGGCAGCAACAGACAGCCCTCCGGCTGGAATGGGAGGGACGGTCCGCGACGTACGCCTTAGGTCCGTGCCGGCTGCACTGTCTGAGCTTGCCTCGCGATCAATTGCACCTTCAAAGCCCACCACCACCACCGCTCACGGCTGGCACGCGGGCACGGGGATTCGTAAACACCGAGGGAACCGTTGGGATCAGTTAGGGAGAGGAATCTTTTGAGAAAGAACAGGGCCAGTTGCGGGCCCTCTAGGGTTAAGATTGTACTGATTTTCGTGCTTAGTAGCGGGCTTTCGGAGTGGAATTTGTTAGAAGAGATAAGTAGTCGTTTTTCTAAGAATAGCTTCAACCCCGCCCGATAAGAAGTAGAGAAAAAAAGAGGAGTTAAATAGTATTCGTGTGCTTAGGTGTTTGCCGTCGATCATTTTCGGTTGCAAAAGGCTCGCTGATTCTTAACTCTACTTCAATCAGAGAGGTTGCTTTTCAGTGCATTACTTTGGCAAATGAGTGACGGGAATCAGTAATCGTCGAAGAAACTGTTGGAATGAATCTAGAAGGACTTACCAGGTAGCACGACTCGACGTAACTTTTTTAGAAGGAAGGGGTTGAGGCGTGATTTCTCTGATGCTTGATGAAGAATTGCGTATTTATCTTGAATTCCCATTACAGGCCAATATCACCCGTAATTTTGCATTTCACATCGGTGAAACGAACTGGTGTAAACACTTGAATTTTTCCATCAAATACTCCGCAAGATAATTAGAGCACCAAATTCACTTCTTTATTACAGTTATTGCCAACTGAACTCAGAATGTACACACTGTATTAACTAAGACGACATAGGATGTAACGTGATCTGCGGCAGATGGGCCTCTAAACGCACAGTAGCAGCTGAAGTCTTGACCACACCTTTGCATACAAAAGACTTTTGCATTTACTCGTTCAAGCACAGCACGCAACCTTATTTTGCGCGTTAAAATTGGAGAAACTAGACTAACAATAAGTTGCATAAAAAGAACGAAGTATAGAAACTGGAAACACATTCCAAGATTACTTGAGGCATTCAGAGCAAAAACGGACTAACCCACTATTCCCTGTGTAATTGAGTTAGTAGCAATAATGTCTTCGAATAGGCTCTACTAATCATATAGAACAGGAAAAATTAATTTTTTTTCAATGTGGGTTAGTCCGTTTTTCATATCAATACCGACCTATCAATCGCCCAACCGATACTACACACAATTTACGACGAACAACGAATAACTTTTTCTCCGTCAGCAACGAACAAAAAGGAAACAGGCCTCGCAAGAAAGAACCATTCCTGTCGACTCTGACGAATGATGATGCCGTAAAGACTAAAAATCCTCCCCTCTCGCTTTATGGACAAACTTTCCAAACCTATTCAGCTGATTTATAACATCCTCTGCCCTCTGTAAAACTAACGATCGCGACCTGTTGTAAACCTTACCAACCGCGCAACACAAATCACTCCACAGGGGCGAATTAAACGATAATTCATTAAATGACCAGCAACGTCTCTCAGCGCTCTGAGGAGGAATCCTAACGAGAATCCCTGCTCAGCCAAGTGCATTACGCGATACGTGTTGGGGCGAAATCTGCTCGTATCCTTTGCCAGATCGTGTTTAGCCATCCCATGGCGGATACGGGATCCATTTAGACCGATCCTATACATCAAACTCCGTGTGTTACTTATGTTTGTATCTCTTCTTGGAAAAGATGGACATTTTAGATGATAGCAATATGAGAACCTAATTCAGAAGCTCATCTCGAAATCTATAGGAATGAAATTATGGGCCCTGCAAAAATGAACTCTTCGTCGAATATTGATTGTTCAAGCGTGAAACTCCAATTAAAAATTCGAAACAAATGGGCAACGCTGATAATTCATAAGTTACAGTGTGCTGGACTACGAGGCCAGTAAAAATCGGTGGAATATTTAAATGGTCGTCATCGAAAACCGGACCAGGGCAGCACCAGCACGAACGGAAATTGCCTCGTTGTGCCCGACATCGACGTTATTTACGAATCTTAACGAGCGAAAGCTCACGCTTTCTCCTCTCATCAGAGACTAGCGCGAGACCCGGCTAGCAACTCTTCCCTTCCGTCCTCGCTCTCGTAGAGAGCTTGCTCCGCTCCTTTTAAACCTCTACCTCCTTTCCTGTTCCTTAGAAGACCTCTAGGATTATTTTATATGAAATTGTACACGACGAGAAATTCTAATTAGGATTATATGTATATACACTATACAATATATGCAATCTTACCAATAACAAGTATGAATTACTAGGAAGCTATTATAATCCCCCCCAACAATACAGGAACATCGTAAAATCGCGCGTAAAAGCAACAGATAGAACGTCACCAGTACCCACCTCCATACCAAATGACTTTTTCCTAAATTCCTCCATACCTACCTTTCACGGTTCGGCCCACGAAGCGACAGTTTCCTCGCCACACCGCCGGTCCATTCACGGTGTCTCCAATTTGTTGAACATTTTTTTCGCGCCGTTCACGCGTATCTGCAAACAGATATCGCGGGTCCCTTTTAAATTACTTTTCTATTTACCTCCCCCCACAGCGCTCCATTTCCAAGCGCGCCCGTTAAATTCAACTTCGATCTCCTCCGCTATCGTTCTGTCATAGTGTCAGATTTTTCCTTTTTTTGTCCACAGGACGCGTCGTTCAGTTTCCAATTAACTTCCACACCGTACAAATGAAATCCCATTCGCCTGCATTCAATATCGACATTCTACCCTCGGCATAATTACCGCGGCCCCTCTTAATTGTCGAGCCGTTAATTGCTATTCATGTACCGTCACCATTTTTTCCACCCCCACCCCCACCCCGCTAATTACACCGACACCCCCAATTTTCACAGCCCGCTCCCCCGGCCGCCCCATGTTTTTACGGCGATTATTCTATATCCGATTTTCTCGCGTCGAACGCACCCCTCTGAATCACGAATAAAATGGAGCCCGATTGGCCCCATTTGTTGCGCGAGTGCCAATAAAATTAATTTACCAAACTCCCCGCGAGCTCGAGCCTTAATTATTCGAACCCTGCCGCTTGATTTTGTACGCGTTGGTTGTAAGCGAAACGATTTCTATTAATGGCGGGGTATTTAATTCTCTCGTTACGTGGGAACACACTATCGGTTACTTGCGCTTCTATCTGGGTAGGGATGATCTGTTAGTCGCGGTAAAATCGTAAAGACGGTGACTTTCTTAAGAAAGGAATATTTTACAAAGAGACAATTTTATTTTAGGATAAAGTTTCTGCGAGAGAGATTCACTTTATTGAAGAAGATGGCTTGGATACCTACATGCTGCTAGGGGTGTGAGTACTCGATTTATTCGGTGCGTGAAATCGACGAACTGGTTGGAAAAAAAATGCAAGCTACTTGAAAAACTGAAACGGATCGGGTATTCGAACCCTCCTAAGACTTCGAGTTACTGGGAGATAAATTTCCAGCTTGAAAGTTTTCGAATTACTGGAATTACGTCGAGGCACTAGGCGTCTTATACAGTTAGACTACTTAGTATTTGATGTGAAATACATAAATATTCGAATATTTACGAGTAACTGGAAAGTTCGAACTCTGTTCGAATATATTCGAGTTTTCCTTTTCAAAGAGATCCTGAATTTCAAGCAGCTGAGAAAATTCAAAAACGCTCGATTCGCCTCTAGCAATCGAGATGAGTCCAGCTGATCCCGTAAATTCCGGGTACTCGGACGCTCCTACTTGCTGTCTATTTTCACAAATACCACGGCTAAACGATTGTAAACATATTTCGGGCAGGGGCAGTTTCGTCTACGAAATTTTGGCTAGCACAAGAAGCAAAAAAACTTGTGAACGCAAGTGATGAAGTTTCCCCGCGCTAATCTTCAGCTCGGTGCACAAGCCTCCAACGGATTTCGACAGTGGTTTCACGGAAAGAAGAAAATAAAAATGAAGGAAGAGAGGGCCACGGTAGGATCCCTTCCGTGGACGTCGATTCGTCTCCATCAGTCCAAACAAACAAATGTCAGCAGAAGGAGCGGGTGTTGAGGAGAGGATTTAAAAAATCCCTTGGCCTCTCTAAGCCGTAGCAGCGGGGCTTTCGAGGCGATCGATCGATTCCCGTTGCAGTTAATTAAATCCCCTGAATCCTGTGCAATCCAGGGGAGAGCGCGGATCCTCCTCCCGCGGACAAATAGATCGAATTTTCCAGCCGACACAGGGGTAACAGTAGAGAAGTTATGGAGCAATGGCGAAAAAGAGGGAGCGAATGCGGGAAACGGGAGATCTGCTGCTCCTTATTTGCCTGCCAAGGAAGCGGTCCGTTAATTAAGCAGCTTGCACCAGGGTCGCAGTTATCGGATGGGAAATTTAGGGAGAAGGAACACGTCGCCAGGACACGACTGTTTAATTTACATTTCATTAGTTTAATAGCGCCCCGAAGATGCGACTATTCGGGGAGCAGCTCCTCGAGTACTTGCTGGGTACAGATATTTTTAGTGGTCACGTGGAGCTTCGTTGCCTGCGCTGATCGGATGTTTCGGTCGGAAAGGGGGAGCGACGAAAGGGTGAGCGAAATTGGGGTGTGCCTGTGTTACAAGGAAGCATTTCCAGTAGGATCGCATATAAAGTGATAATTAATATTGCTATCTACTGCTCGAATCCATAGATAATGAATTATACAACGCGAGAAAATAGGGTACAAAGATTACGCGTTCTCTTTATACCATTAATCTGTAATAATAATAATAATAATAGTTTACGTTTTTAAATAAATTTAAATTCGTTGAAAAATAACTAACTCATTTGAATGAACTGTTAATGACAGCAATTCTTTGTTTATTCTATTGAAATTATTCTCCGTTTATAATTGAATTATGCATAAACTGTTTACGCTAGAGGTCCTCGGTGCACCAATAATATACATTTCCATTTCAAAAAAAATAAAGAAACAAAAATGAATAGAATGAAGCCAACAGTATCACTCACCCCATTCGTTGCATAGTTCAGATTATTGTCCCCAATGTTGACCATTCCACAAATCGCCAAAACTATGACGGAACGTAACGAACAAAGAAATATAATGCAGTCCATGGACCGTTCGCGAAAGCTTCTACAATATTCGATAAAAAAAGAGAGAGAAGGTTAAACTCACAATATAGTAAAATTTCACGAGCCACGTTCGTCCAACGTGCGACGATGTGGTCGAAACACTGATCGTTCCGCGCGTTTAAGGGCACAGTTCGCGTTTACAGCTGCGGTATAAACAACAGAAATTCCCAAGAAATCCAAGAGAACAAATACCCCTTGAAATTATATAACTTTCGGGGAAGGATATTCTTAAAATCCAACATTACATTGCCATCAGAGAATAGAGAAAATTGAACGGAGGTACGAAATTAAATTCAAATGGCATTCGGCGCCAAAAGCCAAGTGATATGTTTTGTGGCTTGCTATTTTTCTCTAACATTACATTTGATGTTATATTGCTTTTGAAAAATTAATTGTAAATTAATAATATTTCCCTGTAATAGATGGTCGGAAGCATATGAGTTTGCAGTTTTATGGAAGAAATGTAAAAAGAATCCTTGATAGCACTCGATATTGAATTTGTGTTCGATTATCTTCCTGAAAGCTGATTTTTCAGAAAATATGTCCATGTTAACATGAGAATTCGCTCTGAAATTTGTATTGGATGCAATACTGGGAGTAATAAATAAATAGGAATTTTTCGTAAAATAGGGGCAGTTTATGGTAAAAAGTAACATTAATGTGATAAAATTGCTCGATGGAGCTTACTATTGTATATGTTTTCTCATTATATACCAAATTGTAAAGTTGTAAAGTTGTACTGTTGTACATTCTTCAGCAAAGTGTAATATTGTGGAGCTTAAACTCGATCGTAATGCGTTTAACCCACAGTATACCGTTACGTTACCTTTTTAAACTAACGCTAGTAAACCAAAAATATATCTTAATCCTTCGTTACGCGAATGCTCCGATTACCTTCTTTCAGCGCTTAACACTTACATGCTTTTCAAACGCGCGACTGCCTCAGTTTGAAAGTTCCCGCTTGACGCCAAAATTCAAACGCTTACGCCATCGCACATTTCTCGCAATATCTTTCCATAAGCTATGGAAATATTCAGAAAATTCAATCCTTACACAAGTAGATTGGCTTTAAGCAAATCGATTTTTTAACAAAAAAATATTACATACATTTCTCAGTTAAACTTTTCAAAATTCAACAATCAATTTTCAATATCCCCGAGAAAAATTAAAGGATTCGAAGAAACTGTAATACTGTTTGATAATAATTTGCCGCTTCAAAGGTTTCGCAGTGTCGAGCTCAAAAGATCGGTGGACCTGATGATGGAAATTCAATCAAGTCGACATGAGAGGAGCGCGGAACACGTTTCGAACGAGTGGACGCTGCATCTTGTACGATCCGATTTAACGAAGTCGCGATCTATTCTCCGCTCGCCTCGACAAGACCGTGTTTGAACGGAAAACACGGTAAGCGCAAAATCAATATCTCGCGGCTCCGGTGCTCCTTTCAACCACATATGCGACGTGAAGTTCAAACTCTTCCAACTACGAGGGGAAAATAACCGTTTCGAGTACTTAATTGCTCAAACCGAGCTTCCTAAAGGGGCTTCTGTTTAAGCATACCTACATATTTGCATTCCTCTGCGTGAATTCAAACACATAAGTAATTCCATAAAAAGCTTGGAGACACAAACCCATGGATCGGGTGACAGAGAATAATAGAATTTCATTCGGTTGAACAACTGTTTGAAATGATCTATTTGTAAGCTTTTAAGCCTCCTTTTTCGTTTCATTCTTTTTAACAGGAAGAGAATTTTAAGAGTTAAATATTTTCTAAAGAAATGGATGTAGGTATATTGTCGATTAAAAGATATAAAAAAATTTCTAGTATTACAAGCTATTTCTTCAGGTCTTGAATTTCCACGAATTCCAGAAGCATTTTCCTTGAAAAAATTGCTATCCCTGTACCACCATTGAGATCGCAGGAATAAAATTTCCCTTCCTCGACTTGGCACCGCGATAAATCACGGAGGCACATCAATTAACGTCTCTTCAAATTTATTTTATACCAGCCTAATAGGCTTGATCAAGGCGTGAGAAATGAAAGCTGATTTCATCCCTTCGTCATACGGGTTTAAATTAGAATTTGCCAGAGTAGAGGGTAAATGGACGTTTCCCTGACGAGGTGTGTGCTACACGTTACTGACAACGGACAACTCCGGTTCGGTTGGGAAATGGTCAGCTACAGTAAATCGAGATTTATTTCTAACCGCGTGTATCCCTTTCGTCTGGATTCGATACGTCAAGCGGGGTGTGGAGGACGTGTCCTAACAAAAATAAAAGGAAACACGAAATATGAACGGTATCGGAAATATGATTCGATGAAAGTAACGAAGCAAATAGAATGCGTGAATTCCACTGGCTCTCCTTTTATTAGCACGCCATTCTTTTACGGTAGATCAACTTACAGCCTGTTACATTTCGGCTTCGTATTAATTAACAATTCTCCAATGTATAATTATTTTTAAGTTGAAATTCATTATATTAAAAAAAAGCATTTTCCCGTCTGCACGCAGAATTTTTATTTAACTGTAATTTTACAATATAGCAAAATTGAAGAGGGGACAAATATTATCTGTCAATATTATCGAAGGGAATGAACTCACAAATATTCTTAATTACAAATTTATCTCGATAACTAAATTTACGATTAGCGTTACTTTAGTTTTGCTAATTAGAAATCTAAATCGTGAAATAAAAACCTTAATTTCCTACTGATTCATTGTTCCACATTCAAATAACTTTTTACCGTCTAATTATATTTCGGAGATACTTAAATAACGTGAATTTGTTGCGAACAAATTTATCAACAGTTATGACTGAATTATGCGCAGATTCTGATACTTACGAGGAACGTTGAATAGGACAGGTGAGTTAAGGGTGAGCCGGGGACAATTAAACGATACCTTTAGAACCGCAATTATAAATTGTTACGAGGCAAGATCCAACGTTGCAAGTTCCCGCGATAAAATTTCACCCCGCTGAGATAGAACGACGACGATCATCATTTTCTGGGTCGTCTGTACTTGACAGTTGTTTTCGGCCATTCTCCCCGCGAGAAATGCAGCAACGAAACCGACATAACTGGCAAGACAAACGATCACAGAAATCAAAGAAATGACAGAAAAACAAGTAAGTACGCGACAAATGTTAGTACATATAGAAATAAAAATAGAAATATTTCGAAATAGGTAGCTTTTGAGAGGTGTACGGGGGTAGGTTACCCTCAACTGCCCAAAATCAGGCCCTTCTTCGAACGCGTATTCTGAAGTAATAAATCAGCATAGAGATAATATTTGTTGTAATTTTTAAGCGTCATTTCGTTGACTTTAATGCGCAAAAAGAAAATTTTAAATATATTTAAAGGGAAAAACACAAAGTAAAGGCATTTTTATAATCTGTAAGACAGTCTCCATCTTGTGCAGGAAGCAAAATTTTGATAAACAAATTAATATAATTTTTATGTTGATGTTTCGGGTTTTATCCTTTTTTGTAGGAAAAATATTTATCTTTTTTTTAAGAATTTTTATTGAAAATCTGATCGCGATACATGGAGGGGAATAGTTTCCTGCAGCTCCCTGTAAATTTTCATTCAAATCGTTAGAGCGGTTTTCGAGATTTTATGTTCACCGTTTTGGAAAACGTAGTTTCTGGGAAATCGCATTTAAACTTGGACATCGTTATACGATCTCATGTGCAGGCTCTTACATTTTTTACTGTAATTCCTTCAATTTTTGGACTTTTCGGGCCTGGTTGCGCTTAAAATACGTAGAAAAGATGTAGCTAGTGGAATATGTAAACATCCTAAAAAACAATTTTCGAAAAATTTCAGGGTAACCTACCCCCTTAAATTAAATAAAAGTAGGGAAATTATTATAAATAAGGAATCGAATAAAAATTACTTTCACTTTAGATTATTCGGCGATCAAGTTAATTTTTTATTCGGCTATTAAAGGTAATTTTTTTATTCGACAAGAATTTATTCGACACTTTTTTACGTTTTGTTGCACTTAAAACTGGAACTCCAATTGACACATACATCGCGTAATTATGGTTTCATACGCAGCTACATACCTTGGGATGCGAAACCTGTCTGATCAGTTTAAATTCACTGATATTTGCTTCTCCTCCAGAATTATGTACAATCAAATTGGCTGTGGTACTTTGCTCGACGGAATTTAGATATTACTTAGATATGTGCAGGCTCGAGGAACATTCGTCGTTATTCCTATTTCAGGACTAGATGTATCAAGTCCTACTTTGACACACGGAACTCTACACGCAGATGCTGCGCAACTGCCAATTCATTATTCCCTACACTAAACCTGTTTAGTGAATCCCTCCCAAGCCTTAAAACGCAAACTACACTGCCGCTCGTAACTATTAGGACACCCACGAAAAAATTCGCTGAATTTTTAAATTTTAATATTTTAATATAAGGTCTGAAAATTTGCAGAAATATTGGCCGAGAAAGAAAATACTAAAGAGTTATTATTATTAAAGAGTTAAATTGAGAGCAGTGAAAAATACGGCACTGTATACCTAAGCTTAATTAAAATTTGGTAGCACGTGGCATCGATACCTACTGCGTCGTTTCTAATACGCACATATTAACCAATTTCCTTTCTTTTTCTTTTCCAACACGTAGGTTCTGCTTCTTTATCTTGTGATTACGATCGTAACCGAAGGCCCTTCCCCGTTAACTACCTAAATAAATAATTATCATCGTACGTAGAGCTGGTTCTATCTGAATAAGGTAATAGTAACTCTCATTGTCTGTTTAACGTCTATCCAAGAAGCAACGTTTACCAAGCACACTCGAGAAGCCGCATAAAGGTAGCGGTGGGATCGATGCAGATTGCTTTAGAAACGGCTCGAAGGAGCGTCTCCTCTCTATTGACGCATTGCTGGCTGCTCTTATCTGCGAGACCGCCCCGCAGGTGAAGGAGGGAAGCACTCATCGATTCGTGAACGAAGCCGCGACTTCACGAAATTGCCTAGCATTCGACCTTTCAGATCCTCGCACCCTCTCCTCCGCCGCCATTTTGCCCGACGGTTACGTTTTTGGTGAGTTAAGGGTAAGCTGCACTGAGAATCAGTCACGCCAGGGCATGAGGGTTGGATTACATTGGGAGCTGGATTGTTTCGAGGTTAAAGTGGAGGACACACTTGTTGCAAAGTTCCGTGTTGTCGGTTAATATTTGCTTGATCAACTACCGACTACCTAGGAAGTCAGAAAAAATTCCTATTAAAAATATAATTCACGCATTATCGACTAAAATTAAAGATGATAAAGGTGTTCTTCAAGAACTTTGAACTTGAACGATTTATAATACAAAGACACCTCCCTTATCAGTTGATATTTAGAAAATAGTCACCCCTATCGCACAACTTTGCATCACTATTTATCAATACAGAAATTAAACATTTTAAGTATGAAAATTTCTAAATATCTGCACAAATTCTTCAGCATACATTAAACTCACTTAAATCTAATAGCCACCCACGCTGCACCGAATAAACCAAAGAAATCCATCTACGACAGTGATTTCGTGAAGCACTGCATAGAATGTTAATAGAATCGCATATAGGTATTTGAGAAATGGGAATCTGCAGACACTTGTAACAGCAACTGGCACCACATCGATCCATGGGTATTCGCAGGTGCTCGTAACACCAGCGATAAGCCATGGATCGTTATCCGCTCGATATAGTTTCGGGAAACGTATCGACACCGTTTCGACAAACGGAAACATAGGTGATCGCTGACAGCCCTCGCCAAGGGCTTAATCGTGAGCAAGCCTCCACATGGAATTTCAGAATTCTGCGCAAGGTGCCTGCAACTCCCTCGCCCTTCGCCCCGAATATGTATTCGAGAAGTCTGTCGAGAAGTCATAGAGATCGATCCAAGAGAAAATTATAGAACTTGAATAGATCTTATAGTATTCCATGTACAAGGTGTAAATTCAATAAATTCTTCACCAAGTAAATAGATTTACCGATATGGAAAATCAATTTCCAAATTGCAGGCTTTAATTTTCAAAGCAATATGTTACTGTAACGATGCGCTATACCAATATTCTCAATGATTTGCTATTCGTTTAATATTCCCTCTTACCTGCATGTAAATCGGCTAGGGTTTAATTACACTTTCTGTGTAACGCGAGATATTTTTATGATCGATAGTTGAGACTTATTTTTGTTAAATAAGCCAGTGGCGCACTCCCCAAAGAAAAAGGAAAAAGGAAAAAGGAAAAAGGAAAAAGGAGCTTAATGCAAGAGACTTAAGTAATTCAAGAGCTTTCTAAAAAGAAAAGGAAACTGGATTTGATTCTTTAAATAAATTTGTATAATCACCTAATCAATATTGAATTTGCATTGAAAATATTTTTATTCGTTCAATCCGGCACCCCCTAAGATTAAATTCTGAGGGCGCTACTGAAATAAAGGTTAGATTTGCCAAGGGAGCTTCCGTCACACAGGAGATCCCGATGGTTGCTAAGCAGAAAGATGAAGCAGTAAGCCGAATCTATATTTAGAGGATTCAAGACCTCACGAAGCCGGTCAAACTCGTCCTGGATGTGCGAACGTCGGTGTAGCTGTCGAAACAAGAAGCACAATACGAAGGAAATAGCAAAGAAACCTCTGAACGTCCGGTCAGGCATGCGAAAACTATTACATTAAGCTCGACTATTACTATTCATTACCCTCGACGTCTTCTTTCCATCTCCTTGCTCCCATTCTGCTCGTTGCCCCTTTTTCTGGGGCAGCTTCATGAGTAAGTTTGCTTTTCAGTGGTGCGCATAAAAAAATTCATGTTAAACTTCCTGGGAATGGAAATTGAAATTGGAAGTGTAAAAGATTTAGATGGAGCTTGGTCTGATATTGATATAATCGTGACAAGTATTAATTGGACCTTAGAAATTAAGAAATTTGTAAAAAGTGCAGTTGATGAATTTGGAGGTTGAATTTAGAATTTTTAAAGTGTTATTCATCGGTCCTTGAAACTTCCTAAAGGATCCAATTCTACCGATACTCTATTTTCCATGCGACTGCCTCTAATATACGTTTTCGAACAACAAAATAAAATAAATCCCAGCGAATAAATATGCGATCGATTTTCGCAAACGCAGACGTGAGAATTTTTAATATATTAACGATACATTCTAATTTATAATATTAATTCGACTCGTTATTTAACCAGATTAAACCAGCTTTATGGAATAAAGGAAGATAATTACAAATTTCCATCTGTTCTGACAAACCCTTTTCTGAAATTTATTGTGATATTATGTAGTGAACATTATTATGTGGAACCTAGCACACTGAACTTTAAACTCTGGTATAAAATTAAATTCTGTTTCTTGTGCTATGAAACGTTGAAGATCCAATCCTGTTTATGGAGTCAAAAAGTCTGATTAATTAGATGATTAGTCCCCGCGGTGTCACAGCAGTTCAAACAACTACTACTTCCATAGAAGTTGTAAAACAAGTATAATCTAAGACTAGTTGGGTGGTTTAGTTGGTCGATAGGTAACACGCATATCCCAGTCGTTAGCATAGCTGACCTACAAGTGTCATCGAATAATGATAGAGGGAAGAAAAAATAATCGACACCTTTGGGGAAAAATGAGGAACAGGTTTACGGCGAGCTGATAATGTTACACTGCGCGTAGCAAAAAATCGCAAAAAAACGGAGAGTTGCCCTTCGGAGTTATGCCACGTCCGTTCCACTCCTTGCAAATTCTAACAAGCAACTGTCATCTCTTCGTAGCACTTAAACGCTACTTGACCAGGGATAAATAAAAAAAATTTGCAAAGGAATCTGTCTAAGTACACATCTCCAAGGTAATACCAATACCTGAGCCCCTTTCGATATATATATATTAATGAGTTAACTTATCTTATGGTGACATTCATTCGGGAAGCATTTTACCTACTATCATAATTAATAGTAAGTATGCATTTAGGATGCGTATACATTCCTAATTATATGCAGGTAGAATGTAACGCAATCTGACGCACGAATGTATCCTGAATATCGCTAGACCGTACTTGGACTTTAACATATCCTAAAAGGGGACCTTATTTGCTTTATCGACGTAAAGGGCAAAATTGTTGGTGGTATGAAACTGTGACGTTAGCAAAGAATGTGTTAAAATATTATTATGAAATAAATATCTTTTAAGCACATTCTCTTATCTCACCACAAATCCCATACTATCACAAACCTACCCCAACCACCTCCTCCAAGCCAAAACCATCGATGCAACTAGTTTCATCCCTCCATACTACTACAAACTACAAACTACAAACTGCAAACTGCAAACTGCAAACCAAATGTAATTTCATCATAGCAACCATAAACTATAAAGCAAGTGTAACTTCGCCACAAAAACTGTAAACTGGAAACTGCCAACCAAGTATAGTTTCGATCACAGAGACAACAATTTGCAAAACAACCCCCTGAAGCATCAGCGAACGAATAAATCACCCCCCAAATCACATCCGAGTGGCGCGTTATCGCAAATACAGTCTCCCCGTTAGCCCATTATCGCGGGCCCTGTTAACAGCTTATCCAGGCAAGCGATCGCCTACGTAAAACGCGTTTCAATCAGATTCCGCCGCCAATAATGCCCCTCCTAATCGTAGATTCGGGGCCAATCGATTGCCAAGACAAGACACGATCGCATCCCTCTGTGTCCTCTCCCATTCCACCCACGTGAACACTGCAATTTTATCCCCCCCCCCCTCCCCGCTCCTCCTCGCCCCGTAATAACCGAGCTCGGCCAATCGGTTTGTTGACCAGTGGGTGGGCCTCGCAGTGGAAACGGGCAAAGAGTCCCCTATTTCTCCGAGCCCTGGGGCTGGAATCGCCATCGTCCACCTCGACCTCCTACCCCCGACGAGTGGGTGTCGGTGTAGCTGTCCGGCAGAAGACAAAGTGTAGAAAGGGGCGAGGAAAAGCGCAGGGAGCGAGCTGGACGATAAAGAAGAAAGCGGAGCTATCGTTTTCAACAGCGCTCCGTGGGGTTAAAGGGGTGTCCAGGATCGGGGCAAGTACGGTTACGCTCTCAGCCCGGTTCTCTCGATCTTCTCAGTTCCTTCCGCGAGCGCGGGAGGGAGAAAAAAACGGGGAAGTGTACCCTGGCTGGAGATTGGTCGTCGTAAACTCAGCCGACGGGGGTGGCAGACTTTTGGAAGAGTGAAACGCGCGATGGGCGATGAATCACGAAGACGGTCTCTGGGTTTTAGGGGCACAGGATGAGGCACGTCTGGCGTGACGATCTTGAAGGCATCGTTCGTTGATTAATGTGCTTCGATAAGAGTTAAATGCGATTGCGGCGAGCGGGGTGGAAAACAGGTGCGAGCTTTGTTGTGCTTGATTCCTCGGGGTCGGCTTTCTGCGAAGGGAAGGATCTTTGGAGATTCTAGGTAGTTCGTAGGGATTTTAAAGAGAAGGATTCTGATAAAATCTGCTTGGTGACTGTTTCGACGTGATCAGCTTAAATATTTTTACCGTCCTTGACGATAAGAAAATCAGTTTGAGGAAGGATTCACTGCTGATTTCAAATTTACACTTTCAAGTACCTAAAAGCTTTAGCTACTTATAGGAAGCCTCACGCACCCTATTTGGGACTCTAAGAAAATAGTATTAAAATTCAGTATGACCAATACTAATTCAACATCACTGACACAACTGTACCTACGACTTTCTAAATACTTTTCTGTTCAGTAACGAGGACATCTGTTCGTGTTAAAAGGCGGCGAAGAGCCTTGAGGGCCACGCCGAACGCCCGACCGTTCCCAAAATGAAATCCGTGTCGCCGTTCGGGATCCTAGAATTTGAGAAAGGAATGCGCATCGCGCGCCTCTGATTCTCGTCTCTGGCGAAGATGTCCCGTTACATTTGCCACGGCTGGAAAGACGGCAGGTGCAACAGAGGGAATTCTACGAGGCGGGTTATGCACTTTCCGCGCTTTTGGCTCGGACACTAATTGCCGTCACGGTTATACGGGAGTCGTCTCGTAAAAGCAAGTCTCAGTCCGTCGTTCAGCCTTACGAGAGTAAAATCCTCTCGAAATACACCCTCCTCTCAGCTCTCTGAGCGAGCAGTTGAACGAAGACGGTTACTCGGCCCGTTTCCAGAGTCACGGTGGCATCTTCTCCGGCGATACCTTGCACGACTTCGCCTTGTGCCTTCGGCAGAGCGTGCAACCTCCGCGGGAATCGTCGTCCAGTCATTTTCGTGGCGAGTGGCCCGTCGAGCAGTCGTTGAGGACACTTTAGTGGCGTTCAGAATGGATGAATAGTGGAATGAAATACGATAAAAAGCGCGGGGCTCGTGGACCGTGTGAAACTTGGCTGACAGGTCGTGTGATGGTGGGATTTTCAGAAAGCTGGACACTGAATAAGAGTTGCGAGTGGGCTCTGTGAGTCGGAGTGGAGTGTCACATTCGCTTGTTAGTAATTTTAATTACTTTCCTTAATTGTGGTTTCTTGTATGAAATTAGTTAAAATATATCACGCTATTCCTTGCATCTTGTATGAAATGTGTGGTTTGAAAAAAATCAAGGGCACTGGAACTGTTGAAGGAAATATGAATACTGTCACTTGCGACCTATAAAGTGTCATTTTAAAATCGGAGTGTTTTTCACGTTATTGCTTTAGAAATGAAGAACTTTGGTATCGAGGCTAGAGGAATAGTATGATGGTTTTAATCTCGGTGTTTCGAAAGACTTTAGTTTTATGTGACTAGTGATTTATGATTTGGGAAATTTTCTTTCTAAAAAGTCCATTTTTAGGGCTTCGAGCACAGTAGAATTACACGTTTGTTGTAATCTCTACTGTAGAATGTTTGCTGAACAAGTTTCCGAGTACTAAGTAGTTACTTAATTTTGGAAACCTATTTCCTGCTTGCTCTAGCCAATTAAATTACACACAATTTTCTGGATGTGACAGATCTTTATGTCAGAACAAAAGAATTCTACTGGCGAATCGAAACGCTAAACTAAAAGCATTTTATTTCCATTTTCCTTGATTTAACAACCTAACCAAACTGAATTACTCTATGTTCACAGTGAAGAAAAGGCCGCAAGTTACAGATGAGCAAAGAAATCCGATAAAAAGCGTGCCCCCGGCAAGATGGTGAGTGTACATATCTGAAAACAATGTCGAAATATTCAAAACCTAAGAATATATCCTATCCTTCCTCCGAGTAAAAAAAAAATATCTATCCAAGTACCTCCACTCGAAGAACATAGCTATCCAGCACGCGTGTCTGTCTCCCTTTTCTCCCGATAAAATAAAACATTCTAGAAAACACCACCGTATAAAGCTTTCATCGATTATTCTCTCGACAGTGACGAGGCACGTGGAAAGCGGCGGCAGAAGAGCAAGGAAAATATGAACGAAAAGGAGCGTAACCGTGTCGCGCAGGAAATCGAAGAAACAATTTCGAAAAACTACCCGAGCAACCAACATCGAGGAAACCGGAGACCAATATACAACACAATCACTACCGTTAACACTTACACGTGACTTCGTAATTAAAAAAATCATCGATTAACTCGGCGAGTAGAGTATCGAGATGAGAACACTTGGAGAGATTCCCCTTCGTAATCCCGGTTAAATTCGCCACAGTAGGTGCCAGTCGATCGAATGAGTCGGGAGGAAGGCAGAAGACCGTGGATAGAATGAGGGGACGAGGTGGTTGAATGTTAAGGATCCTTGAATCGAGCGACGAAATAAAAGAAGAGTAGAGGAACGCTGACAAAGCTGGTCCCGGCCGTTTATTTCTATCGACGGTGAATTTACGTAAGGATCAATGTCGCCGACGATCCCACGAGTCCTTGTGCTGTCGATCCTGCTGCTCCCGCCCACGACGCGAGCCGAGGATCTGATGGATCCCTTCGCCCTGGTACGACAGACGCTCAAATATTGGCGCAGGATCTACAACATGTACCACGAGGAGGTGACGCTCGGCTACTGCTGGGCGGAGTACTTTTTGCAACTGGGGGAGAGCATGGAGACCGTGGCCATGTCCCGCCACGCGAGTCAGGGAGCCGGCCACTCTGAATGCACCAAGGACGAGGAGTGCAAGAAAGGAGACACACTCTCCAGGGCGAAGCGAGAAGTTTGGGGTGCTTCGGTGGACGGAGGACAACACGTTCGAAACAAACGCTATTCAGGGATATCGAACCGCACCAACGAGAACGTGCGCGAAATATCGATAGTCCCTGGGAACAGTGCGGAAAGGAGCGATGATATTTCAAAGGTATACTTGAAGAGAAAGGAGGATTTTAGATGGGTAAAGTATGGGGACGGGATGTTTCATTTAGGGACAGACAAAAATTGCGAGCTTTTAGGGTCTGATAATGTCACGTCTTTTATTCCGTTGTTGTTTAACCTGCCTCGAGGAGAATCTTCAAAGCATTACAAGCAAACAAAAGCTTGTACTCCAGAATCACCGATTTTTAGAGTGTACTTCGACAGTGGTGGTGATCTGAAATCGATAGACTGCCAGGATCAAGTGCCTAACCATGTTCAACGACAGGTTAGTCTTACTTTTCCCCATTTTCTTACATTTTGGTTAAAAGGCTGCCTGGAAGGAAATTCGAAGATTTTCATACAGAACAAAACGAAAGGTTCTTCCCCAAGCCCAGCCATTTCAAGCAACAAACAGCATTTCAAATACAACTTGAAACGGATAAAGCTTGGCCGGCACAGCTTCCGTCGTTTCCAAAGACAGAGAAATCATGAATATTTCAGCCCAGATTCGGGCGAGCGATATTCCACCGCCCCTCTATTTTTCTCCAATAATTTCCAAGAGATCTCCGAACTTCCTGCTGAAGATTCAGCATCCATGGACGTACCCGCGAAGCTGGATTTAAAATCAACAGAGGACTCTTCCATGGTCGATGTCGGAGGATCTTACCTCCCGTCATCGTCGAGCGTCTCCCCGGGAAACGGTCGTTCGCCGGTCTGGGATAGCACGAAGATCGCGCGTAGCCCGTTCGATCTGAAATTTAAGGGGAGTCGAGCAGAAGGCGAGCGGGAAGTTAGCGGAAAATCGAAGGCCCTTGAAGTGGATACACGTGGTAAAGTTTTATACCCGAGGAGCTCCTCGCGGCGCGCCTCCCCGCCGCAGCCTTTCCAGCCGGAGGACCAGAAGCCGCTCGCGCCCTTCGAGTCGCCATTTAAAAGCCACGACACGATCAACGAGCTCGACGATAACACGGAACCGGCCGATTTTCATCGCGATACGAAGTTCAACTCGCCGAATTCGGGATTCCCGAGGGCGTGGCGGCGCCCGGGGCTGTTGAAAGGGAGCCAGCGGAGGCGTTTACGTCGCAGACGTGACGCAAATGATGGAACAAGGGGTGCTTTCCTTAGGCCTCTATCAAAAAACGAAGCACCCGCCCGTTCGTCGACTTTATTCGATAAATTTCTTAGAAGCACCCCCCCGTGGTCGGTGTATACAGAGTCGGGGAGCAGCGTTCGGGGAAGGAAGATTGGATCGCGGTCGTTGGAGCCTAGGGACAACAGTGATGGAGGAGAAAGGAGGAGGCCTAAGTATATCAGACGATCATTCGCAGAAACTCCTGCAATGATCTACTCGAAATACTACGCGAATATTAGAGCGCACAAGCCCCGATCGTTTTTATACACGGATGCTAAAATGGCACTCGGTGTCAAAGGATTCTACGATATTCTGTCTTCGTTTAATGGCCCGTTATTTAATTATGTATCTTCGAAAAGTCCAACAGAGGGTGGTTGGGAAGGGGGAGGTAAACGGAAGGGAGATAGTTCCAAACAATTATGGATCGTGGGAGATAATCTGTATCAGAGAGCCAAAGGCTCGTTCCTTCGCGAAAAGTCAGTTGCTGGGGAAGCGGAGAAAATGGAGCCCGATCGGTATCCCGCGGGAGGGACCTCGTTACTCCTCGACAGTTACCCACGATTTATGGGGGATTATGGGAGCCCGACGAGCGGAACAAGTCGCAATTCGAGACCGAGTCGATCGTCGAGGGCCAAGGATCAAGGTCGATGGTCCTTGGGTGGCGAGGTAGAGGCACGTGGCGCTGGCAGAACGTGGGTGTTTGATTTCCGAGCTGCGCTCACGGGGATCTTGAAGGCACTGGGCTTCCTCGTGCAAGTGGGCAGGCAAATCATGGACTACGTGGACTCTAATCCTGCCCTTACTTGTACTAGGGATTATTTGTGGAGCAAGGCTCTTCAGTGGATAGAGGCTTGAATCGAAGAGAAATGTATTGTGCAATTTCTATGGGAAGGTAGGATAAATAGATAAATGATGAAGAAGACATCTTTGAGGTAAATGTAAGAATAAACATAGTTGATCCGTTAGCATTTTCAAAAATCTACTGTAGGGGAAAATGGGCCAAGGCCGGTTGTCTAATGTAATTTTCCTGCAAGCAAAAAATCAGATGGCAAAATAAACTTTCGACACGGCTAGAAATTTTTATTGGACCTTGCAGAATCAGAAAATGAGAGTTCTTCTTTGAAAAAAAACTATTTGGCTGAGAAGAAAACGAGATTTCTCCGCAGTATGCAAGTACCTAGCCGGCTTTACCCTATAAGTGTGGGGTATTTATTAAAAAACGCGTAAGATATAATATAATTATAAAACCTTCATTCCTATTATCTCAGAAGTCATAAAGAAAGTTATTTTAATAAATATGAACTATGACATAAATTCATTGTAATTTATCCAGTAAAGAAAAATCCCAAATAAATGTCTCGTCGCAACACAACACTGGAATTTTTCAACTCGAAGTTTTTAAACTTCTCTGGATGAACAACTACGACGGCACGTTCATATTTCTGAAGAGTACATACGAACAATGTAGCAAAAAAAAAACGCCTTATATCTGGGACGATCTAATAAATAAAACACATTAAGTAACTCAGAATTATAACTGGAATAGCTCCCAAGACATTACCTTCACCCTCGGAACCCTCTCCCTCCAGCTTCCCCTACAAACCCTCGTTTCGCTCGTTAAATACTAGGTACCGATCGCCGAATGATACCGCTCCACCGACCAACGACGACCCGTGCACCAATGGAAGTCCCTGTTGTCGCGCGATATACCCGACTATCTCGCAAAGAGTTCCAAGTCACTCGTAAAGGCGGTTGTAAAAGGATTAGTTAACCCCCTCCAAAGTGTTGGCCCATTAAAACGTTGCCGCGTTAATGAGCGTCGCACGAAGAGCAAGGGCCCCCTTGCTACTATTACACGCCAGTGATTTATCGATGAACGGGGCCGGAAGTGGCGCGAAACTGCCGCAAAGACGACGGTGATCGTTAATCCTTGCTGCTCGCCGGCCCCGGCCGGGTGTTTCGTGCCCCGAGACACGTCGATGACGCTATCGATCGGCCCTCGTCAGCCACGTTCCTCGAGAACGATAGGAGAACGGCTGACGACTTGGACAGCGCGGGGGCGCCGTTCACGGGTCGACGGGAACGCGAGTACCGGCGACGCGGACGTTTTGGGGTTACAATTAAGAGCGCCGATCGATCGGCAGGAACAGGTGTCCCTCGTAGTCGATAGCGGGCATCGAGAATGAATTTTTGATGCCACCTGTTGCTGCCACCCCGGCTGTCTCTTTCTCGGGAGTCAGCTACCCCCTTTCTCTCGCTCTGTCCTCGCCGCTACTCCTCGAGTTCTCCACCCAGGGGATATCGACAACCGCAGGAGCAAAACAGCATCGATACCGGCGCTCGGAGTTCCAGGGAATTGTCTGGATTCTTTGGATGAATTCGGGGCGAGATTTCGTGGCGGTAAGGCGCTTCTGTGCGTGGGCCACAGGATTCGGAGGGTGCCGATTAACGTCGGATAAGATTCAAAGTTTTGTTCTGGGTATTTATTGGAGGGCAGACTGATTTTGCCAGTTGCGGTCCGTGTGGATATTGCTTCTTTGGGATGGACGGATTTTATTGTGCAATTAAGGGAAGATGCTGATTTAGGACGCCGAGAAAAGGAGATTCACTTCAACTAATATTTCTGATGAAATTCGAAACTTTCCTAGGATTATAAAGCCCGAGGGTGGCCTAGATCCTAAATCATCCTAAGCTTTCGGTCGTCGAACTTAATTGTAATTAATTGTCCTACCATCTCCAACTTCTACTTTACTGATCCCCAAAACACCGTGCATTTCCCTAATCCATTGCTAATTCAATTGCAATCTTGTCCCGGATCGGTTCAATCAAATTCCAATTCTCAAGCTTAATTCGATTCTACCTTAGTCCACCGCAAGTTTCAATACAGGCCTGGAGTAAGCTCTGGCACAGTATAAACCGGTTATGTTTCGTGATCTATGAGTATTAACAAAATACTTACTTAGTGGTAACTTTTGATCTTACTTATCATAGCAGAATTAGAAATATTTATTCCACTCCCCGAGTAAACACTTTTATTACTAGTCCCAGCAAACTAATATTGCAAAAGTCTGTAGCTCACTATCTTTGCCAAATAAATTCTACACGAACTATTTCATATCAGTGTAAAGAGTAATCCGAGAAATCTATTTTTAGTCTCACGATTTTGGAACTGAGTTTTGTGCCAAATGATACCTTATGATCAGAGATCAATCGCACCAAATTTTTCTTAGCAGTCAGCAAAACCCCTGGGAACAATTCTTCAAATTATCGGACTGACGCGTTACAGAATTCTCACTTCTTTAACCTCCCTTATCTCAGATACTAATTCTCACCTCAACTTGAACATTTCTAACGATTGATGCCTCATCACCAGGTATCGTTTAGCAGAAAATTCATTTCTTAAATCGTGCGACTAAAAGCAGACGAAAACATCCTTCTCTTTTCGGATTACTCTATCAGCGTGATGCAATAAATATTTCCAGCACCACATATCCATCGCAAACCGAAAATCAAAAGGCAAAAAATTCTGAATCAAAACACCATCGCTGATAGCGCCAGCAAGAAAAGATCCACCCAGGACCACCCTTCAGCTGACTAGGAGCAACAGTTCCAAGCAATTATCGTCGTATGAATAATTACTTCGGGACAAAGCCTCCGCGCAGATGCCCCGACGCGAAGCGACAAAGAAAGAAAGCAGCTTCTCGAAGAGCCCCAGACAAGGTCAAGCAGCTAGAGAAGTCGAAGCCACCCTCGCCGCCGTTATTCCCGCGCCAGGGTATAAATAAATACTCGATGTTTAAGCGGATTCCTTTGATTCGCCAGATTCGACGACGCTGGATACCGCCACTCTGTTACCCATCCATGAATAGACCGGGGGGGGGGGGGGCGGCAGGCGCGAGGCGCGAGGCGCGAGAGGGTGGCGGCGGATGCTCATGAAAGGATTAAAAGTCGTGAATGGGCTCGCATGAAGAGCAGCAGAAAGATGAAACAGCGCGGATAGGGCATCAAAGGAGGTAGGTGGACGATGAAAGGCGGAATGATAGGGGGCAAGGAAATAGGAGAGATCATTTATGTAGACGGTCGGGGTGGCGCGTGAAACGAGGACCTCGCAACCTAACCCAACCCCTTTCTCTCCTCGGACGACTTGTTGACATTGTCCCTCGCATAGGGTGGTGGCCGAAGTGGTGTGTTGATTAAACGCAGCGGAAACTCCCTGTCTCTATGAGCAGGGCTGCACAAGGAACGCGTTTATATCGTCGGTGTCCCTCCGTCCCTCCGTCTCACCGCTCACCTTCGTATTCACCCTTGATCTTAGATTTTTGTTTGCGCGGCCGCGTTTGCACAGGCACAGAGGGGCACACACGAGCCACGAACCTGATGAATTTCTGGGGCCCGGTGAATTCTCCTCTCTCTTCTAAGAGATCGCGTGTAAACGCCGGCCAGCAATTAACGGATGTCGGCTGCTCCTAAAGGGCGAATAAAATATTCTGCAAGTGGGGACGTATAGTGGGGGAGAAGTTTGAACGAGTTTTTCGTGGTCAAGTTTTTTTTTCCATTTCTTTTGGGTGGTTGGATTTTTTTATTTATGTACTGGATATATTGGTAGCAACGCGCTAAAACGTTCACTGTTGTTTTGATGAGAACTTAAATTTTATTATAGTAATTCTGCTTATTATACTAATACGCGATTCTGCTCTTGACACAGTAGCTAGAAAAAATAAAGATAACCGAAAGAGATGATAGAAGAAAAAAAAACTAAAAAAGATAGAGATACTACATAGCATAGATCACAGAAGGTCAACGGATCATCCACCAAGAAGTGCAAAGAACTCAAGTGACCTGAAAAGCCCAATATTAAATAACACTGATCCCAAATCAATAAGAATTCACTCGCACACAGTGCCGACACAAAAGTAGCCTGTACCCAAAGTTTCATCTGCGAAAAGAAACCACACTCTTCCCTCCAGAGCGAAACTGGCCGGCAAAAAATCACAAATTCATCAATGCCGTTTCCAAAGGCAGCACAAATGCCTCGAAACAGGCCGAGAACGGGCGAGCCGAAGGCAAAGCGAAGACGAAGACGAAGCGACAAGAAGTTAGGTCGCAGACACCAACAAGTCCATCATTCACCGGAAGTCGTCTGCACTCATATCCGCGGTCGCGCGGCACATTCAATCCGGGACCCAAGAGGTGAAGAAGGGCGGCACGTGGGCGGGAAAGAGGGTGGCGCGATAGCATTCAGAGGAGGATTCATTATTAAAGATCTCTTAAGGATCATCTTACAGAAGACAGTCGGAGCATCATCTCACGGCAACGAGGTCTATAGAAAGAACCGAGGGACGAAAGACACGCCGATGGTTTTGCGCGGCGTACGGTGAACCGCACCTATTTCCGGTCCGTCTTTCTTTCATACCCCCCGGCGTTCCTATTCAAGACGAACGACGCCGTGAACGCGGCTGGAATCCACCAGTAAATATTTAATTCTTAATCACGCCATACACCGACCGAGTATGGGGGTCGGAGAAAGGGGAGGTGTAGAGAGAAGCGACGCCTCTGTGTCCACGCGACCCCTTCGCATTCGGTCCACGTAGCCACCTGATTACTCCGGGTCTCCTTTCCAGGGACAGGGGAGCTGTATCAACCCCTGTATCTCTCTCTGGGCTTATAACGCCGCCTGTTGTACGCATTGTGTACGTAACTAGCCCACGGGTTGGATGAATGGTCCTCTAACTATCCGATAGGCTCTTGGACTCTTTTGAGGGTAGGTATAATTAGTCATCCCTCCCATCTTACGCTCCGGTGGCGTTTATCGAGACCACGGAGGATCTTGGGCGGATGAGGATTGAAGTTTGAGGGGATAGGTTTGTAGCAGTTTTGTACGGAGGGTTTTTATACCGTTCATGAGGCGGGTTTTTTTTAGTATTGCGTGGGGAATTGATGGGGGAATTTTTTATTCAAAACGTTTGTGGCTGAGGAGGGGCTGTTAAGGGGTTAGAGTCCGTTGGCCAGGTCAAGAAATACCGCATCTTCGGGAATTTATTTCCAAGTGACAAGGAAATTTTGTTTTATTTTAATTTTCACTTGACGTTTGATCACTGATTTCCTTACACAGGAAACTGAGCTTTTTGCCTCATAGTGTAGGTATTTTGTTATTTTTCAACCAATCGAAGAAATCGAACTTCGGCCGATAAACAACACACATACTTAGTTTTATTTAATATACTATTGATAAATTTTCTTTAAAAAACCATACATGCCATGCTATACTCTCCACCGCCATATTTGTTTCTAAAGAAAAGTGAAAAAAAAAGAACACTGAACGGTAGTGATTTAATGTAGGTATGTACTGCGTTTCGTAAGGTTAATACGAGTGAATATTACTCGATTTCAGAAAATAATAAATGAAACGTCGATATGTTTCATGTTGACAGACGTTGCATTGAACATTTTGTACGCTGCTGTGGAATAAGAATGCCAGTTTCCTTTTTGGAATTCATACTCGGAAAAAAGAAGTTAAACCGATTTCAGTAGTATAAGTCAGGAATTGGTCAGACGGGGGAGACTTTGATGGTTAAACAGTGAAATCTGATGTAAAATCGTATGTAAAATGATGAGAAACTATCTATATCTGTATGTGAAGTTTTACAAACTTGAATTTATGATTTTAAAGAATTATTCAGCACATTTTTATAGCGGTATCGTGAAACCATCTGCAGCGCTGCATTTTGCGAGTATTATTGCGTATTGTCTGCATTAATGCGTACGAATTTTACATTGACATTTGGGACCTATAATATTTCGAAAGCGCAAAAAGATTTGTACATGGTTTTGATACATACCTATGTACAAAGTTATATTTGTTTGAAGCACTACATTTTGCAGCGCAGTTGAAAGCATTGTGAATAATAGACACATCCATCCCAATCCTACGATTTTGTTGGCAAATAAAATATACCTACCACTCTGTTTAAAAAAAAAAGGAGAAAGGGACACGAAGATGGCTCTCGATACTTTTAAAAAAAAAAATAATGTAAAGCTCGCGCAGGCATTCCAAATATAAAAATCAATGAAATTGTATTATCCAAGTAAACTTTTATGAAATCAAAAATCTACCGTTATAATTATCTCGTAAAACAATTTTAAGACCATAAAATGTTCCGCAAAAACCCTCCTCCGCATTACACCCCAGTTTCCAGAAACGAAACAAATATTGACTACGAACATTACCACATTCGATACAACATCGGTAACACATCGGTACGATATTAACATTCGAATAAAATCCCGAAGAAAGCTAACGAATAACCGAAATTTCCAAAAAGCCAAATCACCGCTTTCTCTGGCCAATTAACACTCCTCGCAAATTTGCCAATCGAACCCTTCCAATGCACCCGGTTCGACCATTAATATGCTATTGGTCGTAATTAAAAATCGTTAATTAAAATGCGAATCAAGATCCGAAGAATTCGATATTAAATATCCAACATTCCGCATCGCCGCAACTCCTTTCTTCACCTGCCCCAAAACCACCGCAATTAAAATTCGACAAATTTCAGGAGCCCTGCTCGAAATGCCTCGGTTACCACCCTCGGCGCGATGCAATCAGGATTTCGTGTAAACACCAGAAAGTCACAGAACCCCGTCGATAAGCAACCCACTTGTTCGCCTCCCACCCCCATCGCTGATAGCAAACTTTGATCATACCCCCATTCGATATGTAATATCTGATATTGAATATCTCGATGACGGAGCATCTGTCCCCCGAATCGACGTTTCCGCATTCGAGCCAGAGTATTTCGATATCGAGAATTAATCTTGTAATTGAACTGGCATCCACACAGCCGCCCCGTCCTCCTCCCTCTTTCCCCGAAACGCTGTTAGAATCTCACAGGGGAACCGTATCAAGTACTAAATCGATAATGTTCCTGCTGTTTGATTTAAATTCGCTTAATTACCAGCAAACCGTGCCGCTTTGATTTCGATTGAGAAGGTTAGCACAAAATCGTTGAAATCGAGATTGCTGCTCGCCACCCGATTCCTAGTGGTTTACTGTTAATGAGACGCGTTCCCACGGGCAACATTGTAATGTTTATTATTCGGATACTTCGATTACACTGACGAACGTTAATCAATGAAAGCGGGCGTTACGAGTAGATCAATGAACAATGGTAATGCAAATCCAGTTGGAGCTGAATGGAAGCCGCAAGTAGAGGAGAGCGCGATATTATCCGACATGTATTTGTGGCTGCCTCTTAAGTAGTACGAGCGTGAAATAATATCGCCGGTGTACGATACATAGTCAGTTCTGACCAGAGTCGGGCATTAACTAAATAAAAAATTATTTAAAAAACGGATCAAATAAAAGTTATTTTAACTTTAGATTACATATTTGACAAATAAAGTTAACTTTTTATTCGTCGAGCGTTTCAACTTCGGGGTCGAACAAATTTTTCCACTTTAACTTTATTCGACGTCAAATAAAGTGAGATTTAAAGTAGAAAAATTTACTCAACGCTGAAGTTAAAAAATTAACTTTAGTCGTCAAATTTTGGGGGGTGACAAATTTTGAGGAACGGCAGAAATTGGGAAAGATTTAACCCTTTAGCGCTCGAACGTATCATATATGATACATTCCTTTTCTTTGCCGTTTCGCCGTTTGCATTCGCAGTTTGCAACAGTTTAGTATATGTTTAGCGTAATTTTATTCACAGAGGGAAGCTTGACCTACCTGAATCCTGTATTCATTGGTTTTATGCATTTTAATATCTGAAGAATGAATAAAAAAATTTTTTTATAAAAATATGTAAACTCAAACCATTTGTAACGATAAAAAGAAAACGGGATATTTTTCCTTTAACGGGATCTAGGTGCGGGCGTTAAAGGGTTAAACACAGAAGTTTAACATAACTTGAAAAAAGAATTCGCTTATTTTTCGTCTGGACTCTTTTAAATTAAAATATTTGATGATATTTCGCGGAGAAGGCGGCAGACGCTTATGAGTCTAGGGGCGCCAAATCTCGAAATCCGCTCCCGATGCACTGTCACAATGCTATAAAAATAAAGTCAAAACTCACCGAGGTTCCTACATGCGATCCTTAAAATTCGAATAACACTCGAATAAGTTTGAGCATTTTTGCTGCATGCTCGACACGATCCGATGCGTATTAAACCCACCGCTGCCTCCCAGATCACAGACCACGGAAAACATTCGTACACTTATTACTTTCTGGGGTGAACCGTTATAATACCGTGTGTCTCGAAAGGATTCATTGTATCGCGCATGCCACGCCAACGTGGAAATAATTACGAGTTCGTTTCGCCGACTACGAGTGGCCGAGAGATCGATGCGACGAAAGTTTCGCGCGGTGGGGAAATTACGGCGTATAGATTATGGTGGCCGATTCATCATCCGCTAACAAAAGGGGCTACGCCGCCTGACGCAGAATGTATCGTTGTTTGAATATCAGACCCTTTGTTCGACGTTTAAGGCGAGAAGCGAGCGGGCTGCAGACATTAGAGGGGCAACTTTGCGAAATTACACCCGCCATACTTGACGTCGCGACGCGAGATCGCCATGACAAACAACGCGACACCTAAATCGAACCTTAAAATATCGGTGCCGGTAAAACGTAGTTTGTAGATTCTATGTCTATCATTTTATATTGGACTCTAACTGTACCTCGATGCTCACTTCGTAATAGGTACATTTCATTCTACCTGGCACTTCGCGTCTGTTGTTGACGCGGCTTTGTAGAGTTAGTCACGGGCTTGCTCGAATAAATTTAAACGCTTAATTAATCGTGGAAATTGTTTGGTTGTTTCTGTAATAACCGCTAAGTAGACACTTAGTCCCTTCGATTTTGATACGTAGAATCGAATTACTCGCAAATCTGGAGGGAGCATGTAACTGTCCTCTGTTAAGGAGCTTTTTCACTCTAATACAGTGCTTCCAAAATCGACAGCGAAATCGAGGCGTCTGTTTTTACAGCGCATATTGCACCACGTATTGAAAAATACAAAAAACTTCAATTTACTGAAGACATTTCTTTTGTAAATAATAGTTCGAAACAAGGGTAATTATTTAGGGCGTTGCAGTGAAAAGACTCCTTAAGCAATTTCTCAGTCAATGTACCATATATTATTGTAAGCAATAAATAATCAATTTCGTTTTGAATTGATTGTAAGAGTCATAGGTTGGAAAATACCTTAGAATTAAAGTAAGGGGCCGAACAGGAAAGCAACGAGTCGCCGCGGCGCGGCGAGTAAAAATCATCGATTCGCCCTAGAAGTATATAAATTAAAAAATCCTCCCGTCCATCGAGCGTTCCTCGATTAACCGAGAGGAGCCGCGGAATTTAATACCGTGGAACATGGAGGACGGTCCATGGGAAAGATCAGAGGTGGGAGCAACGGTTATGAGGATCGGCCCCGATTGAAGAATGACGGGAAATAATATGGTTATCGGGGCATACCGTGGATCTGGAACGGACGGTGAGCGTCGCGTGCAGCTCGTCGAGCCGTGGCAGGAGGATCTTATAGGCGGAACGTGTCTCAGAACAAAGGGGATGTTTCTCGGTAAATGGGGTGACGAGTAGACGACGAGGCGTAATACGCCGTGGAAAATCGTAGCGCAGGGCGGGAACGGGGGAGTGGGCTGGGGGGAGAATCTTACACGATGAAGCTTGCTGATACGGTTAATACCGTGCGACATCCAGGAATGCGATTTTCCCCGAGACGAGAAGCCCCCGAGAAACAACCCATCTACGAACGACGACGGAGAGAACGAACTCGATAACTCGATAACTCGATAACTCGATAACTCGATGAAACGGGGACACGGTGAATGCGCGCCAGCGACGGACTGCGCGAATAATTCGACGACGATTTAATCCGCGTAATTGTCACGCGACCTTGCGTTTTACCCCTAGGCTTTAAGCGCACCGTTCTCCCTCGAGAGGCGCGTAATCGCGAGAATCATTGCGAAGATAGAGCAGTAAGATTTTTATTCTTGGATTAGGCTGATCTCACACCGTGATTAGTTATCTTGGTTTCAGGTGGTTCATAAGGGATTTATATAATTTAGAGACGCTGGGGGATGACGGGGGTGGGTATATTTGAAACAGAGTTGAGCTTTAACTAAATAAAAAATTATTTAAATAACGGATCGAGTAAAAGCTACTTTCACTTCAGATTATATCGACGAATAAACTTCAGTTTTTTATTAGACGAGATTTTTTAACTTTTATTCGTTATTTGAAATTTTATTTAAATAAAAATTGTGTCCAACGCTGAATAGTTTCTACCACTTCATAGTTTTCCTGCACGAAGTCAGTCGCCCACTCAGGGTAGAAGCCAACAAAACTCACAAGTATACGCACGGAACACTTCATGCTAGTAATTATCTATACCGTATAATTTCAGTATGAAAGTCATCTTTTTGCTCGTTGGGATAATAGGCTGAAACGTCGATTACATCCATACAAGGATAATCTATGAAGAATCTCCAAGCGAGGTAATATGAGTGGGCTATGGAATGCTCGGTATACCAGAGGATATAATAAAAAATTCCATCTGGATGATAAGGAATATTCAGAGCTCGTAATTACGCGTAATGCCGTTCCTTGCTCGTCGGACGACGATCGGCTTACACGCTGCAAAATTCAATATTCCCCCTCGCTAAAGCGGTAATTAATGCAACTCAATAGAATGTCGTTATGTAGGGTATAACGTGTTAATACCAGCAAGTGAGCACCTATGCTCGCAACAGCTGTAACCACCGCTAAATAATTTCATCCTGTCGTTCAAGCTACCCGCAATTTCGATTCGAGCTTCTGCCGAATTGTAATGTAACGAAGTACACGCCATGTGTACAGCTTGAAAAACCCCTCGTTCTAAAATTATCTGTTACAGAATCGAAAAACCTGCAAACATTGATGGTCAGGCCCCTGGAACACAGAATGGAACATTTTCGATTCACGGTACTTGATATTAACGCCATCAAAATTGTAATACAAGAAAAGATTTTATATGTAGTTTTCAGTGCAATTTTAATGAAATCGTTTAACATAAAAATTTGTTTTATATATCTTTTTTTATTTTCTACGTTTTAGTGCTTATGGATTTACATTTCACAAATACTTATTGCTATATACAGTTTGCAAGTTTGCTTAAGGGGGTTTTCTAGTGTAACGAGTCTTTGCAACCATATTTTCGAACTGGTGTCCACGATATCTCAAGATTGACTTGACCAATTAAGGTCAACTTCTGCATACATCTTCAGCACACGTGTGGCTATCGCCCCTACTACAATTGTGTGAAAATATTTCATTTCTTTCATTCTGACAGCCCCAAAAAGTCGAAGAAATGTGTGAAAATCGAAACTCAACCTTCAAAGTGCCGTTATTTTTTAAATTTTCAATATCTTTCTTCGATTCTGGTACCGGCTATAGCCAAGGACATACAAATAACGAATCCTTTTGAATTTTTTCTTTCCGTTGATCAGAAACCGTCCAATAGTATACACCGTATGGGCACCGCCTTTTTCAAAAGCAACTACAAAGTGATCCACTTGATTTAATTTTAATCTTTTCGTGCTAAAAAAAAAATTGAAAATGTAATCGAGATATAGATAAGTAAGTGGAAATAAATCGGGTAGCAATAACTTTTACAAGCTCATAAAAAATTCCGAAAAAACGCAAAGAAAATGTTTCGTTACACTGAAGACCCCCTTAAACGCTATAGTGCTAAAGTCACTAAAAAAATCATTCTTTTCTTGTACTACACTTTCGATGGTGATATACTACGAACACCTGCAAAGTTTTAGTTTTACTATTCGTACATACGTGACGGATCATTTCTCGATAAATTGTGTATTTTCGGTAATCGCGATGCGACTGCGACTGCGACTAGCGTCCCGAAGTCCGAACGCTGCGGCTTTTTGTCGTTTTCGTAATGAGCGAGAGTGGCTGATTTCAAGTGGTTCGGATTTGTGTTTATGGGTTATATTTATTAATGACTGGGTAATTTTTTCACCCTCTCGGGATTAATTTTTTTTTAAATATTGTATTGTCAACCAAAGTACGCACGCCTGCAAAGTTTCAAGACAATTGGGTAGTTGGAAGTTGGTTAAATTTGAGTTGTCTGATTTGAACTACACATACAAGCATGCAAAGAAACAGAGGATCGAAGGTGAATAAAATCGTTTAAAAATTATTCGTCATGGGTGGAATAAAAGCAAAGAGGGTGGGTGGTCCTCCCCACCAAGAGAACCTGGGTCCTGTATTTCGGCAATTTCGACAGCTGTTTCCCCCAGTCGCAGCGCGAAAATCATGCGACCACCTCGAAAATGTTATTTACATGGCGTGGCGATGGCGTCCTCTGGAGGTAGCCACCTGTTGTGGTGACACGCGTCGAACCAAACGACGCGACGGCCATGCCCTATTTGTTCGTTCTCGTCAAACAAACCGTTTGCACACCGTTAATTAACCGTTTCGCCGGTCGCCGATCGTCTGCGCCGCGCACGATGAAAACACGATTACCCTTGAAAAACTGCCGCGTCGGCTGGCAGCGGGGCAGGCGAGCTATTTGCCTTCGTAATTGATCGATCCAGGAAGCCGCCGAACAGGCCAATTTGTATATTTGTATATTTGTCTATTTGTATACCCGTTGTCTCCAGCTCGCTACACGAGCCGCGAACAGCGCCGAAGACAGCCGCGCCGCTAGAGTTATGATTAATCGACGCGCTCTGCTAACGATGTCGGAGCCTGGCCAAGTCACTGCCTTCGCTTTAACTCTTCCCAGGACAGGTGAAACGCTCGCATATACTATGGCACGTAATTCCCAATCACCAGAGCACACCGAACATGTATCTCTCGCGAGCACTCGACATTTTCAACTGTTGATTAGGAATTGTCACAGTTTAAAGATTTAATAACGTATGGCGTATAGTTTGGCGACTTGAACGAATGCGATATTAGATTCAAGAGCTCAACTAACTCGATCACCGTCTGCAAGTTAAAACGCTCGAAAGATGCGCGCTTCCGAAGCAGTTTGAAGTAGAGTTACCAAGTTCCGGAATTATCATGTAAATTTGCCAAGCTCCAAGATTTATAACGCGAGAATCGGAGCATTCCAGTTCAAAGCGCGACTGATTCCGAGTTCCAGCTTCTCTGTCCAGGTAGAGAGACCTAAAGGAACCACGGCAAGATCGTTCTTGGAAACGGAATGGGGGAAAAGATCGCAGCAGGAGGAAACGAATTAGTGGCATCATCTCCAACGAGGCAATAGAAACTTTTATTCAACGACCTGTACGGGGTACAGAACCAAGCCGCGTCGATCCCTCGAAATTTCAGCGAACTGGTAAAAAGCAACGGCGCAAAACTGTCCTTAAAAGCCGTCCTTAGCCGTGTTTGCCGATGTTGAGCCCTTTTTCGGTCAGCCAAGAGGACTCGATGACAGACAAACCGCGGAGATAACATCTTCCGGTGGCTACAACCTCCGTGAACAATATTAGCGGTGGCTTGGTACCATGTAACGTCGAGGAAGGATGTATAGTCACCGGCTGCTTCGAGCTCACCTACACAGACGTACAATCCAATTACTCCTAAATTCTCGTTACCCCCGGCCGCTCGCCGAGAGAAAACTTACTTAAACTGCGCCCTATACACGGCAAACTTCGTTTAAGCTTCGAATTCCCGTCATGACAACAAAATAACGCCCCCACCCCCTCGAGAACTTCCCTTAATCTGGCACAGTAAACTTTTTGCCAACTTCCCGAAGCGTCGACGCTTCCTTTCGTCAACGAACCGGACCGGTGTTCTTCGTGCAACGATAGACGATTCACTCCTTCGAAGTCGAGGTCTTTCAATTAACAGGAGACACGAGAAAATGGTGCGCTTCTCGGAGTCGAACCCCTCAGTGATCGATTACGATAGCTACTGTTTTGTGTCTGGGTGGAGGAATGGGGTCGTAAAATTCTTTTTAGTGAAATAATGCTGTTAGACATTTTATAGCGGTGAACGTGTGGGGGGGGGGGAGGTGGTGTAATGTTGCGCGAGGCTGAGTTTTTTAGTATTCAGAGGTAGGTAATTAATAAAGAGTTCTGTGGAATTGATGGCGGTAATAATGAAATGTTAAAATTACGGGTGCAAATGGTGCTATAGTGTATTGAATTTTGAATTTACAAATTCACATTAAGTTATTGTTGTATTAATTATTAAGTCATTTTGATGAAGGGCGAGTTTAATTACTCTGAGAAGAAGAATTATATACATATCACTTCTGTGCTTCTTCTTGTCTTTGAATTCTAACTTCTTCTATTCAGCTTTACATAGCTAAATAATATTACAGTCCACAATAATTATTTAACCGATGAACCGAGAATCTAAGTCACGCGCAAAGATCGTCACTGAGGAGTAAGCGTTCGTACGAAAAATTGCAAAGCTTTAGCAACTACTCCAAAAAAGGAAAAACGAAACCCCTTTTTTCGATTATATTGATAGAATCATTTGATATATCTCTTCGGAGCTCTCTTAAACTATAAAAAGCAGTATTTTAGTGTCAATGTGTGTATAGGCAAGTCCTATAATTAGTGATGGGAGCAAGTTACAATTAGCAGCTAAAGTTAATGAAGTACATTCAAGCCCTAAAGTAGGTATTCATAAATATAATATAACTCGAACAAAATACAGTCGATTCTTATATGAATACGACTTTTAGAAGCATGAAAACAGATACTCCCATAGTACAAAACCTACTATACGTATTTCAAATGCCTGCATGAATACGCGAATGACCTACATATTTCATCGGCACCCTGCATCGATCAACTTAAGTCTACATTTCTCAACTAACTAATATAAAGTATTTTGCAAGCACATTAAAATTCTACGAGAACCACAGTATCGTACCAAAATGGTTCTCAATTATTAATCGAATCGACATCCATGAACATACATATATTAAATTTGGATCTATCCTTAACTGTAATACATAAGTGTCCAACCACGTTGAAAATTTTACTACACAAATTCACGAAAATGATTGAAATCTTTTATTTACCTCGAATACATCTCGGTTGTCCCCCCCCGAAATATTGATCTGAACGATATTCCGAAGCAGATGCTAAACTTCATCCCACCACTAACTGCAACATGTGAGTGCCGAAATCCGCGAGAACGACTACTTGGAATTTTTAATTCGCCTGAGAAACATCGACCCCTTTGGAAAAAGGAAGCGAAACGGTGAATAACAAGTGGATTGCTCACGGTGACGTAAGTCTGGTCCCTCTGCAATTCGGCGAGATTATCGTAGAGGCCCTCGAGAAGCGCTTTCCTCAGATGCTCTGTATTCGTTCCGCAGCTCGCCCTCTCCAAATTCGCACGTTTCGCCAATGCGGCGAGCTGCTGTCGCACCTCGGCGGCGTACTCCAGATTTCTATGATGCAGAAAGTTCTCGTGACACCAGACCTTCTTCTGCTTCGTGTTCACGTATGCGCGAAAAACGTTCAGCAACGTGACATGGTCTCCCTCGGGTGAAGCGAATCTGGAACGAACGAAACACCAGGCAACCTGCCGCGTAACAAGCTACAAGTATCGATCACGCTTCGGACTATTTGACGTGTAAAAACAATACCCAGATACACACTTTCTCTCCTGATCGCTGTCTCTCTCTCTCTCTCTCTCTCTCTCTCTCTCTCTCTCTCTCTCTCTCTCTCTCTCTCTCTCTCTCTCTCTCTCTCTCCACCCTTTTGCCCTAGATCCGTGGATTTTTAAACGGCGCGACATCGAAGACAATTGAGAGCTAAGTGAATTCACAAGGGCAATTTGTTGATAACGCTACGAACCGACTTCCGAACTTTGTCTTCGAATACTTGGAACAATTCTGATCTGGATTTACTATTTGATGCTTGCAATTAGTTTCTTAGATTTAACTCTCCCAGAGTTGTCTGAAGAAGGGCTATTAACCATTTTGGGGTTTATATTGCAAGTGCTAGTTCAGAAAAGTTCCATTTTGATGTGAAATTAAAATGTAGCTGCTAATTCACACGTAATCCTTAATAATTACTAATGTCCTACAAATTTTCGATATAAAGGGTTAAATATCTGAGCTACAATAACAACCACTTCTCCCTTTTTATTTGAAAAGACAATATAGGTAGGCAGTATTATGCTATTAATAAAAAATTTGGAGGTGGAGAGAGTAACAGAGACGCAATGCAGGAAAATTAGCAGTACGGCAGAATATCGAGTAAAAGAGGATTCCACCGAGAATTCCTTGGAAATAAGTGTTTACCTCGATCTGGCAACGTAAGCCTGCTGTCTTTTTGCCGGTGGATCGGTGAAGATGGATTCCCCAGACAATACAGAAATTACTGTAAGCGCCTCTTCGAGGCACTGATGCTCTACGGAGGCAAGGATCACCTTGGTGAACCGTGGGTCCAATGGGAATAAGGACATCGTCCTGCCGAGTGTAGTCAGCTGCGGCGGAGAACCTGTTCGCGTGAAAATCGAACGGGAAAGTTTTATCTGATATGGTAATGTCGTACAGCGACGAGCTGATGGGCTGAGAATCGAAGGAAAATAAGCGATGGTCGATTGACCCCGATCATTCTTGCTCCACGACATCATTGGGTTTCTATCACTTTTATTCGATGCCTCCAACTGAGGTCGTTTCTCAGTTTTATTAACGAGCAACGATATTTCACTTCTATTTTTTGCCGTTCCATGGAAGTCACTTCTAATGCTAGTTTCTTTCAATGGGACTGAAGTAAGTGAGTTGGGGTGGATTTTACTAATTTCAATAAAATCAAACGACTGAGTTATTAAATTGATTGGAACATGGAACAATTAAAAATTATTGAGGATTAAAGGGATGATTGTCTAAGATAACATTGCCTAAAAAAAAATATAATATTTTAGAAGTTAACTTGCAAATTTAACGCTTTGGTGATTTTTCATCGTTGGCTAGAACTCGGTTTTTAAAAGTATAAAGTATAGTGTATACAGAAAAACTTAAGTAGTTTACACTGTTTAAGTGCGCCATTAATTATCAGTCGATAACTAAAAAAATCCAACTTCATTGTTTCGGTACCCTGAAAAATGTTTCCGACACTGCTTTAAAAGTTCATTCTACGTGCTTCTTAATATCATTCCAAGTATCCTTAGTAAGTTTCTCAACTCCTACCCAACTCCCTACTTTTCCTAATTCCAAAAGTTTCCCCTACGTTCAATAATGGATATATAACTCATAATCAGTATAGACGCCTGTTATCAATCATCGAGAAATAACCTCCTCGGTATCAGCCTTAACACCGTCGGACAGTATTGCAGCGGCTTTCGTTTCAGACAAACGCGATGCGGTTACGATAACAAGCAACATATGAGACATGAAATATCGCTGCTCCCCAAAGAAACACAGCGTGGGAACGTATTGTTTTTCAGAAACCAGATATATCCTCGAGGTCGCTTATTTGAATTTCAGAATCTCCTTAGAAACTTTCTAACTCTACCGAGTTCGCGGAGCTAATAATTCCGTCGTCTGCGGTGGCGCAACTCTGTATCTACTTTATTTAAACGAGACCCTGCGTTGAAACGGTTGAAAGCAGAACTCTGCTTTCAACCACCAGGCGATAGAAATTGATTCTAGAAATATCCTTGATAGCACTGAGATGTAATTAGCTAGATTTAAGAACTGAACTGAAAATCTGTCTTTCCACCGAGCACTTACATATATTCTATGAATTTCTGTGACTGTCAGGTTTACGGAGTGGTATCGATGGACGCGGAAAGTTGAACGATAAAGCTTCGCAGAAATGGAAAAGTTTGCGCGTGGTTCTAATGAAAAGGCCAACTTCGTAGGGAGCGTGGCACAAGTGTTGCATTATAAGTCGATGACGAAACACGGTACGAAGAAAATGAGATTAAGAGGAGCTACTTGAAGTCATACAGATTCTAGATCGCCTGAAAGCTCTAGATCGATAAGGAATGGTTTTACGCTACTTGACATTTAGACCTTTCGTCCAGCTCCGTGAGCTGGATAACACGTGCCAGCATAAAATAAATTATACAATTCATTTTCAGATACCATACCTTTGCCTAGATATAATAAACCAAAAATAGCTATGTTTCACTCCTTCGGTAGCTACCTATTCCATGTATCTCTATATGCGTCCAAACTCGCGAACTGGAAGGGATAGGAGAAAAGTCTTCAGACGAAAGTTACTCCTTTTAATTAGGGCTATCATTTGATAAAAGTGACAGATTTTCAGGCTTAATTTCACCCTCTTAGAGTGAGTTTGAGCAGCAAAATAATTACGTAATAGATATCTATATATCCTCTACATATCCCGAAAGTTTCATATACTTTTATTTGAATCTCCGGCTTGCGGATCTTCCCTTGTCAGTCTGCAACTCAATCACTAGACAACCTTTCGACGTACCTACCTATGCCTTCTAAACTCGAATCCCAAACTCCGCGACAATCAGACTCACCCTTAACAGCGGCGAGGTTCTCCAAACAGGCCACAGCCACGTTGACGGTCTCCTTCGGCGGTTTGTCCATAAAATCAAAGGTAATGATATCAACCCCGATGGCGAGGAGCTGCAGCGCCACGCCCGCCAGGGAGCACCTTTGTATCTCCGGGACCGGCATCTCCTTCATCCTCTCGAACTGTTCTTTCGTGTAGGTTCTGTAACATTTGCCGGGCGCCTCCCGGCCGGCCCTGCCCGTCCTCTGCCAGGCCTGTGCCTTTGAGACTTTCTCCACCCTGAGCACATCCAATCCGGTCGTCGGGTGATGAGTTCTCGCTTTGACCGCCCCGGTGTCGATCACATGTCGAATTCCTGTGTAATTTCATCGGGTGGTGGTGGAAGAGAGAGATCTCTGTGTACTCCGATGCCACAATTCCCCCTCGCGAATGTAATCACGAGAGCGCGGCGAGTAATCAAGCCTGTCACGACGAACGAGTACCGCCCGCCAACGGGAGCCCCGGCCGTGATATTAGCAGATTGCGGCGCTCGCGGAAAATGAAATTGGCCCCTCTGACGGGACGATCCGACGAATTAACCCGTTCCAAGACCATACCGCGTCCTGCGCCCGGCCCTGATTTTTCCTCGCCTCCTCGATAGACAGTATAGACACCAACATTCGCACCCATTCATATTTTCGGGAAACTTCCGACCCATGACGGGTTAAATGAAAGGAGTGGATCGAGTGATTGTTGGAGAGTAGGTAAATAAGAGCTTTCTAGCAACTCCGTTCAAGTTCACAGTGCGATGATATCTGGTGCAGCGTGAGGAATATAATTCGAACAGATATATTTCCGTAGTGTTCTCCACTTTAATAATGGTATTCTTGGATTGTTAACGTGTGTGGGATCGTGCAAGAGTTCTTCGCGGCTGGATTGTTTTTCTATAGTAGGTATTGTATATAAAAGCATGTTGAAGCAAGCACAGATTGTGGAGAAACAGGTATCGAAGGAATGGAGGTAGGTTTTGTTCTAGGGCACCTATCGCTTTCTATACGACGTGTTACCCCTTTAGGGGTGGATTTCAAGATATTTTCGACAATGGACTTTTCCTGTACTAGGCGATATCGGGATATCCCTGCTCTTTACTAACACGCTTCTAGCCTCTCGTACACTACTCGCGAAATTGTTAAACACCGAAGATAGGATTCTCATGTGATACAATAGGTACTTAAATTTTTTTTCGCTATTTAATAGACAAACGAATTAAATGGAAACTATCGTATTCGTCATTTCCATTGAAAATGGAAGCTTCCACTGAAAATTATACACGAGCCAAATAAAAGAGGTAGAGGTAAAGATTGCACGCTAGACTGCAGTCGTTAGATAAAGGGGTGAAAATGGTGATCTATTCGTCACTACGATATACTTTAGACGAAAATTCTATTCACATCGATGGAACATTAAACCAAACACCTTTTATGTTACACCATTGAAAATTTATAGAACCGATAATTCAAGACAATCGATTCACCAAAAAGACACGTATGTAGGTATTTGCATAATGTAGCCAGAAGTTCGTGAAATCGTAAGTTAAAGGGAGGCCTCCAAATACGTTCGTTAACTCTTACTCACCACCGATGGTAACAGAGGTCTCGGCCACGTTGGTAGAGACGACGAGCTTTCGCATTCCAGGAGGGGATGGTTTAAAGGCTTCCAATTGCTGGTGTGTGGGCAAAGCCGAATACAATGGAAAGACCTTCAATGGTGGATATCCCTGCCCGTCCAATTGTTTAGCCACTTGTCGTGCGCTCGCGACCGCGGCTTCTATTTCCTCCTGGCCAGTTAAGAACACCAAAATATCTTCGCTGGGGAAGGAAGAGAGGAGATATTAGGAGATAGCCCGTTTCTCTTGCACCTACTTCAAAATTAACAGATATCAAAAATCCCGGACCTTGTCACGAGCTTGGATAGCTAAAAAATACCTCTATTTTTTATTACATTATTAGACAATATCTACTTGTTCTTCCTATTGTGAATGAATTTCGCATAAAAGTGACAGCAATGTTTGCACGAGGATTTGAATAATGTAGAGTATACAGGCTGTTTCATAACTAAATTCTTTTGCAAATGTTCAGTTGTTCGGGTCGCAACCTACTGTATAATAGACGACCTCGACATAAATATTTCATGAACACTGAATTATAGGCCTGCCGCGGATAAATTTTTAATTTCCCTCCTACACCCTTCGAAAGGAGTAATTATTATAGTAAAGTATGTGTTAGAGAATGGCTGGATACAAACGGCGCGCGGCGCGCGGCGCGAACGCGTTCAAGATTAGAGACGGACAGGATTGGAAAGAATAGGGGGACGGAGCAGGGTGATGGCTAGGTAAGGGTCTCGCTTACTTGGCAGGATTATCGCGATGAATCTGAAAAACGGTAACAAGGGCGGAGAACGCATAATCCTCCTGCGACTTGACGGCGTGATAAATCTTCACGGGATGCTGACGACCCTCTAAGTATACCGCCGGCGCTTGGAAATACTTGGCGAACTTATCGACGTCCATCGTCGCCGACATCACCAGCAGCTTCAGCGCTGGCAGGTTCTTAAGCTTTCGCAAATTTTGCGCCCGCCGCGCCACCCCGATCAGCACATCCGTCTGGACCGATCTCTCGTGAGCCTCGTCGAGAATCACCACTGAGTAATCCGACAGTATCTCGTCGGTCATCGCCTCCCGCACCATCATCCCGTCGGTCAGATACTTGATCCTCGTCTGAGAGGAGGTGACGTCCTCGAAGCGCACGCAATAACCGACCAATTTCCCCGTCTCCACGCCCTGCTCTTGCGCCACCCTCCGCGCCACGCTCACCGCGGCCACCCTTCGGGGCTGCGTGATACCGATGCAACCGGACGGCCCGGCTATGCCGGAAGTCAGCAACAGCTGAGGGATCTGCGTCGTCTTCCCGCTGCCCGTCTCGCCGATCACGATCAGGGTGCAGTTCCGGCGGATCTCCTCCAGCAATCTGCAATTAACGGAACGGAGATTAACCACACTGACAATGAGTGGTGGAAGGTCCCGAGGAATGCCCATTCAAGTCGACCGGGCCTTTCAAACCGATCGGCCCTGCCGAGAAACTTTCGTTTTGGGGTAGGTATTTAGACTATTTAGGCAGCCATTTCTGTCGAAAATCAAGCATTTCTTTTTCAATTAATTGCGAAAAAATAAATTCAAGCCGAGACTTGTTCTTTGACACAATTTTTATCAACATCGTAAGCTTTAAGAAAGCACGATTGTTTAGTCAAAAATATGGATTAACAATAATGCTATACAGTATAGATGGATCTTTCCAAGTGTTAAGGGGGGGGGGGCTACCTAGAACGGTCAAAGCAACATTCTTCTTTGGGAATTTTTCTAGAAAAACCAATAAACTTTTATTATTAAACATTAGTCTATTGGAAAGAGTACATTTTTTCGAGTGTACAAAAAAAATCTAGGCAAACAGGAAAGGAAAAGCTCTAACCCTAAAATAAGCCTACAAAGCCTCGAATAAATCGGTGCATTAATTTGCCAATTAAGTATGTGTGTCACCGACTTTGAAAACATGATTTTGAGGAAAACGCGTTTAAAGTTTTGGGTCTGAGTACTACACCGAGGAACGTTTACCTACTTACACGCGCATAATCTTGTCAATTTTGGTCGGATTAACTGGACACTTGCAGGGAATATTCTCAAGAAGAAAATATAAGAATCGAAAAATCGAAAATTTCTAGGTAGGCCTCCCCCCTTAACACGATGTTGTTTAATGCGGGTATCGATTATTCGTTTGTATATTGATACAAATATTATCACTTTTTTCTAAGTAGGTAATTGCGTGTCATTGGACAGTGAAGCTTGTAATTTTTGGGGGTAGGGGCAGGTTTATTATATTTTTGGTACATACCAGAGAAGATTATGAAGTTTAGTGGATGAATACTTTTTGCTACAGACAAATAAATTTCTGTGATACAGGTTTCTATATTATCGACGAGGGAAATGTTTACGAACGACGGTATAATATTTCAAACAGCTCGTGGTAAATGGGCTGATGCTTTAAAGGAAAACGAAGTTAAAAGTGAGGTTACAAGAGGGTAAAAAGTAGAATTATATCAGTACAACGACCATACACTCAGAGCGTTGAAGAAAATCCTCAACTATAATATCTCATTAAAAATCTTATTAATTTAAGTCACACCTCTTCTCTGCCACATAATTAACAGAAACAATTATATATTACACATTATATTTAACTATTAACACAATCCACACCTCACTACATACTCGAGCGCTCTTTTTAAACAACCTAGTGCTGCCACCTACGCAACCAACTAAGCGAACCAACGGATCTGCCATATTGTTTTTTGTTTTACAATACTTGGCGTAATACGGTCGTGCAGGAATCAGGAATCAGAAATCAGGATATCGTTCCAGAGAGGGGACAGCAGAGTAAATCAGCGGAAAAAATGAAAGAGAATGTTGCAGAGCTTACCGCTTACGAAGCCTGTAGACTGGTAACGATTTCCTTTGTTGTTGTACACTAACGTTTCCTTTATCCGCATTCTCCGCCTGAACGGTTTGGCCATCCTCGTGTTTCTGGATCTTGCTCGGGCTGTCGTTGAATAAGACGGTAGTGGGACGTTTCGGTGCCAGTTTCGAGAAACTCGACGTGCCCAGAACGTTGTACTTGGAATCCGCGTTGTCGTGAACCCCCATTTCGCCGAGAGAATCGTAGAAGAAACAGCAAGATCGCGATCGGTCGCAATGTGTCCACGGGCACGCACGTGTTGCGCACTACAGCTGTCTAGAAAAATACGTGCCCTGACAGAAGCTGCGAGCCAATGGCGTAGGATCGGTAATTTAAATCTCGAAATTATCCACCTTACATTTTGGAAAAGGCAATCTGGGATTAAGCAGAACGCTAGATTGCGCAGTGAGACATAATTTTCTGTTTACCATAGTATTTCAAGTGAAACTTAATATAATGTTGTATACATGTAAAATTCTATCTGTACAGGAAAGTAATTTGAATCGTTTAAATTTCACTTTCTTCGTATACTTCACACGATAAAGGGGCATTCGCGAAATGAACTGTTTAATTTAAAGTTAACATGCTACTGTGCTACAAATTCATATTTGCGGGTGTGAATGCGAACGGTGCAAAATAAATGGTACAGTTATTCTTTTGATTCAACCACACATTAAATGTACATTTTAAGATACACAGACATATTACAACGTATTATAGACCTTACACGATAACAAGTAATTTATCGTCGTGTGTTAGTTATCTGTTGAAACAAGAGGTAGAAAATAATTGATTTATTCACATTACAAACACGTTACTCCACCACGATCGTGAAGTCGCGTTATCGTTAAACTTTACAATTGCTACGATTAATGAGGAGAAACAAATAATAGGTATATCTCTGTCATTTGTTAGCGGACACGTCCATCTATTTAATAGAAAAGCGTCAGCTCGTCGACTTGTTGAAAATGTATTGTTAGTTAGTTTCAAACGTATCGATTACGAAATTATCACAGATTAACGCTGCGTAAGAGGAAGACACAGTGAGCAAATCCTTTAACGAGATTTTAAACGAGATTAGCTATTTATAGTCCGAATTTTTATCTAAATGGAATGCATCATCGTAAAGGCCGATGGATCGGCACTCTGGCGCAAGGGGGCACCTAAAACGATAGACAATTATATTATCACGTTGGTGGATTATTTAAAGAGAAAGTATTTGGTAATTTTAGCAAGATGGTACCATTGCTCCAATACGAGATAAATAACGATTTCTGATGCTAATGTCGGATTGTGGTTGCAGCAGATCATCGGCCGACAAATCCGAAGTAGATTCTGGTGATAGTAATTTCTCCCTCTCGAGGCTCTCGGGCGTGCGTCGAATCTCCTCGTATTTCTCTCTCTGACCTGGCGTCATATTAAGGTAACCACCGCTCGTTGCCATGTCGGACACCCAAATCATGACGGCAGTTATCAGAGAAACTGTTGAGAACACATTAACCGCTCAAGTTTTGCACAAACGTCTGGGCAACAGTAATTAAGTGGCATGGGAAGGAGAGGACGTACCCCATAACCAACCCAGAAAGAACATTTCAAGCATAAAGTATCCTGCACGGTCCACGATCATACCAGCTAAGATCGAAACTATGGCCAAGCCCAGATTTTGCACAGACTGCGCACTGGAAATAGAAGGTAACGAAACATTATCCAATCGCAGCGTACCTAGAATACAGTAAAGTGGAAGCTTATTCTTAAGAGATACGGATTTAGCTCTACTTACATCCCGTAAGCAGTACCAAGCTGATATTCTGGGATAATCAGAGCAATTAATGGCCATAAACTACTGGCAAGCATGGCGTACGCTAATCCCATAAGAATCATGCACACGTAAGGATTCACATATGTGAACGCGAGTAGTCCATGAGCAACTATGGTTGCGAGAATACTGATAAATACCCATGAAACGTTCTTCCCAGTCCTATCAACCATATACCCCAAAATGGGAGACGCAATGGCTGATATAGAATATACAAGGGAGTTGACTGTGTTCGCGTTCGATGGCTCGTATGCATATTTCCGTTCGAAGAACACCCTGGGAACAAAAAGAGTATGAAGTATGGAGTATAATTGCGAACGTTACGTCTAATTCATACTTACTTTCCCAAGGCGATGAACGGGAATATCGCGACATAATAAGCAATACAGATGAGGGCCACGAGCCAGAATATTGGCCTAAAGTCCTTAACGTCTGTTAGGCTAACAACCTCTGTGTCTTGCCCCTCTCCTCGCCTCAGTAATTTCTCCGCACGTTTATCCATAATACCCAGTACACATGCACAGATCATAGAGCCCACGCAGGTAAGGGCAGCGAGGAAAAGAACTATCCCAATGCACTGCGGTCCTTTGTAATACTGAGATACGTAATTATAAATTGGCTCCATCACCAAAAAATTCACCGTAGATCCGACTCGCGCGAAGCTCAGTTGCAAACCGAACACCATGTTCAGCTCTTTCCCCTTGAACCACAGAACAGCGTAACTATTCTGGGCCACCGCCAACGATTCTGCTCCAATGCTGCAAGAGACATCCATATTATGATTAACTAACTAATCATAATAACATTAATATTCGCCATTAACGCGTGGCGGGTGACGTACCCGAAAACAAATCGGCCAAGCATCATAAGCCAGAATGTGTTAACTATAGCTCCTGTTGCAAATATTACTTGGCCAATTAAAGTGAGTCCCATGTATATAACTGTCCCTAAGCGAATGCCGAAGACACTGTCCAATAAAAATCCTCCAATAAAACAAAGAATCACATTTGGCCAGGAGTAAATCGAATAAAGTAAAACAAATTTACTGGTCGACATCGCCAGGTCGGTCTTGAAATTGTCTTGCAACGCACCAGGATTGTCGAAGCAAAAGTAAGAGCCTAGAAAAGAAGCGAGCATTGAATTACATCGACCGACGCAAGGGACGAGAGTGCATTGTTGGAGATAAATGGATCGTGATCGGGTGGGTCGATGACCCGATTGTCCCAGCTTGGAACTTGGAAGGATATTCGAAAATCGTGATTGATAGTTTGCAGCGGCTTGAAGGCGAAAGGCGCGCGGTAGGGTGGCATTATTTTTCCAGATGAATCCAAACATCATTTCGATATCGGAAGGCGAACAGAAGAGAAGAAAAATACAATTTCGCGGATAAAAGAGAGCTGGAACGCCGATACGCCTTATCTCGGGAAGATGCGAAGCGAAAGGAATGTTATGTGCAAACTACTAATATCTAGGAGGATACTGTTCACATATGTATGGTACGAGTGTACGGTGTACATACATAGAGCCGCTGATATTTCCGCGTGTGTCTTCTGCCCTACTTGACGAAGCTGGGAAAAACTAAGGCTCGATTAAAATGAAGATACCCCAGATACGTAAAGTTTCTCCAAGGCAGTTACTAAAATTACATTTGCTTACACAAAACTTTAGCATGAATAATACGTTTATCGAAACTACAAAGTACGCTTTATTCCTCGACGCATCCGGAAACTTTTCTTTGTTCCGAACGAATTACTGCGAAACAAATAAGGATGTGTGTTCCAAATAATACACATGTGTTATGAATCAGGAATTATAAAATAATTTAATAATTCAAATGTTTACTATGTGAGCCGAAAATGAAAGATTAAAGAACATACATATTTAAAAAAACACACATAGTAAAAAATGTAAATATCGTGAGAAACTATTCTTATAGAGTCAGCGTTTTTTTTTCTTGGATGCTAATACTAAATATAAGATGTAGTAGTAGTAAATTAAAAAACAAAACTAATTCAATTACACTAGAAAAGAGATGATCTTCCTATATTCACGACAATTATAAACTTTTTTTATTTTGATATTCCAATTTGAAAGACTCTAATAAGTCGGATGCCGCGCGTTTAATGAGGTTGCGATGTAACGAAACAAAAACGAAACGTATCGCGTAAACAGTGGCCATTCGGTCACGTTTTAAAGATAACGTTACAGTGGCAGTCGTACCAAAGCCTAATAGGCACATCAGTGCCAGTCCAAGGAATCTGTACGGTGGCTTTTTGGGGCTGCAGAATCCTTGCAGGGCGACCTCATCGTCGGATCTGTCCAGAGTGGTCTCTGGACTTTCCAATACGCCTCCTTCCATGACCAGCTCGCGTCGATAATATTAGTGTTTACAACTGACAGGCACAGCCACAGCCACAGGTGCCTCGAATCTCAGACGTTCACTCGGGTTCGCCGTACTGATCATCACACATTGATAGAACACTCTTAAAAAAACGGAGCAGCTGTAACCCGATTGAAAGAAATAGAGTATCGCGCTGGAGACGATCAGCCTGTGGACACTGCCGATTAACTAGTCGAGCGAGTTAGCCACGACCAGACTCGTGTCATCACTAATCTGTCAATCCTATGTATACCGTATACGTCATGCGAGTGACCTAACGTACGCCATGACTTAGCAGACTACCAAACGATCAGCGGAAAAGTCACTATGACGGAAGGATGATCAGACAGAATCGTTGCCAACAGCAATGCGGGCATGTGGGCTCTGATTTTCTAGAGACACTATGATTTCCCAGTCCGTGGCGCCACCATTGGGAACACTAGTGGAGATTACCGACCACTAGGTAGTCGGTAAAACGAACGCGGTCCGAAATCGAAATGCCCGCGGCATGTGATTTTTGCGCGGTTTATTGAGAAACATAACTTATCGAATGTACATTACTGATACTTAAAATACTAGGCGCAGCTTACGCGAGAATTATCTTAAGCTTAGAGATCGAGATGCGAACGAGGACTCGCGTTCCGGCATTAGGAGGCGACTTCCTCCGTTGCGCCCTCGAACTCGAGCTTCACTTGACACTCCTCTGGTAGTCCTTCAACGTCCACCTCCGACTCCGGCGCGTTTAACATATTTAACGTTACTTCCGCCGATTTCCCCATTAATCCTTGGTTCCCGCCTTGCTGCTTCGACACTTGCTGCTGGACAACCGCCGACTGTTGCGTCGACTGCTGTTGCGACAGCATCTGCTGCCTCATAGGCACCCCCGCCTCCTCGAACGCTTTCTTCTTCAGCGTAGTGCGGATCTGGGAGCTGAAAAATCGGATTCGAACCGGTTAACGTTGGATCGTGACTGACGCAGAGAAATTGAGGGACAGCCGTGGGCTCGATTCAGCCTTGCCAACTTACACCGTTCGTCCCTTGATGTGCTCACTTATTTTGTTCAAATCTTCGCTGAAGGTCTTTACCGAGTGACGGAGCATCTCAATTTCCTCGTCAGTCCACTTACTACAGGTTAAGCAACAGGAGGAATTAGGTCTGGGTTAAATACAGCCAGCATATTCTTTCTTTCTTGCGGTAAAGCAATTGAGGCAGCTTTCAAATCATAAATGCCATTAAAACATGACGGGAACTTGACGAGATAATGTTTCATCTACATTCATTATTAACAATTACACAGAGCACTGTTTTTACCAATGAATATAAACGATATTTACCTTAACCATTCTTAAATTAAGATAAATCATTTCAAATTACATATTTACGAAGGAAACGAGAGGCAGAATGATGTGCGGTAGCTTTTAATAGCAACTACAATTTATTCGCGCCTAATCATTTCATATTCGAGATGTTTGCATAAAGCTTCTGCCTCGCGCTTCCCATTGGCCGGCACGCACAACCACGTGACAGTCTCCCGCGTTTCTCTAGCGCGCTAAGCGAAAGCATTTGACGCAGCGTTATTGCTCGCGGCGAAAGGTATGTTATATCTGTTTTTCAATGAATTACCCTGCTGGTGAGTCCGTCGTAGGATGCAGCTGCATCGTTAATTCTCCGAGCTTGTTGAATGCTGCCCCAGCCGCGGTGAAGATCTCACCAACCTAAAACACACGAATGAGAAACGCTCATCGGTGGTTCGAGCAAGTAATCACCGCTGTTCGTTGAGCAATCGAATTCACGCAGCTCGCCGCGATATACGTAACAAGTAACTCGATCGAAACAGAAAAAAAAATGGTAAAATTTATATTAGTCAGATATGACCATAACCTAACCTTCTGACCGCTTACAGACTCCATTGCTAGAGTACTCGAGGGTAAAAGCACGTGACTCGTAGAAAAAGAAAGACCAGCGGGTGGGGGAGAACGACCGTTAACTGTTATATGGCGGGAAACTGCCTAAAATCGGCGACAACTGCCGCCTTTCCGCTTACCTTGCTCGCAGAGTTCATGTCAGTTTGTGTTGTGCTTGTGCTTCGCCATTCAGCCGAGCAAAACGTTCGTACGGTACTGCCATCTCGCGTCGCTCTCACAATTATTCCCTTTCAAACAATTCTAACCTCTACTTCTTCGCGCCTCGTTTTTCCTTGCCATCCGGCTCACAATCAGTGTCAAAAAGCGTGCCAAAATCATCGGCAGAGTCATCATAAACAGTTTTATTCGCTTGTAGTTGCTAATCGAAGGTTCGAGAGGGGTGCACTCTTTCAAACTTTGCCGACCGAAATAGACTTTCGATAATTAATTTCGAAGCATTCGTCGAATCGGAAAATGTTTGATACAAAAGTCACTCGATTTGTAACACAAAGGAACGTCAGGGTAGAAAGAATTGATTTTCAACAATGTTTGGAAGACTGCCCCCCACCCGAGCCTTTATTAAAACGAACACTATTGATGTTCCGATACAGTGTTATTTGCACATTCGGCAATGAAAGGAATATTACGGAATTAATTAATTATTCCGTGCACACTGAGGTGCCTCTGTTACACCAATTATCAATTAATTTATGTAAGTAGCAAATTGTAATCCCTCTTTGACCCCATCATCGAGGACTACCGTAATGGCTTCAAGATGACTGACGAGCATCCTCTCAAGGACTTCGGTGATGCCAACACTCTTGTAAACATTGATCCTGCTGCACAGTGGTTGGAATAGGGGTACCAGGGGACATACGTGTATAACTTTGAAACTATAACCAATATCGGAATGATATTTGTGCCAAAATAGAAAACAGGAAAAAATTATCCCTTTCTAATGATGTATAATTTAATATATTTTACATTTCTTTATTTATTTTTCACTTTTGTTAACTTATTTATGATAAAAAAAATTTAATTCTGTTTATTTGGTACCTCATTTAATGCTCTTTAAGTGATTTGTAACGCATGTTGAGGAAACTATTCGTTTCCAAGTTATAAGGAAAAGTGAAATAGTACTATGAGAAATTGTGACGAAATCTACAGTTCAGTTAGACATTATTACTCGTTACTCATTTATTATAAATTTATTCGACGTACTAGAGCCCAATATACATCAATATTTGTAAAAACCGTTTGTAATACAATAATAATACGACGGATACAAACGTGTACATATGTTTAAAATGACGTGATCAGGTCTGTTCCTGGCGAGGGGGCAGAAGATGTCCCCGCACTTGGGCGGACAAATCCAGGGGCCGCTGCAGGCCGTTTATTGTATGGAAAATTTTGACTAAAAAGAATAATATTCTATGCTCTTTTACATGATAAATGTTTAAAACTATGTATATATGTATAGCTATGAAAGTAAACTGACATATAAAAGACACTGCATATTAAATTCTTAATTAAAGAATATTAACTTAATAAGGACGGCAAAATTGTTTTTGCATCTGGGCGGCACAACACTCAGGAACGGCGTTGGACGTAACGCTGACAGTTTTAAACATTAATAATTTGCAGAGTGGGCTGCAGGGGGAAATGATTTTTGCACGATTGAAGAACCTGTGCTGGAAATATTCCAATTGGTTAGAACGTGCAACCCGATGAAACTTGAAAGATATTCCTTGCGAATGGTAAAGAACTTTGACAATTTTCTTTATTTCATTGAGCATTACTTCTTTTTAATACATTATGAACAGTAATTTTTAGTTAACAGTGTTAATTCTTAACGCAAAAGAATGCTCTTCATTCAAGAAAAAAAAACGAAAAGAAAATATTAAGCAGGCTCGTCAGGGCATTTCTAAGAAGGAAGCAGTTTTTTTTCTGGTGGAAAATGTTATCGTTAAAATGTTACGACTGCTGGACATTTAGGAAGTAGTATATGTTTATTCGGTAGATGTCACCTACTACTACGGACGTTGAATGGGAGGCTACCTACCCGTTTAACCGCTGCCTGATGAAAACTCAGTGCAAACAGATGGAGGAGAAGGTGTCCGGCATGGACACTGGCCGAGGTATCTATCAGAAGAACGCCAACACCTTAGGGGTCCATATCATCTCGATGCAGATGGGCGGTGACCTTGGACAGGTATACCGTCGCGGGTGTGGGTTCCGTTCTCCCACAACGACCCTCTCGGTTTCCTCACCTTGTGCCCGACGCTAACATGGACAAGCTGGTGGAGATCGCCAGAATGTTCAGACAAGCAAGTCCGCGGCAGTCACGCACTGTGAAGGAGATGCACCACACCAAGTATTTGACTTCCAGGCCGCGGACATCTAGGCAAATCCCTAGATGTTACATTTTATCTGCACAAATTATTCAAATGTCCACGATATGAGTAATGGAATGTATGAACACAGCATTTCAGCTGTGTATATGTAGTTTTGTTATCTTAAGCGCAGGTGGAAAGCACCTTTATTATGTACTTGCCGCTCATTTTGATTTCACATCTTTTTTTACAATATATATTTTCTTCTATTTTTTTGTGATTTACTCTTTTACGTCCTCGATTTTATCACGTACCTACTTGGCGTATTTTTTTACTTTTTTTCAAGTTTTTTATGGGGTGAAAATTTAAGTCGCCAGATTTGAACCATACATACAAACATACAAACAAACAGAGGATCGAAGCTGAATAAAATCGTTTAATTAATAATAAAAATGAGTTTTATTTCGGACTTACAAAACGTCAGATTCTTTTTCCTCTGCCATTATTCGAAAATTAATAAGATAATCTCCAGCCATGAGACCAAAAGGAAAATGCGTACCCATCTGAATGTTTCGGTGACTATTCCTCCTATTCCTCCTAAATAACAATCCCATTAACATTCCTGGCGGCAGTCGCATAAAAAGTCTCCATTGATTCGTTTGACGTCGATTAACGTACGCCGTACGGAGACGCATGATTGCATGAATCTTGAGGGCAGCGGTTGCTCACGTCCTCTCGTAAATTAATAGTCTCCGCTTCCACTCGTTGTCCGCGGTGACCGTCACTCTTCGGAAATTACACGATTCCGTTAATATATGCTCGATGTGAGCCGCGGGATCGGCCGTGAGCTTGAGCGTTTTCAGCAGTGGGAAATCATCCCCCTTCGATCGCCTCAGCCGCCTGGACGCGTTCCTGTAGCATTTCCATGGCTGCGGTTCGATCACGATCCTGTCCGCGAGCGAGCAAGCTTTCTTCAGGAATTCCACCAGACCGTGGTCCCCGCCGTTCAGGTGGATCCACATCGTAACGGAGAAACAGAACACCACGTCGAACCGTGACTTCTCGAACTGGCCGAGATACCGCTCCAGCGTCCGCTCGCGATCGTCGGCCAGAAAATCCAGGCACTCGAAAATAATCCGACCTGGTCGTGGGTTGCGCTCCCGTGCCCGTTCGATTAAGATCGGATCGAGATCCACGCCGAGCACAGAGATCTCCGGCCGATCAGCCGATAAGGCGGTCTCGAGGAAGGCGTGCAACACGAACGTTAAATCCTGAAAGCAGTCGCGTAATTCTCGATTCTTATGCGAGAATATTTTAAACTTTCAACATATATAGGGGGTACTGCTTAAAATTGTAGGAAGAAATCGGGTTGAATTTATCGTTGTTTCGTAAAGTGAAGACCAACTTAAGTATCTAATGAAAAAAATAATTTGGAGAAACCTGAGAAAAGAAGGATATTTTTCAACTCTATTCCCTGAAAATTTTTAGCCACGCAGTCCAAGCATTTAATAAATTGTTATACATCAGAAATGAGAATACACAAAGTGCACGAGAAATTTGAAGGAAATCGGGGAGCCGCGATGGGATGTTTGTAACAAAAGCGTAGGAATTTCCGGAAGCGGTTTAGTTGCTCGCGTTTGTTGAAAAAGGCTAGCGCCGGTATAAATTTAGACCGTTTGCCGTTTGTAATTTCGGATCACGGCCGACTCATCCTATTTCGTCTGACAGCTGTTTCAGTCTCACCCCCGCGTTACAGCCGACGTCTAGGCCTACGTATTTCCGGTCCGGATGGGCCGACCGCCACACGCCACGCGGAAGTTGTCGCACGCGCTCTTCCGCAGGATGGAATTGGTAATAATTCATGAAGTTCCCGTGCCTACTCGCGCCCGGATCCGTATTTTCCTCCTGCCTTTCCTTAGATAGCGTCTTCGATCCGTCGTCAGACATTCTCCAGAAAATCTGCAACGGGGTGACTCACGCGAGTTAAGCGATAAATAATTAACCATCGTACAAACTGGCCTTTAACACTTCGGGGATTGGAACACGAAATTTATGTCTCCGCATAATTAGATACATAGAAAATTGTGTTTTGGTAAAAAGATTTTTCCAGGCTTTGTTTTGAGGCAGATATTTGTAGAGATTGTACAGTAGGTACTGGGAGTATTTATTGCATCACTCTTAAAGTTAATCACTCTCAAGATGAGCTATAGATTTTTCCAATATAATATTTTCCTAGTATGAATAATAAGGGAGGTATAAGTGATAAGGAGTTTAATATTCGAGTGATGTAATACATAGGTATTTCCAGCATTGTAGTACTTGTTAGACTTTAGAGGAAGAAAAAAGTCTTAGTTGCGTGTAAAAAGTGACGAAGGTGTTGGAGGTGTCGAATTTAATGGAATTTTCGTTATTAGGTTCTTTTTTTATCTGAATACTGTAGTATTATTCGAAGTCTCCGTCATTCGAGTGTTTTCATATCGCAACATCGCAATAGTACCTATTGCACAGTTCTAGAGTATCTATCTCTTTTCCTAGTGATATTTCAGCTAATGTAGTTATAATTAATTGTAATTCTACCGGTCCAATATATGGAACTGCTTAATGATGTTCGTGTTCCTATGTAATGTAATGATATATTTTCACTTTTCTATTTGTACTGTATCATTTTATTTGAAATATTCAAAGACGAGACGAACAGTTTTATTATTCAAACAGTTGTGTCTTCCTGTTACCTATTAGTTCGGATAATGGAGCTTCTACTGTACATACATATAGGGAAATGCTGAAATAGGAACTGTGCGTAGGCGATTGTAGCTAAAAAAAAGATGATCAATATTACCTACACGTAAATAGTTACGTGTTTATAATATAAATTGTGAGATATTCGGGGTACAAAGAAGTTTATCTTCGGAGTGATCAAGGTTAATAACAACGATTTCTAAATGTATTCACGCATGCTCCTTTTTACACAGTTTAGAGATTTTGTTTGTCAAGAAAATTGAACGATTTGAAACACATTTACATTACGATAAGGAGAATTATTGTCGCGAGTATATTATTAATTTCTCTTGAAAATGTCCACGATCCAAGCTAGATCGTTTCCTATATCATTTCTCATACTTTTACCTAATTTATTCCATAGCAATAAATTTTTAGTGGCATCAAAAGCATAATTACGTATTTGCATTAAATGTTGTCTTACACAACTAAATTAACAAATAACTATATCACTTAAAAAACTTCAAGCTTCGATAAAAAACAAACTTCATTCAAATTATTATAGACATTTCACGTTAAACGATCTTTCCAACGGCCGATTTTAAAAAACATTTAAGCACCACAGGTGACAGAAATTTCTCGTCAATCCTTCCACCGTTACGTAACAATAGGCGCATCGATGTATCAGCTGCCGAATGTTAGTCTTTTCCACGATTAGATCGGTCAGTAAGGAAGTCGCAAGACAGCTACTTAGTTCGTTCGCGATAAGAGTTACTGCGTCTGTGCAGCTAGAGAATCGCCGGAGAAAACAATGCGTACTAGGTAGTCGCGAAGCGATAAAGACTAACAACCAGAGAGAAACGAGGGAGTCGGAGACTTGGTAACAGCGGAAGGATCGAAGAGATAATTCGCTGGTGTCCGCGACCCAAATAAACGCAGCCTTCGATCGGCGCTCGCCGTTGGACACGAGGAAGGCCTGAGAAATCGATGATGCATTGTCTTGCTAGTCGCGGTGAAACTCGTTTTCAACACGTTCTTTGCACACTTACAAGGAAACCTTCCCAGCCCGAGAATTCTGCTTTTAATGAAACTTTTTTCCTCTACGAAAATTCACTCTGAACGGACGAAATCCGCCGTTAAAGTTATCGCGTTTTTTCGTTTTCCTAATAGCTACCTATAACTTTATTCTTCTTTCCGTAGCGCGATACCTACCTAGAGCATACAAAACTTCCACCGCTATAAAGTTAGGTATATTAAAAGAAGAGAACGCGATAAGCTTAAGGGTTGCTTCACACCCGTTCACGGTGTGTTTCCGCGGGAGAAAATTCGGTTTCCTTGTTAGACGCAGCCTCGTGTTAAGTAGGATACCGATCAACCAGGGTTACCAGAATTGATGGTGGAACTGACAGACCTTCGATGTTCCCAGCCAGAATTCGAATAGTCTCGCAACACTCGGTATTTAAGAAGCACACGCAATATTTAAGCAAACGCTATCGCGATAAGATGGGACGTCTGGTCTGAGCAAAGTAATAGCGCATCCATTTCTCCGCGAGACGTCCGACCTGTGTCACAATAATTTGGCAACCGTTCCACCTATACGCCTTGCGAAACCTCCCCTCTCGGAGCGCCGTTTTTACCCGTGCACGTGTCCAAGATTTTTTGCACCCCTCAGGTGAAACCGGTCATACTCTGCGTGGAGTTTCGTCACGTCAGGTGTGTACCTCTCGAGCCTCCAGAACGTGCCCGAACAATGGACGTATCCAGGGCAGAGGTGCCCGACAGAGGCTGGGACTGGCCAGTTTCCGGAAATTTCCAGCCAAGATCGGCGGACGGGCAGCACGAGCCCCGCTCGCTCCTCCTTCGACCGCGTCCCCTTTTTATTTCGCTCTGGTCGATGCCAGAAGGTAATCGGGGGGAAGGAAAGGGACCAGGAACCGAATAGCTTACGGGGCAGGTGGCAGGTGTTAGGTGCTAGGTGTGTACGCGCACCGGTCCAACAACACAACGTCCATTCTCCACGGGTCTTCCAGCGGCGATTCCTTCTTTCTTCGCCAGCGGCAGATGTGCCTGCAGGCCGGTGCAGACTGCAGAGGCACGCAGCACGAGATAACCGGGATTTAGGGGGGATATACATACGTATACCTACGTACATACCTTGGAGCAGGCAAGCTGCCAGGGACTATCGATGTCCCGTGTGCTCTGCACAGGCGGCGTGCTCTTTTTTTTTCTCGCTCCGTGAGTGAACGGGCTCGGTGTATCCAAAGTATTCCACGCGGTGATCGGGCTAGAGTTTCAACTTTCAAGTTTCAAGTTTCAATGGCTCGGGACTAATGAATGGCAAAATGGGACCTCGGGGAACGTGACGTGACGTTATTCGTGTCCGCACCTATCAGCATCGGGGGTGTAAAAAATTGGGTGGGTTGGCTTTTTGGTGGGCCTGGATTTGAATGCGCTTACGTAGGATTGGCGGACTGGCAATTATTACGATCATCGAAAACACTGGGTCCAGGGTGAAGGAGGGTACCCTGGACGACTCAGGAGGACAGTCGCAACACGATCAGAGCAGCGTCCGCATTCGATTAGCGTTTAAGCGCCCATTTTTGTGATATTTCTAACACTTAGGAGATTCGAGAGGGTCTTGAAACGTTCTGGGACACCCTGTACACGTAACAGAATTACAAATAAATTTACGCGCGTGTGGTATGAAAAGTATGAGGAACTAAAAACAATAGGTATAGTGTTTGGATGAATAGAACGAAGCTTCTCTTATCAGCAATTCTCCGCCATCGGCTAGATTGCAACGAAATTGATATCTAAGTACTACACAAGCACTGAAAACCACCGGAACTCAAACACACCTCGGAAAGAGTCCGATTGGTTTATGACGTTCAAAACCACACGACTACCCTTTTCACCCCCTGGCCGTATTTTCTCAGTCGAATTTGCGTACGTGACCAAAGAACATGCAGCGACATAGGCAGAATCAATATGCAAAGATAACATGGGTATTAAAAACGTTAAAGCAAGATTTCGTAGATAAGACGCCAAGATCACACTCCTCATGCATACTTTGCACATTTCGCATACACTCCAAAATATTCCAAGGCCACGAGCGTATCCACACACGGATAATGCAGAGAACAAATAATAAAGCACCTCTCTTTGCACTAATATCAAGGCCACTCTGTCTGTGCAGGTGTTGCTTCGTATGCATATTGCAAGGAAACAGGTTAAAAATACGCGTTCTTGATATTCGTTCTTTACATAACACATACGGCACTAAGACCAATTCCCTCTGGGAGATTTTTGTAGTTTCTTTATTCATCCCGTTTATTCTTGGCCCGCCTTGCCGCCATGTGCAGGGACACGCGGATCGAGATAACCGAAGGATACCTTAGAGGTGGCAAGGTGGTAGCTCGTATCGTATCTCGCATTCTTCGCGGACTCATCATCTGCGGTTCCCCAGCGAGCAGCGACCAATCTGCCTGTGAATTATGCAGCAGCTCGAACAAGGCTTCTACATGGAAGAACCGTTTCTTAAAATCTCTATTAGGTATAATCAATTATAACAAAATTTTGTATACTTGGAGCTGGAGAATCGAAGAGTATTCGAAGCTTGATTTAGTCGTTTGTATGGACATCGAGTAGTTAATGAGAAATATAATCACGAAGATAGTAGGTAACTATTTCACTTCCTGCTTCGCCACTTTATGACTTCAGACTTCTTTGAAACCAGACGATGACTCGATAACTAGGATCTAGAATCGAGACTGCATAATTCGTCGGATTCAAATCCCACCGCGATACATATTTTCTCATCACACTTTGTTAGAATTCAAACAATAATTCCGTTGACGAGTAAATTCATTTCAATTTATGTCTTTAAATGTCCTCGTTGCAGTGGACTTGTAATAGCCTGATAAATTATTTAAATATCATTCCGTATCCAAGTGCCTCCCGCTCCTTCGTAACTCTGCGATACAAAATTCAAGGGGATTTGGCAATACACGTATACCTGGCTCGTAGCGATTTGGCAACGCAAACAGACCCAAAAGTCAAACGTCGTCGTGGCATACGGGATTCAATATTTGCTAATACCCTGCTTTGGGTATCCTGACGATTCCTCTTAAAACGAACTGTGCACAACGCGGTACAGTGTCTTACAAAGTTCCTTGCAGAAATCCAAGTTGTACCTATTTAAGAAAAACTAAAGAAACGAATTCATTTAGGTACTGTTAAAAATAATTTACTTAATTAAATTAATTTTAGTTAATTAAATTAATTTACATATTTTTAATGAAATTAAATCAATCATACATAATTAATTGTTTATTTTTTAAATGAAATTTCTATAACTAATTATTAATTAGTAGGTATGTATTTTTAATTTACTCAACTACGGAATATATAAATACGGAAATTTTGCAAATCAAAAGACGTGAGTGCGCAAATAAAGATACACAGACCCCGCGCATAGTCCAGGTGAAATTGACATTTGGAAGAGTTGAGATAAGTAAATTGACGAATAAACCCGCCTCGCCGTGCGATGTTGCGACACACGCTGCAATGGTTTGCCTAATTACGGGAGGCCTCGGCGAATCGCGGACAGATTGCATACCACGGCATAATTAGCCTAATAACCTTGGTCGAACAGCCGGGTCGATCTAGAAACCCGGCTTGATACTCCAAAGCGACGTAATAATCGCGGTTGGCGGATGAAAGCTCGATATTATTTCCATCTACGTTTGCCAAATGCGTCGCGGTGCATTCGCTAGACGTGCATGAAAAAGAATCTATACCGTTGTTTCCTAATGGGCTTCGCCTAAATAGGTGAATGAAAAATTCACACCAGCAAAGTGGAAATAGATGGGTCTCTTCATGAATTTCGCATGGATCTTTGAAGATGTTACCTAGCGATAGCAAGGACGGGACCGAGAAGTCGGTGCGGCAAGTATGATATCCTTCAAAGAAACTCGTTCACATAATTCTTCGTGCAATTCTCTTCAATCACGTTTTTCTGCTATTCTTTGTTACGCGGTGGATGCAGCATCTGATGTTAATATTTAATCCGGCAACTGTGGGATATTCTGTTTTCCCAATTTCGTTAGTCATCCACTGATTGCGAATTTTAATTATCCCTAAAGTGTATCCCGGAGCAAATTCTTAAGAAGGCAAGAAAATAGTTTAATTGCAAAGAGCATGGGTTTTAAATTATTCAAATGGAAATGGATTTGTAAGTAATTAGATAATGCTCTCCTTAAGTCTTTTTAATCGATCCGTTCAAAGTATATTATTCAATGAATGCTACAATAATTTTATGTTATACAAATTTATTATTATTCGTTATTGATGTTGAAACATTGCGGACGCTCACAGTCACGATCGTATCTCTATTTAGTAAGCATCTTATCAGGAATACTTGGAACTTGGCCACGTAAGCCCGAGACAATTGAATTTTTTCGGTATGCGTAACTTCCGGAATGCCAGGTAGTGATGCATTTTGGGAACGGACAACGAACTCCCATGATACACGGTTACTGTTCGATGATACATAGCCAAGTTAGTCATCGGTGTATCGTCATATTTCACTCTAGAACGTGCAACGCCTGAAGGCGATCTAACGCGTTGCGACACCCTTTGGCTTGTGCTCTTTGAATCACGTCATTGCACCCAGTGTCAGTGCAGCTTAAGCTTGCTAATGACAGCAGCGAGAAATGATTGTTCACGCGCCAGATTTCCCACCTTGCATATACTTTCTGTATTTATCGTTACTCTAATTGCACTTGCAAATCCACGACGAGAGGAAAATCTTGTGTTACACATGGGACTTTAAACTCGCTAAACAATTAATTCACCATGTGTTTCCGGTAACGGGGAAATTTGACATTTTTTCATGAAACTAGCTAACTAGACTCTCGCGTGAAATCTCAACTCTCGCGACTGTCTCCATTATTTAGATTTAGTTGTTGCTGACACATTCGCCTGATGATAGAAAAGTCTCGTGGAAAATCTCATCGTGGATTCGCACCTTTGGGCTTGATTTCACCCGCTCAAGGTAAATTGCCGTGGAAAATAAATGCTCCTTGCGCACCCCAATGTTCACACGAAGCTTCATGAAGATCAGAATTTTTTCTTATACCGCAATTCCCTGGCGAGTAAAGAAGCCATCCACTGTAGGCGACAGGGGGATTACGTTAATCCCCAAGCCCCGTAACAGAGATCCCGAAGTTTCAAATTCTGGAGCAGACTCCAAAGTGGAAAGATTCGGGAACGAATGAAGTCGTGTTTGCGGAACCCATTCGGGCATCGATCCCTCGGAACTCGGCTCGGACACGCGCGTGTAGTGCACCGAACTTTTGTAGGTACTTACCCCGGCATAATGCGCTTCCATTGATGGCAAGAAACGTGCACCGCACTTCCTACTCGCAGGAAAATGCGCAGCGACTTAAAAACGCCGCCCCTTTGTCGGGGTGACTCGCCGCCGATCGCGAGATCAACAGAAGTTGGCTTTGTGGGGATAGGAAAATCCGGAAAAAGCGGATTTCCCAGTGTAGAAAGCCTACTGCGTTGAATGCGCCGGATGCGAGAGGATCGCTTTACGGCCGACTTCCGGGAGCATTTTACTTTACCTGGCCCAGACCTATGTTAGTTTCACGGGGATAACGAGGCTGCGGATGGAGGAGGGAGAATTGGCTGGGCCAGCTGTGTTCGTGGTATTCAACGGCTAGATGCGTAGAAAAATATTTACCCTTTCTCTGGGCGACCATTGTCGCTCCAGAAAAGTAAATTTCCAATATTACTTATATTTTATTCCACTTATACCTCTCTTATTATTATCTAGTAGTAATTGTATGAAAATATTATTGCAAAAGTATGTAATTCATATTTTCATGTCAAATCTTTAAGGGGTCATACCTACTTGCGAGGTCTGAAAAGCTCAATGATTTTTTGGTAAAAATCTGTATACATTAATTATTTTGTAATTCTAATGTTAAGGAGACCTTAGTGCATTCTCCCAGCGCTCACGGGAATTACTTTAACTTCCAATAAAACTACAATTAATTCGCCTCGAACTACCACGTGTACCCACTACCCTATATTAACTAATCTTCATCATCCGCAGAGTTACGCCCCACCTAACAATTCACACGCCGTTCCCCATCCAACCTAAATTCTTTACCGCGCTAAACTATTGGTCTTCTTCGAATTCACGCGCGAACGTCGTGCAATAAACTCGAAACTGCCAGGCATTATCAATTTCGCGGGAAATTGCGTCAGGTTACGGAGCGGCTCGTGTCGCGGATATGATAAGCGGCGTGCACGCGTGCGCGATCGTGCGAGAACATTCCCACGTTTCCGATAGAGACATTCGTAATTAACCAGTCGCGAAAGCGGGAGGGGAGGGCACGCGGATATATGTGCGTCGGATTAGCAGGCAACAATCAGCATAAGGATCGTGGAAGCGGCTGAACAAACAGATTTCAACGATACCCTGGGTCCCGAATGAATTAGAATGCCTCGGCTCTTATTCCGGATATGACGACGTCGCTTACAAGTACAAGAGGAGCTTGCCGTCGCGACCAGCCATCCGATAGCTGTTTTCACGAACGTTTCCTTTCGATTCGAATTTTCGGTAATCTTAAGTTTCCTCTGACGAAGACTGGTGCTTGATATTTCACTCATCGATTTCATTCAGGTGTACGCCTGTAGAGTTCGTGCGCATTGTGTGTAACAGTGTATTAAAAAAAAGGGGGCATTTCCAGACGCTTCGAGTCATTTGTATAGGTAATATCGGAAGACAGTAGACGTGAATTAATTCTAATACCTACATATGTGCTATTCGAGTGCCGACAATGATTTTATAAATCCTGATAGGTTTTGGGAGTTTTCATGAGCGTTAGAAATCTTCTTCTGTCTTTTATTTCTCATTTCGTCCTTAAATTACGTAAGGCTGGGGAAGGGGATGGGGGTCGCGAATTTCTTACGTTTTCTTACAGGGGAAGGGGGAGCCGGAGGCGGTCAAGTAGCGTGTTGCGTAATATATATTTAATCTACCAATTAATCTACCATTAATGCTACGGAAAATTAATTTATTTAAAATATTTTAAAAAAAAAAATAATAACTGAAAAGAATGCAATGTGAAATGTATTACACAAGGACGGGGGAATCGCTAAAATTACCCTCGCGTAATTTAAGGACGATCCCTAGTGAAAGAATTCCTTCGCAATCCCTTCGACGACGTAACGGAGCACAGAGCAGAAACGCGAGCAAGAAAACAGTTTCTCGTACATCGTTCATTCTACGTTGCACGAAAAGTTAGCGACAAAACTTCGTTACGGGCGATTATATACCTACGAAAAACGTAGAAAACGCGGAAGTTAAGAGAGCCGCTGGAACACCGCGGCGGCGCGCAACGTCTAGATTCTAGAAGGTGATTGCAGAAGCAGAACTTTCGCGCGCGCCCGCACACAATTGCAATTTGCGCGGGCTGAAGCGCGCCAGTGAAACATACGTTGCATCCGGTTCGTCTCTAATTTGTCGTTAAAAGTCCCACGGTCCACAGGAAGAACGAGTAAAACTGGATCGCGGATGAAGACACATTAAGTTCTTCACGAGGGGAAAGAATACCTACATGTTCTCGGTAACTGAGTTAGGCTGGTCGCTTTTTTCTTTGAGAACCACAGATATCATATCGTCGGATCAACGCGATCATAATTAAACCCTCTGCATATCATATTGATCGGTGCTGTACTTATTTTAAATAAGAAACTTCGGAATAGGGAAAAATTCGGCATAATGACTTTAAGATCAATAACTGAAGGATCCTTGTGAAAAAACACTGTAAGTGCCAAAATCATATTCTGTGCTGTAGTATTACCATTGCCACGTAAACCATTTTTCGGTAAAATCTTTTCTTTTAATTTCGACACTTACAACGCTTCCTATAAGGACTCTACAATTTATTATATTCTATGAATTACGAATTCTCTAATTTTTTTTAGGTTTAATAATGTTAGAGTGGATCGTTAATATACTTACAGTTAGTCGCAGGTTCGTTCGCATAAATTTAAAGGAATAATTAAGGGGTCATTCTACTTTGAACCGCCGAAAATTTAAGCTATTTCTAAAGATATTTTTCTGAGTATCATGAAATATATCTTTTTGGTATTTATTAAGATACTCTTATATTATACAAGAAAAAAATTCAGATGAATTTTTGCAATTTGCTTTTATTGTTTGTTTACAGTGTCAATATGGCTGAATATGGAACCCAATAAAAGGAGGTATGTTCATGACATAGGTGATTCGCCGGCTCAGGCTTATCCGAAACAAAAAATTCCGAAAGATTCTTAATGTGTACGTGTCTCGCTATAGTCCGTAGCACAATTAACCATTTTTGTTGAAAAGTAAAAAAAAAATGGCGACGGTTTAAAAAAAAGTTTGGCAAACGGTTGTATTCTTGGGTGTTCCATGAGAAAAATCTCGGTTATTTCTCGACAAATATTGTTAATTGAGCTACGGGCTATAGCGACACTCGTGCAGATTAAGAACCTTCCGGAATGTTTTGTTTTGAATATTTTGTTCGAGCCGGGAAATCACCTACGCCGTGAATATGCCTCTTTTTCTTAGGTGCCATATTGACACTGTAAAAAAACAATTAAAGCAAATAGCAGAAATTATTTTTAAATTATTTTTATATAATATAAGTGTAGCGTAATAAATACCAAAAGGATTTATTTCATTATACGTTGTATATAGTGAGAAAGAAATCTTTACAAATAATCGTTGAAACTGCTGCATTGTTAGCTCGTAGAACACTTCTACTTGCGTTGACGCAACCTTTCAGAATTGTTAAGGATTAACGTTAAAAGTATTTACAGTCAATTAAATTCATAAGACTGTGCAATGTCTAGTCTCACTTGCATCCTGCACAGAGGGAAATTCTTTACATTTTACACTGCATTTTGCTCCACGCGTTGTCCCTTCTAATTTCTCCTACAGCAGTTAAAAACGAAGTTACAAAAGAACGAGACCGTTTAATTACTACGCGGTGTGACGGAATGTTGCAACGGTTAAAATGTTGCTGCACGTAGACTTTTCTTGTGCGGGAAGTATATGTACAGGAAAAATCCAGACCTTCATTCTCCTATTCGCTGTGTCAGTTCCGGTTAATAATTCTTCATTAATATGTAAATCTCACTGAAGCGTGCCCATACACCAAACAAAATTTTAAGAAATTCTTTTCGAATATTAATGATAGAAAAATAATGGAACCATCATTATTTTAAGAAAAACGCTTGATTTAACTTCCTAAAAGTTAATTCAAGCTTCTTCTCAATTAACTCAAAGGAATCATAGGAAAATTCAATGATCTGTTGATTTCACACATGTGCCACCTTTTTGTATTTATAAATAGTTGTGGAAATAAATCTTGATCGCAGATCACAACTTGAACACTGCAAACATTGTAATGTTGGGCGTCCTTATTATTTCAGAAGAAAAACACTTGAACGAACATTGGGTTCTGTGGAACAAGGTATGTCGACCACTATCTGCTCGTCGACAGAAAAGATTCTCCTCGGTGGCCTTCAGCCACACTCGATGAATTCTCGTACATGCGATTTCAAGGGGTTCAGCCGTGTAACTGGGTCATCCCAGCAAGGATACGTCGCGAAACGATTTATCGAGTACGCCGAACCAACGAGGAAAGCCTCGTGCGATGTCAAGTTCGACTCTCCATCCTTCTAAATGCTGAACTAGCAACTCAACCACCATTATCCACGGAATTTCAATGAGAAGATTACCTAAACACTATTCTCGTACATGTTTCCTCGTTGCAATTCTAAGTTGAGAATGATGGGTAATTTTTATATCGATCGAAACCATTACAGAATCTTCTGTCTAGGTGTAGAGCAGGGTTGACTAATTGGCGACTCACGATCGCAGTCGAAAAGAGAAGGAAAGAAGCAGGAATCGATTGCGATCGTCAGAGTCTCGTAGGTATGGAGGGTGGTCGTTCAGCGTGGCAGCAAGGCGGGGGGGGGGCCTGGTCTAGAGAGTGAAGCTTGAATTTTAAAAATTAGAAGAAAATAATTATTGCCACCGTATCAAAAGTATATTATATTTGTCATAACGCACGATTTATCTGAATCTTTATTTTGTAACCTTCGAAATATTAGAAACTTCGCTTGAATATTTAAGTGGGAATTGTAGATAAAACGCTTGGAGCTTACGTATAATTAGCAGTTGGGGGTCAAGCCCATGTTATCTCCTTTATATCGCACAGTTCCCACTTCATATTTTCGAAAAAAGATGTATCGAAGAAAACGTATCGATTCTTCTCCGCATTAAAAATAATCCCGCGAGTGATGTATGGAAGACACACGAACGCTATCCAAGTCCCATTACTCAGCTTCCTTCGAACTTTTTGGGCTGTTTGTTTAAAAACCGGCCCGATTCACGGTAGATGTTGCTTTAACGAACGCGCGGATGCTAATTCGCGCGGGACACGTTTAAGCTCCACCTTTCAGAACAATGAATGATATCATTCTTTTTTCTCGTTAAAGAATTAGTAATAAGCCATGCGACGGTGAGCGAAAAACTTTCCCGTGACTTGCCTACCAAGAATACCACAATCGACAAAATCATCAACATCAATGGCGGCCCGGAGATTTTTCTAAGGGGCGGGCAACTTTGGGGTGACGGTAAAGCAACCCTGGCGATCACATCGACGAATCGGATCATGAAACACGCGATGCAAGTGGAATAGCCCTGCTGCTTTTTTAAGCCATTTTGTAGTGTCAATTTAATTGAAAGTTTAAAACCAAAATTTAAAAATATTCACTTTTCAGTATAAACTTAATATAGATCAGTTTTTAAAATAAGTCATTTTTTTTTAAAAGTCCCCTCCGGATATACTAATAAGTTAAAAATAAAAAAAATTTTAAAAAATTAAAACCGACTTGAAAGAAATAAAATTGCACCATAAAGTAAAAAATAATTTTGTCTCTTATTTAATCTACGACTCTGAATTTTTTTAAGTCAGCGTCAGATTTACCTAGTGCAAATGATGAAGCGCCGACATAAAAAATGGAGTATCGTAGATTGAATAAAGAACAAAATTATTTGTGAGTTTTTAGCGCATTTTTATTTTTTTTGAAGTCGGTTTTAATTTGTTTTTAAATTTTTTAATCGTTCAGAATATGTGTACACTAATCTGAACCATTGAAATCTCCACTTTCGTTTCCTTTCTTTCTTGAAAAAATCGTGGTACTACCTCTTAGCTGGTTCGTTAACGGGCCGCCTCAGTTGCTCCAAGATCCGTGGACAGCACTGCCGCCCCTTCCGTGTAATATCATTGCATTAAATATTTTAATTTGAACGCGTCAAGACAATTTTAGAATTAATTCAGTGTGAGGACTGACACATTAGGGGAATTACTGCTACAAATTCGCTATATGGAAACGAAATGAATTGTATTTAAAGTTATCTCGAGCCTCTGTGTTTAAAGCTTTCCCAATTTCTCCAGACTCCTTAATCTATACACAAAGCCGCCCCTACTCGAGATGCACATAAACGAAACTCTGCCCCAAAATGGACACCGTGTCCAACCCCCTACACCAAGCTACCCGCCGTTCAAGGGTTAACGAACACAATTTCAGGGATTCCTCCACATCCCCCGCAAGCACCACCAACCGTTCGAGTCGCCAATGAGAACGATGAACGTGACCCTGTGGCCCGCGCGATGGGGCAACGGTTCGTTAACTCGGATTAGAAACGTAAGATCAGCTCGGCCTCGAAAATCGATATTGCAAAGAGCACGCGTGACGTGGTCCTGGCTGGATCGAACCCAACGTGTCTGGGTAGTCGCCGCGAAGGTCGGTGTCGAGGAGAGGAAAAAAAGGGGAAGGAGGCAGAAGGTGGGAGGGACGGGTACGATGGTTTATCGTGCGGAATGGAAGGACCGATCCGTCGTGGCTCGACCGTTGCGAAACCGCGACGCGCTCACGTGCCACTACCTACCGCGGCCTGATTGAGAAACGGCCCTGATAACGAGATCCATAAAATCCGCCATTCCCCCTCGCCCTAGATCGTTCGTTCCACTCCTTTTTTTTTTAAATTGGAAATTGGATTCTCTACGGCGACCTGCTTCACTTGGGCCCGATCTACAAAAATAATTTTCTGCCACCCTTTATAGTTTATACAATATGTACTTCGTTAGAGACAATTATTTTAGAATATAATTTTTAGCAGTGATTGCCATTTTTTGTAGGAATCTTTAGGATAAAATTTAAAAAAACATTTACCTTAGTAAAGTTTCATACTATGTTCAAGCATGTGTTTTTCAAACACGTTTTTTTTAAACCAGTCATCTTTCGAGCTCTATATCTATATCTGCCCGTGGCGAGGAAAACGGCGGAGGTGGAGAGAAACTATGCGAATGTGTTTGATGCACCAGTTGCAAGAAGTGTCGCGTGAGAAAGGGGCCTTAGGTCCCATTGCTGGACGCATGGTAGCTTATATACATATATTTAAAGCTGGGTCTCTGCTCTTTGTACACGGAGGATTTAAGGGAAACCCACGGAGTGAAAAATTTAAAATTCTGCAGGAGAATGCAAATAAACATTGAAGCGCTATAAATAAGATTACTTCTATAGCGGTGATTCCCAACCTGTGAATCGCAAAGTGTTTTCTGGGGAGTCGTCACGGTTATTTTTAGTTGGAGATTTTTAGCAATTATTTATTTTAATTATTAAATCAGAATTGTATTCTCAAATACCTATTTTGGATGTTTTTTATTTACCTAACCTTATATGGGGATGGGCGTCAGAATTATATTCTCGAATACCTATTTTTAATGTGTTGTTTTATTCACCTTACCTGATATGGGGACTCATTGTCAGAAAAGATTTGAAAATACTGTTCTATACCTGTCCCGATGAAAATATTCTTCCAAGAAGTACCTACTTTTTTAGTTACAGTCAGTTTGAATTATGGGGGACAGAAGAGCCCCTCGAGGATTGATAACTCCGCAGCATTAGCAAGTTTGCAGAGAATCGGATTTCGGTATTTAAAATGTAATCGCGAGCCGACGAAGCCTAAACAGCTGTGTTTGGGAGTTTGTTTTCGACGGATCCATATTTTTCTTTCGCGCTCGCAAAGAGCGCAACTCGCTTATCTGCCTCGCAACATTGTTGGCGCGATCTGACCCACGGGGCAATCGGTTCAAGAAGCGTAAAAACTGTGGCATTGCTTGCTTTCTCCGTTAATCTTCGCTCAAAGCATTTGGTCATTTAATTGACCAAGGAAAGGAAAGAAACTCGAGGGAAAAAGAGAAGAGAGATAACGTTAGATAATACGAGCCGTTGCGAACACAATGTGCGCTAGCACGTATTTCGCAACATTCAATGATACATACATATCGCGATAACGGTTATTCATATTTTTGTCCTGCCCCTGTTGTTGCATCACCGCGTTGCAACAGAGGCTCGGCGTGGGGGATGGATCAGACTCCCGTCTCTTTGCTTCTTTCCCTCAATGAACGCATCGTACTTCTCCGTTCCCCGTGAATTTAGTGATATTCAAGGTGAGCCCGGCGTCGGAAGAAAAACGGAGTCAAGTAGATGCTGGACGCTTTGCATTCTGCAGCGATAGAAAAATCTTGAGCGAGATCACGAGCACATTCGATCTGGATTCTGACCTGGAGTTGTCTAGTCGAGGATAATTGGAGGATCGAGTGTCTTCAATGACACACGATTTAGCAATCCTCCGGTTATCTGTCTTTCGCGCTGCTTCGAGCTCTCGCCTCGTTCAAGCATCTTGTTCTCTGGCAGTTATGTATTCGGATTGCGAGAGGTAAAAGCTGATAGGCTCGCCTAGCAGCGCGAGGTAGGATACTTCCTTGCGACGATTGCAACATCGCGTTTCCGGTGTGTGTTTCAATGCCATAAGGCATAAGGGGAATATTGCGTCACGTATCGGGGAGTTATCTATTTACTTATTTATGTGAGGGATCAGCTCGGTTATAGAGAGCCTTTGCAAATTCCTAGTATAAAATAAACTTTGCGTGTATGTGTGATAGGAATCGTTGAAATGAGTGGAGAAGGCTCGAGTAAATGCAAGTCACGTTCAATTTACATCCACTCAACTGAAATTACTTGAACATTTTCGAGCCACTTGAACCATACAATTTTTCTCGGCTCAAGTATTCGAATTCATCTAAATACTCGGCAAATCCTAAGAACTTAGCTGAAACAAATCCAACCTCGCATTCCACTCGCACCGTATCTATTCAAAGCACTCCAACAAACACTTCCACGCCAGTTCAACTACCACCCAATCGATCAAGCAGCAAGTTTAACGAACCGAGCATTTTTCTTCGCTACCTTACCGCGGCTGAGCGTGTTTCTTACGCTGAATCGTAATTGGCGCCGAAGAGCTTGACGCTTTTCCGTACACGTGCGCGCTGGCCGAAAGGTGTACGAAGCGTTGCAATTACTCGCTCGCGGTTGCGTTAGAGCAGCTCCCGACGCGTTGCTGCGACCACGCAGCAAGGTGTCGCAAAGTTTCACCGTGCACACGAAGAGGAGGGACTACCGCGCTATAATAGACATTTTGGGAGCTCGACAACGGTTTATCAGACTTTCAAACTGATGTATTTTTGGACCACAGAGCCGTAACTCTTACCACCAGCATCAAGCACGGTTCATCGTTGGTATGCAGAAAGTACGAGCAGCGAGGAATGGTCGTTTCAACGACCGCCGACTGCATAGTCGAGATGCTGTCGTTATTAGACGTATTCAATGAAGAGTGCGTAGATAAATGTATACGTGTGTTGGTGAAATTGATTGATATTTATTCGTTAAACCCGCAGGGCCCCTATTGCACACCTATTGTTGAACCGATTGAACGGTAGAAGCTTGATTACCTACACCAGACTTGGGCAAAAATTATGTAAAATATCAAATGATAAATAATATTTGAAATAATGAATTAAAAGGTAACTTTACTTTCTGTTAATGTTAATGTTAATGTTAATGTTCTCACTTCGGTTAACTGTTTCAAATAAAATAACAATATGATCCTGAGTGAGGAAAATTTTAGGAGACACTCATTCAAATAGAAAATAAGATAGAAATTGAGGAGAAAATTATTTGTTTGTTGAAATAAAATAACACACGTGTATTTGAAAGTAACTTTGGGTCAAATAAGGTAACGTATTAATTGAATAATCATTTCTGACATTAAGTTTGAGTAATGAAATCAGAGCTATAAATCAGAAATTAAAAACAAGAACGTCGCAGTAAATATCGCCATACTGAATAGCGTAGGCACGCCATATAGGTTTGCCATATCGGGCTTTGCTACATAGTCTGCGTAGCTGGCAGTTAGAATCCTAAAAGGTACATAGAAGTGTATGTGCAATAGAGTGCCGCAATATCGCTCGAGCAGCGCAGCAGTTTGATTTAATGGTTTAATTCGAAGCAAATTGTGGGTCACCTGATTAAGACTGATTTACGGCCGACACTGAGCATTTAACCGTTTTTCACTTGATAACGAACCAATCGCGACTTTACTCTTTCCGTTCAACATCATGCGTATTTTACGTGTCGAACCATGTCATCTAAGAATTAACAAGATCGTTGCAATAACAATGTATACTAAATCCAATTAGAAAGATCGAAGGTAACGTGATAGAAGGGTCTATTTAAATATCACATTTCCTATCTCACAATCAGATCAGACAATTTCATCGGTTCATACCTTTCAATGTAGGTATAATAAGTTTTCATATGAATTGGTAAGCAAAAGTCACGTGGCTCTGGCCACTGCGTAGACATTTCCGCCAATAATTATTATCCTAAACATTTATTTTAGAATTAAATAAGAGAACTCTGGATATAGGTACTATAAGTATAAAGTTCATATAATATAGGTAATATATGTATATGATATAGAATTCTATATTATAATATAGTCTGTATTTTATATTATTCTGTATCTATAGAAATCTATGTTTTTCTATATTTCTCTATATTCTATACTATAAAATTCTAGACTCTTTTTTATTTTATACCTGTTGAATTCTATAATACCTATTACACAGAATCCTACATAATTCTATATACTCCACGAGTAACACACACACACACACACACCAGCGCGTGTTCTCCAAATTCAGAGCTACATACATAAAACCGAAGTACCACTCCCCGTGCCCTACGGCTGCTACCAGATCGTTTCGCCGTTGCGCAAAGCGTGCACCCCCATTGCGTCACCTGCGGCACCTACACGCGCGTAGGTGTGAAAAGTGTTGCCGATCCGATGGGCGTATATTTAACCAGTCGTTGCATCGACCAAACTGTTCCTGAAGCAAGCGCTCAACATCGTCTGGCCCGATCTGGTCTGGTGGGGACCACGAAACGCGGGAACGCGAGCCTCGAACCGAGGTCGACATTCTCTCGTGACTGTCCTCGAAAATCAACGAATCCAGCGTTCATTGTCGGCAGTGGCAGCCAGGCGGCTTTGAAACGTGTCACTGGTCGTCTCTGTCCTTGCTGACAGCTCCGCCATTCAACACTCAGGCGCCAGTTCCTTCCTTAACTCTTTGCACTTGAATTTTACCTCCCAGGTGTATAATACATTGAAGCCTCAATTAGTGTTACACGTTCATTTAATTAGAATTGAAGTTTGAAAGACTGGAAGGATTCGTGGGTCTCAGGATTCAATGAATTAACGCTTAAATGGCTCTACCGTGTTATTTAGCATTTTAAATAACAATTAAACTTCTAAGTAGTATCCGAACGCCTTTTAACCCTTTCGATCCGACATTTTTCTATCTGGATTTTATTATAGTTTCTTGCAGAAATCGATTGTACTGAGTGGCGAATAGGTACTGATCAAATTTCACAGTTGTATGTTAATTTGAAAAATTGGCAACAGTATTTTTCAGTGGGACATATCTGACCCAGAAAAATTAAACAGGGTTAAACACTTCCGATCTTCTGTGGGAATGTTGTATAATGTATTTTTATTATATATAGATAAATTATATATACACACTATGGACGTATTTATAACATTATTACATCTTACTGCTCGTGATAAAGAAACAAGAACAAAGTATGAATGGCACTTCTCTATGCTCGATAAGATAAGTAGAAACATAATAATGTAAAAACTCTTTAGCAAAACAGTTATATCCTACTATAAACCGAAAGGCTGCGTAAAAAGAAATCAGAAAATTGTTCAATTACGCGTGTAAAATAGGAAATTTCTATAAATGCAACTCTGCAGCTACACACCCTGGCAAAATAAAACTTATCTAGCACGTTACTACGTTGCTTCTCCTCATGATTGCCAATCATAGATAGTAGTATATAGTCAGATTAACTAAAAAAGAATAAAACAACGCACACATGTGGCACGTATCGTTCCACAGATAATCATAAACATTCACTGGGACATATGTGTCCGAAGAGGGCCGAAAGGGTTAAAGTCTTAGCACAATAATTTTAGAGAAAATATTTTTCTCCGCTTTTCACTGCATTCTAGAATATTCCAAACATAGGATGCGCCAATTAATACTATTATACTCCCATCGATATTTCCCCTTGGTTGGGTGCGGACTGCTACATCATCTGTGCAAATAATCCCCAATCCATCAGAGCATCGTAGAAAAAGCCCAGAATCGCGAAGGATGCTACATCATCTGTGCAAATAATCCCCAATCCATCAAAGCATCGTAGAAAAAGCCCAGAATCGCGAAGGATTACCGATAATCTCGGCGATCGAATCGTATGATTGTACACAACTAATGAATGTGTTCCTGCATCGATCGATGATTAGCAATCATCCCCAGGCAAGCACGTGAGCGGTATCAATCTATTCCACGGTTTCCCCCCATTTTTTCCGCCGCGATGATTATTATCGGTACAACCATCGGCTCGCATGCTCCTATGAATCAGTGGGCGCTCCTTGTCATTCCTGTGCAATATTTACGCGAGCCGCGGAGGAAAGCTCCGCGCACGGGGTCATCTGAAACAATCGGAATACACGGTTCCGTTACGCGTACCATGGCACGTTTGCGCGGAAAATCGCCTTTTGGAATATTCGAATTGTGTCTTCCAAGCTAATCGCAAGATTAACACGGGGCAAGTAAGAAAGTGTGGGGAATGAATTTTTAAAGTGCTAATTGATCACGTTGAAAATCGTTCGATCAGTGTTTAGATATTAAAAGGTTGGCGATGTTGGAAATGATAAATCGAATGTAGGGATATCTACTAGATTTGCGAGGACTAGGTGCTTATACAATATTAACAAATTTTTAGTACGGCGTTGTAGTTCACGATAGAAGCGCACCTGATTCTATAAAATACACATATGTATATATTATAGAACACCGCCGAAAGTAGTTGGAACAGAAATAGGCAAAAGTTTTATTTGAATAAAAATTTCGAATAACGAATAAAAGTTAAAGAAATTATTGATGTTTCGAATAAAGTTGACCGGGGTTTAAAATTAACTTTATTCGTCGACCAATCTACAGATAAAGTTCCATTCGATCCGTTATTTAAATAATATTTTATTCACTTTCATCTAATTGAAACGCTGGGGGAAAAAGGAAGGTTGGACGAGGAGGCACCGAGTTCCTCGACGGTCTCCTCGTAAAAAGATTGTCTCCTACCTGAGACGAATAGCTATATACCTAATATTGTAAAATCGCGGGCCTCCGAGCCAAAGAGTTTTTCATGAAACTGATTTCTCGAAAGGATACGCGCATCCTGCTCGATTGTCGGCTCTATTTTCCGTTGTGCATGCATGCAGCCGTGAGCAGCTGCTATATGTATAGGAAACCGGACGAGGAAGAGGATGCTGAGAAAGGAGGGACTCGAGAAAGGCGGACACAAGGGACCCGACTCGTTTCGCTTTAATTTGACCGCAACCCTCTGGAAACGTGTGCCAGTGGTGGCAGTGATGGCAGTGATGGCAGTGGTGCCACGTGGAAAGACGCACCGCTACACGTGACACATTATTTTCTGTTTTCTAAAGAAATTGGGGCAGCCCATCTGCCCCAGCCTCTTAGTATCAGTAGTAGCTGTTTCTGTGTATTATTCAGTTTATTTTATTCTGTTGTATCGATTAATATTTGATTATCACGGTGCTATTAACATACATATCATATAAATTCATGTATATTCCATTGTTTATCCCAGTTCACGAAAGTAAACATAAGTTTTAAGATGGGATATTTTATTCTGCAAAAGAAGATAGGACTTTTATGTGGTAGGAATGTTATACGGCTTATAATTCTTGGACCTGTTCTACTCGAAAATCATCTCGGCTTCTTTTTCATCAACTCTTCGTTGCAATTAAGTGGAGATCGTGGCGAAGTGATTAAGTTAAGGAGGCTTGTAAGAATCATGCACAATCGTAAAGTCTTAATTTATCTCAGTAACATGGCAGTTATACGGAATTTTAAGCAAAACCTGTTTTAAAGTACGTACAATATTGCAATTAAGAGAAAGTTAAGTACTACTTTCGATAGATTCAACGCATTACTAAACTCGAACAGTAAGGGTTAGATACTTAAAATAAAGGACCAACAAATCTTACGCTAAATCATATAACGAGGAAGTCAAATGTTGCATTATCCTTCGAGCCTGTGAACAAAATTGAAAGCTCGATTGTCCAAGTATCGTGTTCGCCAGTTGATTCTACAGTAGAAAGCAGATGTTGAGTTGCAGAAAGGTCGATCAGCTTTTCCCCGAAAGTCCGTGTACCGTGTGGCACGAGTTCCTGGATCGGTAGAAGAAACCGCGGCGCATCCATCGCAATACGGACAGCCGGTATCTTTGGGTTTTATCTCATCATCGGCACCGCCTTTCCGTCGTTCCTGAACGCCACTTGCGCGTGGGAGGATCCGCGTATCCTTCTCAGTGGCCCCTCGTCCCTGCCCTCCGTGGTCGAGGCCTTTCCACGAGGTTGTCTTCCTTCCCAGGACGAAGGTCGATCGACGCGGCTAACGAACGCTCCGGCGTCTCCACTCCCTAGTCGCTTATTAGTCATTCCACAATTTGGTATTTCCTGATAGGAAATTGCCGCGTAACGCGGCAATTATTCGGAATTAGTAGATACCTACTCAAGTTTCGAGAAACTTTTATATTCGATTCGTGCATACAGATACATATAAGCTTCTGAAAAATGCTTCTTCAAATTTCCCTAGGCCTTTCAAATCGATCAGTTCGGCCCAGAAAGTTTCGCTTCGCTTTTCCTCAACAAACACTCGGGGACGGTGAAACGGTACATACCTATTGTACTTTCCACGCTTTACCTACACTTTACAAAAAACATGAACGCGGAAACACGCTGCAATCCCGTCTGATTTTCTTTATTTCTTTATTTCTTTATTTGTGTCCCTATCGGACTGTCAAAATTCCATTATAATTATTGTAATCGGTTGGCGTCTCGTTTACATCGCCGGAGGAACAGCTCCTGCGACCTCCTCTTCCTTTTCCATCAAGCTTCTCCATTCGAATATTTAAGTATCCTTTCTCGAGTCGTGGCCAGGACACGAGCGAAAATGCTGACGAACCGGTTCCAGAATTTTTCGCTCTCTCGTCCCGGACTTTAGACCGGTATCCCTCCACGTTGCAGGATGCGTAGGCTGTTTTCTGGTGGATTTCGCGGATCGACATTCATTCCGGATACGCGAATTCGCACCACATTCGCGTCACGAATACCTAAGTAGGTACGCCAATCGCATCCGCCTCGTGCCTGGGCCAGCAACGGGGGACGCAATTTTTCCAAAGTAGTCCCCTTCGGTGTGCTTACTCCACTTTCATGTCGATTTTCTGCAATCGTTGGGCTGCCGGCTGCCGGGGTTGTTGACCTGGTTCAATTTTTGCTTCTTAGGTACCTATGAATATAATACAATAGCTAGGTACCCAAATACATGACTTTGGTGCAGTTTTTGGCCCTCCTTCGTGCGGAATAGGGGAATAATTCTTTAGCACTTGTAAACTTTTATCAGATAATATGATCTGGTCCATTACTTTGGTGGAATTTTTGATCTTTATATGTATATGTAGACTAGGAGAATACTATATGCACGTGATGCAATTAAGGAGTACTGGTGATCCCATTCATTTTCACCTATTAATTCTAAATTTTCAAGCCTACGATATATTCAATACCGATCTTAATATTCATAGTTCAATTTTTACTACGTAATTCCATTTGCATATAATACACAATATGCCACGCAGTATAAAACATCCAACACACGTGCAAACGACGCAGCTTTGAAAAAATATGGCCACGAAGCAGGCAAAATTAGGATTATACTTTATGAAACAATAGGATTGATGCTCGATTAGTTTGATCTTGAATTTGGGTCCATAACGTTGGCGTCGAAAGCTTCCCATTTCGCGATGTAGCTTCACGTTATATCACAGGAACTGTTTCGCAAGAGGCCTTCCAATTAGAATCTTTCGTAAGCCGAGTACGTTGCAATCCTTATCTACAGTCAAAGTAAGGAATATCCGTCCAACAATCGTTCTTGGAACGCCGAGCCTTTATCAGCTGCGTACTCGAAGCGCCTACATAAACTCGTTGCTCTCTCAACCTTTTTGGAGCAGTGTCTGTGGCCGATGATCTCAACCAAATGGTAAATGCTCTGCCAGCAGCTCGTTCAGACGTTTGTTCGTCACACAGCCTCCGCATCATCTGGAGAGTTAATTTACACTGTGACACTTCAATTTGTATTACGGTAAAGCCGTTGCGAAACAAGACACGAGTAGGTGTTTCTTTGTAGATTTAAACGAATATTTCAGCACCTTGCTTGTGAAGTGAAAGCAAGCAATAGCTATAAAACTTGTGCGAGCGGTCTAAGTCTAAGTGTTCCAATTTTAAGTGGAAAATGTTCGAAAATGTTCTGCATTACGACACGTATTTCTCTCTGGAATAGTTTCCCAACGTATCTTCAATGGTTATTCCAATGTTACGCTATTCAGGCTGATAGTAATATCAGTGAAGTATTCGATAACGAAATTCGTGACTGTAGTATTTGTTTACGACGTCCGCCAAGCCAAGGAAAATTTAAAAAATATTTACTATTACCTACACATAGATGTTTCATATGTGTGTTGTGCCTTTTTGGGGAGTCGAGGAAAGGACTCTTTTACACACAGCTGCATTTTGCGCAATGCAGACTCTATAGCGATACTTTTTCATCGATCCTGCTAGAATAGATGTGTGTCACTGTGTCGGCGCGCGCACGTGTACGTGCCGTGTGCTGTTTAACAGCAAACAAGAGTGAACAATAGAATTTTAGTTAGAACATGAAATAGTAGAGCTTTAAGAAGAACTAGTCTATTAAATTTGTAAAATTACCTTTTTCGAAATTCCGAAGTAAGTATAAAATACCGAAATCTCATTAAAGACACTATTACCATCAAACAAAAAACCTAAATCTAAAGCCAACAGCATATCGAGAACAACCCCCTAATAATATACCGTGCTAACATAAGCGAAATTAAGTCACTGAGAGCCAAAGAGCAAGCCACTTCCAAGGTGTACCCGAGACACCGAGACACCGAAACACCGAAACACCGATACACCCTTCCGTATGCAGCTTCCAAAATAGAATCGTTTCCTTCTCCTGCTACTCCTCCCAGAATGTAAACCGTAAAGAATCGATCCCTGAAATTGGACAGCCCCTCCTCCCTGTTTCCTCCCAAAGAGTAATCCTGTTTTTCGCCCTGTATTTGTGCAGCACCGTTAAGTCCAGTTAACCAGGAAACACGGGAAACGAGGACCAGAAGAATGTCGTGATATTCACCCTCGTCCACGGAGGGTTAAGCCCCGGGCGAGCAACATGGCGCTGGTGTCCGCCATAAGTGTCGCCTGTTCGATGTTCACGGATGTCTCGGTGAATGGGCATCGTCTTGTCATTGTCGAATGTCGCAATCCACCTCGAGCCGGGTCGTCGTCGAGGTTTCGAGGCCCGACCTTCCTTTTATTCGCTCGACAAAGATGAAGCTGCGGTGGGGCCGCCATCCGCGCGTAATCGGGTCTATCTACAGGCTTCCCTTTGATCTGCGCGCTGATCGGATTTCCGAAATCCTCGGCCACCGTTCCTCAGCGTCCACGATCCCTGAGCTGGTGGACCGACAAAGAGCAGTCTTCCAGCGTGGAGCTGCAGGTTTGTCAGACGCTTTAGACAGATTTGGGTAAATTTTGCGTTGACTGGGGAAGCGGTATCTAATTGTACCTAAGAATTTATTTGTGACGAGCAATAGGCCTTTTGTGTAATTCTTGCTGGTGTTTCTATTTTTCATTACAACTATTTTATTGTAGTCTTGCAGACTACACTGGTTGAGGGTTAATATAGTATAAAGCAGAAAATGTATGACTGTGCGTCCGTCTGTCGCCTAAAAACATTATGCCCGACTAATCCGGATGAATGTGACTATTTTGAAAAATAAATATATTTTTTCATAAAATTAGAATCTACATTCCGGACGGAGGTTAGTAGTAAAGCTGGTATGCAAATAATTTAGGTCTGAATAGAAGGAATCGTGAATCGCATCATCGTTCGTTTCGTCTCGTCTCCTCAGTCCCGAGTCTTCGAAGGATGAAGAGATAAGGTGTAAAATATTTTCGTTTACACTACAACCTATCTCCCGTTGTTCCCAGCAGAAAGCTATCAGCTTATCGGTGACTTTTTTCCCTAAAACGTCTGCGTCTATCGTCGCGGCGCGATGTCAATGGAAGATTAAGTGGTCGCGTTTTTTGAACGAAATATAAAACCGTTTTCTTTATTGGCTAACCGATAGCCGGCAATTTATCACCGCCACGCTACCTGTAACGTCTTATTAAACGATTTCCTTGCTTTTATCATCGACTCATCGAGAGCCTTGCGCATTTCTCACTCACGAGCTTTCAGCACTTGGTCATAAAAACTATCGACGACTAAATGTTTGCACTTCACTCGACGAGCTTTCCTTTGTCTCTCCACGTAAATTCTGATCTTGTTACGTGAAGTTCACAAACGTACCTGAATCCGATCATGGGTAAGCCTTCTACGAGATCTTTTACTCAAAGTAGTAAAAAATTCGAAGCAACAATTAAAAAAACTGAACTCGAAAATTAGTGACTCCTAACGCTTGGACTACACAAGCTTTCCCAAATGCTCCCGAGATCGTTCGATTTCTCAAAACGGATATCTTGAATAGGAGGCTTCGAGAATACAGTGGATAATATTTTTCATAATGCGTCGCAATATTGCCAATAATGACTAAAACATATGAAACTTCAAAGTATCCAAACACCACACTAATCTCCCTCAGCCCATCCACCGTTCCGTGAACGGCCGATAAAGGGCACCTATCACCGGAAACGGAGTCGCCGGGCCAGCCAGGGACTTCCGCGTGTCGCGCTCCTGTTCCTGGCACAAGGGGGTCGCTAATCGCTATCGGGGACAGATAACAGTCCTGTGCGCGCACACAAGCCCGTCCCCGTGGTGGAGGGGCCTCGAGACTCGAAACAGAGCTCCATCGGCCGCTTACAATTAGTCTCCATTATGCTCGTAATCCCTTTCAAGGAAGACAAACTCGCAGCGGAAGTCGTCGTGCGTGCGCCTTCGAGCCTCGCTGCCGCTCCGCCAGCTATGCAGTGGCTAGTAGCTTAATCGCAGAAACGTGACCATTTCCAAGTCCATGACTCGCGGTCGTTCTCGCCAAAGACGCGTCTCGAGGCCGAGGAGTCGCGTCGAGGATGGAGGTCGACATCCACAGATCGTGTGCGCGCACTTTTATCCGCGGCTATCGCTCGGAACGGCAAGGCCGAGCTGCGTCACCCTTTTCGTAATTAAGGAAAGCACTGGCCGCACTTTTTGCATCGTAAATCTTGTCGGGGACGAACCTCGAGGATCTGGCTGCTGTGCAGTTTCTAACGACGCTTTGGGAATGGAGGTGTCGGGAAAGTTGGTGGGCGTGCTATTAATTATACATACCTATGTTAGGAAGAATTTCATTGTTCCTTTTGTTTTTTTGTCGGTGGTGATGTCGGTTTGGGGAGAGCAGTCAGTCACGGGCTCTCCTTCAGATTTTAAACGAATTAATCGTGAAAACTGCCGCATTTGCGTTTCTATACGCGATTGTTGTTCGGTCACTTCAATTTGGATACGTACAGTACGGTAAACACGCTTGTATTGCTTCCGAAAAAATTACGTACATTGCCGTACATAAGTAGCTACTAGGATTAGGACTACTAGGACTCCCCCTTCCATATAAGGTAAGATAAATTTGATAAGGTAAAGAAAACACATGAAAAATAAGTGTTTCGGAATATAATTCTAACTTAATAATTAAATTAAATAGAGGCTAAAAATCGCCAACTAAAAATAATCCTGACTGGGTATTACGGTTAAAGATTGAATACTTTCCACCGCTTTTAATTTAAAGCTCTTCGATAAATTCACAGCGTTTCTCAGAATTATTCCACACGGAGTAGGCGTCCTATGCTTATGAACGGCAGTATAGGTATATCTGGTAACGGTTAAATCTACGTTTCATAACACACTCCGCAGTGCCGAGCGAGACAGATGTTCCAATTCAGGAAATTGGAGTGTCCTATTTCACAGAATTAGGGCGAGTCTAAAGACGGCAAGGGCATTAATCCATATCCAAATTCCGACAAATCTTGAAGCTCTGGCAAATTAGACACTTGGGAAGTGGATGTTTAAAGTCCTCTAACTGCTCTACCCCGGCGATCTGTTACTTCGGGCTAACGATTCCCAGTGTCGGATTCGACAAAGCGATTACCATTTCCCAATCGTCGTTAGAATCAAATTCAATTTATATTCCGGCGTACCCATCGGCCAGCCTCGCGAGAAATCTGCCCCAAGTTACACAAACACGTTATACCTACAACGTGATGCAACCGTGGGCCTCTAGCTAAGAGAGCAATATTCAAATCGACACGTGGACTGGCCATTTCTGCGGTGATAATAAGCCTCGAGAAGGTGGAGCCGTGTTTCATAAACCGTTATGTTGTAACATAATCGGTACTAAGTGGCTTCGACATTCACCCATCGGCATGACGTTTTTTAATTTCCTTTTTCTCGCGTTTCAATCAGAAATATCTTATGAACACTTATACAGGGCGAGGCACCTAATTTCACGACTTCAAATTACTCCTAAGTTACTTGCTCCGTGGCTATTGCCTCGTACGAAAAAGTCTTTTTTACTTTTCTTTAAATATGTACTGAAAGTTTCAACAAATTAGAGTAAATAGGATCTTTGAAATGAATTGAAGAAACCCAACAATTCCGAGTTCCACCGTTAACGTAGCCCCGTAAGTACCTATAATTAACATTTACCTCGCAGTCAAATAAACGTAACGTAGTCTTACCTTCAATATCCAATCAATGAACTTGAAAAATTTATTTCATACAATTTTAATAACTCCAAACCAAAGACCAACTTCTTTTACCCTTACCAAATTAAGTATTTTCCATGTCGCTGAATTCGAGAGAAAATTTCTTATTAAATAAAGCATCTTATGTTTATATTATACATATGTATACCTAAGTATGTACTCGATACAAGCGAACGAAAATACACTTCCTGCGTGACACGCTAGAGAAGAAGCTCGCCGCTCGTTTCCGCAAGTACATTATTTTAATAGGAGTCGAATGGTTTGGGGGGAATGGTAGGTTTCACGGTCAACCGCGTGAAATGCCAGCATTTTCCACGATTGGTGGTAACACTAACAGCGAATCGATCAGCCAGCCGTGTCAGCGAACCTCGTTCCCGTGGAAACTTGCATTACGTCGTGCAACCAGCATCGGAAAAAGCGTAACAGCATGTTTCATCTACATTGGTCAACGATTCCATCGGGGAACAGAATGCTCGCGATCGCTCCGTGGATCGGTATGTCGTGTCAATTCTTCTTATGAAAACACAAGTAATTCTCAGGGAATGTTTTAGAACTTTACCGGCTTTCTTTTCTGCTCGTGGAATGGCCATTTATTTTGTACACTTCGCGACAATGGGGACACGTAGCCAGGCCCCGTTCGTAAATTGATACAGGTAAATTTGTGGCGCGAAATGCTCTTCTTTCATTGCTGGTATTTTTTTGAAATAAACTTCTAAATGAAATATTAAAAGTTCCACTTTAAAGTATAAATAAGCATTTAAGCTACGAATGAAAATTCATGGTAAGCTCGCGAAAAAGATGAAATAAATTAAAGTAAAAATTGGAATGTTCTCTTTTTTATGAAATAGGTATTACATCACCGAAATGTTTTAATGATGAGCGTATTACGTGCTTTTTTACACTCATACTATTGTAACGACGCGTTGCAGTTACTAAATGCAACAAGGTGCAAGAAATGACGCCACCAAAACCATAAACGCGCCCACTACCTACGTCTACTCCACTTTCGATCTTAGAATAACGGACGCATCGTTCGTTATTCCCCTGTTTAGTCGATAAATCGCGGATACCCGTTGATAAATCTCAGTCGCCGATCGGGTGCAACCCAACATGACTAAACTCGTTATCGCGGCACGCATTATCTCTCTCGCGGTAAATGAAGCGTCATATTTTTCAGATTTAATGCAACAGCGTATTAAGAAAGATGAGGCAATACTTTACCCCTCGCATGAAATCAGCTGTTTCCATGCAAACGCCAGAACAAAAAATTAAACGAAACAGGTGGGATGGAAATTTCTAATCACCCAACAAAGTTTCCCGCCAATCACCGATTGCAAGGATTTCTGCAATTTCTTGAAATCCCGCCAACTGGTAGCAGCCTAGCATGATTGTTGTTTACGTTCGCTCGCAGCCCCAGTTTATTCGGGGAATGTTGCTGTAGTGTCCTACGTTGCGAAAACGGTGAATGATACGAGTCAGTCGGGATCGGATATCTAGGAGGCCGGTTTTTGTAATCGGGCGCAATCCGAATTGATTAAACGAGACGTTGCACCACGTAGAACCACGGTGTGGTTCTCTCACGAAAAGTGCAACTCCCTGCAACGGTGCAGCGATGCGCGCGATGTCACTTGTGATGCAACGGACTGGCGAATCGATATGCGCTAGAACCAGGGGCAGATCGTACGTTGGTCGACGAAATGGGCCAAGATTATGGAATTTTGCGAAACTGCAGCATGTTTTTATGTATAAACCTGATGGTATGGTAGCATGTTTATAAGTACGTATAGAAACTTAAGCTGACGCGTAGCTTGCGACAGCAAATGCAACGCAATTTTATTAAATCTATAGAAGCAAACTTGTGAGTGACTGTACATGATAATAGTGGTAGACTGACGGAGGTTGAGGAGTAAGAAAAAAAGTTTGATTAGGGGGATCTCTATTTCGTAAGGACGCTCAAAGATATGCATTGCATAACACTGTGCAAATAACGAGGTAGTGAGAAAGAATGAGAAAGTATGCGTTTCCATTAAGAAATAGAAGTAGGAAGAAAGTTACGAACAATGAATCCGCTGTTTTTCACAGATTTCCTATTATTTCAGTGTCAAAACTGAAACCTCATTGAGAAAAAAAATTATTCTAGAATCCCAACGCTCGACTTATTTTTGCCAAAGAAAATCGCTCCACTATCAACTGTTCCAGTATTAATTAGCAATACAAATTGAAAAGTTAGCAAACCTGCACGTAACATTTCTTAAAAACCACTTTCAACGACGTAGAAATAAATGTGAAGCTTTTCCTTTTCCTCGTACATATATTATAGATATCCACATCACAAACTATCACGAATGGAAAAATCATTTACTACCTCTCGATACCATTTCTTTCATCAATTCGTGGAATATTAACCCATAGTTTGGATCATTTACTCTGCATCTTTTATACGTGCGTAATACTCTACGCGTGTATATGTATATACATCGACATGACTAACAAGTGCTTTTACCACTCGCGCGTATCGGTGGGTATATCTATGCCCTGCGTTTTCAGAATAGGGCAGTCATGATCGATGAGCCGACCCTCTACGTTCGATGGAAGATTGACGGAGCTTTAACGGTCTGTGATGTGATCGGTGGCCAACTCTATCGGTATAAAGTTAAGGTCAGGACACGGTACTGAAAGATTAAAGACACCAGCAACATGACATGCTGCACGCACACAACTAGGTAGGTACTTGAACCAACTTTGCTTTCTAACTAGCATACATGTTGTAAATCTGTCTGTTATAGCTTGCTCTCTTATGCAATTTCAATATCCATTTCATGGTATTCATGGTATCTGTGTTCGTAATAACACGCACCTCGCGATTAGACGCGCAAAATTCTGCGAATAAACGTTGTCGAAAATTGATTTAATCGAGAATAAAGAAGCAAATTTTGTTTGAATGATAACTAAAGAAGTCAATTTTATTTATACGATAGCTGGGATCAATTTTTCCCCAAATAATTGTCTAAACTTGAGTGAAGAAACAAATATTTTCCAAATTGGAAGCATTAAATAGAAATAGATTATTCCATTTTGGAATCTGATCGAATTGCAATGAAATTTTGTTTATAAATAAATGATTATAGAAAGAGAAATATTATTAATAAATTATCATTCGACGTTTTTTTTTTTTTTTTGGTTCGTTTTAAACAGCGTAGATAATGTAATAATAACGTGAACGACAAGTAGTTGGAATGAAATTTCATTCGACTTATAATTTGCATCAAGATTTCACTAACCTCGGCTCTAAAATTTTATCATCTCGTACGTTAGTTCTAAGTAGAACATATTTGAAGCGTATTTTTTAGATTCACAATTGCATCATTATTTTCTTCTTTTACAACCGCGTTTGTTGTTTATTGATAACTGTCCATGACGCAATTCCTCGCAAGATTGGCGACTCTTTCCTCTGCCAAATGATTTACAAATTTGCGAGGTGAGATGACATGTATTGTCCCCGGTTGCGTCAGATTGTCAGACGGTTCATCCGGTTCACTCGCCTTAATTGCACTTCTCTCGATTCCGACAGATATTTCGTTTCGTTAATGAAACCTGCTCGGATGCTTCCAAAAGGAACGTGAAAAATTAGCGAAGTACATTAAATCTGATATTTCTATTGCTTTCTAAGTAATTACAAAAATCTTCCACTACCGCATATTTTTTAATTGCTTAAGAAACATATGGGCCAGTGATTATGAAAATGGACTAAGAGAAAAATCGAAGAAACTGAATTTGTTGGTTGTTTAGATGAATGCAATGCGAAATAAGCAATAAAATCGCTTGTTTCGATTTTTAACTTACAATAATTGTAATTTCGCGTTTTCTTTCCTTTCTTCCTCTGTTACTCCACTTCTAAGGTTAATGCATGTAACAAAAATGTTACTTACAGGGAACAAATGACTGACTATCGAAACGATCGTGAAACTGTCGCGGCCCATTATCACTGCTTACTTCGCGGCTTACTTCTGCTTATTTTGCAACACTTCTTTCATAATACTGAACTATAAATAAATATAACAGAAAAAAAGAGGTATCTCAGTTTTTTCGATTTTTTTCACTTACACCAGTTTCATAATCACCGGCACATACATCCTTTCTCAAATAAGCACTATTCAAATTCGAACCGCTTTAGACAGAAATATACATAATGATAAAACTAGAAATATACAGAACCATTGTAAAAAAGACATATACAGATGAAAAGTTAATGTTGAAGTTCGTTGTGTAGGATTCGAGATTCTATTTAATGCTTCCAGCGTATTTATATCAGTCGCGCGTTATTTATAATGCTGGCGTTTGCTGACAAAAACTCGCGAGCTTAAAGCCACCGGAAGGTACCATTTTTGTGAACGACTGCCTACGTCGTTACTTTTTCCTCTGCCGCGGGCACCCACAAAAATAGTTTCGACCATAATCGTGCGCGCATCTGGTCCGCTTACCACGCGAATGCCCCTTTCAGACTGCATCGTAAAATTTGTAGACCTAGCGAGTGTTTATGGATATTGTTGCAAAATACTCGACGCGATCCGTGAAACGGCGATTGTCGCCAAACTTTCGCACTTGCGCGCCAGATAAGTCGAGATTGCGAATTTCTTAAGAGAAAGGGGACGAATTTCAGTATTTCGTTAAACGTATTGTCTCTAATAACAAGCTTACTCTCGCAATTACACAGATTTTACCCCAATTGATTTTACCTATGCTGTCTATTTCTGACAGGAGAATTTTCTATTTGGTTTATAGTTTCTTTTTTATCACATAAAAAGGCAAGATTTCCTGTCCGCAAATTGCACGTTTCATTTAGAGCGCTGCTGTTTCTTTAAAAATTCCCGTTTTTTAAATCGGCCATGTCAAAGACAGCATTTGTTAATATATTTTAAGAAACTACTTAATTTGCTTTTTGCTTTCAGGTAAAATCCGTTTAATTGGGAGTGGGTATCGCCACTCACTGCAGCGAATGACGCAGTTCGAGCTGGCCACTATCAGTGTATTATACGGCTAATATTTTTACTTATAAAAATTGAGTATTATAGCCAAAGATGTGACATAATTAATAATGTTAATACTTTGTAAGCAAAAAATTCTAGAAGGATTTCTCGGTCAGCTTTTCGGCCTCTCTATACATACGTATAGGGTGTGTGCCCCCCTTTTAACGAACTGCCTCAGTAGTTTTAGCACTTGCCAGTCGATCCACTTCTACTACAACTTACAAAATCCAACAAATTTCTGTCTCTTCCGTATACTCTCAAAGCTTCTTCACCTTCTTCGAATAGGTACCCACGTTGCAATAATTTTCACATAAGTAATTTACAAACCCCATATTTTCAATCCTCGTCCCAATACAATTTCCAGTGTGAAGAAAACCCCAAATCACTTGCCCCAAAATCACGCGTCACGCTCAAAGAAGAAGCCAATCGTCAGAATGCATCGGCACAATTCCTCCAGACGCGTATCGGCCTAAAATTCTTCTTAGCTTCGCAAGATTGGCGGGTGTAAGTACCAGAGTGTCCCGGTACGTGCGTCACGTGTCCCATTGTTGTTTAACCGTCGGTGCATGCTCCTCGATGAGCGGCGGAATCTTTTCGGCGCGCGTGCAGCCGTGCACACGCGTAACGAGGCTGGAGCAAAGGTAAGAACCTAAGAACGCCGCGCGCCGCCAGGAAATCGGTAGCATGACGCGCGTCACGTATTCGCTCGTCAATGTTTTTCTCAGTTGCGTCCGTTTCTAGAGGAATTATCAATGCCAGTACTCGGTGACCTCGTCGTCTATCTCGAACACTTCATAATCCGTCGCTTCTGACGTCGCATCCGTTGTTAGAACCTGACATTTCGGTAATTTCCACCCGGACATCGGTGTTTAAACTTTTAACTCTAGCTGGCTAGTTTCAAAAAATTATCGCATGGCACTGTCCGGTAGCGCAGTCAGGATTTAATTTTAATACACATATTTTTAATGCAAATGCAACTGCAAATGCAAGAAAAATCATTTGCTGATTATAGAAGCTTATTTAAAGAATAAATCGAAATAAAATCCAGTTTTCTTTTATTTTAACAAAGTTTCCTTCAAGTTTTCCCTTTTTTTTAAACGGTGCCCCACCAGTAGTGATGAATTTTCGGCGGCGAACGTTGTGAAGAAAAAAAAGTAGGAAATAATTATTCTATTTCGGTTATGTCATCATTGCTGTTTTAGGATTGCAGATTATAGTTGGATAGGTGTTAATCCATCGGATTTCGGTGATGACTAGTGCTCGAGCTTGATTATTATAGAATCTCTCGAAAATAATTCACGGACACTTTTTTCTGAATGCTTATACCAGTCGAGGACGATTTAAATGGATCCTTACTGATATAGGGCATTTGAATTAGGTTTCTGTTTATCCGGGTGGTATTTACATGTGATTCGAACGAGTTTATTCAAGTGCACGATAATGCCTTGAGACTTTCAAAAGCTACTGGTTTCCACTGATTAAAAGTCGAATTTGATTAGCCGCTTTTAATGGCACTTTTTAGGAACATTCGATTTTTCTACAGCTTGTTCGGGTAATCTAGAACGCGCAGAATTACAAAATGTCACAATTACAACACACTTCCCAGCTACGATTGTGCTGAATTCAAGCCGTTGCGTAATGAAATTCTATTATTCAACTAATTTTCCCTCCATGCGCATAATACCTGTACTCGAAGATTTTCAATAATCAAAGTCTATGGTGTAGAAATGCATAATAGATTTTTCTAAGATTTTTCCTAAACGGAGAATATCTCCGACACATCCCCTATTAAACAACACTTTACAACGTTCCTACCATCAACATTTCTACAGCAATAATCGGCGCGAAGGACACTTGCATCTAGCCACCGGTGGCCGTTTTCGTTTGAATTTTTATTGGATCGATAAAGCAACGTAGGATGACGAGATCGTTTCACGGAAATTCCACGATCAAAGTGACAAAAGATAAGGTCACATAGTATCACGATGAACTTCGTGGCTACAAACGAAATGGAGATCGAAAGGAACCTGGCGAAAAATCGATCGCGGAAATCTATTCGGGGACCGAGCGCGACGGTGGCCGAAGATGCTTGATCCATCGAAGCAAGGCCCGAAAAGATTTTGGGTGGAACGCGTTATCAGATCTTCAGCCGTGATAAATGCTACTCAGCCTCGGAGCCACTTCAGACCGTGTGATGAAATTTTCGACAGCAATATCCGGCGTAAATCAAGCGCGACATTTGGATCGTCCCGGTTGAAAATAAAACATTGCCACAATTACTGCTCGCGGCAGCTCTTCGGTGGCGATAATTCAGTCTCTGTTTAGGATGGTTGTGAGATTTGTATGGTTGGGTACCAGAGAACGGCTTGAAAGTAGCTTTATTAGAATGGCATCAGTGTAGCCTTATTTTCGATTTTATTGGAACTTTTAGTCAGCGACTGTACGTATAAGGAAAAACGAGAATTCTTCCTTAAGATCCGGGTTTACACTGAATTATTAGGTATTATTGTTACCTACAGAGAAATGTGAAAATAACAAAGGGAAAGGAGACTAAGTAATTATTATATATTATAGGCATTGTAGAGTAAATAAAAATTTGGATACGAATAAAAATATATGTTTTTTGTTAACGTAGAATTATTAAGACGATCCAAAATTATATTTCATTCAACGTAACAAAGACAGATCGGTGTTGACATTTACTTAACGCTCTATTTATACATTATGGAACAAAAACGAGTTTCCTTTGAATACAGTTGACAGCTCTAATCGTTCATTCCATTCCTCGAGCATTATCAATTCCACGAAAATCCATCGTCTTATCGAGCCATCCGATCGTCGCATTCGTTCAAGTACACCCGGTCGCTTGAATCGTCAGCCCGCGAAACGATCCGACCAGCACCCACGTAAGTAAGAGAATCAAGTGTGTTAAAAAAAAGGCACTAAGTTGACCAATATCCGGTGTGGGGCCGGGCTGGTTTGGAAATTCGAAGGCCTGGCCTGAGCCGAGCGTGATCCAAGCGCCACGCAATCAGCCATATCTCTTCGGACGAATATACACGGGAGTAGGTACACATGCATGTACGACACGCGTTACAATAAAATCAGACGATTTCGCACACCACGTCCACATTGCGGCTGGGTGCTTTACGAGGGAAATCATCGCGGTGCCCTTGAACGCTTACACAACCATCGTACTCATATCCTCGAAATTCCGACTATAATAATTAAACGATCACTACGATATAACTATGTATATTAAAAAAGAAAAAAAAATTAATCTCTTTAAATATGTGAAAATTCTGTTTACCGACATTTTTTATCCTTGAATGTAGAAATTATAAAATAGTGTAAGATGAAGATTAAAAATTGAAAGGATAAACTCGCGATCTGAGTTATAATGAAATTGTGTTTATTTCGATGTTGGACAAAGGTAAAGTTGTTTAAGACTGTTTCGGCTCGAGGTCTGGAGAAGACTGACTGTCCGTCACCGGGCAGTCCTTTCGTCAACGGTATCGGCATTCTTTGACGCCCTATCGAATTATACTGGGGCTGACATCATACTATCTGGACTCGGCGTTGCCGTGCTCGCGTTTTATAAATATTTGCACGCGGCTACGTCTTGTCCGTTGAGCGGCATCTCAATTTTCCTAACAATAGTTGTACTGTTTTATTTAACATTTGCCTGAATTTTTATTTTCGCGAAGGGCCCCACGCGTGCGCCCAAAGTTTGCGCGGCCCAAAGACGGCTTTGCGTATTATATCGAAACGCATATCGGACAATGTTATCGATTCTTTCCAACTCTTCAGCGTTTGAATAGCCTTGCGCTTCATGGTTTCCTGATTCCCCGAGTAGGAAAAAGCTGCAGGAGTCCCTAAATATGCTTTCAAGGACTGGTACTTCTTCTCACGGTCGTACCAGAGTATACGCGGGTCTAGATTACGTGCCCTTGCCGGCGATTGTTTAAAGCTCGCCACCCGCGATCGCTAAGGAACGTTAAGGTTGCTCAACGGCGCGTCGTTTACGCGAAACGAACATCACGAGAGATCCTGCCCTCGCGTCACTATTGCTTGTCGGTCGAACAAGTCTGAATCCTCTGAATTCCCATGGTCGATCGTCAATTTCGGGGATCTTTTGCAAAATAAACACGGCAGCATTCGAGCGATGTAAAAGAAACAATTAACGTTACAGGCAACGTGTTGTAAGCGTGCAAAAAGATTTGCATGTATGACCGCTTGTCGCGGTTAAGGATGCCCACGTACGCACTGATGTGGCCAGTGGCGCATCCTTATCTCGCGAAACCCCCCTCCCTCCTGTTTCGCGTTGCTTCTACAGTTTTCTACCATCGTTCTACCAACTCCTGTAATGTTATCGCGCGTTGCATCACCGCGCCGCAGAATAAATAAATGTACATAAATGGGGAGCGTGCCGCGAGACACGTAAATGCTAGAAACAGAAATAGTGACTTAGAAACGCGACCAACGATAACGAAAGAGCTCGGTGTCCACGTTACGTTCGACGCCTCACGGTCACTCCGATAGAATACGCTTCTCTCGGCGAAGCGTAAACAGTGCTGAAAGAAATCGTTCTTTCCGCTTTATCGCGCGCCAATGAATATTTAACGGCTTCTGGTTAATTCGTTATCGGAGGATTTAAGAAACAGGAGGTACCTTACCACAGGAAATTCGAAACAAAGCGGTTTGTACTTCTGGAGAATTCTTGAGCGGAGAATTTTAGACACGTTTTCAGCACAAAGGCACGCAAGGCTACCGATCCTCGCGACGCTCTTGCGCCGACACTGTACGTAGGGACGGTGCGACGCGCGCACGCGCGTCTCCCCTCCACGCCACGTACTCAACGATTCCCTGTCGCCCTGTCGGGTTGATTCGAGGCACAGGCAGCGACCGTGGCTTCAGTCGTTTGCTGCACAATGGCGCGATCGGTCTGTGTTTGTTCGGTCTGCTGCCGCCGTCGTTTCTGAGCGGAGGGTCGGCCCAAAACGTTGGACCGTCCGTTGCGCGGGATACAAATCTCTCTCCGTACAGGTCTCCCTCGTTCGTAGACCGCTCAGCTTTTCCACATTTCTCTAACGATAACATCCATCGAGAGAGAAACATTTACCAACGACGGCTGACCGGAAGACGAATCCCGAGAGCCGCGAGAAGAAGAACACCACCACCACCTACCAGCACACCATCATCCCCGGTAGAGGCCAACGACAGTAGGCCAGGTTTGGTCCGGCTGCGCGCGCTATTCGAAAAAACCGACACGCCCGGTAGGAGCCGGGATTTTCGCTTTTCGAGCAGACGGCGGTTTGTCAACAACGTCTTGGGGGGGAACTCGGCCACGTTCGACCGTCTCTCCATCCCAGCCTCCCGTTCAGGAACGTACGGCGACAACAGGAACATTGAACAAGGTAAATCCATCGGCCGGGCCCCCTCGGTCCAAGCGGGTAGAAACGGAAGGAAACCTCACGAATTTCTGTGCGCGTGTGTACGCGTATTTTGCGTATCGGCCTCGCGTGAGTACAGTGCAAAGTGCAGTGTGATTATCACCGACGCGTACCGGATCGATGTCAGGCTTCTCGCTGTATCGTATATTTACTTCGGCCCGCTTGCCCTGATATCGATGCCACCCCAGCCGGTCGATACCGTTCCCCATCGGATCATTTGCTTTCCGTGTCTGACGGTCTCGTGGCGTACGAGACAAACCGATTCTCAGATTTCCAATATGCATGCATTTAGATACGAACGTTGCTGGATGATGCTCACGTCGAATATTCCAAGTGACTGTCTGCTCTGCTCTAAGTGATTGCATCGGGAATTTTATTTATCGCCCGTCGTAGGCGAAGCCATGATCTGCTCGAGCCGGGCGTATTAGTCAATTTATTTCGCGGTATTGCATCACATTCGCGCGCGCGCGCGCGCGCTATTAATGCAACCGGTGCCCGCAATATCGCCGTGACAACTGTGAAACCTCCGCCATTTTGACCTTACCGAAGGATATCTGCTATCTTTCTATGTTGTGTAGTGTGTGCGTGTCGAGCAGGCGTTGGTTTCGACACGCGCTACCGTGTGGGGACGCGACGCTTTACTAATTCCGGGGCTCGCTGTTTCGTCAGCTTCTAGATTCATTTAACGAACGAGGATAGAGAAACAATCCGCCAGCTTGCCCGGGGCACCAACGCCCGCCGGTACGCCACTAACCTTAAACATCCGTCTGTGCCTGCTCGTACGTCGTGCCGCGGGTAGATGTAAACCGCGCGCTCCTACTGGTATTCCTTTTCTCTTCCTTCGCGAAAAAGCGATCGAATTGGAGTCTGAGTCGGGTATATTTCACTGCTATTATCTTCTGGCGGAGGAGGGAACTACGGCGGGGGAACGGGGCGAACGCTGGTCGCCACACATCCCTGATCTTTGGAACGGCAGGAGCTTTGCGCAAGTGCGTAGATATCGTAATGGCGCGATTTCGCGAATATCTCGATAGTCGACGACTCGCGCGAAAGATAACAGTCGCCGGTGCGGACAAGTCAGCTGTGTGTAATTCAGATTTTCGATTACGAGATCACGAATGGGAAATCTATACAAACGTGACTGCGACTGTAATTTCTCTCTGGATCTACGATCGAATCTCGCGTCGTATACGGTCAAGGATTCGAAATTTATTTACATACCTTCGAGTTTCCATAACCGTAGCCGAGGAGCGATCTATCTGAGATGTGGTTATGTTCGTTGTTTCTTGAACTTACAATTTTCATGCAGCCTCAATATTCAACATCTTTTCGTACACACCGAACAATTATCGAAATATTACGCGTCGGGCAATTCATAAAATTCGAATCCCACGATTGTTGTTACAGAATCAAAATATTTATTGCGCATCAACACGTATATGAATTATATCTGGAGGAAGATGCGAAAGTCTTGTGCGCGAGTTATCGTTAGTCGCGTGGGCAACTAGATAGGTACATATAAATAAACTGTGAGGGAACCACCGATAAAAATTCCGTGTACCATTAGCGGCATTAATAGTCGCCCGAGGATGATTCTCTTGCGTCACGTTTTACAATTTTTTTTTCCATCTTTTTTGCAACTCGGCTTCCCCGGCTTCGGCTCTGGGTATAGTAACACGTTGGTAGCGCAACGACCGCCTTACAGCGATATCCCTGACCTTACGGTGGTCCCCTTCTCTATAGAAATTGCGCACAAGGCAGGACGAATGTCGAAATGATCGCCGTCTTTTGAAATTGTCGTCCGTGAATCACACAGAGTTAATGAACGGAAATGTTGCTATAGTATGGTGGTCGTCTCATTCGCACACGTGCAATCTACTCATTAATGCTACACATTACAGTACAGGATGTTTAAAAAATATTTCACGGAATTTCAATTTTCAAATCTACAGTATCCTGAGATTTATTATGCAGGATGCAAATCATGGAAATGAAAGAAAAATCGCTCGTAAGCTACTCCACCTGCAAAGAGATCGTTCCGGCCACACGATAGCCCTTTTCTTAGGAAATTTGTATTAGAAAAATTGATCCCTTATTTCCACGGTTCCACCCTGTATAGTTGCAATATATTTTAGCTATAATAATTATTGTCAACTATCGTTATCGTATAGATCCGTTCTACGGGACTTTATAAACAATGCATCGCTTCGTACATGATTTTATTAACGTTCGGCGGTATGTTTGTGTGTTGCAGAGCTTTTTCGTAAGAGTGGCATACTGTCACCCACGAAGACCTCCGTCCAAGGACCCAGCGGTAGAAACGCTGCGTGGGCCCGAGCACAAGTGATACTCTTAACTACCAATTAATTCTTACCTATAGTAACGGAAATAGTATAACCGTAGACCTTAAAGAGGCGATAAGAACGGCCCCGTTCAACCAATCGTTATAACCGTCGCAGCTACCGCGCGTTTCGGTAATCTTGTGACGTGAAGTGTGTTCAGGCCTTTATCGTTTTCGTAATAACTAATAACGGTCGATCGACGATACCCCCGCGGACTTATATATATTCACACATGTCGTAGAACTCTGTTGGTAAAAAAAAGGGGGGGGGGGGCAGCGTGTAGTTCGTTGCCTAAAAGCGAATACGGAAAACAGAAGGCAAGAAACTCGAAGAGGGCACTAGGGTGGGGGACGATAGTGTCGCGGGTGTAAAACAGTGGTCGCGTGTGCGGAAACGGCGCAATATGAGAGTGACGGCCGCCGCCAGGCAGCATCCTCTTCATCTCCAAGTGACTCGAACCAATAATGGAAAGTTCCTGGTCAGTCCGAATAATCAGGACATCAGTCAGCAGCCGACCACCGACGAGTCGAACCCAGTACCACCGCCGGTCGTCTTCCCCAGTTACGAGCCGCTACCCGCCGATCATCATGGTCCCGCCATACTCGGGGATCGGTATCTGCTGCTCGGCCCGGCCGAGGGGAGCGCTCTCTACCGCTGCGTCGACGTGCACACTGGCCAGCAACTCGTCGCAAAGGTGAGTACCTAACACTCGACGATCCGCGTGTGTGCACCTTCTGGCCGTTGCTATCGATTTAAACCGGGCGGCAGGGCAGGCACGTATGGGAGAGCTTCCTGCGGCTTCCATTAGAGTCAGGGTACATAGTCTGTGTAAAGCAGAATACACATCGTCATAGATCTGTCAGAATAGTGAACAGTTTTGGTGCTGCGGCAACTAGATAGCTGTGCGGTGAACGCCCATAGGCGTCGAGCTACTGTACGTAACAGCGTTGATATCTCGACGTTCAATGGAAAATAGTACTCTGATCCCGTGCTCGGGGACCACTGTAAAATCCCTCGTCCCAGAGAAATCACAGTACGATTAGGTTTGTAGAACTCGAGATAGCTCGCTGGCAAGCAAGAAATACGGCAAACCGATGATTTCGAAACGCCTCTCGCGATTATCCTTGGGGTAGAGCGGGTAGAGCGGGTAGAGCGCGTAGAGCAGACGCATCCTGCCTGCAGGATATGTGTCGCGTCGTAAGATCACTCGAAGGCAGGCGCGGCAGCAACGCGTCCGATAAAACGTGCCACTTGAAATCGATGAAAATCACCTTTCTAAACTGTCGCCCGCAGGCTCCTTACGTCCGTATCTAGGTCGAACGCGAACGATCCAGGCGTTATCGGTCGACGACACCGATTCGTAACCCCGGACGTGGCGGAAATCGGTTCGCCTTATTTCAGTTCGCGTGTTCTGGCAGCAGCTTCGCGATCGAACGGGTCTCGGCGCTTGATTACACCCGCGATAGTCGCAAACGTACGTAAAGATTTTTAGTGATGCTTGGCGGAGCGATCGGCGGGGCCATTTAAAATCGGAAGCGATTCTTCCGCTGGAGATATTGGTACTGTAAGCTTGGGTCTAAAAGGAGTTAATGATTAACAATCTTGGAGATTATCTAATATTTGACGATATGGAAGTAATAATAAGAAAATGATCTCTGCAACTAAATTTATCTGCAGAGGATTGGTGGTTATCATTGTAGGAAGCTGAGATTTGTGAATTGTGGTTTCAGAGACGACTGAGACAAGTCGCTTTCACTGTTTTCAAGATTATATTTGTATCAGTCAGGAATAAAGAGCCGATTCGGTGTTTCTTCTTGTGCTACTGGTGACTGCTAATTCCTATTGTCATTGGTACGGCTGTGTGTGTCATTCTTGAGAAAAGTTCCCCAGAACGTGCCTGCGCCAACCTTCACCGCATTTCTCGCAATTAAATCCCGTGGTTGCTGCATTTCTAATGACCGTTGCTGTTTTAACACCGTGGACCTTGAATGTCGCAACGGTGCGCGTTCGCCTTCGAATGCGAGATATTGTTATTAAGCTCCCAAATGGAATCATTCTTATTCTGATTCGTGGATTTGTAGCAGCGCCACAAACTATCGTAATACGACATTGTCTATGCGTAATATAGAACTAACGAAAGTTAAACCCTCCTTCGTTTCTTCCATTTGTAGATCTCTGCCACTTTTCCGTTATTAAACATTGGAAGGCGAATGAACGAAGCAGAGAATAACCGATTAAATGCCTAAGTAGCGAATCTATTCTTAATGTACGAGCATTTTTACACTCTAATAACTGCAGAAGAAATAACCATGTAACGGATGATTTCATAGGTAACCATTTTCCCTCCGAAAACGGTACCTAAGCAGCAACCCTCGAGTACAAAATCACCCCCCCCCCCCCCCCCCCCCCCCAAGGAATAGGCCATCTATCGTAATTTGTCTATTATCAACGTACATTCTAAAGGTGTGGCGGTTTATGGTAGTGTTTCTTTAACGGTTAGGGACAAGTGTACAGCGGCAGATGTCTCATTCTTGCACTACTTCCCTGCATTCTTATTCACAAGCTGATTCTCACGGGGCATCGGTCACCCCTAGTTGAAACCCGAACGTATCCGAATATTAAATGAAACTGTACATACAACTATACCTTTACATGCAGAATTTATCCATAAATCACGCACATTTTATAACATTTTAAAAATAGAATTAAACGAGTCGTCGATTTTTCATGTTCCGAGGAGCTGCATTTCATAAGTGCAGCATCGAGCAACAGGTCTATCGAACATTCACGAGCTAATAAATCGCAGTGCAAAGGGTTAAATATGTAGTATCTCGGATAATTATGCAAATTTCTCTTGGAAAAGATAAAGCTGTTCAGGGAAAAGGTTTGCAAGAGGCGGAGTTGCAAACAAGAGAATGATGGATCAGCATCAGCGGTTTCCGCGTAGCCCCAACTTGTATTTCGTTAATCCTTTAAGCCCTCGTATCTCGAGTGTATGTAGGTAGTCGCGCACAATGGTCTTTATAGTATCTCCTTATAGTCATCGTGGCATTAACATTTCCGGATCGTAAAGCGTCGGACCAAGCTCGCGCTAGTAAAAGAATTCTTTTCTTGTCCTTCTACCTAGCAGCGTGCTTGCACCATGCAGAAATGCGAATCGAGCCAGCGCCTCTCAACTCGTCTACCTTCTTTCCGTCATTTCTTATACACCATTATTTTCTCTCACTTCCATAGAATTCTCTTCTGTGACTTTCACTTTCCTTCCGAGCAGTTTCAAAATACAGAGCATGGGATTTGCATCGATCGCCAATTACAGCTGTCCAAATTACGGAGAATTGATCTTTTAGCTTGTTTTTAAAAACTTGTTAGAATGAAAATTGAACGGTGTTCTATTTTTCATTTAAACTTTCCCTGTACATTTTCATACGCCGTTAGCGGTGTTGCGGTACGATTGCCTACGAGAAATCGCGTCTGGTTACTTAAGTGCGAAGACACTGTGCCTCCGGCGCTCCCCTTTGAGAACCCCTGCTTTTATACAAGACGTTGCACCGTCGTAACCGATTGTGCAGTCGTCGCTTCCGCTATACTAAACCTTCTTCTAGGCTGTTGACGTAACATCTCGCCGGTATAATTCGTGGCAATTTATTTGAGGTTTTCGCGCACTTGTGCGATCGATCTTCCGGGTTCTAGTGCAGTAAAAAAACCATCGGGGAACGCGTTCCAGAAATTTCAACCGAGTCACATGTCCCTGCAATTAGAAAGTCTCTCGCTTATTCAGATTTCACGGGAATCGCTGCAATATTAATTCACCTGCAATTCGTCACGGTTTTCTACCTTACACCTATCGCGTTCTTGCTTCTACATACATAACGACACTGTCGCGTCGCACACGCGCTCTTCCTTTCCGCTGCCCCCCTCTGCTTTCGAATACCCTGTCGTCCACTTCGTTGACAGATTTACGAGCGTTTCTTGCACCCTGGGTAGCACACGATCGTCCACTCGCATCCACGAGCTCGTTCAATTCTCCAATTAACTGCAAACTGTTCATCTACTCCACTTGGGTCTCGAAATTACTGTGCCCTGTCTGGATCGTGTCCTTTTTCCTCGGGTCAAGGGAAAAAGGCAGTAGCTAATTACTGAACGGACGTTGGCTCTGATATTTTTAATTTTCTTAAATTAATCTATTTTTGAAGAGTCTATTTTTGGGGATAGTTGGTTGCTTTAAGCGAGAGATATGTATGTTAACTGGCTTTAGAGAAGGATACTAGATTGATGCAACCGAGAGGATTAAGTAGATTAAGTAGATTTAAATCGCCAGAGATGTTGATTATTAATTTATTAATCTTCGAAGGGTTAGATAAGCAAGTGTTGTCTCGAATCGATGGTGAATAATTAAGCGCGTAAGAGCTGCAGGCATGTAAACAGCACAATACAAGAATTCAGCCGCGAGCCAAGCGTTGACATAATTGCACCTACTGCAACGGTGCATACGTTGCACGCTGCAGCTGCGCACGGTTTCCACTAGAACGGCAGTTATACAATGAAACGTTCCGACGCAAGGTAACGGTTCGCTGATACGTTTAAAGTCGATCGAGTCTTCCACTGGCAAACTTGCCGCGAGATTTGTCCACGTACCTAACTGGATTTATCTCTGCCAGTGTTTTAGTTGAGGAAAAAAATTATTTATGGTATTTGTTTAAATATCAACCCGTAACTTGTAATGGTAAGAATCGAGCTGCTTCCAAGTGCCTTTTCGCAGTCATTGTATGACAAATGTGCATATGATCTTGCACATATCTGATCCGTGCAAATTTCTATGCCAGAAACATGGTACAATACCAATTTCGAGGGTTCCTGCTTCTTCGCTTAATCTACCACTAAAAATCGTATAATAATCTAATTGTAAAATTCAAAATCACAATAGTACAATGTGGGTAAGATAAAATATACATCGTACAATTTTATTTTTCATCTTTACATTTGAGTTACTGGGAGCAAAAACGGATTAACCCATACTGAAAAAACATAAATTTTCCTATTTTATATGATTACCACAGCACAATTGGAATACATCACTGCTACTAACTGAATTTCGCAAAGAATATGGATTAGTCCGTTTTTGCTGTCATGTCGCACAGCAGATGAATTTCATTTTTAAATGTTCGTGTTGATAATGCAGCAGGAGTGGATTCACCCACGATAAAAACAAGTTTATTTCAAAGTATTTACATACTACTTGAACATGAAAATTGATGTTTCCAGGACGAATGCTAATTAACCATCATAAATCTCCCACCCTCTTACCATTTGCTAAAACGTCCCTCAACCTATAATTCACTCCCTCCTGCCTCTGCAATTGGGGTGTGCGCGATGTGCGCAACAGAGGAAACGTATCACCATAATAAATAATTCGCGACCGCGGCGTCGTAAATTTTCTTAGCGCCTGCCCCGATAACGTTATCGCCTTTTCCGGAAATCTCACGCGAGTCCCGTACCGCGAATAATTTAATATCGCGATTCGACAGACCCGAAGGCGCCACGTAACCCTTTGCCCGCACACACGCGTAGAGTCCTGCACGTGAATGTCGCGCGTGTATGTGCCCCACGCGTTCTCACCGTAGCAGCTGCTACGCCGCCGCGTTTCCATTAACATTTTACAATCGTCACGTTATACAATGCGCCGCTTACATCACCGGCCGGCGAACAAATACAAGGCTGCACCTTGCCTTGCCTTGCCTCACCTCGCCTTCGCTTCGTCATATCGCCGCTGCCTGCCCGTTATTGATAATCGCTCGCAGAGCTAGGGCCGGGGCTTTTATTTAATTCACGACCATGTCCACCATTTGGCAATGTTCAGCCTGCAGCGGTTTTCGTGGATGCTGATGCTTGGGGTGTTTTGTGGAATTGGTGTTTTCATTGGCTTTTGATTGGAATTAGAGTTTGGGTTCTATTTAAATGCGAGTTCGATTTTTCTGCGATTGCAGTTTCAGCTTGAGTTTTGTTTGAGGAGGTTGACTTTCGTTTGGTTAGAGTTTCAAGTTTCTTTATATTTGATTTCTACTTTTGTATTTTGAAAGAGCTCGCAGTCGAGATTCATCTCAAGTTTGAATTTGCCCCCTTTTTTATTTGATTGGAGCTTGGATTCGATTGCAATTCAGTCATCTTGGAGTTTCAATTACCAGCTTTCGCAAATCATTTCCTTGGAATTTGAATTACTTTTGCATTGTCAAGTTCCTGGAGTTCGAATTACTTTCGCAAGTCAATTGCCTAGAAATTCGAATTACTTTTGCGAGTCAATCCCTTGGAATTTGAATTCGATTCTAATTTGGAGTATACATTCGATTGCAATTCAGTCCCCTTTAAGTTTGCATTCGACTGCATTGGATTTTGAATTCGATTCGCAATCACTTCCCTTGAACTTCAAATTTCGTTCCATTCACTTCGATCCAATTCCATTACAGTAGCCTTGGAGCATTTGAACCTCCCAAATGCCCGGACCAGCTCCGAGTGCGCTCAGACAAAGTGACGTAACCGGACAGAATAATTGTGCAAAGAATTTTGTAAAGAAAGCATCGTCGATTCCGATGGGAAACGTTCGCTGGAAACTGTGTGGCAATCGCTTTGTTCAGTCACGTTTGAAAAGTATGCGACCGTGTATGCCTTTTCGGATCATATTTAAAAGCCAGAGGCTCGCGCTCCGAGGTGTGAAGAGAAATGTAATTTCTGTTGCGTTTATGATTCGCTCAGGGGTCCTAAGATCTTCGCCTCCCCTCCGTGCAACGAAAACCATAAATTACTCGATGTGTCAGTCTAACGGAAGGCGCGTGGCGCAACCGAAAGGCAAATTTGAAAGACCTTGTGAAAATACTGGTTGCGTTAGTGGACTGACGAAACAGCGCGAAGCGATTAAAACTTGGACTTTTCCGCGGCTGAGGCAACAGAAATATCATTACACATATTTTCAAACATATACATATCACTTCCCTTTCAACACCATAACAACAGAAAAAAACAATCGATAAGAATCGTTACCCAAGGAAAACTGCAAAATAAAAATTTCACAGATATATTTATTCTATATTATGCATTCCTTAATTGTACACTTTGTACCGCAATGTAATTATTTATTTCTGTACCAACAGGTAGTGCCCTTTAAAAAATTATTATTATCATTTAAAAAGAAATCCCCGAAAGTGGTGGTGGTGGTGGTGGTGGATATATTTAAAATATCTTAGTATTAGTATTTCATAGAAAACGCAGTTACTGGTCTCTGGTAGATGCTGGGGCATTTGAAAAGTAGCGAGATCGATCGGCACGGGGGCTCGGTTTCGTAAAGAACGCACTGTGCCCTTATTAAACTAATGGGACTCGAGGCTTTCGAAACCGTGTCAGGTTTCGACACGCGAGATGAACGACCGGACGAACAAAGTTTCAAAAGTAGCCAAGATTTCGTGTGCCCCCTTATCGACCCGCTTTGTACACTGGGCTAAAAAATATCTGTCCAACTGCCGCAAATGCACAGCTTCCACGGTGGATAATTCGATTACACAATGGATGCAAGTTAACCTAACCCACAATCCCCATTCCTATTCACCTGAAAGTAGGCTTTCATCTTTAGCCTGGGACACAAATGGTATTCACTATTCTTCTAACATAAACGTACGTAAAATTCACCAGTGTCCCAGAGTTTTATTTTTCAAACTACTACAGAATTTATATTACAAACTACTTAGCTTATAATTCGTTGAAGACCCAACGGTGCAAGATTTCGTATCGATCCTTTCGGATATTATTATTCACTACCATTCGAACCAGCAGTGGCTTTTTTTTTTTATATAAATAAAAGAAAATATGGAATCGAAGAAATGAATTATCGTTTAGCGAGGAAAATAATTCTAAAAACAAGTAAAATCGGGGTAGCACACCCCCTCGGGTAAAGTTCCAGTCGCTAAGGTAGCACTGATGCACCCTTCTGGGGTAAGAACCGATTGCCTTTATGCTTCTCGAAACATTCTTCGCCGGGCAGAGGATATTTCATTTAGGACAATTAGTACACATTAATGCCCTATGCAATGCCTAATGCCAGAAGCTTTTTCAGTCGCAAAAATGACGAGCCTCTGTGTTCTAACGTTCTGCTCCAATCTTATTCTTATCTAAATCCTTATGACCTTGAAGAAATATGCTAAATAGTGATAAGTAATTTTATACCATACACAATTTTACATCGAATCTAATATTCTGCATCAATTAGTTAACACTTGCACGATACAACATTTCTTGAATATGAAGTGTTTATAAAAGGAATTATTGTAACATGCTTGGAAGATAAACTCGTAGGTATGTGCGTGTGCGCGAGTTTAGTAGCGTTTGGTGGTGATGATTGGTCGATCAGCCGCGAGGTTTAGTCGCTAATTAGTGTAATTAAGCTTGCCCCTGGGAAAAAAACCCGGTTCCTCGAGTATCCAGTAGCCGGACATGCGGTTGTGCGGACCTTGAACGTTGACCGTGATCAGCATACCTACAAAGAGGCGAGGATATGTGGCCTTGCAATCGTTGCTTCCGTTGTGGAATCGATGCTTAACATTAGATAGTGGGCAATTCTTTATTATCGAGTCGATTCATTTTAATTCCCTTCCTTTCTGCTTCGCATGCTTGGTATCAAAGTGAACTTGTTACACTTTCAACTGTTTGCTGAACTCTTAATAATCGAGCCATTTCCAGGTAGCGATTTATTGTTGTATAAATGGTTAAGATGTGGAAGTAAAGGAGGAAGATAAGGAAGGAGAATTATAGCGGTTTAAGAACGGTAAAAAATGGTCTGAAAAGCAATTTCAGGGATTCTATAGCGTAATTGCGATTATCGTTTGTTAATATATATTTCAGTTGATCTAGGTTGAACGTGTTAGATGATTTTCTTGAGCTACAGAAGACCAGAATACTATTTTACTAGAACATAACAATCCAATCCGAACAGTAGTTAATCATCCAAACGAAACTAGCCGAACATCCTCGAGTTCGATTTCATCGGAGCGCACTCCTATGTTACAAAAGATCACTGCTAAAACAGGGACCAACAAACAGAGTGTTCTGATTTGCTCGCACCTCTTGATAAAATAAAAGCCAATTAAAAGCTCGGTCGCTCGAGTAACCGTGGGAGACACGTTTTGCAACGCGGTTTCAGCATCTGTCACCAGTAGAATTTATCAGCTGAGAAGAATTCACCAGCCAACGATTGCAAGAGTATCGAAAAAGGGGGGCGCACGCTTGTGATCGGAACGGAAATGGGAATGTGCGAGCGGGATCATAAAGCGTTCATTCGAGGGATCCGGATACATCTTGTATTGTCTGCTCACCGCGGATATCCGTATTAGCCGGTCAATGCTAACGTACAATTATCTAGCACAATGGCAGATATTGTGCGCGTTATTGAGTACGCCGCGCGCGCAGCGTCCAAATGGACCTTGTTCCTTAGGGACCTCCGCAACAGCTACTTAGTTCCACGAGTCTACAAGCAGCGACCCTTTAGAACTTTGGCCATTATCGAATAGAGGAGATTTGCATACAGGGGCTAGCTCGTACAGATGGTGGACCAATCCGGGGGTAAATTTCATTCGAAAAGATCTGTTTAAGAGTGGTCATTGGGGGGAGAAATGATACGTATGCGTAAGGGGTCGTTCTTAAATTATGTAACCCTTTTTTGGGGGGAGTATTTTCTTAACCTAATTTGGTATATGAATAGCCTAAAACGTGGCATTTCATTGCACACGCAAAATGTAGGAAAATGAATTAGGTACATAAACCTTTAAAAGAAATTTAATAACTGAAATAAAGAAATATTAGGTAAGGCAGGAGGGATAGAGTTGGAATATAAAATCTGACGGATTCTTATACCGAGCAGGGAGGAGGTAAGAAATCGTCAAAATTCCCCTTACGTAACTTGAGGCATTGAGAGAAAAAACGGACTAACCCATATTGGAAAAAATTAACTTTTCCTATTTTATATGATTAGTAGGCGCAGTCTATTGGAATACAAAACTAACTAATTTTCGCAAAAAATATGGGTTAGTCTGTTTTTGCTCTCAATGCCTCGTTTAAGAATGCCCCCTAATACCTACGTTGTGAAAGACATAGTAGGGCACGAAGCAATGACTGAGATAGCGAGTGATAGAAGCATTAACATTCATTTTACACTTTATCACTTTACTACATTCCTGGTATACCTAATTAACCCTTGCACTTCCAATCGGTTACCAATCGACCCTATGAGCACAGGGTCCATATTGACCCGTAACATACTCTCGCGCGTGCTATATGTACCTACATAGAAGACCCCGCACAAGTGGTAGCTAACGGTCAATTAGTAGCACAAGTAATCTGTGATAATCCCTTCTCTAAATACACGCTGGTACGTAACTGCCGTGTTAACCCTGGAACGGCACTGTGTGGGTCGTTTCAGAAACTTTTCATGTTCTCCATAAACGTGTCCAGTAGCGCACTAAGTATTTAATTTTCGGAGGAGCCGAGTTGAGCGGATAAAAATATTTCTAATGCGAATTCAGTAAAATTCATCGAGTGATTATAAAAATTTATTTAAAGAATAAAATGCATTTTTGCGCCGCTGAGCGAATACACGCTATTCACTCCCAAATGTCAATTTTCTTAAACAGTGTAAACGAAAGCTTTTCTAAATATGCCCAAAGAAAATTGCGAAAGAATTGTTGAAAAGCGGTAAGTGAATTTAGAAATATCGGAATTTCAATCCAGACCGCCAGACACACTCCCAAAGTGTAACAGCGTCGTTCTAGGGTTGAAATACAGAAGGAAGGCTAGACGCAGACCATGGTGATCGTTCGCCCGGGATATAGTCGGTAGCCTTTGTCACGCGCGAGGCACGAGATCTCCTTCCACGGCGGTTACATGTTTCCTAATCCTCCCTGGCTACGGTGTACGGACAGCGGTGTGTAGTGACGCAACCGTTTTCCTGAATTTCAGGCGTTGACCGTGGGCGACAAAGGTTGCGAGGCGCTGCTACAGGCCCACCTCCGATTAGGCGGCACCGGAGCGGCGAGCGGGGTCGCGGGTGTGGTGGAGGCATCTGGAGGTCGACGGTACCTCCTGCTAGAGGGCCACCACGGTGACCTGCACGCCTACGTAAGGGCACGCAGGAGGCTGCGGGAACCGGAGGCCAGGCGTCTCTTCCGGCAGGCGGCCAGGGCTGTGGCTACATGCCACGAGTACGGGGTCGTGCTCAGAGACCTGAAGCTCAGGAAGTTCGTTTTCGCCGACGAAGCAAGGTAAGAACGTTGATCAGATCGCCGGTTCCATACCCATAATCAGCGGGTAATGTTAACGCAAAAATTCCCATGCCTTCTGTTCGCTCAAATTTACTCGAATTATATACGTCATGGTCTTGAGTGCGCACTAAAGAGGCGCGTCTACAGGCTGTTGAAAAAATGATCGCTCACTGCTTTCACGGCTGAATCTAGAATCGGTGGACATTTGTAGAAAATAGCTACTTGTTTGCAATATTAAAAATTAATATTATTTTTTTTTTTTGAGGTAACACATTTTGCTCGTTAAAAGGAACCATATGTCGCGGACGCACCGATTTCTCTCTAAAAAAAAAAGAAAGATAAAAATTAAAGTGGATTATTCTGTATTTTCAATTCTGGTAAATAGATTTAAGTTGCGCACATTGGAAAACACCTATATTGCACCGAAGAGTTAGTAGTAATCGTTATTTTAGATTCTCGCAATTAGCTTGTCGCTCCTTTTCGAGAAAATTTACTCTTCTGATCTCTTCCAAAGGGCCTAGCAGAGTAAGCATAGGGAAACGGCCCCACCACCAATTTGATCATTTATGCTTGTTAAAATAATGCTCTTTGCATGAAAAACTACTATGAGTAATTTCAGACCTGTAACCCCTCCCGTAAGGGTGATATAGGGACAACAATCCCAAACTTTATGATTTGTTTTCTCGAAAACTACTTAAGATATTTGAATGCGACAAGTTGCAAATATTAGGTACTTACTGACTCTACTGAATCTATTTTTTCCAAATTTGGGAGTGATAATTAAGGGTGGAAATAAAGGAATAATAGCTAAGTAGTGAGGCGATAAGGAGGGACTTTTTGAAATTCCATTCCCACCGGGGTGAATAAAGGTATCATGTTTTCTCAGACTCCTCGATATCAACTTGGTTTTTACTTACAAAGGTTACCCACACAATTGCAAAAGCCCAAAAATACATACATAAATGTTCGTTAAACAAAAATTACTTTAGAAAAATTACTTTTAAAAAGAAACAGATATAAAAGTAATTCTTTTTAATTACTCTATTTCGTTAGCCATTGATGAATATGAAATAACGCATCTAGCGACAGAGATCTTTTGGTAGCGCGATCCTTGAAGAATTTCGCAAAGATTAGTAAATTTGCATGGAGAAGAAGTGCTTCGTGTCGCAAGTTTTGCGCAAGTTACACCCGTCGCTGAGGTGTTGGTGGCAAAGCAGACAGTTCTCGCTCAGGTTTCATAATTCCCAGATGAAAGGCTTGCGGCTTATTGATTTATTTGCATTTCTCTGTAAGAACGGGGGCAAGGTATCGCGATAGAGGCGCAGCGTGCTCGTCTAGCGCACAGAACGTCGGGGAGCACTCGGGGTGACAAACTAGCTGCTAATTCGACGCGACTGTTAATGATACGCTACGCCCACGTATCGTTTGTGGCATTCCTCGAGCGAGTGAGAGGACCACGCGGTTGCAGAGCCATGGAAAACCAGTTCATATTCGTTTCATTTCCATATTCGCCTGTGATTCTTTCGCGCGTTCGCGCATAGAAAAGAGATACTCCCCTGGAAAAAGGGAGCGAGTAAGTACTCGTGCACCTACATAAATTAACTTCCCCTTCACTCAACCGAGCAGAATAATCACCCGCCCACGCTCGATGAATTCCGTTCTATTATCAGCTGTTAATTCCAACCGACTGTGTCATTAACGATTTAAGAAATTGAAAGCCCCTGTGTTATGCAAAGGAACGTGACCAAAGCAGTGATAGTGCAGCCCCGTGATAAGGGCTTCTACCCCCCAGGGTTCTCCGGTATGCAAGGTCCGATTCCTCGTATCAGAATGTTGCCAGGAAGCGCGCGGCGTCGGCCAACGGGCGAGCGGAATGAATTGGAGGAACGAGCGGATCGCGGCACGCGAGACCACGCCACGTCCAGCTATTCGCTAGGCGTGTTCGCCGCGCGGACTAAACGTGACAGCGGCGAGCGCAATACGCGACGCACCCACACCCACACCCACAGCGTGCAGGCTCTCGAGGGTAACCGCGCACGCGCAGCAACCACCACGAAAGTCTAACGGGTGAGACTCGACCGGGCGTGTACCGGCGCGGCCGGCGGTGTCCTCGCGAGTTTCGTACACACAGGCGCCGATTAAAAGCCACGGGTTCTCGCGAGCTGCGCGCCCGCCGTGTGTTGTGTGTGTCGGCGCGGCGTTGGCCAATCGCGCCTTGCGCTCGCATTCCTGCCGCTCGGCGAGCTGCTCCCGCGCGTAGAATAACGAGAAGCGAGAAGCGAGAAGGAAAGATCAGCGAGTGATAGGGCCGGGGGAGAGAGGTGAGGGGCACCAGGGCGGGAGAGGAGGACGGGGAATGTTGCAAGCCAGAAAAGCATATTGGTTCATCGGCTGCAGGGATTTTGAAACGCTGGTATAATTAGGAAACGCGTGGTTCGTTCTACCTCCCAGAACTCCCGAGTCCAGGCGCGCGCGTAAGCCTCTCTTTTATCTAGGATATTGCGTTAGGCGCGCGGGGCATTTCTCGTTCACCTCCTGCTCCGATAACAGTCTAGTGCTCCTTCCGCGCTTAGGAGTACTTCGGTGTGGATGTTGTTGGAGAGGGCTTTTTCGATGCGCGGAATAACGCAAGTCGAGGATGATTAGCTTCTTTTTGGTGTAGATAAACATTGGAGTTAAGTGGTTCTCAAGAAGCGTAACAAGACGCTCCACTGACGAACCTGCAAGATCAAACTTTAAATTGTATAAGAAGATTGTAAAAAGTTGTTTATGTAAGAAATACACAATCTGTACAAAACAGTTAATTATCACAAAACGATGCTCTAGGAATCATTGATGCCCATGAGTTTCTACACTCTAACCTTAGGAAGACGACGAATGGTGGACATGAGACATTTCTATCGTACACGGGTTTCGCGAAGGAATCAAATATAAAATGAATTACTTAATTAAAATTATACATACATAAAAATAATGATTTATGTTCATTTGCTACATAAAATAAGTGTATCTCCGGTATGATTTTTACAAATAAATTTACTGCGATTTCGGAATTTTGCCGTGATTCGTTCTACAAGCTTTAAGCTCGATTCTTTTTTTAAATCGCTCTAACAAATCACCGTTTCCTCCTGTATGCCGGCGTCACCGAATACTCGGCCATTGAACTCCGAAAATATCAGGCGGCTGCTGATTTCATTGGTAAATCGCGAGAAAGACCGGCTGTCCTTCGAGCTGTTTAGAAATAACCAGTACGATAGTGAACGCGGTTTAAAAAAAATATTTGAAAAGTCTGCCACTGTTTTGGCGGCCGAAACAAGTTACTTGCGATAGAGGGATTGGACTTTTAAGAATCCCCGCTGGAAACGAATGGCAGAAGGTGTCCGAAGGTTCCTGAAGGAACGAATCGGTTTCGCATTAACCGTTTGCTACAAATATGATTACGATAGTTGGCAGTGCGCAATACGATACACGTAACTATCCCGCTGTCTTGCAGCAATCGTGCTTATGCAAATACACCAGTGTTTCCTCTGGCTGGGATATTAGCATCAGGGCATCAGGCTTTTTGCTCGCTGTTATGGATTGCTTTTTTTAAATCTTCTCGCACACGCGCGTTCGATTCTGCCGATCGATACTTACCTACTTTAATCACAATTTAATGGAACTCGAATCTTTTGAAGTTTTATCAAAGTTCACACTTCGTCCCTCTATCTTACGCTCTTCGCTTTACCTTGCTTTAATCAGCAATCCGCCTTTTTCGCGGTGTCGCATCACTTGCAGACATATTTACATTCGTTTCTTTATTCATATGCGTCGGGGGCTTTTAAATCTTCTGAATTCTTCGTTTAGAAATTCTTTATGCTCGGGATTTAATTTTTGGGGGGAGCCAAGTTGAAGGGATAAAAATATTTTTAATGCAAATTCAATAAAATTCATTAGGTGATTATAAAAATTTATTTATTTAAAGACTAAAACACTGCCCTCCTCTCTACTTGCGCCACTGGTAGAAATAGACCGCGTTAAGGAAATTCTACAGAATCTTTTGAGGAATTTTTGTAATGGCGATGGTGATAAGGCAGAGGTTTAAGGAAACGTGAGTCAGAGTCTGTATTACAAAGACTAGGATGAAGCTGGGACAGCTTCGAGTAAGTTCAAACATATTTGCTGTTCGCTGGCACGAATTGACACAGTGTGAGACACCAACCAGCCATTCTTCGCGAATTCTATCCAACGATCCTTGCACTTGAAACATTTCTAGGGCATTCGCAGGCTGTCACAGCGGAGGCGCTACTTTGCTTCAACTACGAATAATCTAGCAGGATTAGAATTATAATTTTCCTTCTTTTCCTCCTGTCCTTCTCGAGGGCACATGATTCAACGTGTCAAGCTAACTGCGTGTTTCTCTTTAGCGCCACGTGAACGTGTTTCCGCGGCGAGGGATACCAGCGTTCTTTCACGCTGATAGTTTCGAATATTTATTTCATAAGAAAGCTCGAAATTCACTTTGTATATACTTCATCGACGAGTCAACTAGCAATTAAAATTTCAATTCCACAATCTCTATTAGATCCTGGCGAAACTATGGCCAATGCATCGGCGAGATCCTCCCAATGAAAATGAGTCCAAACACAACCCTGTTCTGACTACTTTTAATCAAAATTCAAATTTGATGCCCAAAATTCGTAAAATTAAAAATGACCGGAGTAATGTCACGTTTGGACCCATTTCCATGGTGAAAAAACTCGCTTTTCCATTGGTAACACTCTCGCGAAGATTCAATAACCCATACAGAAGTTAACATTTTCACCTAGCTGGAAAAAACTTTGCCAGGCGGGGCCGATTAGTTAGAAATGCCTGAGCAATTTAAAGGGTCACTTCCCGAAAGTCTACGCCGCTGAAAGCGTTAAAAAAGTGAGAACTGTATCGTCCGAGATCGCGTCGCCTTGTAACAGAGGCGAGTGACACAGAGCTGGCGATGACGCGATCAAAGAGCCGGGGATCTTTGTCTCCGCGGCGAGGAGACCTCGCACGATCGTGCCTCCTCCTCCCGTCTCGCGCGGCTAATTCTGGCGTACAGCATCATAGGATTCATTGGCATCAAGGTTCTTGACACTCCGGCTTTCCTCTCGCCCGGTCTATGCTCTCCGCCTCGACCCTGGGCCCAATCCCGATCGGGGGGCCTGATAACGGAGGATCGGGTCAGCGTTTCATTTCCATTCGAGTCCTTGGCGCTTTCGTTACACCACCTTCCGTTCATCGGGGCCGACGAGCAACCGATCGATCGAATCAACGGTTTCCCGGATGTGCCTTTTTATGGAGTTCAAGTGTCTCGGTTGAACTGGCTGATAATGCGCGAAGCAGCACGCATATATACGGAACGGGGAAATCGTTTCCCTCGGCCGGAAGTCTTGGGCCAGCTGCGGTGAACTGTGGCATTGAATTCCGTTCAGGGGTTCGATGAATTCGATGAATTCGATGAATTCGATGAATTCGATGTAGAATACGATTTCGCTGGAATTCTATGATCGCGTGACGTTTCTTGTTTGAGGATTTTGTGTATCGAAGAAGGTGGGGGTAGTAGATTGGAAATTAGAGCAGATTTATGTAGTTCGCGAGATCACGGCGTAGAACGTATTGTAGGCTGTATGGTTATGGAGGTTTAGAACTGAAATTACTTAAAACCCTGCGGAATCTTTCTATATAGAGAGTTAATTACCGAGTTTTCGAGCTTATAGAGCTGCTGACAGTGAAGAATTTGATCAATTTTTTATTTTTAACTTCACGTAGGATAATAAGCTTTTCTTTATTTCGCCAGCTTCCATGCGCTCCATTTTACCTTAGCCCCTGGCATCGGGGAAGGGAGTGAGTGGGAATGTTTTTAAGAGAGCCGAGATCCGGAAGCAAGAAAAAAGGAGTAATGGGGGCGGGAAGAAAGAATAAGTGAGTGGCCGGGTAGCAGTGCCGAGACGCGGTGGTTTCTCAAGCACGCTCTCGAATACATACGCTACACGAGCCTCTCGAGGAAATCGCTGCGCTAGAATTTACCTACCGTCCGTCGGGGTTCTTGAACCCACCGCGTGTCGTGTAGGAGTCAGTCACTGGCGCGAGTGAAAGTTTTGCGAAGAAAGCTGCGGCCCGCTATCCCTGGCGCGTGACTCGCGCATCCGAAACGGGCGAAACCCGGTTTCTTCTCGGGGCCGTTGACACGCGCTTCACCGATTTTCAAGATCGTGCGACGTCTAAGCTCTCCCCTTTCCTCTTTTCGTCGGCGTTGAGACTCGATGAAAGCCTGGAGTTCCGGCGATTCAAAGGGACTTAGGGATCTACTAGGGGTCTGAGGCATTTGGAGATCTGAAGATCCTAAAGATCTGGGCATCTAAGGATCTGTGGAGCTTGCAGATCTGAGAATCTGGGAATTTGGGAATTTGGGGATCTATGAATCTGAGAAACTTGGAGATCTACAAATCTGAAACTCTCAAGAGATCTGGAGATGGTTGACTTTTAAAAATAGTAACTCAGATTTGATAACAAGTACTACCCACGTGTCTATACAAGTATGTACAGCTGTATAGCGTAAACCCTCTAGTCGCGTTTCTTAATCATACTCATAAGCGTACCCAGTACCGAAATGGTAACGATATCGATTCTTAGGTAACCCAGGGACACGTTCCGCGCAGAATTCATGCACTATTACGTACATTCAGGGTCTAGGCACGCGAAGGTTGTGAATAGGCATGTTGAGTCTGTAGGGCCCTGCAGTGAATGGCGAAGAACAGTTAACGAACGATTACGTCAGTACACATCGACCAAGTGTCTCGATTAAGAACGAGCATCGTGGAGGGCTTAAAGTTGCTCAAGACCCGAGAATATTGCGTATACGCACGCACTCTCGGCAGTCCGTATTAAATGTATTCTGAGAACGTCACTGTTGGCACAGTGAGCTCCAATTTCAAATAGTTTGGTCACTAGCTTCGTAACTTGGTAATTACATTTGCAATTCTTATGAAAAACGAGTGCCTTACTCTAGGATGAGAGAATCAAACTTTATTTGCAATTTAAATGTGTACCGAGATAAATTATATTAGTTACCAGAGAATCTAGAAACTAGACTTTTGAAACTAGACCCAACTTTTACGCACAATATCCTAGATTCTCTACTAACTCCTTTAGAAAAGATCCATAACTAACAACGTAACCAATTGACAGTAAACATTAATTTACATTAAACCCACTCAATTGGTATAATCACAATACGCGCAGTGCTGGATTAACCCGCGAGCAAAATAAGCACGTGCTTAGGGGGCATCAGGAGAAAAGGGGCACCATAGAAATTTTCTGAATTTTAAAATCGAACTTTTATTAGAAACACTTTCTAGTGAAATTATCAAAAATGCCTAAGAAGTCGTACATTGCATCGAAGTGCTCACCCTGTATGTATAAGGGGGCATCAAAATCTTTTAAGTGCTTAGGGCCTCTGAAGGTCTTAACCTGGCCCCACACGCAACTACGAATACTTACCAAAAATTAGGTATCATTAGCCACAGCCCAATTTCTAGAATCGCTCTCACGTACTCTCACCTATGTACGTGAACAGATGATCGACATCGTTTAAGAATCCCGCAGCTCTCCATTCACCTTGCAAAAGTCCCCTTTACTCGCCCGTGATGAAAGCTCGAAGGAAGCATTACGCCAGTTGCGTATCGATCGGCTATCGTAATCGGTGTGAGAAGGAGCATCGTGGAAAGCTTGATGTTACCCAAGAACCAGGAATATTACGTACGCGCATCGCTCTTCGACTTCCGTGTTTTGCAGGTTGATCAACTGTCGGCTGGCGAGTCCAGCACTCTCCTTTATTTCACCAGACTCCCCGTTTCGCCTGTTGTTTCACGGTAATCTGCCGGGTATCTCGTCGCTGTTGGACGCCACCGCGATGGATTGCTGAATTGAAAATATCTGCTTCGCCTTCGGGCGCTACGTAAAAGGTTGCTGCGCGGTGTCGATGGTGTCATAATTTTTCTATTCGATCACACCTCGCGCAACCGTCCAGTCGATTATAAATTATTTCGCCGGTGCATGGCGATACGATCGATAGCAATTGATGTCTCATCTTTAGTTTCTGCTATCCATTCGCTACCAAATAGAATCGTCTTTCATTGAATTTTTATGTACGCATCGTTGCTGAAACCTTGGAGCTTTCCTATCAGTAGCTTTTTAATTTCTCAAGTGTTCGTTTAACTGCATCTTACAAATAAGATTCAGATATCTGCGTTACAGATACATATCAAGTAAAACTGAGCTTCCAGGCTTATAAGTACTAAGCATTTAACTTCCATTTAGAAGATTCCTCTGCTGCATGAAATACCTCTTTCGAGCCACAGAAGAATCGTTTACAAATTCCCTTATTGTAACCTCCGCTATATTTCCACTTAATTGAAAAAGAAAGTTTCATTTTCGACAAGAAAAGAAAACGACTGTCTACTTAGGGACCCTTAAATGATAAAACTCCACAAAGCCCATTCCTGCCGATTATAATCACCTCTAACCACGGAACTCCGCTCTGCTTACAGGACACGGCTCCGCCTGGAGAGCCTGGAGGACGCCGTGATCGTGGAGGACGAGGACGACAAGCTGACCGACCGGAGAGGCTGCCCCGCGTACGTGGCGCCGGAAGTGCTGCGCTCTGGCCGGGCGTACTCCGGAAAGGCAGCTGATATCTGGTCCCTGGGAGTGCTGATGTACACGATGCTGGTGGGTCGTTACCCGTTCAACGACGCCGAGCACGCATCCCTGTTCGCCAAGATCTCGCGGGGCCAGTTCGCGGTCCCCGAGGGCCTGAGTCCGCGCGCGCGATGCCTGATACGCTCGCTGCTGCGAAAGGAGCCGTCCGAGCGACCCTACGCCGAGGACGTGCCACGGCACCCGTGGCTCTCCAAGCCCCTCCGTGTCTGCACGGCGTCCAGCCGGTCCTCGTGCCAGGATCAAGTCGTACCAGAGCTACCTAACAATCCTCAAGACTGACTCTTCCCGGAGAAGAAACTATATTCCGCGCGCGCTGAGGCCAGCTTCCCGTCTTAATCCTCTATCTGGCTTGGGGGAGACGCCTGGAGGTTGTGGCATGGCTTTAGTCTCTTCGCTATGACGATTCATGATGCACACACTGGAAGTTGCCAAATTCTATTCTGTAGATAGGGTAGGTAGGATGTTCTCGGATTCGCGGTGAAGGAAAGGCTGCGATTATTGGGGCCGAAGATGTGGAGTGCCGTTTTTGAAGATTTTTTACGCGACGTCAGTATAAACGGTGGTGGTGGACGTTACGGATCGAGGTGGTTCGTTTGGGTTTGGTGATTGACTCCTGTGCGAAGAGTGGTTTGATGCGTGTAGGAGATCTTGCGAAGCTTCGATGGCCGAGGATTAACAGGATTGTGCGATGAATGTAACGCTGAACTATGTAACTGTGTGTACACTTTATACGCTGATGCTTTGGGTACAGCAGTGGTGGGGGGAGTAGAATGTTATCCTGTCCGTTAGAATCGAAACTCGTATAATGCCAATTGCTTGACTTATGGATGTCCTGGCGTATTACCGGCGTTCGGGAGATTCAGGCATCGTAGCAATAAAACCTCCTAATTTAAGCTAAACGAGACTAAACTAACGTTGGTACAGAGAAAAGCCTCGCTTCGCTTGATTTTACCAGCATCAACTGGATATCTTAGTGGGTCACGTTAAAAATTGTAATTCAAGCTATATACGATGAAATATTTGGGACCTTGCAGCAAGAGGGGTGCAGCTCTATTCTTAGCAGTTTCTCAATTATGACGTGTGATATAATTGTGTGAAAAAAAAATTCTACATCGTTTGGTGCGCGTTTGATGGAAATCCGATAAGAAATGAGTAATTTATCGCAAATAAATAAAAATATAAATATTAATATTTTTCTTATAGAATATTTTTACGCCAAAAATAAAAATAAAAACTCATCACCTTAATAACTACCACTTATCGTGTAAATATGAAGCTGCACCCCCCTTGCTGCAAGGTCCCCAAGTAATTGTACCAACCCTCCGATACTTGGGATTTCAGTTAGGTGTAGCTAACGAACCAAAACTTTACACCCTTTATCACGCCATAAAAAAGTCTGCTTAGTACAGAAAAGTGTTACGACCACGATGCTTTTGTATTATTATTACACCTTGTGACCTCACCTCCTGTTCAGAAACACACAGGAACACACAAAAGCTGCGGTGATCTGTACCAAAGTTCTTGCAGTCGAAATTCCTCAGTCAAGAATCTTTATAATCGGCATTCGAAACCGAGCTCGTTCGGAGGCAATTTCGCTCTACATTTTCGGCCCACTTTTGTACGACGCCGTCACCCAAGAACATCCTACGCCCCAGGCGTTTTTAAAAGCGCGATGTTCCTTCGCATGTGATGTTACGTAATAGGTAACATGAATCGGATAGAAAACCTCGTCTATATGCTTTCGTGCGCCGGCTGTGCGTAAAAGCCATGTGTATATAATCGAAAGGATACCAAATAAAGGGTTAAATGTTACATCTGTCGTATCGAGGGATCGCTGGGTCCTAAATCTTTTTTTCTTTCATCCCGTCCACGCTACGAATGGAGAAGGCCTAGGATCAGGATAGACTTCGTTGTAACAAGCTAGAGAAGGTCTAATGGGATATGATCGTTACATGAATCGTTCGTTAACAAAGTCTCGCGAGCTGATTGGTTTCTCTATTTTTTTTTAAATCTGCACTTAGAATTTTCGGACATCGTTTTTCTTTTCCTTGTTAAAATTCTATTGTTTCTAATAAGCTCGTGTGTCTTTATACTATCGCGTATGGAACTTGTTGAGATGTTAAGTATGCTTTATTAAAGAAAATGAGTGTCGATGCTGTGAAATTAATTTGTTAAAGAGTACATTCTTTGCCCATTCATTCTGAAAGCGGACAGTAATTCCATTTCACTGTTTGAGCCGTTTCAAAAATTTCTACCAATCAAGGTATAAACACACATATTTATTATTGCCTATTACTCTACGTGTCGGTGTTGAGTACATTATAATGGTTCTGGAGGAGTAGCGATTGCAATTAATTATGCCTTGGTTTGTAGAATTTGCGTTTTCAAAATTCTCGTAACGTTGCCGGATCATCGGATGTCGGTTTAGTTTGATGAGTAAAGTACCAAGTGTTCTTGTATTTGATATCTATACAAATTTATTTTCTAACTTCTGCGGGCATAAAGTTAAGTTAAGTGGAAGATTAACGAATGCGTGTGTTGGACATGAGTGTAAGAGACTCTTTTTTCCTTTTATATTTTCTAATGCGATTCTCTGTGCGCCGAATGCGATCATTTCAGTCAGGGTACAATGGTGAGAGCGTTCGCTGACGCTAAAATGTATATAAGTTCAGTCCACTAAGTCCTACTAAATCGTAAAAGATAGGAAACATTAATGAAACGTTATGTACATAAAACAAATAAAGTGGCGTTTACGATACATCGTCTTGCTTCGAAGGTGTGTTCTGCTCTGAGGAAGGTTACGTTACGAAATCTTACGAAGACTGAACTAATCGCTATTTAAACTAATCAAGCTTTAATACTATGCAGTGAAAATAAAGTAAAAGCCTCATAGCAGACTATACTATGCAGAAGAATCTCTTACAAAATAATTACAATTATTGGCAGAGCCTTTGAAGAGTTTACATCTTCAGTTTGGTAAGTAAAGCTTGCGTGTATTAAATTGATAGAAAATTTATTTGCGATTTAAATATATACTGAGAAAAATCGTATTAGTTGCGAGAGAAACGCAGGGAGACTCTAGAAACTGTGATAGTTAAATAAAAATATAAATAACGGAGCAGCTAAAGTAGAATAAATCACTTGCCACGACTGAAGAGAACAAAGTAAATGTTCTCTTTAGTAATCGAGTAAATGCAATGTAACGGATAAAAAAAATACAGAGCCTTTTAAATACAATAACATTATTAATAAATGTCTAATTAAGCAGCACGTCAAGTTTCTAAAACTTAATTCTTCAGTTTCTAATACTTATTTTTTATTATATCGTATAGGTAATGTGATAGCAATAAGCATTAGTAATTGTTTATGTTACATATGTATTATTAAATATTATCAACTTATTATTTTCGAAAAAATACCAAAACTGTTCGATTCAAATGGATCATGAAACGTGTGACGTGTACTAACGACAGATTCACGTAAGTACGTTGGATCAGGAAATTCGCTCGAGTTAACAGGAACACAGAATGCTAAAGGAGGTCGAGATAGCTCATTGTCAGACAGAGAGAGAGAGAGAGAGAGAGAGCGCTAGTGCGTGCGACAAGGGTAGAGGTATTCGGCATCAATTCAGCATCGAAGATATTACACAGTCTCAGAAAATTAACGAATTTTCTCTGCGAATAATTTACGCACTTTTGATGGCAAATGTTCTTGTACCCTCTGTATACATAACAGAATTACGAATATATTTACGCGCGTATGCTATGAAAATTACGGGAAACAAAAAGAATATAGTGGTCTTTTTTTAAGGCGGGGGCCTCCTGGAGAGGGACATCAATACACTCAGGATTTTTAATAAATTATAGATTTTCCACTAATAATTTACGTACTTTCACAATCTCGTCGCAAAGCATAATCCAATTTACACAGTTTCTGAATTTCATTCGCGAAGATCCTTAACATCCCTGAGCACCTCTCTGTTCGCGCATATGCTACCTAAAAGTCAGTACCTAATAATTATTAATATTAAATGTTTTCCCTATCCGTAATATTCTTGTTGCACGCGAGCGCTGATCGTCCCAATAGGAGCAAAAATTTAGAGATGATGACAGAGATGCATGATGCGAAAGAAGGTGCAACGAAGGAGAGAGAAGGGTAGTTTGTGCGATAAAGCCACTAACTTTGGTTAGGCGCGCCTAATAGTTTCGTGCCCCTGGTAGCAGGAGCGCATCACCCCAGGAAGTAACGATTAAAGTGAAAGGGAATGATGCTTAGAAAAAGACAAAGATATAGAGAACGAGATAGATTCTGATTCTCTGTATTCTGTAGGCTACAGATTGTACATGATCGACTGAGTGCTATGGTATATAGTTGGAAAACGTATATTTTAGGTTAAGAAGTGTTGAATTTTAAATAAGAAAGATTGCTTGCAAAATGTGCTCCAGGGAATAGCTAAGGGTCTATGATATATCGAGGTACATCTGCAAAAGTACGTAAATCATTCTTGGAATCATTATTGTAAATCATTATTATCCTTCGAATGTGTTGTGGAATATGTGACAGGTATTCTAATAGTGTCCAAGAATATATAGTAACTAGGTAATTCACTATAATCAATTATATGGATAAGTAGTCGAAAGCCTATATTTTTGGATTGAACTGCAAAAATTTAAATATTTGGTAGAAAACACGTCTGTTTCAACCGTGCTCGTTAACTTTTAGTAACTACCTAATTAATTATCAATAGAATAGTAATAAATATCAAATGGGAAAGTAGTTAAGAGTCTACGCTTGGGATACAATTGCGAAAGTAGATAAATTATTTTTAGAAAATGGGAAAATTCATTCATTCATTTTCTGTGACCGTTCAATGGAAAGAAGGTTATGTATATCGAAGAACAAAGAGTATCTTCGATCCTTTATTTATTTATAATCTGAGGTCTTATGCCACTGCTAGAGGCATTGCAGTTAATTGCCCAAACATTTTCAGTAACAGAATTCTTTATTTATTGGTACAAAATGCATTTTACATATTTATTCAATTTAGCGACCGAGAAATGATTGTCCACCTGGCGGCAACGCCTGCGAACCAAGACGCCCCATTCAATATATGCAAATGTAAAACTATTTGTTTATTCATATATTTATTTACATTCTGCGCATTTACGTTGCTTAAGAAACACAATATAGGTAAATCATGCGATAATCTTAAACACAATATTCTAAATTTATTTTCATAAAAGTGTACAAAAGCGGGTCTTTTGAATGAAAGAAATTATTCTCCAATACCATTGCGCGATAAATTATAGAGAATCTCTTACGCGATATATGTCGTCGAATTGCAAGTAGCCGCATGAACGAACAAATTTTTACATCGAAGGAAAGTATTTAGTTTTCCATAGGTATTGAAAATTCAAATATTTACTCCATTAAAAATATTACAATCGAATAATACGGTAACATAAAGTCCACGGTACTTCTAAACCAGTCCCTGCATTACGCACGAAAAAGAAAGTATACACACTAATATGAAACAACTTAATTACAAATCATAAAAAATAAACGGACAATGTAGGTTGCAATTACATACGTCGGGCAAGGGTGATGCAATTACTCGCTTTCCTTAACAAGTGAAATCGTTTACAAACATGAAACCGCGATCGTAACGGAGACCCTGCCGTTGCTTTCCGCCAAGTGTAGGGTATTTGATCGATGATCAAGATTCGAACGGAAATAGACATTGCTTCCCTAATCGGACCGTTGCTGTTCGATCGCCGTCCGATCGACTTATTTTAAACCATTGTCCCGCCGTAACGCAGCGGCAGCGTACACCGACCGTACACTCTACGAGTGCGACCGTGTCGAAACTCGAATGTGAAAAATGGCCGCGAACGTGAGAACAGGTGAGTGGTGTATGTGCAAGAGCTGTCAGTGTGGATCGCATCGCCGTCATTCGAGCGTAATTGAATGGCTCGTCCAGCTCGGAGAATCCGGTGCTACGTGCATTCAAATATCATCGCCTGTTGCTCGCGTGGCTGAGATTGCGGGCGAATATTCGTTGCTACGTCACGGCTCTCGGGCTCGCACGTCAAACGGCCGAGTGTATCGCGATTCGCGAAATCTCTGCCGTTATCGCCGCGCCTGCGGATCGCGTCAAAAGATATCTGACGTTCCACGGTGGGCGTATAACCGTGGCGCAGATCCTCCATTCCCGTAAGCACGGCTCCGTTCCATCTCGCAGATGTTCCCTCGCACCTTCTCTTCCTACGCATCCGCATCCGCGCTGCGCGTGCACCACGAGTGTATAGGAGAGAATCTGTGGGAGCGGTGCAGTGGCACGGCGCGATAGCGTGCCCCGACCAAATCGCTTTCCAACTAATCATCTCAGTTCTCGTTTGCTCGTAGAAATGCGCATTCCTACGCGCTCGGCTCCTCGTCCACCTGTCACTGCAACGGCACAAAGAAGCGTTCTTTGGAGCAGCACGTAAGTGTCATGTTGCTTTAAACACGCAATTCCTTCGTCCTTGCTTCTATCGCGCGCGTGGTCAATGTTTTCCTTTGTACGCAGGATGCCTGCGTTGGCATAGTCGGAGTGGGTTTCGAGTTATTTCCGACAGTCGCGACGAAAGGAATCGTTGAGGATAACGAGTATGTTCGGCTAGCGGGGAATTTCAATAGTTATAGTTTCCTGGACATTGTTTTCTTTTAATTGAAATCAAGGTCACCTCTGGTTTGCTTCAAGCAGAATCGTATAATCTTTCTGCGTAACATAGGGGGCGTTAAAGCGAATGGATAGTAGCGAAGGATTTTTGTAAGGGGTAGGACCGTCTTTGAGCGTTGGTCTGCATAAGAGAACGTAGCTTCGCGCGTGTTTCTTTCGCACTTATTAATTGCCAGTAATACGTATATTTTATTTAGTTTTTTAGACGATTTATTGGGTGTCCTCTATGTTAATACGAAAAAGCATGTACAGTCCCAGAATCACGCTGACCTTGATATCTTATAGAGAAAAATATGTATATACGTTATGTTTATTCTTGCGATTCGTTACAAGTTCAACTCACTTACTAAACTATCGGAAGTAGTTGAAAATCTTATCCGCTATTTACAATTGTAAATGTACACGATGCATTATTATCATTTGGTTAACCATATCCTTTATAATGTTTATAGAAATAATGGCTTCGGATCTACATTAATGCAACAGCCTGTTCAAAAGAAGAAACCCCCTCCACGACCACCACCGCCAAGGTTTAATCAGAATTATGCACAGACACAGAAAGAGAAACTAAAGAAAGCTGTGAGTAAAAAATTGATCTTTTATTGTTAAATACTAAATCATGTATTATTAAGCTGGAATTATTCTAACTTGTGAACGTTATGTAACATTGTTTACGTGACTTATACTTATATTTATAGGCAAGGCCAACCGAACTGTTGACCAATCTTTTCGGACGGAAGAGAAACGATCATTCGAGTACAACGCATTTGAATACTCAGATGCACAGTGCGATATTTCAGTCAGAACATGGATCGGTATGTTTGATAGATCTCAGTCCACCTGGATCTCCGACATTCACAACTCGCTCGAGCAGCGACGGTGTGAGTGTGGATAGTTTCGGTAGCGACGGTAACTCAAATCCATCTGCCTTCACGAGTAGTGGAAATACATCTCAAACAGAGAGCGCCTTCGAAGATGATTTTGATTTCTTTGGAATATCTACTAAAAAAATACCGCAGAATGATCCTTGGCAAGCTAATTCAATGCCAGATCCATTCGGGCCGTTAACAGTAACTGATCATAATGCAGCGCAAACTGTAAAGCACGTAGGAGATGCGTGTTTCTTCGCTTTCGATACAAACAGTCGTACCGACAGCCAAGCGCCTTCTAACCAGGCATGTTTGAAAACCACTCGATCGATGCCAACCATCATTCGAGCAAAACCACCGAAACCGGCACCGCCAAAGGTTCTGCAAAGGAAACTGGAACAGAAAATGAATCACATCGAAACCGAGTCGACGCGTTTCAGTATAACGGCTGCGCCTTTTATTAAGCCGATGGGATTGGATTTAACAAATACGTGGCCAAGCGATTGTAAGGATAGTCCTTCGCCACCTATGCCCACGATACCAGCACCTGGTCCGCCATTAGAGTATTTAACAAAAGTGAACAACGCTTTTACAGTAAGTAATCGCAATACGATCTATACATTCGTATCTATACCACAGGAATATGTGCTATATTTATGTATGCTTCCCACTCCCAGGCTAAAAGCGAACAACCTTATGGCATCGCGCTGTACGATTTCCCATTAACGCACGCAGATGATTTGCCTTTCAAAGAAGGCGACGCTGTATATTTAATAAGAAAAGTGAACGACGATTGGATGGAGGGTAGAATAGGAAATCGACAAGGAATATTCCCTGTGAATTTTATCGATATCAAAGTACCACTGCCTGGTGTCCCAGACGATGTAGTTACTGCTATTTATTCCTTTAAAGGCGAAACACCTGAGGATCTGTCATTCGATGTAAGTTACTAAAACGATTGTATTTTCTTATTCGCGATGCAATATCTCCAGACTTCCTTACCTCTTAGTTACGCACAATTGCAGGAAGGCGCGAAGATCACAGTTCTCTCGAGGATATCGCAGGATTGGTTATACGGTGAGTGTGAAGGTCGAAGGGGGCAGTTTCCAACAAATTTTGTGAACAGAGTCCCATGTAATATTGCAAGATCGTGTTAATTTGCACGTTGCGCTATATTATACACACACACACATATATATATATATATATATATATATATATATATATATATATATATATATATATGGTACTTTCTCTGCCGCGAATTTCATTCTTACTCCTTACTCTTTGTACCCGATGAATATTATCGCAACGGTGTGGTACGGAAGCGAAAGAAAAATAAATGTTAAGGTCCATTACTCGAATCGTGTCTCTTTAGTCGCGTCCAGTGACTAGAGATACGTGTCGTAAAATTGTATTCACGAGAAGACTGAATTACGTGCAAGTATGCATCGCCTTGCAATTTTCAAGGGAACGATATTTTTACCGATTTTTGAAAGAAATTTTTTTTACAAAGAGAGTCTTCACATTTTGAGACTTGTAATATTAAAAGTGTAAGCTGAGAGTAGCTGTCTCTCAATCTCCGAACGAAATATTCTCATAGCATCTAATTCTTACATCAATATTTCCGATGATGAAATCGCGAGATTCGAATGTTTATATTGATTCCCGTTTTCTAAGGAGTAAAATCAATGAAACGATGTTTCTTGCTATCGTAAAAGATAGTCAATTATCAAACATTGAAAGTAACCTTCGACTACATACTGTGTATTTCCGTTTGATAAAGTGCGCACGAGTGCGAGATAATATGGAAAAATGCATGTATAAATGTTTACGATATCCGCTTAGTTTTTAATAGTAATTTCAAGCCCTGACAAATCATATTTACTACTTAAGTTGTCTCTTGCATACAAAAGGGTAATAATATGTTGCTATATATAGATAATTCTCCGATTTTAAAGTAGTAATTTTTCACGTTTTAAATTTATTAGTTAATTAGCTTTACTCGATTAATTGGGCTAGGTAAACGCCAGAGTTATTAGCAAGTACATAACAAGTCGGTGTTTGTTTGGCAGACAGTCACCTCAAGTAAATATAATTTTGTAAAACATACTATGTACAGGTAACGCAATTGTATTTTTCCATATGTACATAAACTGTTTCAAGCTTATTAGTAGGCTTGATACAGAACTGTTACTAGACGTGTAAGACTTTTTTTATGTAACACACGTTAACGCCGTATTTTTAAATATACGGGGGATCCAGCAAATGTTAAACGTTTTGCGTAACTTGTCTTATACTACGGTTCCAGGACCAAAATTAACTGAATAATAAACAGTCAGGGTAATAAGCAGATACACGTATGTTTTATTTCGAATATTTCGTATTTCGTTCCGTAATATGTAAAACGTATATAGAACAAGTTACCATTACAAAAGCACTGCTGTAATTAATATATAATACATAAATACGCAATTCCGAGCTTGTAAAAATGAAATTCTCTTTACATTTAAAAATCGTGTAGTTTAATGTAAATAATTATTTACGTGTTTATCACGGTGAAGCATATTTACAAATCTAATTTCTGAAGGTATGTATATATGCAAGTGTGCGTGTGTGTGTGCGTGTACATAAAAATCTCCTGAATTGTAATGTGCACTAAATTATTACGAAATTGCTAAAAGGATTCCCCGACGGCGGAACTTGAGCCGCAGTATTATCCAGCAATATATCAACCGATTCCACGCATTGGGACCAGATGTCTAACTTGTAAAATGAAATAATATTAAATTAGGAGGGAAGGTGAAGTTAGAATCGCGATATAATTACGTTTACTTTAAAACGTCTAGTACGATGCCCGACTGTGTTAGCAATCGATCCTGTCATATACCTACGAGGAATAAATTATTTTATGTGTTATACAGCATCGGTATGACACGAGAGAGAGAGAGAGAGAAATCTCATTTGTTGTAACTCGATGGGAAACAATACCGAGATGAGTATTTGGGGGAAACATTTGTGTGTATAGAAGAGACCGAAGTAATTACTAAAATTTGCCATGAGGTATAATTAACAATGTACGCAATAAAAATATGTGCATGCGAGAAAAGATTATTTCGTGATGTTTAGTACTAACAGTCTTTAAGGAGTTCTTCGATATTTCTTTTGGATTATGTTAGGTATCTATAATAGCGCCTCTATTGGTTTGCCCAACAACACTGCCAGTGATAGATTGCTCGCTGAGCGTGATAGCTCTTATCAGTAGGACATTCGAAGACTGCGCAGGCTTTAATTGCGCGGGATACTTGGAGCAAGGCATACAGTTGTTAAAATGTTTGGTAAATATCGAGGACATCGCAGTCTTGTATCGCTTTAATGTCTGTATCACAACGTTTCGAAATTTCTCACCCGTCAGGTAATATAAGAAGAAGTTAATTGCAAAATTCCAATGATACACATGGAAGCATAAACCGCGGCACCATTTTAATAGCATTTTCTCCTTCAACCTGAAAAACAACAGCATAACACGGTGGGAAAAAATATTTAAATAGTCTCGCGATTACTGTTCGCTTCAGCTACGAAGAATTCATTTTTGTTTCTTAATTAGTAACCCACCGCGTACCAGTGTATATATTCTGCTTTCTTCTTCGTCTCGGCAGCAGGAAACTTGATTAGAATAACGTCCCAGTAAAGTTCCAGAGTCTCGACTATACCGAGGGGTAGCAGCAGGACTAAATAAACGGTCGACACTACGAACAGTATCCTAGAAGTGTGATGTATTCTGTTGGTTTTGTGTCTGAAATTTTCTAAGGGACAATATCATTGAATGTACTCGTAGTACTTCTTCGATCGCAGAACTCCAATCGTGTGATTCACTTACGGGTCAGCTGACAACGAATCTTTTCAGTTTTCTTCATGTGTAAAATTAGCAAGATGTTTCCAATGAATATAAAGAGCAACGGTAGCCATGTCGATAAGGCGATGTAAAGATACATGGCGCTGCCCCATGGCTTAATCTTCTTCTGACACGGTATAAATTCAAACACACTGTCCGTCTCGTATCCTAGAATTTCAGCGGATTCATTTTCACCATTATTTTGAGTCGTTGCAACAGGAAGTGACGGCTACGAGTATTTACCTCCCGAATACAGTTTTGTCAGCGATATTATAAAGCTGGTACATATCAGGATCGAAAGGATTATTATTTCAGAGCAATTGTCACAACGACCATGTATTCCGAATGGAAATATAATAGCAAAAACTCGTGTCCATGTGAGGGCTACGACCAGCCAAGTAGGAGTGAATTGAAAGAACTCCATCGTCACGGAATTTAGGCTGCACAGAAACCTACTATTCTAAGAAAATAGTAAATTTAGATCTTCGGTTATACGTGTATGAAAATAGTTGGCTGATTATTCGATTGCTTACCATAAAAAGATTATTAATAAATGTGAAATGAGACTTTGCAATGCCCACGGCGTAATTAAAGACTAGCGCTCCATTGTCGGATAATGCAAGCGCCTTCAAGTAAAGCGACAGATTCGATTCGCAGAGTATCGGAGTGCTCAGCATTCCGAAAGAAACTGTATTTAGCAACACACCTGCACGAACGGTTTTTTTAACTTCAGTAAAGCGATACGACGAGACATTGAAACTTGATGTAACTAACAAAGGAGCGAGATCCAGGATTGCAGGCTCCAGGATTGAACTAATTTCTCTGCTTACCAAGTATTATAATAAATGGCGTCACGTAGCCAAGCAGAAAACGCACAGATCTCACAAATGGTTGTAACGATACCCAGTAGTAACGCGCTTCGCAGGGCCATATAATTTCTAAGTCGGGCTGCGTAAGATTATAAATGAAGTCCAGAGTTGAGAGAGGCAGTGCACAGGTCAAGTTTTCTCTAATAAAAAGCAAAACTAAATATATACATATATGTATGAAGAAAAGTACACGGATAGTGTCCATTAAAATATATAGAATTATGTTGCTCGAAGAATAAAAACTTCTCGTTAATCATGTTTGTGTTTCCAATTTCGAAATTTCTTTTTTCACCTGATGTCATTGTTTAGGAATGATTGACCAGATTCTACAGATTGCACTAGCACGTTCAAAATAAACACAAGTATTTGCACATTTGCGCTTTTCAACGAAGCCATTTGTTATATATATGAAAAATTTATATAATAATGGACTTGGGAACAGTTAATAGATCGTAAAGAAAAAGTATCCGCTTGAACTGTGTGTGCCTCCTTCTGTCAGGCAACTTTTCGCTACCATGACTGATAATGATGTATAACTTCTTATTAAGAGCTGCGAAGACACCTGTTGTCAATTATCATAACATAGAATTATTCCTGGCAAATATCATTTCAATGCAGATGACAGCTTACGCGACGCGTGTATAAGACTAGTAGCAGACTTGCATTCTGCGTACACTTAAATGCAGATTAGCACTCCAAATGATAAAAGCTTCTAGAATACACACACACATATACGCGCGCGCGCGTATATTCTTCTAAAACTTGTATCGACTTAGAGGATAGCTATATTCTAAGTTACATTATTGATTAGGCCCTCTGTCTAATAACGTTAGAAGAAAAATGAGAAGTAATTTATTCCGTTAATGCTATCTATCCGTTCTATCACAAACATATTTTTATTAGACAGAGCAATTGGATTGCTCCTTCTGCAAAATAAAGTTATTAGAAAGAAGAGAATAATTATAATAAAAACGAAAAGCGTCAATTTGTTTAATTACAAAGCTGCTGTTTCTTTTCTCAATGAAATTTATTTTAATTAATCATTAGTCCTAAACTAAAATATAACTAGTGCAATTACACGAAGTTACATGATTTCCAAGCGATGTAAAACAATCTGTTATTAGTTTCTTAATCAGAAGTGTTGAGCACAATAAGCATTCATGAACATAAAATGAACGTAACAAAAAATGGAAAATTTGAATTTATATAATGCTACGCGACAAGTTTGTGGCTATAAAAATTCTCGTTTTAATTATACATATTATAAAGAAATCATTATCACTTCATACAAATATAGTTTGCAATATATTTCCAACATATAATATATACATATACAATTCACACAAATCCACGAGTGAAAGGCACACATTAAAACCATGATAGCCTAATCTTTATTCTCATTATGTTATTGAATACTGTTTTTTTCCTTTTATTTTCCATATTAACAATAGACCAATTTCTACATATCAGATTTGTTTTGTCGGGTCTTCCATCAAGATAATTAAACGGTACTTCAGTTTTAAGCATTTCTCACCGAACGCAATTAATGTATGATCGTAAGTTAACAAAAGCGACGATACATTTCTAGGGACAAATGTTTGCCATTACTCGCTCGGCGTTCCGTCTATCAAAAATATATCCCTCTCGTTTATCCGCTTAAATTTTGTATCTGCTGACGAATACTATAAAAGTCGAGTCAACGTATCTCCCATTCTATTACAATTCCAATATATAAATAAATCTGCCTATTTTCGAAAAAATAAATTCTCCTTTAGCAACGGCATTTGTTTGTCGAGCTACTAGTAAATTCGTCAGATCGAATATACCCTTTCGAAGAATTCCAGAGTTTGTTAATTTTGAGGATCCTAAATCTGGTACAGCCGCTACATACTCATTCGCTTGCCAGTTTTTTCCTTTTAATATTTAAATGTAAACTAAAAGTTTTTAACATATTTACAAGTGGCACTCATGAAAATGTGCAAGACGCTTATTAAATTCATACAAGAAGTTAACTATATATAATGCTAACGTACAGCTAATGAAAATGAAGAATTTTTCTTTATCGATAAATCAATTAGAACATGAATCCGCATCTCTGAATTAACTAACAATCGATAAACGTTTACCACTCACTTGCTAACGTTTAAAACATTCACATTTGTACAGTCGCAAACGGCAGGAAGTAGCGCGATCCTGTCTGAATTAATAAATGTGGATAACAATGCGTTGCTCTTGTGGTAAGAAGTGAATAAACCGTGATTACGTGTGCACAAGTTACTAACGCACAGTGTAGAAACGTGTTGACCTTTACATTCATCAATTCTGCACAGTTCTATCGTAATAATTGTAACTTTTAAACAGACAGAAGATCACTGTTCTGTCACACTTATAGCAGCTCCATTGCACAGTAGATCTGAAAATATGTCCTCTGCTAATTAGTTTCTACTTAAACACTTAAAACGACCCATTGCGTATGGACTATCACTCTAGTTTTAAACACCCATAATTTGCAGTGTCTCGTATAAAATCATATTTCAAAGGACGATTATTTGTGTGAATCGCCGTTAGTTAAGTACGTGCTGAGAAAACCCGAAAGATACTACCGCGTTTACGCATAAAAACTAGAAACTCGATAATAGGATATACATGTAACTGTACTCTTTAAACACATAAATTGTTACATATATTCGAATTGAAAGCTAGTCTTATATTCTCGATCACAGCCACTGAATAGCAACAAAAAGATTTCTACAAATTTTTTCTCATCTCCAACTTCATTGTGTTGATCTTAATATCTATATACTATATAACTGAAACTTTCATTCGTAAAAAAGACAATTCCTTGTAGAGAAGTGCCTGTGCAGAACCGTACAATGTGATGTGGAATATTGTACTATAAAGAAAAGTTTTCTAAGAGTTTACGCGAACTTTTATCGCTTCGTTTCTCTTACTGTCGGAAAATTATTTTCTTTCAATGGGCGCGGAGATAGTTTTCGCATGATCTACGCTTTAATTTAACACCGTATTGATATCCCTCGGTTGCTTTATACGCTTAATACCTTAAACTCTAATGTCAAGTATACGTGAGAAAGTAAAACATATGTATATCTGTATGTGTCGTACTTTCTAATATCACCGTGGGAATAACGAATAAATCAACCTATAGACAAAATAAGTTTCTATATTGTATACACAAGTATGTACAAACGGGCGTGTGTATGTTTTGTATTCTGCAGTTATACAAAGACCGTTCAATAGTTAGCTTCCGCCTTTGCATCACAAAATATCTCAATCCATTCGTTGTACTGTATCAGATTGATTTCTTACCTGAAAGCTTAACGACTAATCAAAGGGTGTACATTTCGAAAAGTCATTACTGCAAAAATTAAAAACTATTTGATTACGTTTTAATGACTAGCAAACTAGACATCAAGTAGTATGTACTTTTAAATCTGTTATCTAATCCCATTTCGCAAAATCCTTCTGTTTCCACTCAGATGAAAGTTAAATAAAACAGAAAACAAAGAGGTAATTTTTTACAGCTGGTCAAGTAGACTTTGCGGGATAAAACTAATATGCGATAGTTATTCCACATTCATATCTCATTATTGTACCGTGCAATCCTACGTATATTTACAAAAAATATGCCTCCTGTAAATGTCAACTATGACGCCTCGCAATTTCTTTCGTTTCAAGCAACACCAGGTCGCTTTTCGCGCCTCTCGAACTTACGCCGATAGGACTGTGCGCGCGAGTTACACGAGAATCCAGATCTTGGCTTTAGTCGGGTTTGTATAAGGGTATTTTTGGAATAAATTCGATTAAAAGAACCTGAAATGCAAAAGGTGAAAACAAATAAGTGTACGCTTATATGTAAACAGAGGCCAACATATAAGAACAGCTCGGATAATGATGTAAGTAGAGGTATTAGCTCGTTCGTACTAGTAAGGTTTCAACTGTTTACATCGATAGGCACGCGAACTTGCCTTTTTCATAGAAACGACCAGATGAAATGTCTCGATATTACCAGATTTATGTAAATAGACAATAACTTTTCTTCAGTTTCCTCCATATTTTTCCATAAGCATCCGATCCTGAACAACGAATAGCGAATGGACAGAAATTCGTTATCTCTGTATATTTACTTACATATTCCATCATGGACGAAGTATCGCATCTCTGTTTTGCCAATCTCCAGTGCAATCCGAGTTTATGATAAAGCCTACTGTTCTCCCATTCTAGTAATTTATTTAACGAATGCTGTGTCTGCACAGAAACAGAAATAAAGGCTAATTAGTTACGCTAAAACCGTTCTCGCCAGCTACAACGAGTAACTTTATTCCATGAAAATCCATGTTTCTATAAAGATGAAGTATTTACCCTTTTACTCAAACAAATCACAGGCCAAAGGGAACAGCCTAACGTACAGCAACAACAGACGCAGCCGCAGAACAACCACTTAACATTAACCGGCAATGTTTTCTTCAGCACGCTGTTTATTCTCAGAACAGTCGCTTTGAATTCTTCCGGAGCAACGCGCGACATCAGGCCATTCGGAAACTCTGATTCAAAACGATTGCTAAGTCCGAATCTGAAACAAAGAGTGGTACATTTACAAACACGTCGCGTCGAATAAGAATCTACCCGTGCATGTGCAGTCGTAAAGAAGTTATGAAAACATCAATCTTCTTTACGTAATTTAGTGACGTTGAAATTACGTATGTATTTTTAGTTCAGAGGACAAATCTCGTCCGGAGAGATAAAGGGTCTACGGTTTTCGTCTCTTTGTTCTCTCGGGGTAACATGAGTTGAAAGGATCAGGATGACAGTGTGTTCCGCTTACACGGTCATGTTGCCAGCCCCGCGAATAACTATAGGATCAGGCACCATGGTCACGTAGCGCTCCTCTAAATTCTGCTCGTTCTCTTCCTCTTCCTCGTAGATCGCGTCGAAATCTGCCATTCTTAATGTTCGACGGTTCCCGCTCTAAGAGCAACACAGCTATATCCTGTATCGTCGCGAAGGGTTCGTCGGTTCGTCCTCTGTTAAAAAGCAGCGTTCTCTCTCATTTATGCCTGTTTATGCCTGACACGAGATCGCGACGCGTGCACGCTAGCCGTCTTAAGTGTCACGCGTCAACATTTTCGCGGGCGCGGATCATAGGCCGAACAACAAACTTCCCGTCGAAAGCCGTTCGTAGCAATACCATTCGCAACACAACACACGACGACGACGCGCACTGCAGATGCTCACTTTGCTCACTTGCTCACAGCTCATCAATTTTTCATTCAATAGGTAGGATCCCATGCTCGCCAACGAAAATCAGAGCTGCGAGCGTGCGCTCGGCGTTTCAGTCGGAAACGGGCAGCACTGTTCTTTGAATTTTGCGCGCGGAATTGGTCAATTTAAATTTTCATTCTCTGCAACTCGTTCGGTAAGTAAACAGGTTTTACGATTAGCTAGAGGCTGTAAAATATTTGAAATATGGTTAATAAAGGGATTCGTTAGAAAATTAATTAATTTAATATATGTATGTTACAATAATATTACACTGGTTTCAGAAATATAACAAATATTTTTGAAATATACTTTTGTCACATTGCAGCAAAATTTTATTTAAAATACGTTCTTTTATCACATTTACCCTTGCTCTACAAAAAGATCAGACATGTCAGAAGAGGAATTTACTTTCAATGTCTTCTCGTTTGCTAGATGTAATAGAGATACAAATGAAATTGGAAAGCTTAATGCTTCGGCGTTCGTTTTTGTTAATATAGCTGGCAGCGCTTTATAAACATCGCTAAAGCGTTTACTACCATTCATCTTAGTATTTCCATTCTGCTGCGCTGTTTCTTTCGCTGCACTTTGTACACTTTCAGTTCTTTCGTCATTGTCTGTAGACAAGCAGTTCCAAATAGATTTCTTCAATTGCCTCATGTCAATCTTCTTTGCACGCACAGCAAATGCTATGGGCAGCTTGTTCGTCAGCTTGGGTACCGCAACTAGATTATCACCCGTGAAAGGCATCTGTGACTCTACCACCACAACACCTTCATTTTCACACCTAACGCCATTATTATTATTTACACCATTTTCTGGGCACTCGTCGTTATTCGTGCCAGGGCAATAGTTGGACGTGTCATTCTCATTCTCGTAATTATAATCCTCTCCGATGTCGGACAAATGCGTGGCGTTCATTTCGTTCGCGTTCGCGTGATGATTTAATTTTGTAGGATGACGATACAATTTATTCGCTAGTGTAATATTGTAATGCTCGTCAGGCGGTAATGTCATCATCTCTTCATTCCACTCTACTTTAGCAGTTCTGGTATGCAATTTCACCATTTTACTCGGCAAAAATTTCGCATCCAGGCTTTCGATCGTTTCATCGTCGAAACACAGTTCCACCTCTTTTTTCTTCTTCGCTGCTGTTTGACGACACGTTTCAATCACTCTGCTGTTGCCCAAAGCTTTCCTCAAGTTGCTAGCTTTCCAATGCGATGGGCCCGCCCAATGTATGTTTAAATTCTTTTGAATAAACGAGTATTCGGAAACCCTTTCTGGCGCGGAGGTGGCTAGAACTTTACAAAAATCTACAATGTTTTCCACCTGATTGGGCACGTTAACGAATCTATTTACGTGTTCGTGTTCGTCCTCTACATCGTCAATATCAAAGGAGCACATTCTATTAGGCGCAGATTCGTTATCGGCTGGTAAACTCGCATCAAGATCAAATTGAAATCTGCCCTCCACATTCTTTTCCGGCTCAACTTCTGCTATGTCATCTTCGTTCCAGCTTTGAAAATCAAAATAAAATACAGGCGGACAAATTTGCATCTGTGAAAACTGTCCTATCGATGGAACGCAGCAGCCTGCATCTTCGTCTTGATTATCTTTGCATTCTATCGTGTCTGCCAAAACATCGTTATATTGGTGTTGGTAAAATCTAGAATTTGCATGGTTCGGTAAAGTCGCTTGATACAACATATCCGTAGTTTGTGAATCGGCTTCCATTGTTATTAGAGAAGGTTTTTCAGTTGCCACGTTCGTTCTCAAAGCTTCCGGTGTACTGAATATTTGTTGTTTATTCTTTTTCCTCCTTTTCTTTGTTTGGCTTCCCGATTGATGTTCATTGCGCCCTCCTTCAACGTCCATTTGCTCCGTGCCGTTCTCATTTTGATTGTTCGCGTCTTGTTTGTCCAGCCCGCCAATCATTCGGAGTATTTCCATGTGAACGCCGTCAACGCGAAATCCATAAATTTTAGTGCTTACGTCTAAAGACGTACTGGCCACTTGTAAATTAGACATTTTGACATCTTGCTTCTTGATCATATACGTCATGAAATCAATCATTTCCAAGCTGAACGCGTTCTTTAGATTAATTTTGTTCTCGGTACCAAGCTTTATACACTGAGATATACGGTCCGCCATTTGAGTGGCTGACATTTGCCCTAAAATGCTGAGCCCCAAGGAGCGTCTTCTGTGACCATCGTGTCTGTTTATACTAGTCAATGGTGTGGACGTAACACTGATTTCACAGCGAAGAGTCCGACGTTCCGCGTCGTCGTCATTCTCTGATATAGCGGAAGAAACTGAACTCTGCGGAAAAATCGTCTTTCGTCGTAACGGCGAAGAAGTAGGTGGTGTATGGATATCAGCATCCGCCAATATATTGGCCACACTTTTACGAGTTGTCATTTTATAGCTATCTTTACAAATTGTACCTATCCCAAATTTTGTTATTTATGTCTCTGAAAGAAATTCTTTACATTAATATAGATCCCTAAAAAAATTACAAGTTATTATTGTTAACATATGTTGAAACGGGATAGTTTCGATATCTTAGTAATATTTTTAGTAACTCGATAGACAATTGTAATACCGAATATAAATATTATTCATTCGTACGTTACCTCCGTTATTTCCATATAATTATACCAGTAAACAGTTTGCATTGCTAATAAATTCTCTTTTCTTAATAATGTGCATTGAAAAGCGTCGATACTTGAACATGTTTGAACAGACATGTGCCTTGCAAATCATAATTGCAAATAATTTTATACAGATACGGTATGCATTAACGACAATGCTTCATTCATGTAGGCTCTGCTGTGATAGACTATTAAATTACACTCGAAGAAGACTGTCTGCGGTAAGTGCCACACGATACATTTACAATGCAAAATTACTTCTTTACGGTATATCCCGGAGGAAACGTTTTAATAACAACATAAAACTATGCCGAACGTCACAACGAACCTGAAAAATCACAAACATAATAACACGTCATTTGTATAATTTTTCATACATTTCGAAGGGAAAGCTTCGAATATTTTTACCGTATTGACAGTAGCATCAAGTTGTTTATATTTCAACATTCAATATTAACGTACACAAGAATATTGGCGGGAGAAAATTTACCGGAGAAAGTAAACTGTGATCGCAAAGGCATCAAATTGAAACATAGTTGTAAAATTGTGATCGCCACACTGATTCGTGGATATTGTAAGAAGTGTAGAAAATACATAAATATGCAATACAGTATCGTTAAAAGAACACAATTGAAGTTTCTGATAGTATCTAAACTTAAAAGTATTATTCATTTCGTATATCCATGCTTTAATAAAATATACAAAACATTTTTACAAGTAATTAATTCTTGTTTGCTTTGGCTTGCGCCCTGCAGGATCACTATTCGCGTCTGCTTCGCGTCGTTTCGCGTCGCTGTGTGACGCATGCTGACGCATGGTGACGCATACAGATCAGTGATTAGAACCAGTGATCAGTGATGCCAGAACGAGGAAGGGTGCGCTCGAGAATTTCCCCCACCTCGCATGCACACTACGCCGGAGCTGCGTGTATGCATGCGCCGAGCTCGCGGCACGCAGCTCTCCGACGTAATGTGCATGCGAGATGGGGGAAATTCTCGAGGGCACCCGTCCTCGATCTGGTAACAGTGGTCGCAACTATTAGTCCGTCCCTATGATCCCTATGCCCATGCTACTGCCCCGTAGGGCGATATTCATAAACGTGTCTTATTCTTAAGCAAATTCTTAGGCATGCGGCATCCTCTACTAACCTAGTAGCATAGTAAAGGATGCCGAATGCTTAAGCAGTTGCTTAAGATTAAAATACATTTATGAATACCGCCCGTAGAAACACCATGTTGCGAGTTGCGAGTTGCGATCCTCACTCTACCGGCGTTTGACAAAAACTCTTATAGCGCGAGGTTTGAACAGGAAAAGAGTTAAGAATGAACTTTACTACATTGGAAATTGTCTGGGCCTTCTTCCTTATCGCTCGAAAACAATTTATTTATGAAAAAGAGGAACGTATGTACTTCGAAGAAGCCTGTTTCTTCGCCTCGCATTTGATTTCCGACGTTATTACGCTCTTGACGTTTCGCAATAAAATCCAACTCTGATCAATCTTAAAACATTTTCGTTCTGTTTCTCGTTCTTAAATAGTATTAAAACGTTAGACAATTTAATTCAGTTCAGTTTCATAAGTTTTATCGAGTTCGAAGTATTTGTTACAAAACGTTTCGCTCATTTAATTTCACGCGTTCGCGAGCAGAGTCCTTCAGAGCTCCACGGATACCGGACTACACGAAAACTCCCTCAACCCATCAGAATTCCTAGCCGGCCTCGCAACAACCACAAGCTACCAGAGACATCTTTTGTTGCGAAGCTGCATACGTCGACTCGATGTCGATACATTTTTTAATGCATTTCAGAACGCAACGATAGTTTCTGGTTATTTCACAAAATACTAATAAGTAATTCAGTCTGGCTCAGGCGCATAGATCCCATCCCCATCAATTCCCATTTTAAAGCTGAATGTAATGAATGCGTTATACATCACGCGTGATCACCTTCTGGCGAGGATCGTGTACATTAACTTTCTTGATTAATTATTTTCGTTTATATCATTATGATTACATAGAAGTACACGATTAAACTGGATAATGCGATAAACAGTTTAACCGATAAATCTGTAAGCGAGGATACCATGGAGGTTCTGTTGTTACCAAAATCCATTCTGTGTGCTTGTCAGTGGTCAGTTTCAACTATTAAATCATAAAATGGTAAGGGCAATCGAATTCTGCGATTGCTGAACATTTCCAATTATTTTCTTATCCTTTATAAAATCTTTGCTTATCACGCAGTGTCTTTTTAAGAATAACAGTAGGAGTAGAAACACACTTTGGTTATCAGAGATCCAGAGTACACAAATACATTCTATGTTTATTCATAAATCTGTATGCTTAATTGCTCGTGTATGTATTTGTAGAGCGATGAAATTGAATAAGCGTATGGACTCTGCGTTAAATTTAACATAGGAGGATAAATATCAATAAAGCTGATTTTCTACCGTTGTGAAAATTTTTCACAGTGGAACGTTCTTTTTGTGCTTGTTTAAAATTTATTACCCTTTTTGCTACTGTAATTGTGTACTATGGAATGGTTTCTTGGTATTAGAGCGTCGTCAGTTACTCTTGTATAATTATTTTTTTTAGTTGCGTTGGTAAAGTAATTAGAATAAATGAAATTTTATAGCGAAAGGGTTAAGAAACTATGAAAGACACTATGCATTTGGCGTAGTAAAATTATTTGTTTTTATTCAGGGTGCAAATATATCGCAACTAGAAAGAGATATTGGCTCAGATCAATTTCCACCTAACGAGCACTATTTTGGGTTAACTAATGTAAGTAAAGGAATATAATATTTATAGCCTGGATAATACAATGTACGCGAACTACTGGAGAACCGCAACAGAATTGTACTTCTCCGTTTCTAATATTAATACGCTCCTTTTATTGCAGTTCGGGAACACCTGTTACAGTAATTCTGTACTTCAAGCTTTGTACTTCTGTCGACCATTTAGAGAGAAAGTTCTGGAGTACAAGGCCAGGAACAAGCGAACCAAGGAAACGTTATTAACATGTTTAGCAGATTTATTCTACAGTATCGCGACTCAGAAGAAGAAAGTTGGATCTATAGCTCCCAAAAAGTTCATTACCAGATTAAGAAAAGAGAAAGGTCTGTGCGAACGTATTTTCTTAGAAATCTTCAAAGCTTTCCAACTTTATACGATTCCAATTAGGATTGTATAAATCAGGTTTTATTGTTGTACGACGTATACACAATTTGTTACAGAGGAATTTGATAATTTTATGCAGCAAGATGCACACGAGTTTCTGAACTTCTTAATCAATCATATAAATGAGATCATTTTGGGTGAGCGGCTATAGTATATAGTATATGGATAGGTATATGTATGTAGGGTAAATCCGGGAGACGCGGTCGAGCCGGATAGTTGGTCGAATCGCTATATTCAGACGAATCAACTGTTTCGACCAACTCTCCGGGCCTCCCGAATTTACCCTGGATGCACAATGGATACTTTGAAAGCGATGTCTATTATTTTCTACTTCAGCGGAGAGAAGCCAGACTAAGCCAGCTGGTGGGAAATGCGGAGCAGGAGATGCTGGCTCGCCACCAGAGCCTACGTGGGTTCACGAAATATTTCAGGGGATCCTGACATCAGAAACACGCTGCCTTAATTGTGAGACTGTATCTAGCAAAGACGAGGACTTTTTTGACCTACAAGTTGATGTAGATCAGAATACCTCAATCACATACTGCCTCAGATGTTTCTCTAATACCGAGACTCTCTGTAGTGATAACAAATTTAAATGCGATCACTGTAGTAGTTATCAAGAGGCTCAGGTATATTTCCCGAGGGAATTTCCGAAATTCTGTAATTGAAGCGCGACAGGTGATATTAAACAGTACAGTTTCCTTTATTGCAGAAACGAATGAGACTCAAGAAATTACCAATGATATTGGCATTACACCTAAAGAGATTTAAATACGTGGAACAATATAACCGTCACATTAAAGTTTCTCATAGGGTAGTATTTCCTTTGGAGCTGCGGCTCTTCAATACCGTAAGTATTTTGCACAATTTATTTATTATATCGTTTCAGAATGCGCCAGACCGCAACGAAATACTTTTGCTAATTAATTTTCAGAGCGATGACGCGGTGAATCCGGATCGATTGTACGATTTGGTTGCAGTTGTGATACATTGTGGAAGTGGGCCTAATCGAGGACACTACATTTCCATAGTAAAAAGCCATGGGTTTTGGTTACTCTTCGACGATGATATGGTCGATGTAAGATTTACAATTACTTGCGTTATCGAAGGAACGCAATGTTACAAAGCTATCCGTATATATTGGATGTTTATTTACAGAAAATTGAAGCATCTACGATAGAAGATTTTTATGGGCTCACATCAGACATTCAGAAAAGTTCTGAAACTGGCTATATCTTATTCTACCAATCAAGAGATTGTAGTTAGAATTTAATATAAATATATAGCAATTAAATTAAATAAATCCTACATAGTAATTTCGTATTTTATCAAAGTACAGTATATAAGATTAGAAGTGTTATATATTAGATTATTTATAAAATCAAAGTATATATAAATAGGTTCGATTATATTTTGTTTATAAAATATTGAGAATATTACGCGAGCTTCGTGGCTATTCATCGATGTAAAGCCTGGATGAAGTCAATCATGTTTTATGTAAGAATTATTTATATTAATTCTAATGAGAAACTAGTCTGCCTGTGTTAAAAACAAAATCATTTATCTTATTTTTAGAACAACTTCTCTAGCAGCTTAAAAACGTTGAAAGCACTAACAGATTCTATACGTATGTAAAAAGGTATGACTGAAAATAAATTGTTATCAGAATTAAACTACATTTATTATACGCAGATGCGAATGGTGTGCATTTAGTTTTCTTTTCGGAGGTGGTAGTATATAGCTGGGAGTAACAACGCTGATATCGTCGAAACACATTTATTTAAATTTTAAGCAATAAATTCGTATGAAATAGGAGCGAGTAAGACTGGCTTCTCACGTCCTGACACGATGTGTGCTTGCATCGGTTCCGCGGGTTGCCTTTTCAATTGAACTCTAATGTTCTTGTCCTTGGCATCCTTCCTGAGCCTCTCGTTCTCCTTCACGCGCTTCAAGAAATCTTCTCTGCATTTCGAGTGAGTCAAATGCTCGATGCGGACATTGATCCTTTTGGCGATGATGCGTCCGCGTACTCTTTTATTGACGATGACGCCAAGAGCATGGGGCGTTACATTGAATACACGTCCGGTCTTTCCATGATAGACTTTGTAAGGCATTCCTTTTTGAACAGCTCCGTTGCCTTTGATATCGACGATGTCTCCAACTTTGTATACTTTCATATACGTCGACAATGGTATCGTTCCATGTTTGCGGAACTTGCGGGAGAACAAGTCCCTGGTTCCTCTGCGGTATCCCTTAGAATTCGTCATAGTGGTAGCTCAATCTGTAAAGTACAGTTAAATGGTATTCAATTGAAATACAATTGCACGGATGTTACTGGTAACGATATTGAGAGTATGTGGGTTTGGTTAAGTTACACCGTCACGTGTTTCGTACACAACTGTACGTTACTACTGAAATATATTAATACCGAAATTTAATAGGCTAAATGTAGGATGAGTACAATTAATAAAGTTACAGCAACTTGACACGAAGTATTAGGACATACGAATGGAGTAACACGTGCATTCGTTTACGAAAACAATTTCGGGGGATTCTACTATTATCAACTCGGAAAAGTAACTGAAATACTCCAAATCAATCAAAGATTAAGCATTTTAATACGTATCAACAGAAATATACACTTAATATTACTCATATATTTTAGAATTCTTTATAAATGTTATCGAACGTACAAGCAGCAAGCACGGCCACTCAGGTCGTTGAAAAAGAGAACTTAAGATTGCCAATCCGAATACTAGTTCACTGTTCATATTAGAGAAATCGATAGTAATCGATACTCGATTATAACTTTCATTTGTTATTATATTTATTAGATACTCAGCAATTTCACCGAAAGAATACATGAATTTTACTTTAAACATATCAACTTTCAAAATTACGTATTTCAATTCTATTACTACAATTTATATTATTTTATATTTATAAATTGTATTTCGTATTGCTTCAAATAAACAATCTAATAAGTACATGTATTATACGTAAATAAATAAATGTAACTATTTTTGTCGAAATATAGTCTTAAAGGGAAAATATTAGAATAGTTTACGATGTTATAAATTCAATATAACTTAAGTAATTACTGTAATTGTAGTATATTAAAGCTTCTATATAGGCACCCAGATAGCACACGTCTTTCAGGCTTTTAAATCTGGGTAAATACCCACATAGCAATTGTCCGTTTTAGGTTTAGGCCTGGACGGCTCTAGGACGTCTGTGTACGAACCCAACAGCTTGCCCCTCTACAATTTCCATAATCACTGACCCCGGTGCATGACAGTTGTTTTCTCGAAAATTTGTCGCCAGGAGTGAAGTTATTTTGCATCTTTACTTTGTTCGTTAACTAACCATCATTAAACAATGGTATTTGTTTTACGTACTTTATTATATCTAAAAATAGCTCAAAACCCTTTTTGTATAATACGTTTATGAAACTGCAGTCATTATCGCAGAAAGGTTTACATCGCAACCTAGAAGTTCAGTTTCTTTTATTAAATTTTGTATCAAGTTGTATGCGTATTATTGTATTTTTCTATTAATTTCTGTAACTTTTTATTTTTCTATTAATTTGTATGAAAGAAGCAAGAATACTGTAACTTACGATTAACGCGATACGTAGATCGCTAACTAAGGGAACTAACTTTACACTTTTTTCAGTTCCGCAATCAGTACGATAGCGACGTGACGGTATGGAGTCCGCAGGGACGGTTGCATCAAGTAGAATACGCAATGGAGGCGGTGAAACTAGGATCAGCCACTGTGGGACTTAAAAATAAAACACACGCCGTCCTTATCGCTCTCAAGCGGGCATCCTCTGAGCTTTCGGCGCATCAGAAAAAAATTATTCCCATAGACAAGCATATGGGAATCTCTATTTCAGGCTTAACCGCTGACGCCAGAATGTTAAGGTATATTAATTTCATTCATTGTTGTCTGCGTTACACTAGTTTACAAAATATAGAAAAAATTTTGCGCAGCAGATGCCACTATTATATTCTTGTGTAAAATATGGTCAAGAAATTTTAAATGAATTGTCAATATCATTTTCGGTCGAAAAAAATGACTTTTTTCACATATTTCCATCAATTTCAACCGAACTATCGAACCAATTTGAAAATTTTGTCAGGTACATTTGTTGGTGATTCGATTATTTTTAATTTGATATAATTTTCGACCAAATCGGACATTTGCGACACGAGATATTCGCAATTAATTGGGCCCCATCACCTGTCGATATCTCGAAAACGTATCCATAAACAATTTTTTGGACCCTATTTCCGGAATCAGCGGGCCATTTTACACAAGAAAAAAATAGTGGCATCTGCTGAGCAAAATGGTTGTAAACTAGTGTTATTGAAATTATTGTCTTCAAACTTCTGCCAAATGAAAACTAAGAATTCTGTCTATTTGTTTACAGTCGGTATATGCGGGCTGAATGTTTAAATTATAAGTATTCTCACGACGATGTGTTAGCTGTAAGCCGCTTAATGACCTCGTTGGGAAATAAATTACAGACTAGTACTCAAAGGTACGACCGAAGACCGTATGGCGTAGGTTTACTTATAGCCGGTTATGATGTAAGTAACTATAATATTCTACCGATCGCTGTCTGTTAAAAAGAAAAGTTGCGTGAAATTTTGGTTAATGTTTATAAAGGATCAAGGACCTCATATTTGTCAAACATGCCCATCGTCGAATTACTTCGATTGTAAAGCAATGGCTGTCGGGGCACGTTCTCAAAGTGCTCGCACGTACTTAGAGAAACATCTTACCGAATTCTTGTCGTGTGACCTCGACGAACTGGTAAAACATGGTCTTCGTGCATTGAGGGATACGTTACCTAATGAGGTTGACTTATCTGTTAAGGTAAATCGATTAATCTTCTATGTATAAATGATTTTAAAAATTTGTAATCGCTAAAAGAGAATACTTTGTTTCAGAATGTCTCTATCGCGGTGGTGGGAAAGGGTACAGAGTTCATAGTATTCGATGAGAAAGCAACGTCTGTGTATCTATCTCAAATTGAAGATGATAAGCGCGGAAGGCCTACCGAGCCAGACGTAGAACAAGATCCTAGACCTCCGCAACCTCCACCTTCCGACGAAGGTCCACAAGACCCTCGAGTTTCAATCGCAATGGAAACGGATTAAAAGTAACAAATGTATTCTATGTATATGTGGCAAATGAACACGCATTTTACGTTTGAAATTTTTACTTTTACTATTAACGCCATGATGTTCGATGCAACAGTGTTTGTTGCTGGGTGGCCAGAATTTGATTACATTTCCGAAGATAAAACATATGTCGTTCGCTATACAGGTGCAACAGTTTATATACAATTCAATAAAATTCTTTTACCGGAAAAATTTACAATAATTTGTACTACGTGATTCTGTTAACACAGTTGATTCGTTCATTGTTGCTTTTCAGTCCTTTTTTCTCTGTTCTTCTTTAATATGTTTGTTAAGAAAAATTCTCCAGCTTTATACGATGATCGTACTAATGGACCACTGGCAGTGTACAAAAATCCCCTTTCGTTCCCTTCATTTTCCCACTTCTTAAACTTCTCAGGCGTAACGTATTCGATAACTTTTAAATGTCTCTTCGTAGGTTGCATATATTGTCCAAGGGTTAAAGCACCTACACCAACATCCCTCAAATCCTTCATGGTTTGCTCGATCTCTTCGTCACTTTCGCCTAATCCCAACATTATCGACGACTTTGTAATCAATTCTGGATTCAGATCTTTCGCTGCCTTTAAAACATTTAGCGACTGCCTAAACGAAAAATAAACATGTAAGTCTTCTACGATTATTAAAAGAAATATAAGATACTTAAGTACGAGACATGACTTTACCTATACTGAGCTCGCCTGTCTCTAACGAACGGTGTCAAACGCTCCACAGTTTCAATGTTGTGGGCAAAAACATCAAGATTAGAATTAACAATTGTTGCGATGCAATCCTCCTTTCCCCTAAAATCTGGCACCAAGCATTCCACTAAAATGTTACTCCTGCGAAAGCGTGTAAGGCGCGTCAAACTTATTCATCAGAATCTTACATAAATTATTTACTACGCCAACGAAAGAAATTAAACGATCCACGTACCTCTTTTTAATTTCCTTCACTGTCTCTGCAATATGACTCGCTCCTCCGTCGCACAAATCTAATGGAACATACAATTTTAATACAAAGTCTCGCCTTTTGTAAATGTAGAATTATAAAAGCGTTTACTAACCATCTCGGTCAACAGATGTAAGTACAATATAATCCAACCCCCAGTCTGCTATTGCAGTTGCTGTGTTTATTGGTTCTTCTGGATCTAATGGTAAGGGTGTACGAGACGTTTTTACAGAACAGAAACGACAACCACGGGTACATGTATCGCCCATTAACTATATTAAATTTTTTCCACTATTATGTTTTCATACTAATTGGTAATCGTTTTGGATAAGAGCTGATCGTTCTTTAATGGCAGTGCGATAAGTAATTGGAGTTGGTAAAAAATAAAATTGTTAAGTTATGATATTACCTAATACCAAAATGAGAAATCTTTCCTACAACAATGATCATGAAACTGCTATTACGATTTCAATGACTACGAACATTGCTAGCTCTCATTTACATTTGCGCGAAAGATAAACTAAAGATCATGTACGTATTATTAATGAAATTAGAGCGAGTATAAGGTAATTAGATATATAGCGATCATGATACACACCATGATAGTAGCAGTTGCTGTTCCATGCGTATCCCCACCCCAACATTCACCAATGTTAGGACATCGTGCTTCTTCGCATACAGTACTTAATCGCAATTGTCTCAACTGTGACTTTATTCTACTGTAATTTTTACCCATTGGTATCTCTGTTTTAAGCCAAGGTGGTAATCTCAAACGTGTTTTATCCCCTTTTTCTAATTTCAACTTTCCATCGTACTCTTTGGCATTTCCAGCGATAAAATCTCCAAAGTCAGGACCATCTTCTAACTTTTGAGAGAAAGTTTTTTCTTTGACGCATTGTATACGCTATAATGCAAACAGAATGGGTACGATAATTTATATATAAAAGAAGAAGCACTGCCCAGCTCAAACCGTTTAACCTACGAACGTGAAATATGGAAAGTACATTGTTTTCATGACGTAGGCGCCCACTAAGGAAGGTTTTTTAGAAATTCTGTCCCCAAAGGGGTGAAACAGGGTAAAAATAATATTTTCTCGGATTCCTCGATATCTCTTAGGCCCGATTAGATATCAAACTTGGTTCTTACACACAAATATTGCCCACACGAATACCTAAAAAGCAATTTCAGGATTTTGCCCTAATCTGAGATTTCTTAACATTCTTCTATGTCATGGAAGCTTTATGTAGTTGAGTATAATTTTATTTCACGAGACAATATATGGAAAATAATTCGAGACCATTCGGTAGAAAAATAAAATGGTTCCTACAAAGGAATAAAGTGATATTTAATTCTTTACAAAAAAAATTATAAGACTTTTTCATATAAAACTCTGCTTCTGAAAAAATTCAATTTGAGTGACTGTGGCCTTATCGATTGTCCTTTAAGCAGAGAAGATATGTTTATGAAACTTGAATGACACAAGTATTATTTTTACTTTTATCTTTTGCTATGTAGTATACATAACAAAAATATATGTAGTACAGAAATTTTCAAGTTTATACTATTAATAAGTGATCGACCCATATATGATCGAACTTTTGAATAGTAGCCTCCATATAAAAAAAGATATTTAACTTACCGTTGAATGGAAATTACAAACGGATGATAATCTTGTCCGACTTGAATTACGAAGTGCTGGAAACATATCGATGTATGTCAATTGATGTCAATGAATATTCGAATAACCTCTCAAAAATCAACCAAAAACAAACCCACTCTTACGGCATAGAACCACAGAGCTTCATAGAGCATGACAGAGGACAGAGCTACTGAGAAGTGCAGTGACATAACCTATCTGTATTATATATGTAATCTGCCGAATTCAAGTTTCGGGCGAGAGTTTTGAAGACATTTGAAGACTATTATCCAAACCAATGATTTTAAATTTAATATAATAGAAATATCGTAGTATAAATCTGTAAAGTAAAATATCAGCAATTGAATAAATTTTCATAGAAACTATTTTAATTTTAATGTCCGCATGATATTTATTCTGGAATTCCTATATTCTCGGCTTATGAATTTAAAATTACATTAAGCAGTGTGCATTAGAATTAGAAATATCAAGTTAAAATTTGAATAACGCAGGACGCGTAGCGTTTCCATGAAAATATCTTGCTGCATGGAAAGGCGCCTTTATTTTGATTCGAATTTTGTTAGTTTAGTAACGCATACTGACGTAATATCATCCGATCTTTAGGAGATCTATGATTGGCCGCAGCGAAGGTCGGGTGACCGTTTGTAATTTGTTATTAGGTATTACGTTTGACATATCAGCGTGTCGTTGTTTTAATTATCCTTCATCTTATCGTTCATGAAAATAAATGTTTGACTTTGACATATAACACGCCAGGATGGCTGACCCCGAGGGATGGTCCTCGACGCAGGACAACGATTTCTCCAGTTTTCAATCAAATGACAGCTTCAATTTAAACGAAGTGACTGGTATCGATGGTACGTTGCATGCAATGTTTATCGCATTAAAGTTTGCTCTTTCTTTTGTTTTTGCTCAATATCGAAATCTTCACTTGTGCCCCTCCACTGTGCGCGATAGTTTGATTATACTCTATTCCTTCATAGCACCATTAATCCTTATTTAATGCTTTTAAGGAAAAAGAAAAACACCATTATGCTTTATTGATTTAAGATATCAAAAAGTGTTGGAATTATATCTTTCATTTGTTTTAGTTGCTTGATTTATGTGGCTGAAAATATCTTTAAAAAGATTAATGCAATTATGCATGTATCGGTGATAACATTAATGCTGCTAAAAAATATTTTGTTATTTAAATTGAATCGCAGACCATTACAATATAATTTTCCTTATTCTTTCTAATATCTAGAATTATAAACCGTTTAAATTCATTACACTCCGTTTTATATTTTTAATTGCAGATCTTCTTACGAACTGTGAGAGTGAACTACTAAAAAATGAAAATTTATTTAGCGACGACGCGTTACTCTCGCAGTTGGACGAGCCTTTGGGGATGGACACGGAAGGATTGGATTTCTTAAGCTTTAACAGCAGCGAGGAATTTAAAGAGTTCAAAGAATTTCAGGATTACAAGGATTCGAGTAACGTTAAATCTACACCGAATGAAAATGTAATCCCGAGTCCGGCGGTAGCAGAAAATGCTCGACAAGTTCCACGTGTGTCGCAACAACAGCCTCGGCAACAACAGAAACAGCAGCAACAACAGCTATCGTTACAGGATGTAACACCTGTACAAAATAGGCCGCAAAGAATATCCGTTACACCAGCGCCTACGGTATTTAGTTCGCAATACGCTATTCCGCAAAATGTGAATTTCAGTGTTCAGTCACCTGTGGTAACGATAGCACCAGTGGCGCAACAGAGACAATTGCTTCTGCCGGCTAAACTTATAAAGTCAGAATCGGTCGTTTATTCCAGAGGATCGCAAGCTGTTACTTCGGCATCTGTACCACATCAGATACATACTTTAGTAAATACCGCGAATGGGACAGTTTTAACTACCGGTGCGACTTTACAATTCTTAATTATTAATTATTAACAATCCGATGTATTTGAATTAAACCCATTTATTTAACAGGTATCCCTGTTGTACTGGACACGGATAAAGTACAGATCAATCGTTTGAACACGAATACGCACGTTGGCGTGCCGAGAGTGAAGGAAGTAAAACGCAGCGCTCATAATGCTATCGAGAGGCGTTATAGAACGTCGATTAATGATAAAATCATCGAATTGAAGAACATTATTGTCGGAGTAGACGCGAAATTAAATAAGTCCGCGATCTTGAGGAAGACCATCGATTATATCAGGTATATTACGTTAAGCACGTTCACCATTCTCGCGCGGATATTGTAAACTAACGAGAGTGTAAAAATTTCAGATTTCTTCAGAATTCTAATGCAAAATTGAAGACCGAAAACATGTCGCTGAAAATGGCTGCACAGAGACAAAATTTGCGCGATTTACTGGTATGCGGTGAACTGACACCGCCTAGGTCAGATTCGAGCGAGCCATCTTTGTCTCCCGCGCCAGCACCATTATCTCCACCATCTCCTTCGTCCATAAAAGACGATCCAGATGTGTTACAAAATATTCACTCGGCGTCTGTCCTCACGAGTCCAGGCATGAGAGATCATACTAGACTTACGCTCTGTGGATTTATGCTTCTCTTCTTGGCATTTAATCCTCTTGGTTTTCTCATCAATAATGTTGGAAGATTTAATTCTGATTACGCAAACACCAAGTTGGACGGTCGCACGATTCTTAATTATCAAGGTACAATAGCGTCATTGTAATAATACATATACCATAATAATATCATTAATGGACAAGCGATACTATTACCGCTTCTCTTTCAGATCAATCGGAGCCTGAGAATCCAATTTGGAGCAACGTATTTCTATGGTTGACGAATATTCTACTTCTAATCGGCGGGATTTGCAGATTATTACTTTACGGTGATCCAAAATTACCCTCGGACAGCAAAGTATTCCTGGAAATTCATCGATGGAGGCGTCAAGCGGAGTTCAACATATCGAAAAATGAATCTAGCCAGGCATGCCGCGATTTGCATCAGTGTTTGCAATACTTTGGCCGTCCCTACCCGTCGTCTCGTATAGAAGCTTGGCTCGCAACTCTCTGGCAAATTACGAGGCAGATTCTTCATAAACTGTGGATTGGAAAATGGATCTTACACGTCCATAAATGGTTGTCAGAGAAAACAACGCGGCAACATGCAGAAATGTCCGCCATGGAGATGGCCATTATTTACCAGCACATGCTTTGCCTACGGTTATCAGAAGGATCGAAGAACGGGACGCTGTATCTTGCTCTCTCCGCTGTGAATTACGCGGAGTCCGCTGGTGAAACTATGCCGAAGTCATTGTTGGCAGAGATATATATCAATGCTGCGCTGTACTTCAAACAGTCGCACTTTCCATTCATTCACAAATATTACTTGGGCAAAGCGCGCACGTTGCTATCATCCTGCACCGTCCCCCCGAAATTCAAATGGATAATGAGCGACGAGGGCGCTAAATTTTTAGCATTCCAGAAGTGGCAATACGGTGAACAGCAAGATAACGAATTTACATCTCAAACAAGCCAGGCCGATCCCTTATCTTACGCATCTCGCGCATACAGAGATCATTTGATTGGACATTGTTTGCGTACTTTAACCGGTACCATGGGAGACGCTCACTTGTCTTCGATGTTAGAGTACGGACAAGTCATCATGGCATCCGCTGGTGTAGACGCTGGCTTTTTGTGCACCGACAAAGTCACTGTTACACGTAAGTTGATGGAATAGCAAATGTACATTAATAAGTTAATCTTGTTAATGGGACTGATATTTCAAATTTGTTCTATTTTAGATCGCGAGGATGAAATCGGATTATGGTGGGGAGCAGTCCTGTACGTGGCTGCTTGTTGGAGATTAAGGGAAGACGATTCGCAGGCATGGAGTATCGTTGAAAGCAAATTCCCTTACGAGAGGAATTATCAGCCCTGTAATAGCAACAAGAGTGTCAGTCCTTTGCCATACATCGTCCTGAATGCTTTACAAGCAGCGAAAACCACGAGTAAATCAGCCTCCGTGCGTTTTATCGAGCAAGCAGGGATATTGCTTGAACAATCTTTGGTTTATTATAATTGTAAGCAGCAGTCGTCGCAAAATGTTTTGGTAAGCATCGAAGTGTATTGTATTGTATTATATTATATTATACTATATTATATTATATTATATTATATTATATTCGTACCATAAGTCCCATTTAATTATACTCAGTTATAAATATTAGTGGATTCATTTTTTACACATGCTTTTAATACAAATACGTAGAATATGAATTAATATTCGCGTTGACAGTAGCGTTTAAAGTGTAGTGTACAGTTAAAGTTATCAATAGCTTTTGCGGACAAATTTATGCAATTGCTTTCCTGTTACAAGTGTGCATTGTAGTTGCATTGCATGAAATATAACTGTGCAATACTTCTACAGTGCAACTCTTGTGGCAGGGCTCGGCGCCATGTAGTAGAGTAATACACGTATCCAAATCCATACATCTCCAATCTTTCATTACTACACGATTCTTGCATTTCTTCTAGCTCACTCAGTTGTGGATTTGTGATTGGTTGCTCGAAATGCGCACTACATTCTGGCAAGAGTTAGACAGCGATTCGGAGAGGCCAAATGCGGCGGGCATACCTCTCGGAGGTTTCCAGCGCGATTTAGCTTGTTTGAGGCAATTGTGCCAACATATTCCAGTAAGTTTCAGCGTTAGAATAATATTACGAGAGACTAGATTATATTCATAATTAATTTTATTATGTATTTTTTCAGTCTACACTGGCACGAGTATTCGTTTACGAAGCTACAGCACGTATAATGGCTGGGGCAACACCGGTGAAAACTCAAATATTACTAGATCGTAGTTTACATCATAGAAATTCTCGGTCCTCTATTATCTGTGGAAAGGATCGTTCGCAGGATCAGTATAATGGAGAGAGAGAGCACGCAGTAGCTTTGTGTTTAGCATGTCGACATTTACCTGCACTATTGTTAGCCTCACCCGGAGAACGTGCTGGCATGCTTGTAGAGGCTGCTAAGACACTTGAAAGAGTGGGCGACAGGAAAAGGCTTCAAGAGTGTTATAAATTAATGCGACAATTGAGTCCCGCTATATCTGTCAACTGATACATATTAAATAAAAATGTATCCCCAAATGTAGTCGGGCTTTTGTATACTATGTAAGATTAATGTACATAAAGTTTCACGCGGACTGTCAATTGGCAAGTAATCTTTTTACGTTTACGAGTCAGATTATTTAATCGATTGTTTCGTAGGTATATTCATAATTTAATATTCGCCATTAATCATTATACTCGTATAATAAAAAGTTAACATACGTCGAAACGTTCTTAATGGGTTCAATGGCACTTTCTTCATAAAAATACTTAAAAAAAATTTCGATACAGAGTTTACTCGTTGCATAAAAGAATATGTATGCACGTAATATTTCAATGTTTTATTTGGTTTACAAAATAATAGTGGTCGAATTATCCTAGGTCTACGAATATAAAGATAATTTGTATATGATTATTCTACCAAAGAAATCTGTGCTGTTGCCGAACACAAACTTAAAATGTTTTGCTTCTTTTGGTTCTCTTAAGTTAAACTTTTGTACCGTATTATTATCCTCTGGATAGAACCGCTCAAGAAATTCATTCCCTTTATCGCCAGCTTCTATGTGACAATCTTTACCAACAAATCCACCTTGAAATTGAATCTCGAACGAACTTACTTCACACTTTTCCTCAAAATTCATAATTATCCATTGTGGAGTTCCCTGGAATGTATATTTCAATATCTAATATTTTACAATGTAAGTCGCACAGACATAGATATACAATTTATGCTATCATGTACTTCTTTACCAACGCGTGCTACAGTAAAATACAGTTTTTCAAATATTAAACACTTTCGTACCGCGTCGGAATTCCAACAAGTATCAGGGCAATTATCGAACATGTATTTCTTTCCATAAGACCTATTGTCCTTATTCGAGACTGAACTGACCCTATGCAAATAACATATTTTTAATACAGATTCTGCAACGTTGAAATGTAATTAAAGTTTAGCCCAGGTTACATATTAAATTTAAACAAATGTACTGAATAATAGAAATATACCTAGATTGTTTCGAACAATAACGAATAACTTACCGGCATTCGAACTTGCGTCGCGTTAATAAACAAGTCATAATAAAAGAAACAAGGCTACTTTAACAGCTTACACGTAACTTAGTTTTAAATAGTTTATCGCTTTACTCGATCTTTTATTTATTTATTTACATTTGTAGAAGATTCTTAATTAAAGTAAATTTTCTGTAACGAGGTTGATGGAGGTTATGTTGCAGAATTAATTTAGGTCAATCTAAACTAGGATCGTAATTACAAACAGTAGGCGCAACAAATTATTGTCAGCATAACGTGTATTATTCTTTATTTATTTTAAACTTTGATCTATACATTAAAAAGCAACGATATCAGAAAATATGAATCATATAATTAATAGGTGTATGCAACTACACTACTACAAGTTCAAAGAATGTTAAGAAATGTGAGAAAAATTATATTAAACTACTCTATTTATGGTTGTGACGGGACAGTGAAATGCAGGACAGTTCCGTATATGTATGTATACGGGATGTATGCAGCCGTATGGCAACTCTAGGTATAGCCAATAGTAACTTGTTTCGGCACCAATGAGCGCCACATGCGCAGGACAGGTCTGAACTTGTCTGTTGGCGGGTTCCCTCTCAAATGACAAGGATACATAAATTCTTATTATGCGATTAGTTCATAACAATTGACAGGTAATGATATAAGTTTACTTAAATTATTTATGTTCGTCAACGTGCAACCGAACATAGTAAGTACTTGTTCCAGACAATATGACGTACATGCCAATTAGACAACAACTTAGCGTCGAAGTCGAGAAACAGGCTCCCGATACTATGTATTTGCAGAATTTACAAATGTACAATATACCACCGTCCGGCCAAATTAAAGTGAAAGAATTGCAGCAATGGTGTGTTAATCGACTGACAGGTAGATAATTCGAAGTTGATAAGAAAAGTAATAAATACCATTATGCGCGTTTTTCTGTTTTCATGATATTAAACGTAACTTATAGTTGTATGAAATACAAGAAACTTAAGATATTAAGAGTATAATTATCGCTCTATCTATTTATTTTTTATCATACAAAGCGACTAAATTTTATTTTGTAGTACTGAAGTTAGTAGAACAAATATCAATGCAAAATTGTAGAAAGTCGTCCGTACGTAAGGATATCTTGATTAAGGAATTGGAGAAAAATGGCCTTTTTGATTTTGCGCTACTTATAAATACACCTGATTATGAATCTCAGGGAGGAATGGAACAGCGTTTAAGAAGAAACGATTGTATGTCGCACTTTATATTGAGGTCCGCATTTTCTTTCAAACGTGAGAAGAGGGGGTGGTTCTTTCAGCAAGAGACAAGATTATTCAAATGGAGATTTTCATCCTTGGATAAAGAAGGGATCGAAGCATTTAATTCCATTAATGGACTTCAGTATACTGCTGTTAGTACTGTACATATGGATAAAAAAAAAACTGCGTACTACAAAGATATATTGCGAAAATCCTTTCGTTTTAGATTACCAAAGAAGAGAAACGGAAGATCGAAGAGGAGTTATCAATGTCGTTACGCTACCCAGAAAGTATCGATAATGTATTTTACAAAATAAAGTTTACCAGTGCGCTAAGTCTAGTTGCGAAGCGACGAGTATTCTTAAAAGATGGTATTGCTTATGTGCCAGAAACAAAGATGTCATCGATAATTATTCCTGAATTTAAAAGAAGATTAAACGAAGGATTTGCTGTAAGTAGCTCAACGATAATTTGCAACTAAGCACTTTTATGAATTGTATAATTATTTTTTTCTCCAAATTACATGTCATTTTAGTATTCACGAGAAGTTGCGTCAAGTGTTTACGACGACGAAAGGATAACTAAACTTTTTAGTGTACTTCCAAGCAGCGTTAACACTCGGTATTTCATGTTTAAACCAGACAGACAAGTGAATATTAATGAATTAGACGAGGTATGCTTTGGTCTTGTATTTGAAATTACACCAAAATGAAATGTTTTTTAAAATTAATAGAAACGTGAAAGAATCTTTATTTAGCTTGACATTCTTTCTATCTAGCTATCAAGAACATCTTATCCATTATGCATGAAATTGCTTCACGAAGCATTAAAAACAAATCATCATCTCACAAATGGTGGTAGGGTGCAGTATTGCTTGTTTCTTAAAGGAATAGGACTCCGTGCAGATGATACATTACAATTCTGGAGAAATGAATTTCTCAAAAAGTTTACAGAACGTACTTTTCAAAAAGAGTATAGATACCAAATACGACATTTGTATGGACAGGAAGGAAGATGTGCAGATTATGTGCCTTTCTCCTGCGCTAAAATACTGAACGCTGTTATTGGTCTGCGAGATAATCATGGGTGCCCATTTAAACATATGACTCTCGATGTACTTACCAAAACACTGTCTAAATGTGGACTGGTTCAACCAGGTAAATAAATTAAAACAAATAGTTGATGAAACATTCTATCTATCGGTGTTTAAAAAAAATTTACAAACGTACCAGATATAGAATCTGTGGCAAAACATTCAAAACAAGGTTCTTATCTCAACGCCTGTAGAAATTACTACGAGATCGTTCACAACTGTATTACAGAGAATACTTTTGACCATCCGAATATTTATTTTAATCACAGTTACAAACTTTTTGATGGTATATGTTCAGGTAAGCTTCGTTAATATATTCTGATAAATATTACAAGTATTTCTTTACGAATTTGTGGAATCTAATAAAAGTTAGTTTTAAACGTAATTAAGGGAAAGAAATTAAATAAGATGTTTGATCTTTTTTGTTCTCGTCGTTAGATCAAAAATATTAATACATAAATTAACTGTTTTAGATGCGGAAGACTGAAACTGCTGCGAATTGTAAATGAAGGAGAGGGATAAAGCAACTGATGAAAGTATTATGCGAAATATATTTTTTCATATATACCTATTTCATATATATATATATATTTCTTTTAACAAACATTCGCAGCAGACTGTAATTGAAGAATCAGTGTATTTTGCATTGGCTTTGTTAAAAATAATCCAGTAATTATAAGTGTAATAGGTAAAAGGTATACAACATACATATGGCTTTTTGTATAAATGAAAACAGATTCTTCAATTTTAAATATTAAATTAGCTTTAATATATTCAAGTGTATTAAATAGTAGATTATATGAGATTAGTATTTCGTGGCTTGCGAACATTCATTCGCAAGTACTTAGTAGTTTATTTACATTTACAAAATACCTAAATGCATTTAAAAATGCTTCTCGCAATGTATTCGCATGAAATTAATTGATTCTAATTAAACGTCTTGCCTTCATTTATGTTTCTCCACAGACTCGTCTATGACTTTGTTAAGTTTACGATTCTGCCAATCAAGGGAAATATCATCGAGATGGTTGTCGAAGTCTACGAGATTTCTGTAAAGCTCGGCTTTCAACAACGAATACAGTGCATCGGTATGCATTACTCCTTTATCATAAGATACACTGCAAGAATAAAGAAGAAACATTTGTATGCAATAGTAAGTGTATTAACAAAATATATGTATGAAATATTTCATTACTCGGATATATCTTTGATCTTCCACTTGCCATCTACGAACTGTGAAACTCTCAAAGGATTTGCATTCATTCCAAGCGTTACTTCTTTATTATCCACCTGATTACAGAAGAAATTGATGAAAATGTTTTTAGACAATCTCAGCTTAGTAATACTTACCACAACAAGTAGAGCATTGCCACAGTTTTCTGCTATTTTGTCCGCCATTCTGTGAGCAGGTTTATCGGTGCTATGTTAAAAGAAAGAGCTTGTTAAATTAACAAAATTAAACGAAGCATATGTTTAAAAATAATTAACCTTTTTGGGGTAAGCTAGCTTAAATTCGGTAGATATGTGTTAAGAATATAAGTTCAAGATACGTGCATGGCAATTCACATTGATTAGATTTCCTAAATACGTACACGAACTTCTCGAGTGGATGAATAATAAATTACCTTAAATCGTGTATGGTTTCGTTTGCAAGATAATAACCTGCGAGTACCAGACCTCTGCTCATAGCATATTGATCGACCTGCAAACATTTTTACTTACATTCATCTGGTTATTAAACATATTTTATTTAGACTCGCTCTAACATTATAAAACTTCAACTTGTCGCATAACCTTCGATTCATTAATACTTAGCAAATCGATTAATTATTATAAATGTCTGAAGGATATGTTAATACTTTAGGCGTAAATTTCCATGTTTACAATAGAAACAAGAATACTATTTGAAAATTCTAAAATTATCGTATATTGAACATTTTATTTTATTAATTAATTTTTTTAATTTTATTAACACTAGACCACTTATGTTTGCATGTGTAATATATAAACCTTTGTGCATAAAATTGACTTTTGTGCGAGTAAGTAGGGGTAGCTCATAGCCGATTATTTAAATATTTACCATGGCCAAAGCAATTTCCGCCATGGGCGAGACATGAAGGCAGATATGAAACAATGGGATTGCATCTTCGATTCGCAGCTCCATGGATTTTCCATCACCTTTGTTCTTCTGTTTAGCTAACAATAAACCGTTTATCGCGCAATGAGGATATTTAGCCGCGTGCAATATAATTTTACAGTACGCTCGACTAGAAAACGAGATATCTGCCATTTTTACGTGGATACACATGTGTGTATTAGTGTGTAAATAGGATAATAACAAAATTTCGATTACCTATCGATACTATCGATAGTTTCTTCGATACAAGTAGGCGAGTCATGTGTTACTCTCTGAAGTTGGTAACACGCATAACAATAGTGGGTGCAGTAATCCAGATAGCACACCTCGTCTTAGAGACGTCTAGTTTATGTCTATTTTAGGTCTGAACGTCTTGATTTGTAACAAGACGTCTTTAAGACTTCTTTAAGACGCCTTTTGGACGTCTTTAAGACTTTACCAGACGTTGTGCTATCTGGGAATGGGTAGATCACTAGAAAGCAAAGTGTATAAAACGTCAAATTCTTTGAAATGGTGCGATCAGCACCAGCATCGAGCATGACCGAGCAAGAGCGACAGTCCGAAATGGTTCGAAAGCGCCATATGGGTCGGTAACACAGTTTGAGTGAGTGGCGACACATTACACAACATCCATGAGATGATAGGTCTATCCTATACCTCGTCTGTGGTTGCTCTTAGCACGCATGTAGTAGTGGGGGTAATAACAAACGATAGTAGGGGTACGCGAATCACGATGGAAAGGGGAGCAGTTTGATACTAAATACATATGTGACTTCCGTGGTTCGTCCAAATCGATAATACGTTGGAAACTGTTGATGTAAACCGAATATTAATTCTCAGCCTACAATCCTTCTCATCTTTTCCATTCGCAACAAAATTCTCATTTCTCGTTGGACGACCTTACAATGCAGAGTGTCATTAATTCTGTAAAAGGCACCGCGCTTGGTGTCGCCGAATACTTAACCCCTGTACTAAAGGTATGCTAAAGCATAATAAACTGAATATGTTGCAACATAACACGATTCCGTGTAACGAGTATGTCAACCATTATTCATTATTCACTGTTCGATCGTTCGTTTATATTGCACCGCTATATATTTCTAACGCTAAGCTGTATTAAATTTATCATACAGCTTTGATATTTTTAAGATAAGTTTCTTGCATAGAAATCTTGGATAATCTTATTGATCTCTGTTGTCGTAGCTACAACGTTTATCTTTTAAATGTATATGTGTAAGATCCTTGTTCTCAATGTACGAATAATTTGCGCATATTATTCTTTTTACAATGTTAAATATTGTACTCGATGCTTTCAGGCATTCAAGCGTTCTAGGAAACGTTTTCTATGTAACGAACAAGGTACAGAGTCGGAATAAAATGGATTTCTAAAAATAACTTTCTTTCTTGTACAGGGGCCTATAAAAATGTATTTATAGTATTTCCAGAGAAGCTTAGTATATAATTTTTTTATGCGTACATGTACTTTTAGTTCGCTTATTAGCTATCGTTTTAAATACGCGTACTCCAATTTATCATACAAGTTAATTGAAACTCTACCTTCGCTTATCGTGCTTATCATTTTTTCATAATTCTACAATTTTCTAGTATTTAACCCTTTCGGTGCTAAACACTTAATTATATTTACTTTTGTTGACATTTATTATCCACGCTGCGTCGATGAACTAAATACAAAGTATATCTCCACAGCACTTAAAGGGTGAAACATTGATTTTGTATATTTAAAACAGATGTTTTAATATTTTTGAACGAATGAACTTCCAGTAGGAAAGGTAACATATTTATGTTATACTTCGAATGTAACTTATAATATTAAAGGAAAGTAAATTTCGAGAAACTGGAGTATTAACGCCAGAAGAATTTGTGGCAGCGGGTGATCATTTAGTACATCATTGTCCAACATGGCAATGGGCTACCGGTGATGAGAATAGAGTGAGGCCGTACCTTCCCAAGAGCAAGCAGTTTTTATTGACTCGTAATGTTCCTTGCAGTCGCAGATGCAAACAGGTACCATTGTTCTCGGCGAAACGATACGACCCCATGATTTAACATACTTAGTGTTGCGAGGAAAGTTATGTAAATCACTGATAGTAACTTCTCCAATTAAATTTTAGATCGAATACACTAAGGAACAAGAATGCATTATAGAAGCGGATGACCCAGAGGGTGGCTGGGTAGATACACACCATTACGATGCTAGTCTCGGTGGTATCGATGACAGAGTAACAGAAATGACGTTAGAGGAAACACATCTGCCTCGGTCGATTGGCGCAGGGGAAAATAATGACGACGACGACGACGACGAAGATGATGATGGGGATGGTGAGGATATGGAAGCTTTTGAAGTCAGTGGAATGTTGGATGAACAAGATAAGGTACTGTTTGTACGTTATGCGCTTCGAAAGTACAGTCTATAAACGGATATAACGTATATGCAATGATCACTAACGCATTCAGTAGCGGATTTAACAGGGCGGCTGATGAGCAGTTGCCGCCTAGGCCCCTGCAGGGCTCCATGACCAAGAGAAAGATATTAGGTATAGGTATCCAAACGCTAGATTTTTTTTTCGTACTACAAAACTTGGTCCGTTTTTAGTAAACTACCTCTTCGTTTTCCCAAAAAAATGGGCCTCTCACAACGTTTGCCACCTGGGTCTTTTTTCTTAAATCCGCCACTGAACGCATTACCAAAGAGAAGGTATACTAAGAGGCGACACTCTGAAGAAGAAACCAGTTTTAGAGAGAGACGAAATGCACAACCAATTTAAATGTCCATTCGGTAGTCGGAAAGAGTAGGGATATACAGCTGCCTATACAACCAATTTAAAGGGACAAGCCAACGAAGAACTTGAAAGATACCGCTCCAAGTGTCGCCTCTTAGTATACCTTCTCTTTGGCGTTACATCGAAATCTATTTTAAATTCAATAATGCATACTATAGAAAATATCGTAGCCTAATTAAATTTAAATTAAAAAGTATGCAGCGGAAACTGCAAAGAAACCAGCCAAAGAGAAGTGGGAGGCATGTTCCGAAGGAGAAATAATTCACACACGTACATACGACTTGTACATCACGTACGACAAATATTATCAAACACCCCGATTGTGGCTTTTAGGATACGACGAGGTTCGTTCTCTTATTTGTAGAGTTTAGAAGGTGCTTCTTAATTTAAATACCATGTTCCTTTTACAAAAGAATCGTAAGCCCCTGACAATGCAAGAAATGTACGAGGATGTTAGTCAGGACCACGCAAAGAAGACTGTGACGATGGAGGTTCATCCTCATATACCGGGACCACCGATGCCTTCGGTTCACCCCTGCAGGTAATTTTCAGCAATTACTACTGTTCTTCTAACGAGAATATTTGTATTACTGTAAACAATACTTTTTATTGCGATAAAATTATAGGCACGCCGAAGTAATGAAGAAAATTATCGAAACAGTAATGGAAGGTGGTCGCGAGCTTGGTGTGCACATGTATTTGATAATATTCCTGAAATTTGTGCAATCCGTAATCCCCACAGTTGAATACGATTACACGCAAAATTTTATGCTGAATGCTTCCGGTTAAGAGCTTCGTGGATTTCCATCGTACTTTGAGGGTGATCTTGATTTTAGTTTCTCAGCGCATAAGTAACGGAACTGAAAGGACTGTGAAGCATACAAAACGTAATAAACTCGTATCAATTCGGCGAATTGTAAAACATCTGTATTTGGCCGATTCTATTTTTATGTCTCGTCTCTTAAGATTATTTGTAATCTTTAATGTTGTTATTGTATCGCCTTTATATGAATACCAGCGCATTACAGCACATTTCTCAAATAAACGATGAATTCAGCATGAATCTTTTCATCTTTATTTAAACATTAGTGACGAAGCTGCACGTATCTTTTCAAACAGTGTATACAATTTAAAGCAACTTGGGAATATTTTTAACTGCACGAAATGGGAGGAAGATGCTTTGAAATTCGTACGTCAGAGATCGTTGCTTCCGATCGGTATCAAAAAATGGCGGTGATGGCGGTACTCGAGTGTTCCGTGTTTACATGCCATTCATCGCGTTCAACGTTTGCGAGTGAAGGCTTCATTCAAAGGATAGTTTCTTTATCCGTGTCAGAATCTGTTTATGACACGACTAGCACGTTACGCGCAATGTAAATCTTTGATCGAACTACCCTTTTTGTAATTCGATTTTTCATAGGTTAGGGAGAGTCGGTGATACACAAGATATATGTATCATATGTGAAAAGAACATTTCAAGGAAAATGTCGACTCTATACGACCAGATAAAGCTTCTTTACGAGCAGTGTTTATATTCGAATGTTATTTCACTAGTAAGTAAATGTAACGAGCGATTCAAAATACTTCCTTTCCTTGGAACTTCGATACAGTTAAATCTGTGGAAGCGAGACGCTAGTGTATCTGACCAGTATACTGCCTCTGTGTATCTAATATAATCGTTTCCATGGTATAGGCAAATTTAGTATTATCCCTCAGCGAACACAATTCAGATCTGTTACCGATACACGGAAAGTTCCATATCTACGTTTATTACGCCGACGCTCACTTTTACTTGGGCAAATATAAACGAGCCGAAGCGCTTTATAAAAAGTCTTTGCAATTTCGCAAGTGCCTGCTGAAATCAAAAGGCGCCACGAAGCCTTTAGAAGGTCAGAAGGATCTTCCAACGGACGTCGACATAAAATTCCAGATACATCTGTGTTTAATAAAATTGAAGAATTCCCAAGAAGCGCTTCAAGTGCTCCAAAGCATTCCTGGCAAACAGAGAACACCGAAGGTAAATGTAATAGATTTAGACGTCAATTTTCACTCGTGTCTTTACATATTTCTTTGATTCCAAGGTGAACATGGCTCTGGCGAAAATGTTCCAAGAGCAAGGAATGGAGCGTTCCGCAATTACGACTTACAAAGAAGTTTTAAGGGAGTGCCCCTTGGCGTTAGAAGCTGCGGAAGGTCTGCTCTCTCTCGGAGTGAAAGGAATCGAAGTGAATTCGTTGATCGTAGGTTGCGCGTCCAATCTGTCGAATTTAGATTGGTTGAATACTTGGATCAAAGCTCACGCGCACATACACAATAGAGAGTATACCCATGCAGTGTCGACATTGAGGTCCCTAGATAATGTTAATCTACTAAGAGATAATTTCAATCTATTGACAACAATGGGAGAATGTTATTACTACGCCGGAGATGATAAAAATGCTCTGTTATGCTTGCGAAGAGCCAGGATTATAGAGCCAGATGTGATGAAAGGGTAATAATCAGTTAGTCTACTCGACCGATGCATAAAACTGATAAAGAAATATTTCTCTTATTATTATTATTACGCAGGGTTGACGTTTATGCCGCGGTATTGTACAAAACTCATCATATTAAAGAACTTGAAAGACTGATTTCTGTAGTGACAGCGAGCAACGAATGTACCGGAGAAATATACGTTGCTATGGCGTATTCTCTCTACGCTGCTGGAAAAAGTGGTAGGGCGGATACTTTGACAGCCCAAGCTTTGAATCTGAGTCCGAATGATATAGAGGCAACGATACTTCGGGGGAATATTCTTATCGAACAAAAGAAGTATCAGGATGCGCTTTTTTTCTTTAGACACGCGGTACAGCTAAAGCCGTATCGCTATGAACCGCACAAGGGTTTAGTAGATTGCCTGGTAGGGATGCACAGATTACGAGAAGCCCTCAATATCGCAAGTGGATCTTGCAAACAGCTCGGGCATACTGCGAGGGTTCTCACTGTAATTATACGAATCAAATTTAACACGAAAGATCCATGCGATTGATTACGAATAAGAATGAAAAAACGAATTTCTTCACAGCTGTATGCTTCCGTGCTCATGAAGGATCCAGTTTCCGTTGGAAAAGCAAAAAATCTGTTGGAGAAGGCTTTACTTCAGGATGAAGTCTACCTGCCTGCAGTTTATTTGTTAGCCGAGATATACGAGCAAGAGATGAACTTGGAAGCTGCAATCGCGTTACTGGAGAGGCAAGTGGAAATTCAATCGACATGTAAACTGCATCAGATGCTCGGGGATCTTTGGGCAAGAGTTCACAACGAGGAGAAGGCTTTGGATCATTACGCCATTGCTTTAAAGTAGGTTCTTCAAAACTATTAGAAATGAGCGTGCAATGTAATATCTAACACGCTTCTTTACTTGAAACTTTAAAGCGATATGATGTGTCAAACTAGTCTAGATCCGAGCAACAGAAGGGCCTTGGAAGGAATGCATCGGCTAGATAACTCTTCGAATAAGCTGGATTCAGCTTACTACATGACCGTGGGCGAAGAACAAACAGATACAACTTACGATGTTGGCGATGGCTTACCGGATACTGATAACGATGAAGCTCCAGACGAAAGTGAAACTGAGGCTGTATGGTCCGACATGGATCTCGAGGCAAATAGTCAATAATACAAAACAGTTTGTTATACAACTAAATAGCCTCGGTATGATTAAATTCGAGCTGTAATTAGCTTTTATCCTCTGTAATATTTCTTCTACCGTTACTTCTGTAAATTATAAGAAAGTATAAAACGTTTCAAGAGCAAGGGGTCTCGCAACAAGAAGCGAATTACTTTGATACTTTATTTTATATTACTTCTGTAGCCCAGTTCGTTACCCAATAGCCAGCGAATTAACTTCAATGTACTTAGAAAATTCGGAACAATGTAAGAAGAAAGCGAGTTCGATCTTTCTCATTTATTCGTCCAAAAGGTACAGTACCGTTTTCTACGATATTATTCGCCTTCAGAAATATCGTGTACACAGAATAGAACTACATACTACAGAGTTTATTTACACACTATACAGGATTGGAGATTCATGGAATCAATAATACTATTAATGCGCGAATTTATCAATTGACGTACATCGTACATATACATATTTCGTTCACCTATCTCGAGAAAGAAAGAGGAGTCGCGCAAAGGACAATTTGGCGGGGTCACCCGGCAAGGGAGCGAAGGCCGTAGCTGTTATGGCGTACATCGTTCGTTTCTGTGTCCTTTAAAATAGGTAATGTCGCGTATACGTACACCCCCCCCCCTCCTCCTCCTCCTCTACGGCAAAACAAAAACATTTTTTGGATTCGATGTATTAGAAAACGCAGAATTCAGTCTTAAAGGTAGGAAGCACGCGTATTTCCTAAGTAGCTCGCTTTGGTCTTCGAACTGCGTTCATTATTATGTGTATGTATATGTTTGTACATGTATCTCGACGCATCATCCTTATTTGATAATGCACATATCCGTAAGCATCTCGACGAGATTGTGAAGGGGCATCTGAAGAATTTTCACGACACGAGAAAATTAATAAATAGGAATGACCAGAAAAATAGTTGGGCATTAAACGTGAAAGAATCGCCCGCGAGACAGAATGAATATGTACGACTGATCGTTACAATGATCATCCTTTACTGTTCGCAAGAAAAAGTAAGCTTGTCGTCACAATGGGTTACGCGTGTTATTCATTCAATATTCGTCTATACGGTCCCCTCTATCCGTGGTTCTCTCGCGTTGTTTGTTCGTTTCGTACTTCTTCGAAAGTTTTCACTTGTACCCCCGAGCCTTCTGAAGAGGAGGAGATGGAGGAAGAAGAGATAATCGAAGACGAGGAAGAGGAAGAAGAGGAAGACGACGGGTCCTCACCGACGATCGAAGTGCCAGCCGGACCGGGAGACGGACTGTCCACAGGTCGAAACGAGAAACCAGGGGAGTCGAGACTGGAACATGATTCTGGAGTTCCGGTGGAGCTGATAGTTGGATGCAGACTAGATATCGCCACGTCCAATCTAAATAAGATACACATACATACATCATAGATACCGACGATCGAACATTTCTCTTTCCTCGTTTGAATAGCAGAACTTACCTAGATGCGGCCGAAGTTAATAGGCCAGAGGTACGTTTTGTTGGTGGCTGTAATTGATGATCCATTCCGGAATCGTCTAGCTCAAATTTTCTTTTAACCGAGGCCAAGCAACTTGGTCGTATCGCGATAGGACTTAAACTCCGTCTAAATACCGCAAGAGATCAGTTTAATTCGCGATAAGGGGGTCTACATCCATTTTCTTTTTATAGACAAATAAGCGTACCTTGTAGCAAAAGCTTTTCTAGTAGGGCTAGGCGATAAGTTATTCTTCCAAGCAACCGCATGAACACCAGGCGAATAACACTGTCTCTGACCGAAGGTTGCTCTTGTTGGTGACGGCGAAGAATACGTAGTCGAACCACTTACCGACAAATTGATACTGAGTGGATCGAGGACTCGTTTTGCGATTGGTCGTGATTCTATCTTAAACTGTAGCGAAGCTGAGTCTGAATCCTTAAAGGACAGCCCTTCCGCTTCGATAGTGAGATCCTCCCAAGACTGAGAGATTTGCATGGCACTATGTATTTCTTTCTCATGTGCCGCTTCACGACCAGCAACGTCGATGCACTCTTCTTGTCGCAACTGACTAACGCGCGGAGTTAGCCTAGGAACAGTTCCAGGACTCTGGAAAAATAAATATTCTATGATCCTACATGGCGCTTACGAACTGAGATTTTTCTCTACCGCATGGTGACAATTTTGAAAGATATTAAATCCAGACACTACGTATGCTAAGAAGGGCCATAATTCTTACGCTAGTGCTGAAGCGTCGTGTACGAGGAGAATTTGAAAATATATTAAAGTTGGATGGAACATCCCTGAAAACAATTCATACGGTCAGTATTATCTCGCAGAGTGTTATAAACATTTTGGTGAAACTGGTATACTTTACATACATATTGTAACAATTCGAGCACTGCTATTGGCTCGTAGTATAAGCATAAGGATCAGACAGTTGATAACGAGTTACCTTGGTGCAGTGGCGGAAGGTGACGTTACGGACATTGTTGCTGTGATCTTGTTGATCATGGGTGCGCTACTAGATCGTTTTAAACTGACTATCGCACGGTCAACATCCATGATCGTCCAGATCAGCTATCTGTTGCTGCATCTGTGCGGTGGCTCTAGTCAAGGTACATTGTAACTCTTGGTACATCGGAGCGCGCACGATAATGTTGATCACTAAGCGGACTGACACCCAACTCTTGGCTGGCGATGAATGTATATTATGCCTCCTCTGGCTGCTGCTGCGCGAACATTCAACAATAGCGAATCCTGTCCTTTGGCACGGGAACCGAGAAGATGCCGCATTTGAGCTATCATTTAAACTCTGCCGCTCCGTCCTCGGTCTCGCTATTTGACGCGCTATTAGCGCGGAATCTCTGTACTTTATCGTCAGTTTCGCGAAGGGAGACGACAGGGCAAAGCGGACTACCGATGACCAGATACTGTCGGGTCGAGAGTATGCATAGCAAGAGAGCGAAACGGCGACAGACTAATCTCCGCGCTTCTGATCTCTGGCTGCTACTCGAACCCTATCGTCCAGGAACCGGGTTAGAAATTCCAACTCGGTTTTAATATTTCGTGACGTCTGATTCTTCCCGACAAGCACCACTTGGCTGCCAGCGACGATTGCTATTCCTTCGCACGGCTGTCCAACTATCGCCCCTTATCGCGAAGCACGCGTATGTCAGACCTGGTAATGATCCCTTTGCTTCCTTACGAAAAATCGTTCGCGATTAAGAAGCACACCGGACTCGTTGGTAGCCTTGTGCCTTTCGTTAAGTCCATGGACCTAAGAATACATGAAATGAACGGATCGTAAAACTTAGCTACTTGTATAAATTATCGGTAAGGGGAAAGAGCAGGGAGGAGGATCGTAGTATCTTCGTCGGTACTCCTCTAAAATCATTGCCTCCCTCCCTCTCTCTCTCTCTGCGTTTCGAGAGGCGCAACATTTGAGTATTTTCAATATATCGCGTACAGTAAAATAGTTCCGAATGGCGCGGTGCAGTTGGAAACCCGACGACTAAATTCAGCAATCATTCCTCGCGAAAAAGGTAGCGGTGTCAAGCTTGCGATCTTTTTCTCGCTACGAATTTATATGGTCCATGGTGCGAAGCAGCAGGGGCACAGTTTTTATCTAGATGAAAATTTCGAATAACGAAGGGAAGAAGGAAAAATATTTATTCGTTGTTCGTTGAACAAAGATGAACTTGGATTATCTCTAGTCTACCGTCTACGGGTAACGAATAAACAGATTTACATATTTCGAGCCTATTTATTTCACAGATAAAGATATATTTTTCTTCACACAGGACGCTATTTTTATCTTCACTTTGGTGCGAAACTTCTATCGTTATCTGCATCTTTATCCGAAATTCAGTCAAAATGCCGAATAACAGAATTAAAGCTGAATTGTATAATTCCCAACATATTAAGTACTTACTGGTGACATAAAATGGTTAATGAAAGAGACCTTTTTATTTCTCTTTATATAGTTACATAGGGACATGTTGTGTAGGGTTGTGATAAAAATGAAAGTAGATGTATATGATAATGTTTATCAAAAATAAACATCCGAAAATTTATCTAATATAGGAATTGTAAAGATATAGACTCTCTTGATACTTCGAATAAGATCTTATCAATGAAATTCTTCAATAAAATTGAAGGTGAAATGTTTCTCGAGTAAAAGAATTATCTTCAGCCGTCGAATATTGCAGTTTGAATAAGTTCGTTTATTCGCCAAGTTCACTGAATAAATATAATTTTGAATAAAATGTAAAAATAAATATGATTATTTAAATAACTGTTTCTCGTATTTAGATGATTTTTCAAATGTAAGCTTCCTGTTCTTTCTTTTCATTCATTAAATTTACATACGTCGAAAATAAATTGCACAATCAGAAATACATAATGCATTTCTCAGATTCGTGTTTTTATTACGTAATCTTAAGAAAAAAAAAGTACGCAAATAGTTCTAAAGTGTACTAAATCCATTTAATTATTAGAATTATTAGAATTATTACTTTACTTTACTTTATTGTTTTTTGGAAATGTGCCTTGTTCAAGTATAATACAATGTAATACAATTTCTCAATGTTAACAACAATAGTAGGTATTTTATTTAGCTACTTTATTTAAATGATAGAAAATTTATTTCTAAATAAGGATAATGTAACGTATGCGAATCAAGTTGCTTTTAGAGGCCCTTAAAAGAGGAAACAATTTCTCTACGCTGCTTTCATTCGTTTCAAATTCAAACAGCATTATTTATTTCCTTTTCCGATCCCTGAATTAGGATGGAAAATTAAAAATGTCCTTGAGCAATGTTAGAAGGTTTTATTTCAGCTTTGCTTGTGCGAACTCTACTCCTGTACGTACCGTCTTAACTAAAACAAGGTACCCATACCAACATATAACGGAGCACGTACACAAAACATGGAAATGACAGTATCGCGTCCAACATTCGTAGAGTTGCAGAAACAAGAGCCGCTTAGTTATAGGTAATTAAAATTTGGTACAAATAAAAATGCCATTGGATTTCCCATTAAAAATCGATCTATCCTATATCTACGTCCGCGTACTGCATATTTAACTGAGTATCTATTATCTGGAAAAGTTCAAGCGGTTGCGGTATTCTGCCAGTTTCCAGCTTCGACCATATAGGAACATCTGAAATATTATTAAACATTATTTTTCAGCACAGCTGCACGAATTAATGCGACCATACGCGTCGCGGCAAGATAACACACAGTTTACCATTGAAATGTATTTCAAAAGCTCCCGATGATATGAGTTGCCCTTCTATCGCATTGAAAATGAAGAATATCATCATACAAGAATAAAACCGATTATCTACGCACCATCGCCAGATGGGTGGTAGCGGTTGTCCCCAGTTGAATCCACTTATTATCAGTACTATTAATAAAATTTTAACAAAACCCTAACAACAGAAACCAAACGTCGCATCAATGATTATTGGATATCGTGCAGAACCGAGATGAGAGGAATATATTATCGTTATTACTAGTATTTTAGCGATTAGCATGTTATATCCAGGGGGATTGTAGTTCTCGCCGTCCATCTGTAAGTCTGGATACTTCTGTCGAAGGATGCCGACATATTCCTCGAACACTTTTCTGTATCCGCAAGAGTAACTGGAAAAAAGGGGAAGACAGAGGCAAGTGAAATCAGAGTATACGAAACGAATGGGAGTTAAAATAGATTACTTATGCGACTGAATATTCGAAACTCACCAGTAGAAGAATTTTAACGCTGGGCCTGTTTTCGTGCCGAGTTTGGTTAGTGGAACTTGATTGTCATCGGCTTTGGTGCCCAGTGCGCATAAAACGATGCAAAAGCACAGAGCGAATTTCACGAGGCGCATCATCCTTTTTAAGTCATCGAAGTCGCGTCGGTTGCATAAATTTTCATGAAAAATGATTAATTCGATTTACGACTACCGAGAAACACTAAACTAGTGCTTCTTCACTCCTACCTATGACCGCTCCATTCACTTATCACTATCTTCTACTAAATAGGCATTAGGCTGAGGCAGAGCGGTGCCGAATCGAACCGATCTCAGCCGAATCGAGCGAAACAGAGAACAGAGTTAACCGCAACAGAATTTATCAAACTTACCAAAGCCCAGCGAAGTCGTTGAATTTTAGTGGATATCAAAGTAAAAACAAATAAATCAAATTCGTTTCTCGGTCATCGTCTCACAGATCTTATTGTTATTCAAATTTTCTCAGCACAGTTCAGATGGAAATTTTCAGGTTACTTTACTCACTTTGATGTATTCATTAAGAAATTAATATTAAGATTCATGGGCGAGAAATCAGTGTCGTTTATTAAAGCGAAGCGAAGGGTGATTTGCTATAATCTTTATTTAAAAATTTTTGTACTAAACACACACATACATATAAGTATCACAATTCTAGATTAGCTAGCGAAACATAAAATGTATGGTAGACTGACGCCCTTAAAATAAAGATGATCTTCATAAAACGCTTTCCAACATTTCAAGGGCCGTATTCGTAATGATGGGATGTAACGGCGAAGTAGAACGGGAGGCACCGTTTGGCTGTTATTTTTAAAAAGAATTCGCTTCTATCGTACGCCTCCCATGTTCTCTACTATACGAAGAAGGTGTTCTCTTTAAACGTGACGGAGGCCTCTCTCCATTTTATAAATAAATACTGTGAGTATTTCTAGCTCGTGAATAGAATACTTTTGAAATAGTAATAGCTAAATGCGATAAAGGAAAGCTCGTAACGGAACGAGGTAAAGCGAAGTGCTGAACATGGTACTTATCTCTTATACACTCGATGGGACAGAGTGTGTATTCTTCACGTGCGTAGATTTATTACGTCGATTCCTTCTTTTAAGGTTCGGCGTACAACTTTGTAAATAGAATATTCCACCCTTCGAACTTACTCTGTGGACTTTCATCGATAAGAATACTCGCTACTCTTAATACTCGAACTCAGAGCAACCTCTCCTCGAAGTGTACCGTGCAACTTTTCGAAAGACCATCTTGGCAGCGGTATATCCAAGAAAGTTCAGAAGTCAGATAGTTTTCCACTGGAAAAATGGCATCCTCAATTTGATAATTGACATGTGTTGCTTTTAGAACATGAAGCCGTCATAAATCTGGAAATCTACAAAAGACGTAAGATCGCGATGAAAAAAATAATAGAGGTCGGAGGAGATAATAAACAGTTACCTAAATTTACCTCATAGGATCTTCGAAATAATCTGATGGTATTTGAAATAATTGTGGATCTATGTCATTGCGAAATGCGAATTCTTGAAAAGTAATTTTTGCTGTGACCGTCGGCAAAATTGGTATGTCAATTTTTACGGGGAAGCCAGGTGGCAATTTCATAAGGACGAACTGTCGTAACTTGCTGAAGTGCTTGAACGGCGCGATCACTTCCAAAACGTTTAATAACATATCAACCGTCAGCGGGAAGTCCGGACTCATGGCAACTGTTGCTTTAAATGATTTACTGCTCTCCTTGTAAACTAGATTCCTTCCTAGTAACGGGCATTGCCCGGGCGGTGCAGAGATATACTCGTCCCAAGTTATGTTTGATTCTGGTGGTGGCGTTAGAGAAGCTCTCCTAGCATGAGGCTGAAGAATTGATAAAAATCACTATATACGAAAATGATGAAAGAAGAAAAGAGCTCTCGTCGTACCTCGCCATTCGCAAATCCTTGCGAATTCCCTTTCGTTAAAGATTCCATGATAGCCTTATTCTTTTGTAGGTCTTCTTCGCTCAAATGTTCCCGTCGTTTCCTACTTTCCAAAACCATTCCATTGATTTGGTAAAAATCTGCATGAAAAGGTCCTACCATTTCCTTTATTAAACGTTTCAGACTAGTTTAGAGAATATTTTCAGAAAGAAAATTCAAGAAAAAGATAGAGGAACGCTGCTGGCTTTACCCTTTTGTCTTCGCGGAATATCCAGCCTGTTTGAGCTCTTGCAAATGTAATACCCTTTGTTGACATTTGCGCCGCCATGATATCGCTCGACATAAGAATATCAACTTCGTCTTCTATTTCCAATTCTGTCTCCTAAAAAAAAAATAAGCGAGCAGTAATAAATTTAAAGTTCCCAATGATAATACGAGATACTTGATTGCAAGTGTTGAGGAATAATCAATGCAACGGTAATAATCAAATAATTTGACCTCGTATCTCACTCTTTGATAAAGTTTCGCTTTGTTGTCGAGTACTGTTAACGATTTGCTTGGTTTCTGGTCGCCGTTGAAAATGAACGATATGTCGCCTCTTTCCCATCTCATATCGTTGAAGTCTACCAAAGTGGTGTCCATTCTAATAGACGCTCCGCTTTTATGTATCTTACAAACATCGGAAGGTAGTACACGGGAAACTAATGGCACTGAAAAATTGGAAATCCGCCGGATGAACCGCTGTTGCGATTGCGAGTGAAATGAATTAAATGTTATAGAAAATTATAGTTTAGAAGGTGAAATATTAGTGGAAAGTACCCCAACTTTGAAAGTCCCATTTCAATTCCATATAGAAATCACCCATTTGCCGCAGTGTTGCGACCAAATTTGGCCTCCTTTCTTCCATTTGTTCTCTGGCTTGTTGCTTTAATTTCCGTACCAACGACGATACTGTAAAGGGTGCAAAATTAACATTAAATAATGTTACTCTATTCCAAGTAGCCGGTAATCGATTAATACGACAACTAACTGGTTTGTCTATCTCCGTAACTAATTGCCTCCGCGAGTGGACTCCATCCAGCTAAGTTCTTCACCTTTACAGGCGCGCCGTGAGCGAGCAACAATTGGACAGACTCTGAAAAAGTCGTCGAGAGTTTAATGTATAATTCTTTGATAGTTAGAATTTATAAGCGTTCGATCGCAGTCTCGATACCTTTCCTTCCCAACATGACGGCCAAGTGCAGAGGTGTATTTCCTAAATAACAGAATTCCATGTATTATTCTTAAACCGTAATTAACTGTTCGCACGGATTTTACATAAGAGCGGAAAATCTATAAGACGATAACCTTGCTTATCTTTTTCAGCGATATCGTACATCCTGATCATAGAGCTCAAAGTTTTAACGTCCCCTTGAAATACACATTTGTGTAAAGGATATTTTTTGTCTTCTGAGTTCTCGGCCATGGCCGTTTACCCTTATAAGGGAAATTATAGTAACAGAGGTAGTGTTCCCTTTCTTTATCTAATCGAATCCCTTTTGATATAATAGCGATTCTCTTGTATTCCATTTCCAAAGAGCGGCATGCTATATTAAATGAATAGTCATGCCAAGACTCTTGTTACACGAGAGTCATTTACAGGTAAGAGCTCTCCATTTACTATATTATACTCTCAGCTATTAACAACATCAATGAGCATTATTCGTGTTGCAACGAATTCTGTCCTTAAAATTTCTCATGGGATCTCGAGGTGCAACACTCGGGAGGTTTCCCACTTTAAACGAACCCCCAAATCTCTTATTATTGTTCTCGTTAATGTTGTTAACTCTGTCGCTATATTGTTTCTAATCGTATTTGTGCGGCACGTATTCGTGTTAGGTGGTCATTTTCATTTCTTTAATTTAAAGTGGTTGGTGTCATCGCCGCTTCTATTCTTAATATTTCATTTACAAACATCGAAAGATGCTACTCCTACACTCGTGCGATATATATCTGCATTTGCGGATTGCAATTTCTTTCAATATTATTTATTTTCGAACTATACGAACGTATACTGCGCTAGTACCACTACACTCAGCGGCACAGAGCTGTGTTAACTGCCTGCGGCCTGCCTATCGTTTATGTATCAAGGTACGTTTATGCATCTAGCTAGATATACGTATGTATGTGTGTGTATGTACATGCGCGCGATGCATATCGCAACGCAACTATGCACATTATTCGACGCACAAACGTAAACTGAATTTTTAAAACTTATAACTGCAACGGTACGACGATTCATAACTTCTTTCTTTCATGTTTTACTTCGATATTAATCCAATTTAGGATTGCAACGTTGATAACACGTATACACGAGTATCGTATTGTTAAGTGATAAAGATGAAGTTACTAGAATGTTATTGTAGCACTTTATTATTACGGTGTATTACTAATTTCGGATGTATCGCTTTTCCCAATTAAATAATGAACGTGCTTCCAGATGAATCACGAGTCACTGAGGTGTATGAAAAATGTATTTAAATTATTTAAGACAGTCGGAATTCTTTTTATACGATTCGTGAATATTTTGTTGATTATATAACTTCATGAAAAATAGGTAGTTATGTTACGGTGGAAGTGTGTCTGGAGTTAATGGAAATCGATAATAATTTGTTTGAAAGGTAGTTTACTCATTTACTACAGAAACGAATTTTATAAACGTACAATTCACTTATTTTTCTAAATGTCTCAATGCGCCTTAATGTTCCTTAATTTCTAATGGTAAGGGGACGGATCAGGGTGCTGTTTGTTAAATTGAAAATATATTTTAGTCAAAAAATTTATTTTACAGTTATTTTTACAATCAGACTTACCCAATATTATACAAACGCGAAAAAGTAAAGAATGCAGAAAGATTCCCTTAACATTGAGAATAAAAAGATTGTTACTCAACGTACAGTTTAAACAGTATCAATTAAATATCATTGAATTATTTGTTCCTAGACATCTAAACATATGTATAAAGATGACTATGAAAAGCCGTTGTGATCATCGGAACCCGTCTCTTCCCGATCGATATTCACCGCTTCGGTAGCCGTTTCTGGAGGTGGAGGTATTAGCGAAAGCGCAGTATCGCTAGGTATCGGGTGCGTTCCTCTGTGTGTCGGAGATTTGATAACACCTTTGCCGTTTATCTGCGCGGGGCATTCAAAGTGAACACAGTGAAACACCTGAAAAAGTGTAGAAATTATCAGACCTAAACAGAGCTCAGATTATTCCATTGTATAATGTTAGTATCGTATTAAAATTATTTTTTAAATATACTACTGAATAATGACCTCATTTGCTGTATTATGTGTCCCGACAATACGTATAAACACCACAGGGCGAGGTGGCTCGAAGTGTATCGTTTGCCACGAACGACAAGCTTCTCTGGTCTTATCGGCAACCAGAACCCAAGTCCAAGAATTACCAGACACTTCTATGTAGTAAGAGTACGCGCGTTCATCGCAATCCCAAAGTAATAATCTAGGTGTCGAGCGAAGAAATTTTTTTTTTTAAATATATCATCGGCTTATAAGACACTGTCTTTCAACTTGTAGCGCATACCGCATGGAGTCTATGATATACGGTTGTCCGAGTTGCACTAGAATGGAGCCAGAACCAAGCTGATGACACGTGTATCCGTTATCCCAGTTGTAATTCAAAGTATTGCCATTCAGTAAAGCGTTTCGAGTTCTAAGATTAAAAGCAAGTGATTTGTCACGAAATAGGTATAAAATATATTTACGATAATGGCCACATGCCACATACCTACAAACGCCTTCGGTGACGGTAGCGCTTCGGTCCATGGTGGCAACATTTCGTGCGGGAACAACAAAACCGTTAAGAAGCTTCTCCTTATGATTTGTGAAATAAGCTTCAAAGTTCACGACATGGAAAACCTTTGGCAACGAACGTTACGAGAAATAAATATGGACAGGTATGAGGTTGAACGTATCTTTAACTAAGATCCGATTGTTTTACCTTGTTTACAGTGTTATGCGTTCCAACAATACGAATATAAAGGACTACTCTCGGTTCGAAGTATAAGTACTGCCAGCTACGGCAGAAATATTGTGTGTGATCGATAATTCGGATCCAATCTTTCTGGTTCATAGACACCTGTGAAATAGTATAGAATTAATTAAGTAGAATAGTGTAATGCTCGGTACGCTTCTCTGTCGCTCACTTCTAAGTAGTAGGAATACGAGCGCATATCTTTATCCCAGAGCAGCATCTTGACGTGATTAATGATGCACTGGGTTCCCAACTTAATCAATATACCATGTTCCTGTGACTCTGTGATAGTATGCCTTGTATATCTAATGCGAAGAAGACCGTTTAATTTAAACGAATGATTCGGAGAATGTATTCAATAATTTACCCTCGTTCCATATCGTAATTGTTCGTGTCTCCATCCAAAAGGTAACTGCGCATTTCGCCCTGCAAAACTTGAGCGCAGTGCATAGGATGGGCGACATTTTCATCGACCACTAACATACCACGATAATTAAGTTCCGAATCTCGAATTTGTGTTCTCGCAGCTATCGCGTCTAAGATCGCTTCGGGAGAAACCAATTTTGTTGATCGAACGGTATGTAAAAGATCCGTAATAGAGATCAAGCTTAATCGTACCTTATCTATAAAATCAACTGTGTTAGTCCGAACGGTAGAGAAAGATAGCGTACTTTTTCACATTTGCTTACCTAAAACTGTTTTACTATCGACCTCGGGATTCGCGTTTATCCATGCTCGCACGGCTAAATAGATATCGATCTCTTCTGCGTAAAACGAATCTCTTACGATAAGTTCATTCAAAGCAGCGGCGCTTAATTGTAAAAAGCTCTCGTGCAGAATCACTTGGCAAGCATGTTTGTCCATATACTCATGACAAACCTAGAATAGATTAATTCCTCTATTTTCAAACATTCTTTTGGATGTCACTGTGACATCATGCTCATACCCTGGTAAGAAAATCTAGTTGGTAAAGAAGCGCCGCATCAAGTATGGGGCAAACATTTTTTATATCTAGTATTTGTTTTAGATAATCTGATATAGAGCTTTCCAACTCTGAGAACCCATAGAGATGCGCTAATCCAAGAATATCCAAAACCACCTACACGAAGAGGCAATTTATAAAACGAGCAATGACGAACATCGAATTGGATAATAAAATAAATACAATACCTCTTCGCGTCTATCGGTAAGAGACATACGTCCTGTATATATGTACTCGAGTAAACCTTTGAAAGCGGCTAGATTAGCGTCTTTGAGCTCGATTTCGCTTTGCGTCGATTCTTTCAATCCTCCGAACAGTAGGGCTCTGAAATATTGGCTACGCGCGGCTAATATAATTTTGTGGCCATTAAATCTTTGACCGTCGACGATCAAAGTCACGTCCGAACAATCATCCGAGAGGTAGAGAGCGCCGATGTCCTCGGAAAGATGATTAATATGTTCAATGTCACCAGGAGGATTTAACCGGTGATGAGAACTCATTTTTCCTTATCTTCTAATTTGTTCGATTCAAGCTTCTCTAACTTCTTTATTGTCCTTGTTTTATGTCTTTCGAAGAGATCCTTTTACTGATAATAATACAAAGCATTGTTGACGTCGAATGACATCAATTGCAACATATCCTAATATACCTAAGACCACTTCTCTGCCGATATTTCTCCATTTACACCGATTATCACGTGAAACTGTACTTTTCTAGATTACTACTGCAGACGGAAGGGGATGGTTAATCTTAACGTTCGCTCGTTGCTTTTCAGTTTCACTCGCATCCGAAACTTGTTCCCCGATTTCACTTATAAGCCACTTTTGGCAAACGACAACTTACAAAAACTTGAGTGGAACTTAAAGAAACCACTGAGACGCGAAAATCAGGATGTATCCCAATTTGCAAATTCATTATTTCACATTCTGTGAATCTCGCATTGCCTCACATTCACATATCCGTACGTACTGTACTACATACGTACATATCATGTACATTATACATTTCTACATACCTTCGCTTCGTCTGATCAATGTGTATAATCCATGGACATATTCCTATGTCCATGGTATAATCATATATAAATACCATAGAATCACAGAAATAAAGAGAGACGCGCATCGTGCTGCATCATGCTACCGCGTAAAGATGCATGATCTCGTGGGGATTTTTATTGGAACGACAGTTTTTTTTTAATTTTTCTTTTTATTAAGGCATTTTTTTCTGGTTAAAAATGTTAATTTTTCATATTTTTTTAATTGAAATAAAAGCACATGTTTTTGCCTCAAATACGGTGCCCTTAGCGATCCTTTTTTAATAGCGTTCCCTAAAATCCCTAGCGCTCCGTTTCTTTCTGAGAGAGGAAAATCAGGTTAGGTTTAGCAGGTTCAGAGGGAGCACCGAGGATCCGTTCCGTTCCGGCGTTCCAGTGATAAGAAAAAGAGGGGCGTAGAGGGTCTCTTCTTCTTACCACTGGCACGCCGGAACGGAACTGACACGGAACTGATATGTGTGCGCAGACCTTTATACTGTCCATTTTAAAGACTTCACTTTAAAAAGAATATGAAAACGTTTGAAAAGTGTTGATTTTGCTATTTTTTCTTCATAAAATTAGAAGCTTTTATGATATAATCAACGATCATAATTATCAATTTATTCACTTCTACAAAGTAGATACATATTAATTAATTAAAAAATTCTTTGGTAAATTTTCTGTGTCATCATTGCTACTCTACTCGTTTCCAATAATTCCATAACGAATAAATTTCGGTCAATTTTGACAATAACCTTGAGGTTATTCGGTGCCATCAAACTGCACTGATTGCACTGATTGCACTGACAGAAATGGGCAGAAACCCCTGTCACCTCAGTGCTAATCAACGCCAAGATGGCAAGCTAGCCAAGTCAATTACGTCTCTCGGTTTGACTGGACGGTGGCGCCGTTTCGTTTTTCATCTTGGCGTTGATTGGTTTGACGTGTCGCGCATGCGTTACGGACCGTAGTCCGGACTCTGGAAGATATTTCCCGTGAATACTGGGTAAAGGTTGTTGTATGTACTCGTGCAGTTCTTCATCCCGTTGATCCGAATGCGAAGTTTGCACTAGGTATACATCAGGGCAGTTGTCGGTCGCCGAATACAATACAGGATTGGGTGGGAACTGCGCCATCCAATACCTACTCCCTTCATGTTCACCCGTAGTGTTTCCTTCTTTGCTGAGTTTATTTTAATCGAGTGATTGCTTGGCAGTTCCCTAGATTCTATATCAAAACCGAAGGGATCGATGGAACTTTGTTTCCATCCATCTGTTTGGTTTAGTAGGCTAAGGGTTTCATGTATGTAACATGAAACGTGGTTCGTTTGTTCCTACCGGATCCCAGAACACGAGTATACATAGCGTTAAGATAGAAGGATAAACGGAAGGATAAAGTGCAAATTGGAAGCTTTAGCACCTTATTGAAATATAACAAGTTATATCATGAATGTACGTGTTCCGCAAATAATGTTGTTGTTTATATAAATTTTTATGTTAAATAAATTTGTTTTGCGTTAAATAAACTGGAATGGAACAGAAAAGTTAAAAGGCGTATGTGTTCTTGTTTTGTGGCGATTCTTTCGTCTTGAAATTCTTACTCCAAATCGCGGGTGTCGAATGACCTACACAGTTTTACACGCGTTGAATTCTAATTCCTACCACGCGTAGCGTTACAATCTGTTTGGAGGCTTGACCGGTAACGTTGCACGTGACACTAAAATGATAAGGGGGTCCTGGGACCCCCAAACCGGTGACAGAAAAGAATGCATTGATCGATAGGTCTATCCTATACCTCGTCTGTGCGATCGAATTCCACTATGAATCGATGACGTTGCTTGCGATAGGAAAATGGTAAGGGGGCTCTGAACCTAAAGCCTCGACCTTACCGATTAAATCTATTCTGTGACAGATGAGGTATCTGGAATTTCTAATACCTCGTCTGTGCGAAAAGCTTGATTAAAAATGAAATTTAAACGATACACCACACGAAATTCCGATTATACTGCCAAGCGATCTGCAAGTAATTCCTTGGAGAACAGAGGCAAAATATTAAAACGCAATAGGTATACATACACAGTTATAAAGCTTCATAGCACAAAGTTGAGTAGCACAGACTCGATTAAATCTAAATAGATTCTAAACGGCCATCCATTCATAAAATGGTCGCATATTACCGCCTTGGCCGTAAAATACAAGTTAAAGAGGCGAAAACTCGAGTTAGCATTCACAATCGGTTAGCGAGTTTTCGTGCGGCGGCATAGTAATTTGGGCGTGAGAACTTGTTGCGCCGATTACGGTCATTTCACCAACATCTGGAAGCGATTTTCATGCTGTAAAATCTTGCTGCCTACCTGCTGACCGTACCCGATCCATGGGGATTGGGGATCATTAAAAATACGACCGTAACGAGAGGTTTCGAGCCACCGTGTCACTACGTGGTATATGTATACGTAGGTACCAGCAACCTACACATACACGTAACATCTACCACGAAAAAGAAGATAAAAATGTCAACGGTAATTTTAGACGATAGACTGTTTTATTCAACAGGCAAAATACAGAGTGGCCTAAAAAAAATCTACGGCGGACAATATAGCGGACGGTTGAGCAAGAAATTACGCTTGAACTCGCGTGTGTAGCAGTGGCTGCGGTGCGCAGGAGCGCGAAGAAGAACGGCGAGAGGAGCGGAGAGGAGAGGAGAGGAGAGGGTCGCTGATTCAGAGAGAGCGTTGCGTGTGTGCGTCGGTAAGTTTGCGGAGGGGATACTGGGCGTGGCAGCCGGGACCAACCAACCGGCCGACCAATCAGAGCGAGAGGCGTTATCTAGCTGTATAACAATGCTTCCCCGTAACGCATAGTTTAGTGGTTATCACAACCGCCGTCGAATGAATTTTCTGGCCAGAAGCTTTCTTTTCCTGCGAACAATCTAATTATACAGAAAGAAAAGCAGGTAATCGAGGTTTGGAAGCGGTGACTGTACGAAAGAGAAGACGGGCTGGTGTATAGCAGCGAAATCAGGCTGCTTCCATATCGCCCTCGTCGAGTTGAGAGTGGGGCTTAAGTACCGCCTACGTTAGAAATCATTGACACAGGCGCAACTCGCGAGCTCATGCCGCGGGAGCTTTTCCAGGATCGCGATCCAGGGAGAGGGAGAGAGAAAGGGTAGCAGGTTGGAGGAGCGTTGGTCCACGCTCGGTGGGGAGTCCAGCGTCGTGCACCGTGCACCGTGCATCCAGTTGTATACCTTAAATGCGTACGGCACTGTTTTAATAGTACACACACGTGCAGCCACGGCCCAATGAATTGATCCCGCGAGGAGAATCTCTCCCTGGATAAGAAAAAAAGAAGAGGGCACCACCGCCTCCACGGGGGGCTGACGACGCGCGTATTTTCGATCGTGGAGCTACGGTGACCAAAAGTCATCTCGAAACGCGAATGTGAAAGCACCTAATGACTAGTTGGATGAAAAAGAGTGTGGTTATCGGTTGACGGGAGTTGCTGCGTGGAGTGTTCGCGTTTTGCAGGTCAAGTTCCGTCGGGGACGGGTGTGAAGTGCGCGCAGGCAAGTGGAATATCGACGTTTGAGATTGTGAATATTCGGAATATTGGGTAGGTACCTACGATGTCCGTTCTCTGAACCAACGGCGTTAGGGAACTTGTTTCCATCTCGGAGCGAGATCTCTCGCTGGATATTAACGAACTTGTTAATTCGAGGGATAATGAAATTTCGGCTGCACCGCGGGGAACGATGTAGCGAGCAGACCCAATTAACGCCAGAATGACAATGACAATGATAATATAATCGATGGGATTCCGTGAACGTTCCAAGTGTGTCAAGTACCGACGCGACGGCTTGATAAAACTGTGCGTCTCCTGGGAAGCTGCCGCCGCCGAAATCACTTTCGCGCCGAGGGAGACTAATTGGTTCTCTCCCCCCGGTGAAATGCCGACGAGGGCATGAATTTGGCCAAAGGTTCGTAAAACAACGCACCTCGCGCGTTCAGCCACTTAAATCGCTGGAGATTTCAAGAAATGTACCTACTTCGTCACTGTCAGTGAAACGCCAGCTAGTTCGATCAGCCCGGCAGATTTAACCGAGATTGCACTTTTCAAAATTTCGATATGTATCTTTCGAAGGAGCGGCGCGCGAGAAAGGGGTATCGAATCATCCCCAATCGCGCGCAATCTACGCTTCAACCACTAGGTTATAGACGGAATAATTTACACGCGCAGGTTGTAATCCGAAGCAATAGGCGGGATGCCGGCAAATTGTTCGTCTATGCCCGTCGAATGTATCCGAATATTACGTTACGTTGCGTTACGGTACCCGCATGGCGTTCGGGGCGACCCAACAGTCGCGTTCTCACCCTTTCCTCGAAAAAGTTCCTTGAGAAGCAGCGCCCGCCTGTAGAAATATTCATGATTTCTCGATGAGAGACAAGTCTTGCATCAACATCCCCGTTTATCCGATTTATAAAAATCTTTTGATTAGGCGCGGGTATCGGCAGCCGGGCGCGTCGTTTTTCACGCTCAAGCACCTATCCCAGAGGCCTCCTTTCGAAAACATTGCTGCCTGCTCGAGGCGAAAGGGGTTGGAATCCCTCCGCTCTCGCCCTAAACGAGAACGGATCATCGCCTATTTCGAGATAATCGATGGACGGATAGGTGCAACGAGATGCGCCGGTTAAAGTAAATAGAGGCGCGTGTTACGTGCCGCGGCAGCCGTGAACGGCGGGCGTGCCGTTTCCTCCAGTCATTTGTAGGTAGAAAAATGTCCGGTGCTCTGGAACGTCATCTCCCACGAGAAGACTTATGTCTCCGCGCAGCTGTCTCGCGACAGCCGTAAGTCTCTGCTGCTCCGTTTTTCCCTAACGCGGCCCCGCTTTCAAACACTCGCAGTGTGCTTTCGAAATCTCTTTTTTTCGGCTGGGTCACGCACCATTCATAACACGTAGATTCCTGGGATTAGATCCGCGTGATTTACTTCGCTCTCTTCTGCCCGCGGTGAATAATTTAGAGGGAGAATTTTACCAATGTTATAAGTCCTAGGTACTCGAGGCTCTGTAGTTTAGCCGTCTCGAAAGCGTAGACTGAGCGGCAGTGTTGCTTTTGATACGGGCAACTTGAAAATCAAACGTTTCAGCCAGCTAATAATAGTACACTGTTGTAAGTCTTATAGTAATAATGGTAGCAACTGCATTCGCGTAGAGCATACAACATCCTGGCACGTGCGTAAACAGTTCTTAGACGGTCTCTCTAACGGTCCACTCCGAAACGCGACGTGTTGGAAAATATTCTGGAATTCTCTGATCGTGGGTAAGGATCGATTTCGAGGTATCCACCATTTACTCCGCTATACAGAAATGTCCGATTCCTCTCCGCCAGAAAATCTTTTTTCCCGTCGCAGAAAAGGAAAACTCTTTCCGACGCCCATCGACGGAATAATGTAATCCCTCGCTCTAAAATTAAAGGCGCGCCAAAAATTTATTTAGTCTCGCGTTGCTGCACTCGTATCGGAAACAAATCAAATTTGTCGACGTCGTAAAATCACGCCTTGGCCGTTGAACGCCCGGTGGGTGCCGAGAGAGAGAGGGAGAGAGCTAATACGGAGGCCCGTAAACCTAACCTCCTTCCCGGAGGTTACAAATCACCCCCGCGGAGGGGTTACTCCGCGAGCTTTTCTTCAGCCACGTCCGATTTCTCGTGGTTTCGAGAAGCCATTTCACGCCGTGCGTCGTCACCGTGGTTTCGTGTGACGAGACGCACAAAGCTGCTCTCTGTTCCGGCACCCGTTTAATCGTCGCCTTCGAAACGGTCCGATCTTTCGATTTTACGAGCTCCGAAAGAGAGCCCGCGTCCCCACCGTTCTTTCGAAAGGAAACGAAGGCGCGAACTCCGGGAAAACGATCGCTATCGGATCTCCCGGATGGATTTCCGCAAATGTCCAGCGGCGGTCAGGATCACAGAGGCCGCGAAGCATCCAGCTGTGACACGGTCGGTTTAGTGGCCGGATAGGTGAAGACGACATAAGCGTTTCGACATGTGTAGAAACACGACATCCGATACTTCCTCGCCAGGACCTCCTACCGGTAGCTGGTTCGTCCGATTCAGATTTACGACGGGATCGTTTAGATTTAGAACGAGAACATCGCGGTCGTTCAACCACCGGGCGCAACAAGTAAATAAATCTTTCCGCTAACTAGCTGCGCGCACGTTCGTCCAACCGCTCGTTTATCCCGTAATTCAATGCGTTCGCGAATTTTATTCCTGCGCTCGCGAAATCGAGCTACCTAACGATATGTAACTTTCGCGTAATTACCGGTAACGTTCGTTGTTTCGCGACAGGCGAGTATACGCACGTATACATAAATAATGCTGTTCCGATTACGTAATCCAGCAGTTTATCGATCAATGGAACATTCTATGCTTTATAGATATGCCATCTACACCTACCTAGAAATTTTTCCAGTTTTATATTTTCCTCGAGTAGTTACAACATCTTGAAAATATTCCTTGAAAGTGTCTGGGCTAATTCGACAAAAATTGGTAGGAGACCCAAAAACTTTAGACGCGTTTCCTCAAAATCGTGTTTTCGCTGACACGCGTAACACAAAAATCAACGGACCGAACCGATTTACTGGAAGCTTTGCAAGCCTATTTTAGCGTGAAAAATCTAAGCGCTAATATCGATGCTTCGACCGCCATTTTGTCTGAAAATAATTTTTCCAAAATCTCTACGTAAAAATGCGTTAAAGTGCGGACCAATTACTTCCCCAGAAGCCAAACAGTCGAATGAATAGCGTAATTTCCCTTCCTCCTGTGTTCTTTTTGATTTACAGGCTTTAAAAGGTAACAAAATCTTATTTAAAATATATTTCCAAGTTTATTTTCCTTTAATATTTGGGATAATAAGATAGTAGAGATATCGAGGGACAATTTGTCCATATTAACTCTTCTCGTTGTAAAAAGGGGAGACGGTCGAGTTATGATTTTTTTTTTACTTTTTTTCGTTTATTTTTTTATTCACTTTTGTATTCATTTGCCTTGTTCGTGTTCGTTACTTGTTTAGCGTAAACAAATTAAATATCAATGAATCTGTAGTTGTATTCACTCATAAATAATTTTGCTCTATCCTTTGTTCATTGTTCCTGAATAATTATGTGAGCGGTCTCTGGCAACGACGAACAGTCTCGGCTTTCTCCCGGCACCTCGGGAGTCGGGAGAGGTGGTCAGATGTCGTGACTTGAGTTTGCAACCCGATTTACAGTAAATATCGTCTTGAAGCAAATACCGACCAGTTTTTCTGAATCAGCATCCAATTCTGAACATGTTGGTTTGTTCCGATAAAATATTATTTTTATTAGGTCGACCGCGTCTCCCGGATCCACCCCAACTCGCAAAGCTTTCAACAGTTTTTACCAGAAAATATAGCGAAATATCCGTAAGATATCCTGGTACTGTTTCCAATAGACCACTGTTTAAGAATAAGAGTTTATCGGTTTTTCTGGGAAAAATTGCCAAAGAAGCACGTTGTTTCGACCGTTCGTCAGTTTTCATTGGTGAGTTCCTCGAAGGCAAGGAGGCTGATACCGCTGATACCGCTGATACCGCTGATACCTACACTCGAGGTCGATACGACGAGGTGATACAGATACGCTAATCGTTCAGAGACTAGTCAGTCATCTGCTGTCGGTGAAGGAAATTGGTGTTTGTCTCGCGTGGATCGGAGGCAGGGCGTCCCTCGAGCACAGAGGAGACAGCGAGACGCCTAGCCTCCCTTCTCGTGCACGTAAATCCCACATGACTGAGAACGGAGAGCGGTGGTGGGGAGATACGTAACACCGGGGTCCCGACTCCCGATTCGAACTTCAGTTTTGCTTACGACGACCTTAAGTTCCGCCGCCTCTTGTCCTCTGACCCAACGCTAGCCACGCGAAAGCTCGCGGCACGGGCTTAACGCGAACATGTGCCACTGTTCGTTCGCCACGTGAGGGATACGGATTACGGATACACGCGCGATAGGACCGATCATGAAGCGTGAGTGGATCTTATTTCTAACTTCGCGCCATCAACGTCCTTGCGTTACTCTTCGCAACGGAGCGACCGACAGCTTTCAATAATCCTGCCAAATAAAGCTCGCCTGCATCAGCCGCGGCCGGCTCGGCGAGACGAGAGAGAAATCGTTAAATAAAAGCGACCGTGAAGCCGAGGGCCGAACAGTAAAAAGAGCAAGGCGCGTCGCGGGTCGTCACGGCAGGCAACCGCCATCGGGGCTTATGGCCACGCGAGATTCGTGAAATTTCGTCAGGGCCCCGTTCTTGATTCGCAACGGCGCGGCGACGACGCGACGACGCGACGACGAGACGACGCGACGTCGCGTTACGGGCCGAGCTTCTCGAGCAAATTAACCGCGCCTTATTTCTTCGGGGATGAAATCAGCTTGGGTGTTCGCGCTACCATCGGACTCGCTCAAAGTCCTCTACGGGAGGTTTGAAACTTCGCTGCTGGTGGGACAGATTTTTTTCTTTTAAAGCAATTTCTCTTCTCGAATTTTTCACCGCTTTGCGAGTCAGGGAGGGCAGTTGGCCGGCGAAGATTAAGACTCAGCGATATTCAGCGATATTCAGCTAGCTGTTAGGTAACGGCGATTGCCGTTCCACTCATTTGCATATTTTTATTGCGCGTGTAGTTGATGCTTGCGGTATATGCTTGCCTGATTACGGTAGAGGATGCCTCGTCAGCATAACAGACATCTTTGTTATCGGACAGGCGTCCAAGGTTACGCCGTTGGTGCCTAACTCCACAACGATCTGTTCCTCCTCCCACCATTTCGCCGCGGACACTTTAATCCACGTGTTTCTCAAATTTTTGCGACGGAAATCTTCTCTCTACTCCTCAGGCCCAACCAGCAATTTCATATTTAGCTAACTGAGACTATTCTCAGTAGTTGGAGTATTCGATCGACTCGAATAAAAAGCATGCGCGACTAAAGTATTCGCGTTACTCTGGCCCCAAAAAAAAAATCGCACGCGCGTGTATCGATGCGTTTAACCGATTTCCGTGTTACGAAACTTGGAAATTTCGTATTCGCGTACATGGCGAAATATCGCCAAGCCGTTTTCTCGCTCCTCTAGTCCTCTTTACGGTAAAATCGCGACCATCGGACGAGTCGTGACGTTTACTACCGAGTCGAATGGCAAAAGTAACGAAAGGTAGGGGAAGTAGAGGCAAAACCGGGACGTTAAGGATAACAGCTCGTAACTTTCGCATTATTGATTCATTAGAAAAAACTCTTTATTAAATAATAGTATACATCCATTTCTTTTTTAATACAATAACAAATACGAAAATGTTACGATTTAAAATATGGTTCGTTTTTACGATTTTACCCCATGGCCTGGGTAAAACCGGCTACCATACTAAAAACTTCTTCGGTACCTCGAGCAGTTCAGCCTTCGTGGGCCCACTTACAACATTGCACCCAACCTTCGTTCAATTTGGATGAACCATAGGATTCTTGGACATAAATGCAAATGTCTTCACCGTCTTCATCACCACTGTTATCGTTATCCTTCCGGATTTTCTTTAATTTTCTGTTTCTCTTTCTCTTTAGTTGTAGTCCTTTATTAAGATTTAGTTTAATGTCGATAACATCCTTTTTTACGCTCCTTTGTTATACACATCTTATCCAAAACCGGCTATCCGGTTTTACTCCGTACGGTTTTGTCCCAGCATACCATTTTGTAAATATTAAGAATTATCAACAATACCAGGGCGAAGTACAAACACTCTGTCTTAGTTATTTACACTTTAATATGCACCAATTAACATAATTCACAGAAAAAAGTACTTACCTCAACACTGTCAAAAGTGTTGAAGTTTCTTAACTATCGAAAATTCAATATCCGCATATCCCGACAATAAGTCGCTGCAACGACGCGGAAAAATTTAAGGCCGTTTTAAAACTAATAGCACGTCCCGGTTTTCTCCTAATTTCCCCTACTTAGGTAGAGTCGGTTGAAGCAAAAAACCAAATTCATTTCTAATATCATTGTTGAGTGAATCCTACTCCTAGGGTAAAGGACTCAATTACTGTCACCTCAAACTATAGTATATAATCTATAGTACAGATTATAGGTTGACAACGTTTATTTGTTCAGTTACTTTCAGTGAAATAGCTTAAGGTGGCAGTAATTGGGTCCTTTACCCTATGGAAGGAAATGAATTATCGAATCTTCCGCTTGAGCACATTGTGTTCGCCGAGCCAGGCGCGTGGAGAAAGCAATCAAGACGGATATGCACGTGAGAATTAGGCGGCAGGATTTGTAACACGGGTTCGACAGCCATCTGGGCTTGTAACATTCGATATTCGATACCCGTTTCTCATAGCTGTTTTTGTTAAATTCGATTTTGAAAACACCTGCAAATTTTTGACTTTCAACATCTTTTGTGTGAAAACGGTAATAGTTATTCGGTAGCTCGTTGCGTGAAATTATTCCGCGAACCCTCGCTAACACAGCGATATAAGTTATTATTGCATTATGAACGTTCAAGGACACCCGAAATGCACCCATTGCTAAGTACTTAAGGGTTTTAGCGCGGCCTCGTGGATTCGAAGAAACGCTGAGCGAGCTCTCACCTCCTCCGCGCTCTGATGTATATCCCTGGGTGAAAGGGCAAACGCGCGGAGGTGATAATAAGCCGTAAAGACTGTGAGACGCATCGAGAATGCGCGAAGCGTTCGTTCCCCCTGGCCACGGGAACGGCCTTACCTATGTCGAGCATCGGCCAATCATCCAAATGGCAATATTTTAGCGAAATTATTGCCGAGAAAGGTGTCGCCGATACGTTTCGCGAATTCATTTCTTTGAAACGTGGCCCGGCAACCTCTCCGAACAAGGATCTTTAGGTATACTCGTTGAGAAATAATCGCCGCGTCGATTGTCGCTAAATTTCTCCACCTTCAAGGATTGTGCCGACGAGGAATTATGTATCGACGCTGATTTATATGATGCCATCCCGAGGCTGCTTTACAAATATTTGTAGTAAACACTTCCTTCCCGTTATCCCCGAGTTTCTCTGCTCTGATTTGTGTGCTCGATCTGTATCAGTCCCTATATCATAATTTCTGCGATCACGGGGATGGGATCGCAGACATCCGTGTTCTTTCGATGTTTGTTTCCCGCGAATATTGAGCGATGTTCGTGGCCGAGGATTATAACGTAATTAAATACGAGTGCTAGAGGTGCAAGCTATACGGGAGAGTCATACAGTACCCACCGACCAAAACTAAACCTCGCTTCTAATGTTAGTTAACTGCACTGTCGATGGAGAAATAAATAAATCCTGCTATAGAGTCCGTAGCACTATATTCCGGCGACGTTCTTTTTCTTTCGGTACTTATTATCGTTTACGCTGGTGTTTCGGGCGACAAAAGTTAGGTATTTTTCATAGCTAATTTCTTATTTCTCAGGTAATTAAATCACTTTGCCATATTACGTACTACGTTATTTCTAGATTATCAGCTATACCTACATAAACGCTCTGTTTTTTTTTCCCTTCAAATTTGCTTTGTACATTACGCGTCAAACCTAAAACTTTGTCCACGTGGAGTAGGTAGCGGCCAATTTTTTTTTATTCTTTCCTATACCTAATTATAGAGCTTAGATTTTTCTTCTTAGTTTCTCTGCAGAAGAATGCACGAAATTAAATGCTACTATAAAACAAAATTATAATGCTGAACAAATCACTGAGTGCAGCATTTCCAAAGAATCGTTCAACGAACACTGGGTGCGGTGCATCAAATACAAGGGTTAAGCTGACGTGGAGTGTACAGGCCAGGAAAATGTCGATCATTTCATCAATTGTCGAATTATTAATCTTTACGATAAAATAAAATTTTAGAAAAACGATTTTCCCCTCTTATTAAGCGCTATTCGCGCCACAAATTACTTATTTGAAATTTGATTTTTATCAACAGCAGCCCGAGTTACGGTAGAAAAACTGAAAGTAGCCGGTACTGCATGACTCTCCCCTATGCAGAATTTATCTTCGACCTGCCTAAACTCAGCGCGTCTAGATTTTCGTTTAAAATACAGCCCCGCGATACGTTATTCGCAACGCGGACCACCGGTGACCAAGGATCCGAGTCAACAGCACAGTACCAACACCGAGAAGAAAGAAAGGAGAAACAGTGATCCATAAAAGCCGTGACGTCAAGGAATTACTGGACCCGAAACTCGGGTCAGCTGGGCGAAAGCCAAGGGTGTAAAATAATGGCGCGTTAGCCTCGTGTCTAATCGACAAATCGACAAATCGACAAATCGACACGCCTGAGATTACGTCCTACGTACTATTGCCCGATGAGAAGATGAGCTACTACCCACAAGCTGAAATGTCACAGGGGCAAGGGGAATCGCCCGCTCGCTCCACCCTATCCCCTCCAAGAAGTCCTACCTTTCGGTTCTTAGCGGCTGTCCATATCCGCGGATTGTCGCGATTGCTTCCGTTCGCGTTGTTCGTCACGGGACGAACTGTGTTGGAGGGGATGGGTTGACGCGAGCGGGCGATTCCCCTTGCCCCTGTGACATTTCAGCTTGTTGGTAGTAGCTCATCTTCTCATCGGGCAATAGTACATATTTCCGATGCACCTTTCTCAGCAGTGTCGGATTCCTCTCGAAATTTGAATGCGTTTAAGCGTGCTACACACCTGTGCTATACATTTACCTAAGTAAGTAGGTACTGGTAAAACGCCGATCGTCGGACGGAGGATTGTAAATTTCCATGGAATTAGGCATGGCCGAAGAATGTTTTCCCTCACCGCGACGATGCAGCTGGCCTATGCAGTGGCGAGTGCAACGCGGCGAGGTAAGTACGTAGGATGTTATACTTTGCCAGAGGACGACAGAGTGACGTCATTCGACGCAGTGTACGTGTCCAAGTGGAAAACACGGCGGACACCAATTATCCATTTTTGCACGGAATTATCGCCAGCGGCCGAGATAACGGTGTCCATGCTCGCGTGGCGCGCGAATCGTTCACCAAGATTACGTGCCAATTAGACGGGGACAAAAGTCAGAAGCTGGGGATCCGCGTGCAGTAGTTCCGCGATGGCCTTGCCCAGGTATCGGCAACGGGCCCCCTCAAACATCTGTCGGATACGCAACCTGTACGAAAATATTTACTCGTTCCTGACACTCTTCGCCGCGATATCGCTGGACGCTCGTTGCGACAGAAGCGACACGTGCGAAATCGCTGCGAGCAAAAGGGAAGGTTATTCGTTGAATCGGTACCGATGGCCACCGAACATACCGAACATACCGCGGATCTGAGCTTTCTATCTAAACGGTGGTAGCTACTAACTAGCCAGGCTATTCCACCATCTACGACCCCTGGATTTTCGGATTAATTGCAGCCGCTAAGTAGCAAGATCCCATTAACAGGCACGTTCCAGGAAGAGAAGAAAAATAAAAGAATCCACATCGGCATACGTCCCCGATTGTCATCGGGCCGGGAGATGACGTCGCGTACGCTGGGTGGCCATTTTAGAGGCATGCCTGGACGATCAGTCACACTTAACGTCAGGGCTGAAGTGACTTAGTTTAGGGCTGTTTAAGGGCGGGCTGTTCGCGGGATGAAAAGCTCGGGGGGCCTCGCCCATTCGAGACCGACACGGGGGTGCGAGACAATCTCGCCCTCTCTCTCTCTCTCCCCCAGCCGTTTCTGCCCCTCTCCATCCGGGGTAGCAGCTAACAACGAGAGGGGTGAGTGAGCTGGTAGCCGACCTTCTTCCCTCGTCCCTCTCGTCTTTTTCCAAAAGCACTCGGAAACTGTACGTCGTCGTTGGTTTTTTTTTCCCGACGTGCACGCGTAACAAGGGTGGCTCCTCACGCGCGACGTTCGACCTCTCCGAGCGCCGGAGGGTTGTTAGATCCTTGCGCGTGCAACAGCGAGGGGGCAGATTGTCGTTACACTAATTGTTAGCCGCGCGCCTCGCGGTCCGTCAAAATACGCCCGTTTTGCCCGCGCCCCCCTTCGTCCCTCGTGGACCGGCTACCTACGGCTTCCGAGGAATGGCCGATATAAATTCGGCTGCTGTGTTTGTAAGCGCAATCTCTGGCCACCGCACGCGATACTTAACGCGGGTTACGATCCGGCCTCTCGCGTTTCAGCGCCACGATTCCGGCGTCTAAACACGGCTTCGGATTCGTGATCGATAAACGACCCATCAACCGTTCGCGTAAAACTCTTTCCTCCCGTTAAGATACTCGAGAATTCCGTACCGTTTACTGTTTACCGTTCGTTACATCGACCTAAATTGCAAAGCAAAGGAAACAAAGAGAATTACCTGCGATTCCACTACACCGCTTTCAACGGAGCCTGGGAAAAGTAGAGAGAACACCCCGGTAGGAAGATGAAAGGCCTCGGCATCGCTGATACGAGGGCGCACGAAGCGAGAAGTCGGGTGTTACCATGTTTCTTTTAAATAAACGCTCGGCCAACGGAATAAGATCAGCGGGCTTGTAGCGGGAGTGTATCAACGTTGGCTGGAAGACGCAGAGAAATCTGAGGTGGCACGTCTATGGCGAGGGTGTAGGGGGTGGGGCGAGGGGGGGGGGGGAGGGAAGTGTTGGATTACCTACTGTATATACGTTGGCGGGCTGGCTGGCGGGTGTTGTTTGTTGGGTTCACGAACAACATTGTAAGTAAGTGGAGTAGGTGGCTGGCCGGGGGTAGACCAGGGTCCGCGCTGGCCGAGCGAGCCACGTGTTGTACCGTCTAAATGTCAGCCTATACGACTACGTAAGAGCGCAGATATGTCCGCGACCGCTGGCTGTTACTCGCTCCCCGCGACCGTACGTGGTCAGCACAATGTAACAGAAACACGGCTCATAGCGCAATTTAAACGAGCCGCGATTCTGGGTATCGGTAGCTGCGCGTGGAATCGCTTGGCGCGCGCGAACGAGTCACTCGACATGGAGATCGAGGAAGATGCATCGCAAACCCATGTCTGTCTAAACTCCTCAGATTTTTAGGGGAGGTTCGAAGGAGCTTTTAACGATAGGTACCTACTCGAGCGAAAAGGGGGATGGAAATTTCTTCGAACCGCTTGAGAAATGAATTAGGATTGAAAGAAGCTCAGCGAACCTTGTTGCGCGTTTATACCTATTTCAGACGATAGGAGTACAGGAGACAGGCAGCGTATCTCGTTCGAGAACGGGGGATTAATATCGAGTGTACCCTACAGTTTTTGAGCAAATATGCAAGAGCCAAGCTCGCAGGGAGCAGTGGCAAAGATAATATTTGTCGAGATTTACACGCGTGCCGTACAGACGATATTTCCATACCCGTAACACCGCTGTGTTTTCTATGATCGTGCACACGCGCGAGAATATGTGGAAAATCGCGCAGTTGTGCATATTTAAAATAGCGTCGCATTGTGCTGCGTGAAAATGTTGCGCTTTACGCACAATCCGCAAAGAAGATATATGTATAGTATGCGCGGAAAATAATTTGTATGGACGCGACAATAATACGGGTCCTTCTTTTACAAATATTTGAAACCGCGTCTGGCCGATCTCTACGAATTGAATCGATTTCGCTGATGGAGACTGACTGAAATTCAAATAAAACACGTAGTGGATCGTGCGTCATCTGGACTGTTTTCATCCCGGGATACATCCCTCCGAGACGTCGCTACCTCCCTCGGTCGTCGCCGGCCGTGGTCGCGGGGGATCAAGTCCGGGCAATTCTGTTGGTTGTTCCTTTAGCGGGCCTCGCGCATCTCCACCGGCGGCCGTGGCACATTTTTGGCATAAACGTCGCGGTTTATGCTTGGACACGCGGCACGCTAATAATTTAGGCTGTAGTAATGGTTGCGTGACTCGTGGGGTCGAGCCACGATGAACTTGGTGCATCGATTTTTCCTCGAAAACAACCTGGGCTTACGGTACTCGTTCAACCACATCCTCGGGATCCTCGGATCCCAATGAAAGTTAGGTACAAGTGCACCACCCTTGGCAGGGACTGAGTCGAGTCTCGAAAAAGTGACGCATCTCCCGTCTACCCTTTCTATCTTCGTCCAGCAAAGATTCTAACGCTGTCGGAAACTCCACTCGTACATTGGCAACGCAAGGGAAGCCCGCCAGGGAGGCGTAACTACGACCTAGAGCAACGACGAGAAGCCAACCTTCGTTCGGGCTGTTAAAATGCGTGGGCACACTCTCGCTGTCGTGTCGTGAGATCGGTGAATGGATTTTCTGGCCGTGGCCGAAGGGGGATGATGAATCGCGCGCCTACCAGGCCCCCCTTGTCTTTCCGCCGAGCGTCCGGGCGACTAGGAAAAAGCGTGGCCAGGGGGTGGTTTATGCGCTCGACGACGAAAATGTAGGTGAGCCGATGTTAAGCCGTGGCAGAGTTGCAGGCTCGCGCGCCCTCGAAAATCCATTGAGACGGTCACGAACGGCGACGAGCAAGGCGCTTCCCAGACCCCATCGAGCGTGCAGTGCGCAGTGTGCACGGGGGCCCTGTGCGTGCAAACCGTGATCAGTGGACGATGCCTCTGACCCACTATCGCGTTCCTGGATACGCTCCAAACGAAACTGAATCGATTCAGCAGCTCGCCCAAAGAGATCCCCGAAGAGCTGATTAATTCTAGGTCGTCCCGCGGGGCATTCAAGCGTCACGATTCGGACGTTTCCACGTTCACAGATCTTTTTCGTCGATATCCCTTTATTCGATGCCCCTGTCAGATTCTACGTATATTAATATAATACGAGAAGCGTATACCTATATACACCCGAGAAAGCCCGAATCGTCGAGCGTTTAGAAATTTTCAGAGTCCGCGAGGATAATTTCTGTACAGCTGCCGGCTGTGATGGCGAGAAATTCCATTGGCGTCTCGTTTCCCACCCGAGGAGGGACACGAGGAGGCCTTGCTCGTTTAAAAAGAATTCGCATCGCGGAAAGCGGACGGGAATTTTTACATAACAATACCTACCCGCTTCCTTGACAGTTCGAGTTAACGCGGAGACATAAATGTAGGAAAATTTTTTGCGCTGGTGCCGTGGTGCCCGACACGACGACCGAGAGAAGTTACTCGAGCAATCGCCAGCGATTTTTATCGCCAGGGATTCTCCTCCTCGTTAGTATAGGTACAATGTCGAACCGAGCACGAGGGATCAGAATTTTCCAGGCGTTTCCCCGTGGATCGGCGAGATTAGAAGAAAGATCCGTTAATTGGACGTCGGGCACGGGCGAGGATAAATTGGATCGCCACCCGCTATCCCCCTCGTTGATTACTTATCGCGGATATCGATTATATTCCTAATGGTATATAATGGCGTGTCCCGAGCGAGCCAAGTCAAATTTTTACAATTACAAGCGACGTAAACACTTTACGACCGCCGAAACCCCGAAGGACGCGCGTGGCCTTGCGAACGAGCAGCAGCCAGCTCTCCCGGCCACGGCCACGGCCACGACCACGGGCACCGTTATGTCGCGTCTTAGCCCCGAAAAGGTGCGAGGATGACGGGGGAGCAGGGAAGACGAAACACATGTTTCGTATTAGATATTTTCTACCTGTGTCGACCCGGGCCAGGGCGCATAGAAAGTGTTTAACCAAGGAATACTACGGGTGGAAGAAGGTAAGGCTGCGGGAGAAGGGAAAACACGTGTTCACGGTTAAGGCCACGGACATTGTCCACGGGGATGCGGCTAGGACGGTTGGCAGGTTCCTTCCTCCCGGAACATATCCGCAACACATGTTTCCAATTTCTCGGGATGCACTTTGCGTCCCGGGCAAAAAGGTACGCGGCAAGGTGGTTATACAGCCTGGTCGTAAACGGCAGGTTGTCCCCGGTGTCATCCCCGACGCCTCGGCGAGGTCTTTCCACCATGAGAATTCCAAAGCGAGAGCAATCGAGTCTTCGGAATTAGGTGAAATCTAGATTCTAGAAATCGCCTCTGCTACTCTTTAGTGCACTCTCACAAGTGCATACCTACGTACGTCGTAGTCTATAAAAAAATTATTGATAGGCGCGTGGGCCAGAAAGAATGTTTCGAGACGCGTCGCTATGTTTCCCTACCCCCGCAGCAACGCGATAAATCGTGTTACGTAATGAGAACAACCCTTTCGGCAATTACCAGTTCGTGGAACGTAAAGTTTGAAGGGTCCTAAAATTTCCAGGATTCGAGGGCTTGTGGGCACTGGTGGCCTACGCGAAGGGAACAGTACGGCCACCAGCAATCGCCTTTGCTTTCGATCTCGTCAGCCGCTGCGCTGCGCCGTGCCGTCCGGCACGACCGTCATTCGAATCACTTGGGGCTTTCCCCGGCAACCTCGCTCTGTCTCCTCTTCTTTCTCCCCCCCCCCCCCCCCCCCCACCACCACCCACCCCCGTCTCCGCGCCCCGTTTGCACTTCGCTGTTTCCATTCCCTCTCGAAGGGAAACCGGAGGAGCTCGCACGTGCGTGTGCGGAGGGGTGTCTCTCGACTGACCCTGCTCCAAGGGTGGAGCTTAAAATAAGGGTGGTACCTCCACGGCTTACCTACCCTGTCGGGGAACAGCACTGGGGATGAGATGGAAGCGAAGGTGGAGAGAAGGATCGGCACGAGGTCTACCCGAGCCGAGCAACTCCGTACGCCCGTGCACTAGTCGTAATTTAAGTTCGACAGACACCGGTGGTCGGTTGTACGCGCCCTCCCTGGCCTGGCGGTCTCGCTGTGCAAGATCGTGACGGGAATCGAAATTCGTAGATCGGTGCCTCGCGTTCTTGCTCGCGGCCGTATGTGCCACCGAGGAGAAGCACGCGGACTTATCCTACCACGGCGGGGGTGGGAGGTGAGTCGGGGGTGAAAGAAACTCGTTGGAAAGTTTGAACGGGGCTCGCGACACGTGGTCAGCGGGATGTTGTGAGGAGGATCAAAGTGTACAAGTGTGATCGATCGAGCGAGCTCCTATGCCAGCGATCGCACAGCGCGGCGGCTGGATCGAACTCGAGCACCTGGCAACATCGGTGTAGAAGATGGCGCCCATGGTCGAGAATCATGGTCGCGGCATTGTTTTAGGAAGTGATCCCTACGTCGGTAGCTGGAGGCGCAAACAGGCGCAGAAAGGTACTTTACTTGCTCGAACGTGCCAGTCAGTGTTCTCTTGCGGAAGTATGACGCGTGTTCTACAGTACCTACCAAGATTCCTTCGCTCGTTGCTAGGAATCGTTTCTGAACGACCGAGGCGAGAGAACGGCTCGCGGGTTTCTTTGTACCGCGGGGAGAACAAACGATTTTCAAACGTACGTTCTGGGAACGGAGGAAATAGATATAACCGCGCTATTTCTACCATGCCACGCATGTTAGGTTCTCTGTGGCAATTCTAGGTACCGTGCCAATGCACCGCCAGCCATTCGCGGTTCTCCATCTTACGAGTGAAAGCAATTACATAAGAATTCTCAGTTTCTATCATTTTCTACCTACGTATAAAGTGGAACGTGATATTCGATGAACCGCATTGAACGCTGGCATGAACCTTCTCAAGTCGATCCGTGCAAGCTGTCGCGCAGAGATTCGCGTAGAAAACACAGGATTGCCCGAGTACATTTTTACAACGCCTCCCGGGGAAAGGGACGACGGAGGCGGATGGAAAAAATGCATTATTCAAGCGAATTTCCATCCGTGAGAAGTGGCGGTAGATGGGTAGCTACGTCGTTAGGTTGCTCTCTTGCTGGCGTTTTAATGACGGTTTGCTCCCTTTGCTTTCGGTTCTTATAACGAGGAGCTTCGACGTCGTTACGCCTTTCGCGCTGTCTGTATCATTCACCCGTCGACGCGCAGCAACCAGCAACCGCCCATCGATCGGGATATTGGCAACGTTATTCGGCGGAGCGCACCCCGGTCGCGAGCGTTGAATTCCATTTTACATTCCACCGCGCCGCACAGTGGGACAAAACGACCCGACGGCGATCAAAAATCTATAACTTTGGTTCTAGTCTGGATATTTTAATGAAACTGGGCGCATTTTAACCGCAAGTTTACGGCCTTTAAGCTGTGTTAATATAATTGATATTAACCAACGGAGGCCCGTGCTGGGCCCGTGAATTTAGACCCATGTTTTCGAAAAGTGGGGCTACAGGCCAATTACAATACACATTTTATTAGCATTACTGTATTTTATTGTGGTAAACCCAGTTTCTTAATATTTGCTATTGTTTTCATGTGATCGATGCTCAAAATTTGCCAAAACCGCAAAGGTATCGCTTATCAAAAACTTTTATGTTTCCCACAGTTTTTATTCACGATTCCGAAAAAATTTTCTTTGAGAGGTGCAATTTGAGTTAGTTACAAAGTTAATTACATAGCTATATATTCTATTAAGGCCATTCATTAGGGTAAAATGTTAATAACAAACTTTTTTAAATTTTAAAAAGTTGCAACCATATGCAATGGGTTTAACTGATATCATGTGAAAGAATGAACCTTTCTCTCTTAGAAACAAAAAGAATTAGGTGCTACTTTGTGCTACTTTCCAAGAAAATGGTAATTGAAGTAAAATCTACCTTACCTGCCTATTAGAGTTTTCTGTGCTGTCTCATGACTCCGGTTATGCAAGATATTTTTGTCACACATCTAATAATTTTCTCATTTCTTCCGGATATATCTTCATTACATCCTTTTTGCTTCTTACTCTTCGAAACGATGATATGTAAGGGTCCGAAGATATCAAGAGCATATTCATTAGGTCTTGATTCTGTGCAGTTCGAGAATTTTTTCGACTGTTATGGTAACGGTAATATTTATATTCTTTATTTTTCGTTTCCTGCGCCTCTTCTGACAGCTCGCCAATTGGCAGTAAGTGGTGAAGAATGATATTTTTTCCATGCCTTAACACCTTGTGTACTGTGGCTGTTAATTTTCGCCAAGGATAAATCTGTGTTAACAATTTTTCTGCTTCTTCTGCATATATACCAAATTTTTCAGCATTCACTGGAAGACCACAAGAAAGAACATTTAATATTGTCCTAAATTTTTTTAAAATATCTACATTTATTCCAGTAATTGCTGATGTTATATCGGGATATTCAAAAAATCTGCGTGCAGTGTTGCCATCATTTGTGTTCCCAAATCCTTGTTTAGGTGTGTCAATGATTAATCCAAGCTGATTCCTGAATTCTTTTATGATCCTTGACTTTTCCTCTTGCCTCTTCTGTTTATTGTCTGAATTATTTCTAACTCATTATTAGTGCTTACAAAACGCTTAGTCCATGGAAAAGAAATATCAGTGTTTCATAAACTACATTTGACAATGGTAGATGGAAAAGTTGCTCAACATTTAACAGATACTAAATCGAGTTCCACTTGTATCATTTGCCAAAAAAGTCCAAAAAATTTTGTTACTACTGGAGGAAAAGACATAGAAGAGAATTACCAATATGGCCTTTCACCCCTACATGCAAGGATACGATTTATGGAGTTCGTTTTACATGTAAGCTACGATTTAAGCTTTAAGGGTGAAGATATATCCGGAAGAAATGAGTAAATTATTAGATGTGTGACAAAAATATCTTGCATAACCGGAGTCATGAGACAGCACAGAAAACTCTAATAGGCAGGTAAGGTAGATTTTACTTCAATTACCATTTTCTTGGAAAGTAGCACAAAGTAGCACCTAATTCTTTTTGTTTCTAAGAGAGAAAGGTTCATTCTTTCACATGATATCAGTTAAACCCACTGCATATGGTTGCAACTTTTTAAAATTTAAAAAAGTTTGTTATTAACATTTTACCCTAATGAATGGCCTTAATAGAATATATAGCTATGTAATTAACTTTGTAACTAACTCAAATTGCACCTCTCAAAGAAAATTTTTTCGGAATCGTGAATAAAAACTGTGGGAAACATAAAAGTTTTTGATAAGCGATACTTTTGCGGTTTTGGCAAATTTTGAGCATCGATCACATGAAAACAATAGCAAATATTAAGAAACTGGGTTTACCACAATAAAATACAGTAATGTTAATAAAATGTGTATTGTAATTGGCCTGTAGCCCCACTTTTCGAAAACATGGGTCTAAATTCACGGGCCCAGCACGGGCCTCCGTTGGTCAATATCAATTATATTAACACAGCTTAAAGGCCGTAAATTTGCGGTTAAAATGCGCCCAGTTTCATTAAAATATCCAGACTAGAACCAAAGTTATAGATTTTTGATCGCCGTCGGGTCGTTTTGTCCCACTGTGCGCCGCACACGCGTAGCTATTCAACGTCACGGACCGAAATCCCGTTCCCTGGCAATGAGTACCCACCTAGTATTAACTCCGCGCGATTTTCTGGTCGAAGATAGGTTTCGCTGGTGTGTGGATATTAATGTGGCAGAACCGTGCCCTACTTTCGCGGTCTACTAACTACCGCTACTCCTCCGAAGAAGCAATTAGCGGGTCCTCGCGTGTCCGCGACACTTCTAATCTGCCTGCTGCCCTGTCTCATTAATGGTCACCCAACTCATTAATGGTCGCGATTTAAAGGAGATCGACAAGCTTTCTAAAACCTAGCCTCGTTTCCTTGTTTTACAGGCAACAGTCCTCCTTCAGACACCCTAGATCTGAGCCCGCACAATCACCATCACCTGAACAATAATTCGATCCTCAGCGATACAGGGCCGCAGGAAGTCGTGATGAAGGAGAAAAGTAAGAATGCAGCGCGTTTCCGTCGCATCAAGGAGAATCAGGAATTTCTGGAGCTCGCCAACCTGTTGCCACTTCCGTCGCCCATCACCACGCAACTGGACAAGGCCAGCATCATTCGGCTGACGACCAGCTACCTGAAGATGCGAGCGGTGTTCCCTCATGGTAATGCGTAAATCGTTTACTATACCTAATCACGATGCTTGATTCGATCCAGGTCGGTGCAAAAGTTCCTTCGTTTTATCGAGCCAAAGTATTTATTAAAAGTAACGATATGTTTGCCACTTTTCTGGTAATAGTACAAGTAGCTGTGGGTAAAAGCAGACTTCGTACCGTGAGCGGGCGAACTTGTGCGCCGCGCCTAACGCAATGAAATCGATTCGGGGTAAAGGAGCAGTGGAGTAGAAGAACGATCGAAAAGAGCATCGAAACGAATCGATTGATTCTGCGACCACGTGCCGTGTAATAAGCTTCGTTTGATGACGGTAAACGGATGAAACGGTGTTCTTTGTTAATTCAGGCAGCGAGCACTTACGCGCAAAGGGCAAATAGTATCGGATGAGATGGATGTGATTGCGCACTTAATGCATTGTTAGTCCCCGGTGCTTTGTAAGCAAAGCATGGGGGCTGTTATAGTGTTACAATGGCTTCTCCCGTCTCGCCCCCTGCCGCCCTTCTTGCGGCATCGGCGAATTGAATTTCAAGTGGCTGCATCCCTCTAGAATACGGTCGCGTCTTTATTCTTTCGGCACAAAAAAAAAGAACGAAAGAGGTGGGAGAAACGACGCGATGCCCAGCCCAGCTCAGCCGAGCCTGTGACAGAGTATAGGGGGGTGATACTCTGATACTCTGATACTCTGATACTCTCTGTGGTGCAATAAATTAGCTAGTGAATGGGTAGACGGGCGTGAAATTCGATTGGGAGATCGAACTCGATTATACGAAGCTCCAAATCAAAAGTCAGCGACAGTTACTTACTTACCCGAGAGTTGAAACACTTTTCCTACAAAGAAACTAACATCTTCCTGTACTCCGTTTCATTGAGAAACCAGGCGATAATCTAATACCTCGGGTATAATGCAAGCAAACAGAAAACGAAGGCTTGCTTGTTGATGAATAATTTCTAAAGCGTAGGTATAACTACCCCATGAAATCCGTGATTAGCAACCGCTTGCGCGAAATTCCGCGCGCTCGCAGAAAACGTCCCCGCGGCTGCACTGTAGGTAATTAATGCGCGGACACGGAATACTTGGCCATAGGCTTAGTTACACGTCGAGTGCGGAACGTCGCTGGAAACATGTACCTATATTGGATCATCGGTCATAAGGAGGCGACGACGTCTTCCTTCGCGTACTTACCTTCTCCCGATAACAGACGTGCTTATGCTTCTCATCAGAGATTTCTTAAAATCACGAAACAGAATGAGGATCGTCTAAGAAACCTCGCGGACGATGATGCCTAATCGAACTGTTTCGAGTGACTACAATCTCTCCCTCTCTCTCTCTCTCTATGCGAATGACTCGAGAACACTTGAGAAAATTGGTGAACCGTGCAGGGAAAAGGACTGACGGTTGCGAAATAATTTTTCAGGGCTAGGAGACGAATGGGGTGCCGCACCGCCACCCATCAACCCCCTGGAAACCGCCATCAAGGAACTGGGCACTCATATTTTGCAAGTAAGCGCTCGTCGTTCTTTGCGTCGCCTCGCATCGCATAAAGTCCCCGCATGCGTTACCTCGGCTAGAAATGTCAAGCTTCGCCTTCTTTCATCTCCGCGGCCTCCCCTTTAATTTAACTTTAACCACGTGTCTATAATTTATATCGTAACGTTACAAGCGTTGGCCGTGGTGGTTAAAATTAAAAGAGAAAGCGAGGATATTTTTAGCGCCGATACGATTTACTTCTGATCAACGGTTTCTGGTTTCAGACCCTGGACGGTTTCATATTCGTGCTGGCGCCCGACGGCAAAATTATGTACATAAGCGAGACGGCCAGCGTGCACTTGGGACTGTCGCAGGTCGGAGATATCCCTTCATTTATTTCATTGATAACGAACGACTAACGATCGAATTTCATCGCAATCACTGCCGCGTTTTCATTTTCCATATCGGGCGCGGTGCCGCGCGAAAGCGAAAAGAAAGATCAGGATTTCGCGCATATCCGGAATCTGCTGACGGAAACTGTTGATGCGTGCAGGTGGAGTTAACGGGGAACAGCATCTTCGAGTACATCTACCAGCACGACCACGAAGAGATGCAGTCCGTCCTGAATCTGCCCCAGAACGAAGCGGACCTCACGGGCTTCACGTTCCCCCCGCCGAATTCACGGGGCGAGATCGAGCTGGAGCGCGCCTTCATCCTCAGAATGAAGTGCATCCTGGCGAAGAGGAACGCTGGACTGGTCACGGAAGGATACAAGGTAACGTGAATTATTCCAAGTTCGCCTACTTATAACCACGGTGAACTGGGGGTGAGAGTGTAATTTCGATATGGTAATTACTAAGGGTGCTTCGGAAAGAAAGGCAGAAGAAATTATATCCAAGGTGGCCGCGGCTCCCGCGGTTAGTTAGTCGCGCGGATGAAATATACGAGGATTAGGAGGTTTATTGGCTTTCGTAAATCGCGCAATATTCGCGGCAAACAAGCCATCTTCGGGAGAGGAGCCGATCGGGCGATTAGCATAACGGCCGAGGCTGCTTGCACAGGAAATCATAAAACGTATAAAAATTCAAATGCTAAATAAGAGATAAGGAGAGGCGAGCTAAGTAGGGACGGCATTGTCCTGGTCACGCGCCAGTCGAAAAGAAAACGGCCACCAGGTAGATGCGAGCTGCACAAATTCGCCTCCGCCTGCATCCGTTCCGTGCAATAAAAACAGCATCGGCTACAAGCTCGTCTCATACCTATCTGGAATACTTATCGAAATTCACGCGCCAACCCTTGCACCGTACCTACATCTCCATTGATTTTAATTTTACACTCGACCAATGAAAAATCGTCCAACCATTCGTAAATATGTGATTAACATCCCAGAACGCACCGAAGGCCGTTACACAAGGATCAGCCGAATTACATTCGTCTATCCGATTAAGGCTACATCGGCCAGACCCGACTCCGGATCCCGGGCACGTGCTAATCTGAATTTACGATCGTTAATATCGCCAGACGATTCACCGAAATCGGGAAAGCCCCAATTTTGCGGATTGCTCCGCTCCGCCAAATGTTCGACATATGCCCGAGCAATAACGACGGCCCTCGATCGTTCTACTTACGTTAGCCCCCGGAAGGAAGGGGTGAATTATCGGCGGGCGGCGGGCGGCGGGACCTGCGACACTTTGCACTTGTCAACCTGCAGGAGAGAGAGAAAGAGAGACAACCCTCGAGAAGGAAAATGTTTGGCAAATAGCTCGTTGAAGCCCGCAGCGCTATGATGACCGCGTGGCTCTCGACAAAATCGCGCAGAGAAAGACCCCAATAGGCGTTGAGCAAAGTCATGAATACGACCCCTGTAAGCTGTTAGGCGAGCCCCGGGGCCGACCGAGGTGGGGTTCCAGAGAACTAACGCAAGCTTTTTGTATGGCACTTAGGCGCACAAAGACCGTGCCCGTAGTTGGCTTATCTTTGTGAAAGCGCGAGCACGCGTTTTGTCGGATCCACGGCTCGGGTCGACGATCGCGCGAACGTCGAACGTCTTTGCGACGGGGGAGAATGCCGCGAGTAAGTACATAGATGGTGAACGGACGATCGGATACGCGTGTACGATTCAAATATCATTTCGGGTGGGAGATTGACCACATACGTTACAACGACGAGTGAAGAGTAATCGAACGATTGGATATTTTCTGTCCCTGCTAGTTTATATTTAAAATAAGTATTCCGAGGAATGGACGAAGCAAATTTGACAAAGTACGGTTAATAAACAGTTTATCGTAGAAGCGTTAAGAGATCTGTATGGAATGGAATAAGTTCTAATCTTGTTTACGAGTGGCTGGGCATGATTGGGGTTGGCTTGCCGCCTTTCCGGAGCGAAATCGAGCGTGGTCGCGCGCCCTTCCCTGAAATCATATTCTTTCTACGCGAGTTCCGCGGCACCCTCGTGCCCCTATGCTCGCGCGATGCAGCGGGAATTGCATACACGAGAGAAGAGATATGCAACGCGGGCATACGAATAGGCCTATTTGCTTCACAAATTCCGGGCCCACTCGAGACGCCAGGCTACGAACGAGGCTTCTTTTCACCGTTTCATCGGCCATTTAATTAAGCAGGAATTGTTAATTTACACGGCAGTACGTCGCTCCACGCGAGAATCCGCACTTGAACCGCCGCACCGGGATGCTAACCCACCTCGAGTGTCGCACTTACGCTCTATCAGCGATTCCTTGAATAACATTAAGAATAATCGCGTGCACATGTGTGACTAACGATAACGGTAACGTAACCGTGGCGAGTGTCCCGCCCCTTAATTCCAACGATTCGTCTGAATCCCCGTTAACTACCCCTCAGCTCTTAACGACTACCAATTCCTCGGGGCTCGCGGAATACGAATATTCATGCAAAAGTTGACACCCTTAAATCTTGATGAAATCTATGCGAACCGCGAGGGATCGAGCCCAAATTGCCTGAACCATCGGATTAACCGTGGCATTCGCTTGTTACAGGTCATACATTGCTCTGGCTACTTGAAGTGCATCGTCGAGAGCACAGTGGGGACAGAGTACGAGAACGGTTCGGGCAGACGCATCCGAAACGTGGGTCTGTTGGCCGTGGGCCATTCCCTACCGACACGCTCCATAACAGAAGTGAAGCTGCACCAGAATATGTTCATGTTCCGCGCGTCGTTGGACTTGAAGCTGATATTCGTGGACGCGAGGTAAGGAGCCAAACCGTGCGCCGCGATTCTGCGAGATTTCCTAGAGCCGCGTCTATTTGTCTCGCGTCTTTTCATAAAGGGACCAACAGAGACCAGTGAAAACTAGACGGATCATTCCTCCCGCTGACGCAATTACGGCGCGGTGTCGAGGGGTGGCCGGCCATTAAAATCAGTTTCGTGTTACCCCGCGTTTGTAGACACTTGGTTCTTCCCTTTTTTTTCCCCGAGTTTTTTCGTCCCTTTTATTCGCTCCAAATAAATATACATCGTGGACAGGGGTGTGTGTATCGTGTGTGTCGGGAAACGCTGGGAAACGAACACGTGACGGCGTATAAATACACGGGGGTACGCGCAACGGAACGCGGGATGAAATTTTATACAACCCACCCACCCCCACTGCCTTCAGCGAAAAATCGATTTCGCCGATGACGACGGTTATGTAAACTCCGAATTGCACGGACCTCCTTGTAGTAAATCCGAGTAAAAGCAAATAGCCCCGTCGCGCGTGTAGCCGACGGTGGGTGCAAGGGAAAATATTGTACCGCCGCGGTTTCCCTTTCGCGCTGTTGCAGGGTGGCGCAATTGACGGGCTACAATCCGCCGGATCTGATCGAGAAGACGCTGTATCACTACGTGCACGGATGCGACGCGCTGCAGCTGAAACACGCTCATCGCATACGTAAGTATCGGTTCGTCCATAATTCTCTTGTCGTTCCATTGAAAATTCCGACCGACGTTGAACGTTCCTGCTTGGAGACCCCGCCGCCGTAGAGTCTAAGCTATCGAAGCTCCGAAAGCCTCGAGCAGTAGGTGTCGGGTAAAATAGGCCTTATTCCGTGGCGTGGGTGTCGGAGACGTCGACGTGGTATCAGAGTGCTCGAAGAAGAGGCTCTCGCCGGGCCGAAAGCAGCTGACGCTGCTGCTTAACGCCGGCGACGCCCTCGCCTGACGAAATATCCTTTGATCTTTCCTTTCTCCCACCCTCCGTCCCCGCCGACTTAACAGCATTTACCATTTTCTACAGAATTTCCGCGGTCGTCGCCGCCGCGCGCCAACACGTTAAGCCCCTAAGTATGTGCATACGTAGCACATACAGGGTGTACATTATTGATTGAACAATGCTGCCACCGGCGCTATGAGCAGAGTAAAAGAGAGGCAGTTGCCTGTATAGTATGTGTATGAACATCGGCGCGCGAGGGTGGAAGGAAGAGGGACAGGGGGCGGAGGAGGGGGAGTGTGGCAGAAGAGGGCAAGAGAGGAGGAGGCGGCGGCTGTTACCGCTATCACTGTTTGAACAGACTCGCAGTTTCACGAGCGGAACTCGCGAAGGGAGCCTGACATAATGCCACTAATGTCCGCGCCTGCGGATTGTACGATCGACGTTACGCCCGAAAAATTTTCTCCCGAGATCTAAATCCAAGCCTCGATTATACCAGGATTCCGCGCGAGACGCCTGCCCGCCCCCGAATAGACCAGGGAACAGACCCCCGCCGCCAGTCCTGTTCCACCACAATTTCGTTCGTTCGCTTTCTCTGTTCGCAGTGCTGTTCAAGGGGCAAGTGACCACCAGATACTACAGGTTTCTAACGAAATCGGGAGGCTGGGTATGGATGCAGTCGTACGTGACTATCGTGCACAATTCGAGGAGCTCCAGGCCCCACTGCATCGTGTCGGTGAACTACGTGTTGACGGAGCCGGAGAACACGGAGCTGGTGCTGAACTGCGACCAAATATCGTCAAACTCGAGCCCCGGCAACCCGCCTAGCGCGCCTCTGGACACGCCGGCAGCTAGTGTCGGCGCCGCAAAGAAGATGGACAATCACAGCCCCAGTCCACCGGCGGCCTATCGAAACAGGACGAAAGAGCCGGCCGATAACGATTACGCGGACAGTGCCGCTTACCCGAACCCCGAGTACATGAACTCGACGAATCACAGCCACTATCTGTCGTCACCTTACACCGCCCAGACCGTGAATGGGAATGCTCACGAGGAGAACTCGTATTACGGCGCCGACATGTTTTACCAATACGGAGGTAAGAATAATTCCGACACAGGGAACAGTTGGTTCGGGCGTTCCTCGTAAGAAACCCGAAATGATCGACTTGGTTCCAGACATGCATCAGGACCCGCTGGGCCCCGTCCAACAGCAGCAAGAGGCGCAGCACCAGCATCTGCTGCACCACGCCAATTCGCTGACGAATCTGCAGCAGCACAGTCCCCAGAACGCTCAGCAGAAGCGTCAGCACCCCCCTCACATGCTGCATCACGCGACATCCCTAACCAGCCCCCAGAGCTCCCAGCAAAAGAGACCTTACTCGACCTCGTCCAGCTCCGGAGGCAGCACGGACGCCATGGACGCTCATTTGCCCAGCCCGTTGAGCCTGCACTCTCTGCCACCCAGCTACCATCCCCATCACAGACACCAGATCCCAGACTCCACCACCTCCAACCTGAACGAGGTCGGAGGCGTGATCATGTACCCGAATTGCGGCTTCAACAACAACGACAGCTACAACGCGGCGCCGAGCACCGCTGCTAACGTTCAGCACCACGAGGCTACGTATCAGGCACACTCTGGCCATCACAACGGCGCCAACAACACGCCCGTCAAACACTGCCACCACCATAATCATCATCACCATCTGGAGCAGACGCCAGCCGGATACACCAGCGTGATCGTCGACTCGCAGCAGTACAGCCCGGGTTCGGTCGCGGACCTGCACGGACACCACCCCCATCAATCGGCGCCCATCAGCGGGGGTACGCCGCCCCTGGTCATTCACCATCAGCATCATTACGAGGCCCATCACCAGTTCGTTCACTGACACCAACTGGAGGTGCCTTGCGCGTAGCACCTCGACGTTAATTGCGACGAGGACGACGAGCCGCGTTACCATGGCACGCCTGGCCCTAACGAGCACCCCGCGAACGACAATCTCGGGGCCGAGCCGCAGCGGTACGCTAATCCGAGCGACGCGCAGGGACAGGTTCACCAGGTGAGTGCTGGCTTGAGGACGTACACACCGGACAGGCCTGTCGCCTACGTTGCGCCGTACAAAAGGTTCTGTCGAGGGACGAGGGTGGAGTGACGAGTGTGCGGATCGTGTTGCGCGCAGAATTTTTCTTTAAATTAAACTTCGAATAGCGAATAAATGTTAAAAACAAATTATTCGAAATTTTATTTGAACAAAAATTCGGCCCATCTCATCTGCATTTTCCTTCGGGGTTATCGTTTCGTTGAATGGCGAAGTGTGCTTGGGATAATTATCCTTCGTTGTATAGAGGAGTGAACGAGGTGACTGAATCTTTCAATGGCGACTCGTCAATTGTGACGACCAGTATCTTGTGGAAAATGTGTTGGAATTTGTAAGAACTGTATGTCATCTGACGTGATAAACTGGTGTGAACCGAAGAATTATGAACATCGGCCTGTTGTTCGACCTAATGGAAGTACAAAGGTAACTTCTTAAGAGTCACATTTTTATTTACTTCTCGATGTGCTTAAGAAAGTGGAGACCAAACTAATGGTTCATAGTTCATAGTTCTGGAACCTTCTCTGATCTACTTTCAACGTCTCTGTTACATTACATATTCACATATCTTAAGATCCTTAAGTACTTACCTACTTAACGTTAGCCGTCTCATTATTCCTAATGTATTCACCGTTTTCATACCGATTCTTTGTTTAATCGAAATTTCCATTCAGTCTTAATTCGATTACGTTGCGTGATCCAGCTATGGGACTGGGGAACTCGAATAGGCGGTTCGAGTGGATGATCGAGTCAAGCCGAATTCGACGATCTAATAGAGAGAATGCAAAAGTTTCGAAAAGAACTTAAAAAAGAAAAGAATTTCGGCTGAATTCGCGCTGGACGTGGCTAGCTGAAATTCTTCTGGTTTTAAGGGAGAAGCAAGAAGATCTGGAGCAAGACGAACTAGAGATCTAGTTACAGGCGTTGTAAATAAAAAGTAAACCGACCAGCAAGATCGAATTGTTTTCAAGCTCTCGGGGCGTAGCTCGATGTACATAATAGTAGGGCATGTAAATTACGTAGATCGTCGTAGATCATAAGACGTGTACATATTTCATACTTCTTAAATAGATCCGAAGACTGACCGGTGCTTGTACCAACCGACCAAAGAAACACGCCCCTCTTATTAAAAAGCAAAGACGAGCAACCCCGTTATATTCTATTTTTATTCGCGTTTACCCGCGCGACCGAAGCGAGCAACCACGCGGCTTCTATGTATATGTATGTATATCGTCTCCTCAACAACCACCGCCCCCAGTACACCCAAACCACCAGCGTTGTTTTATAATAATAAATTCCTTAGCGACCCTACCGAGGATGCGAGCCGTACCCCTATTATTTATACATCAATGTAAATGAGGCGCGACACACAACTTCGTAGCGCGAACGAATCACCGCATTGTACGATAATTCTAATCATAAGCGATGTAAATATTGTACAAGTATCGCGCGAATTGCGCCGCATACCTATGCGAGAAAATATAATCATATTTTCCTCTGACGACTCGACTCATTGCCGTTCGTTCCGCGGGAACCCCCTTTCGACAAATTAATCTGGACAAAATTGATATCGCGCAACAGGCACGTGATTGCAATGGAATCGCATTCGATTAAACCAATAGAACCGAATTTTTCCTCTTCAACCGTAATGATTATTCGAAACGTTGGTGATTATCACGGTTTTATTTGTGTGTGTGTGTTGGTAGGCTGATTGGACGAGTGCTTGAAATTATTTCGAGCAGTTGCATGGCAAACGGACAGATTTTCCGATAGGTCTATCGACGTTCGCCCCTCGAATACTACCTGTAAACGTGCTGCTCTCGACCGTCCGTCGCTGCTTTACAGGTGGCGGAGTCTTCTTTTCATTGCGGGGATTCCCCATTACCCTCGATCTGCCTTTCCTGCAGGTACCCGCCACGGTGAAAGGCAGATAAAGATACCGGCAGTGCGGCAAGTTTCCCGCCTCCTTGAATTATGGAGATTAAACGAAAACATATGGGCCCCCGGGAAACGTTCTCGAATATCCTAAGCAACCCCGTTGAACGATTTATCCCACGCCAAGTGTTCAACAGGATTTTATGCGAAGAATAATCGAAGCTTAACGAGTGAAGCGTTGGTATAGGACCTTGATCTTTCCTAGCAAACACTGGCACGCAGGTAGAAACTTTACGAAGCATGTTGCCTGTGAATAAAATATTTAAGTAACAATAGGGCCTAGTTATGCAGAAAGCTACCAACCCCTTTAAGGTGACAAGAAATTAGTTAAGCGCAGTACGGGTCCCGTAATCTTCTGATCTTTATTTTGCAAAAACTGACCAACCGATGGAACAACTTCCATTTTGGGCTTAAAAAGCAAAAGCTACAGAAAATTAAAAATAATATAAATTATACTACTCGCTGTTAAATAACCTTTTAAAAAACATTGTAAAACAGCAACGGGAAATAAAATATACCGAATAGAAATAAAGCTACGTTTCTTTAACAATTAACATCTTCAAACTATATTTATACAGTTTCAGATCGTTGAGTGTTGATAGGTTTCTGCGTAACTAGGCGCAATCGTACTTACACGATTACAAATATTAATGTACACAGCTATGCACGATACTGGTAACAATTTCAAACCGCTGCTATTAGAATAAACGAAGCACTGTGAAGGTTTGTGAAAAATTGCTTGAAAGCAAGTTTATATAAAACTGGAATCACTGCGATACCTATTGTACCTGATGGAAGGTCGTGTCAAGTGTGACAAGACAGTGAAGGTGATAAACTGATAAGAAGAGGACTACTTAGGCAGTGTCGTTTTTCCTTGAGAAAGAGACTCTGTCCTTCGTGTGTTTGTAAAACAAAATGAAAGCAAATTCAGATGTATCGGATGAAAAAGAATTGTCGCTGCAGACTGGTAAACATTTTAACGTTTTTCTGTGGTTTTGCCTTAATATCGGTGTTAAAACGTGATTCACAGTTTCCAGTTGAACCTATAAGAACAAAAATTAAATCAAAATTATGCGATTGGTGGCTGAAAAACAGCGACTTTTATCAGAATCTCGATTTTTTATCGACTATATCAAAGGTTGCACGTGGAATGGCACATGTTTCGCATATCCTGGAATTTTGTTCAAGTCGATCGGAACCTCCGTTGATTCGCAAGTGCGGCAAAACCCTGAGAAAAAAAGTTTCGAGGAAAACGCGTTTAAAGTTCCTGAGCAAAGGCGACGCTATAAGTTGCCGCTTGGCCTTTGTAGCTGCCAAATCAATCATTTTGCGAATCTTAGTACAAGTGAAACGGCAATTTCTTCAAAAAAGATGGTACTTTCCAAAATAGCAATAAAAAAATCGACTTCTCGACTGCCTAATCGTCCCCTTAAAGCAGCACGAAATATATGCCTAAAACATGGTAGAGTGTGCGTTACTTTAAAATCGAGGGTATACACTATACACGAGTAGAAAAACACGCCACGCCGCGCCGCACAGTCGAAATCGCGCGAGTTGTCCGTTAACAATGGCGTAGTGGTGGATCAAGCCGAACCCCTTTGTCGGAAATAGTAGAAAACAGCGATTCTGTTTTTCTGCGACGATCCCCCCTCGATTGTCGCCGAGCCAGCGGGAACAATAAATTAATTGTGCCCCGCACGATTCTTGGGCCAGCTTTCGGCGCGGCGGTCGCGTGCTTGCCTGCATGGGGTCTGGTTGGTGAAGAGAGCCACGTGCCTCTTTATAATCGCCGTCCGCCTCGGTCTCGCTCCACCATTAAAGCGACTCTGCGAAAAGGCAGGTTTCGTTGGACGAGTGTCGCTAATTCCCTATGGGCTTCGCATCGTTTCAAGATTCTGTAATTAGCAGCCAGTATTTACGACTCATTAATGCAAGTCAGATATGAGGAGCAAGTTACAAATATAATTAACAGGGGTGGATTTTTATAAATATAGGCTGAGTAGGCCGCAGCCCAGGGCGGCAAATTTTCGGCGAAATAAAATCTTTGCAGTGTTTTCTACAAGGATTCTTGACTTAGCACTACCTCGTATTACGCGAGTAATCATATTGAATTAATTGGAAAATTTTCTCAACCCTTGCAAATTAAAATATTTAATCATATTAAATCTCGAAAATCTTTGAAAACTCTGCTAAAGGGCATCATCGCCACCTCCGTCCTCGGTTCGACGGGCATGGACAGATCTGTGAATAATTGAATATACATCAGCAGTGACGTGGCTGTAACGAGGAGACACAGCGGCTAAGGGTGTCCCCGCTCGCGAGGGCCGCTATTATCGGTCGTGTGTGACTGGGACACGACGAACGCGCCACGCCGGAGGAGGGCGAAAGTCGCGTGCGCCTCGTTAAATTGTTCAGCTGGTGAATGTGACCCAGCCATGATTCTGTGAAATTGCGCGATCATTCGGCGACGTCCGTTGTCACTGCGTTCTGCCCGCGATTGCAAGATCGTCTGATCTGAAAGCACTACGCGCAGCCCTTAATTTGGGACGTACGCTCGACGCGGACGCCGCGTAGGCTCGTCTCAGGTAGCTTCACGGTTCAGAAGCAATAAATCTTGCGCTTCGGAAGGAACAGACCTGGTCAAGCAGGAAGCGTCTTAATAAAAAAGAACACGGAAGTAATTCAAATTTTGTTGTCGAGGTTCAATGGCCGATTGTAGGAATATGATTGAAAGCGCACGGTAAACAGATTTCCAGAGGATTACGGTCTGAACGGCACGCGTAACGCTCTTTGACTATACCTAGCTACTTTGCGGGGAAACGAAAGAACAACATCCCACGGGGCGATTGAACGATCGAAGAGCAACATATGTACCGTGCCGTGGTTTATAGAAGGTCGGGGGCTAAACTAGCCGTAATCCAGTCCGATTAGGGACATAAACGCGGATCCACTGGGTGCGGTTAAGCTAAACACTCGACAAGTTGCGTGTGCAATGGAAACACTTGACGGGGAGGGAGGATTCACTACTACAATCGTTACTTCGAACACCTCAAGCGCGGAACAAAGTGCAATAAACTCCCGAAAGTACAGCGTGATAACGTTAATTCGTTTATCATATGTCCGAGCAGCAACTGCCAATCCAATCCTTCGTTCCGAATATGTTCTGCTAATCCTTCGACCGATACTGCATACAAATCCGGTACGACAGAAGCATACCTCTGCGTACAATTATATTAAACACCACTCTAACCTAGATTCATTCAGTGAAATCCCCGAGAAAATCTTACGGGCAAACATCCGGAGGAAAAAATTCCTCAGAGATATTTTCGAAACGGTGTTGGTCGCGTTGCTGAGCTACCGGTTACGGATAGATAACGCTTCACGCAGACAAGCAAGCCCAAAGCGCGCGAACCTACACACACGTAAAAGCACGTGCGCTCGCGCGCGTTGTAAATCTGGCGTGTAGGTTGGCGGAGGTTTCGCGCCCGCGAACACGAGCAGGCTTAGGTCACACGTACACGCGCACGTACGCAGGGAGGACGGGCCTGTGCGCAATCAAGGCGAAGGGGTGCTTTTGCTTTAGCAGAGTCGCCCCATGGTAACCGTGGCAACGGCACGTAACACCGCCCACAGCCCTCGGGCTGTCTTGTCCGATGTGTTTGCTCGATGATTTTATACCAATTACGGCCTATCCCCGTGCTATTGCCTACTCCCCGTAACATCGCCTGTATCCCTACCCACATCCTCATCGCCACCCACTCCGACCACCGTGTCGGCGTGTATCGGCAACAAGGTGCTCCACTTCCGTTCCGCGATAGCGAGTACGCTCCTCCTCGGCTACGTGTGTGGTCGCAAGCAGCTGGCTACATCCAACATCCTCCCGGAGACCGAGGTCCGATGGACATGAAGGAACGATATCCATCTCGCTTCGAGACTTCGCGACACTCTGTTCCACTCTGTTCCACGACTTTCTCAACATTCCCTCCCAACCCCGTACCACACCGAACCGATCGTAACTCAACAAACATCACAGCCACTTACGCGCCCTCTACGGCGCCGATATTCATTTCATTTGTCGACTCGTTCTATCGCGGATCGAGCGACGTGTGCTCCAGATCTCGGCCGATCGAGACACGCTACTTAGGGAGTTGGGGTTCAAATTTTTCGAGTTAATAGTAAATCTTGGGGGAGGTGATTAGTGGAACACACGCGTTATTGGGAAATTATGTTGGGGGATTATGATTGTTCGGAGGATAAGCGTGGTTTATTAGTTACTGGCAGAGATTGGTCTCAATGCCTTTGGCTACAGTCGGTACCAGAATGATATAAAAATATCGAACATTAAACAAAATTAACTTTCGATTTTCCCACATTTTTTCAACTTTAGAGGTCTGTGAAATTTTGAGCACAAAATATTTTATCATAATTCTGGTAGGGACGATAGCCAAAGGCATTCAAATAAATAGTCTCTTTACATTTTTTGTTTCAGATCACCAGAACGAGCCTAATCATAGCCGCATGTTTTCTCTTCACGATTACTTTAAAGCAGTCAATTGCGTTTGATTTTCATTTTTCTCTATTGACAAAATTTCTAAAGATAGTTTAAATATCAACAAGCATGTAGCTATAAACTGAATAATAATGCAATTTATGGCTTCTTTTAAAAAAAAAAACGAAACAACGCGACGAAAACGCCTCATCAGACCAGAATACCACCTTAAAGGACAAACTTCAATATTGCGAATAAATCAATATTTGTGTTTTTTTCCGGATGTTTCTCTTAAAACATGAATATTTTCTAAAAGAAAATGTCACCTGATTTGGTGATAAAAATAAGATTAAAATTATTCAATACAAATGGGTATGTATTTGTTTTTAATAGGGGACTAATTACTCTTTTACCATTAACATGGTTAAAAAACAATCACTGCCATTCAACATTATTCACATGACAATTGTTCAGTAGGCCACCTGTATTTTTCATAATATATGTATAATTTTAACAAATAAATAATTCTTTTATAAAGTTTCAACTTTTATTTACCGATATATACCGAATACGAAAGATATACATATCATAAATACATTAAACTATTCGCAAACTTTCAACTATACTCTTATGGTTTTTTTTTTTTATTAAATCGCTGCAACTTTCAAGCTTCAAAACCGATTCGTCCTATTTGGTTTTATATATAATCTCAGTATATAATAAGTGGATAAATATTAATTACATTCGCGGAAAGAAAGTACAAGGGATATGAATATGTTCATTAAAAAAAGGCATAACATAGGTACCTATTTTTTTATTTCTCAAAATAAGGTCATCACTGTCAAGTGGCCAACCACCGTACTACTCTTTACCCCTACGAGTAGTAGAAATTAAAATTAAACCTTATAGTGTTATGACTAATTTCAAGAAACATATTGGACAATTCCATTCACTAATAGACTTTCGTGCCTGAAATTTATATTGTAACATTTGTCCTATTTTCTATAATAGACGAGTCAAGTTACTAAAAATATTTTTCTTGTTAAAGGTGAAGCTTGGGAATATTTCGACATGGACAGAAGAACTTTATGTGGGCAAAATGCTGGAAACCTCAACAATGAACACAAGAAAATAGTGATTATATATAACTTATACTCTATTGTAACACTGTGAAGACCTTTTATGCGAATAAATTAAAATAAACTTGAAACAAACTGCATTATTATTCAGAAATACCTTTTACATATTCCTATCCAAATTTCAAACTTGCAATTTCAAATATATACGGTATTTCCTTAAGAATACCATAGATCCTCTTTGTAAACAAGTCGATGTTGAAGAAAATTTTGCAACTAGTACCTTAAATGTTGTAATACTACCCAGAAATTACAAGCTTCGAGGTCGCAATATTGTAGCGCTATTTTAACATAGCGTCTTTCAAAAGCGACAGAGTAACGGAGAACTGTTTTAGGCTGCCCCTCCTCACTGGCCCTTGCACAGTGGCAACGCTGACTCTATCCACGCGTGTGATTGAACAATGAAAATATGTAAAAGGAGCGCCACTGGTCTCCGGAGAAAAGTACTATTTTATTTTTTAGTTTTTAGGCAACAAGCGCCGATTCTACCAACCGCATTGCGCGCGGCCACCAAATTTCCTTTTCCTATTTATTCCCTTCTATGTGGCCCGGTTCCTGCTCTCGAGTACGATTTCTGTAACAAAAAGATACAAATTCTGTTAGTTCACGGGCATAATTAGGATAATAAATTTTGAAATAATAAAAAGAATGATACAATTGGGCCAGTATGTAATATTATACATATGTAAAATAAAATTCAATTGTATTAATAAGCAAAATACAAAGAACAGAGAAGGCGTTTTGTTGCAATATTTATTTTATTTAAACTCTCTCGAACAAACGACAAAATCAATGAATATATGTATAATTATAATTAGCAATATTTTCTTTAAAATGTTGTAATCACTTTTCATCAATAATCGATATATAACTATTAACTTTTACTTACCAATCTTTACACGCTGCCTCACGATCGGTGCATGCTGCGCTTTAAACTGGACCATCACTGCTCGTCAGACCTAAAACACAAACGATGTGTTACGATAAGAATGCGTGTTATTTTCTCTCGAAGCAAAGCCATTTGTATAATTTGATTGGCGCACCGAACGATAGTCGCAGTCGCATTTTCCTTGGTAGAACACCGTCGCGTAGAGACGTCATAGACGGTCCACACTCGTACGTATTCCATTTCCCTTTGCGCACTGAATTCTGTAACAAAGAGAAATAATTTTTACCTATTAAATGTATAACCCACATAATGTGTTCTTTTTTATACTTACATATCCCTCTTTGAGCGACGCATGGTTCGATGGAGATTCTCTCCATAGCCACCTCTGTCCACTTGTGTCCACCTATCCCAAACCGCATCGGCTGTTCACGTAGCAGACTGACTCGTCGTACCGAAGACAGGTTGTATCAACAGTGCTTCCTCATCCGCATTTCTTTTAGATACAATCTGCCCAATATCATGAAGAGAAAACAGAATATTATACCATCGACAACTGCAATAATTCCTCGATATTTATTATTAATTTCTACATCTATAAAAATTTCATTACAATACGTTTAAAAATTCTTATCGCACTCGTACAATTATAAATGTACACAACATTTCTAGGTATCGTATATTACCATAACACTTGTGTAATAAATAAGACGAATTATGTATCGTTTACACAAGATGAAAGAATTAAATATATTATCTAAAACCGTTACTTCCTCTTTCATTCGTTTACAGAGTACTTGCGTAATAAAGAAGAAGAAGCATGAAATGGAAGGGAACGAATTTGTCAGTGAATATATATCCAAAAATTTAAATAATTTTTGTCCAAGTACCGTTGAACGCCGTTGAACGTACACAGGTATTCTCGCAAACGAAGCAAGGTAAGAGAACCTTCGACTCACATTTTTCCGAGATAAATTCGAACAGATCGTCGTGCGCAGAAAGTGCTGCTATAGTCTATATTCTATTCACGGTGCCCTCACAATTTTATAACATTTAAGCAATGCCAACAGCATTTAATTAACTCGGAATCGGAAATTTAAACGGAGAAACGCGCGAAACACGTTGATACTTGCACCAGGATAGTTCGAACGAGTTTCGACAAGAAACATTCAAAATGGCCGACCTGACAAATGATGCTCGAACGTGATTGGCCGAGAATATTAGAAAACAGCAAGATTCGAATTACCGCGCTCGCGGTCCCATGCCATCGTACGTTAAGGATTGAATATTCGCGTAAAAACGGTATAAAATTACTTGACAACGCTCGAAATTAACATATTATGTTGAAAACCCCGCAAAGGAACACGAAACCAGCAATATTCGGGAGAAATTCGTGGAATTTTTCGAGATATTAACGAAAAATCAAGTATGACGTCATCAACCGCCGATCGGCATAGTGGCAAAAACTTCACTCACTTATATTTCCCAAGCCGATGCGAGATTCCGGCCAAAAACTGCAAATTCGCGTGCCACATCGATCCTTCACGACGATTGCGAATAATCGAAGCATACGAAACTTGCTTGACACGATATCGCGAAAAAGATGTTTTCTGTGCACTCGCTACGGAAAGACGTAATCATCGCACTGGATCGCACGATCGAATCCAAAGGGGTACTGACGGGAACTACGCAGAGGGCGGGGGAGGGGGGGGGGGGAGGATTAATCGAAGCGTTGTCCAATATTTTTGCAAAAGAGACAAGGCAGAAAAGTAAACACGAACGATAGGTCGCGAGCGGTACTCTGATTGAAAACTTCCAAACCATCACGCTTGGAAGTTGCACAGAGATTTATAATTTAGCAATGCCAGCCTTACAATTAACAAACTTTAACGTTAACAATGCTGTGCAATATCCTCCCAAAGCCGCAGAATACATTCAGTATTTGGAAACTATCGAAAGAACATTCGATACCAATACATCGACCCTGAAAAGATCTCGAACGTCCATCTTGAAAGGGACGTTCGAGGTAAATCGATACACAGTAGCGACTTAAACCCTAGCACCAACCGCCACTGGCTTCAGATTACTCGCTCTTTCTCTCTTTGCTCGCGCAAGAACGCAACGCCGTTTATTTCGAGCGACTCTGTCCGTCCTTGTCCCGCCTGTCGCATTTCCAGACTCTTTCCTTTGTCTCTCCCCTGTGTCGGTGATCTTCGCGAACGAAAGGAGACACGTTTACGATCCTGAGATCGAACGTTCTTTCCATCGGGGTGTCAAGGATGTTACGGTGACGGCGGCTCTGTGCAGTGGGACCTCGAGGAAGGCGCGAAACGACCACCCAGCGATTCATCAACATCTTCAGACCAGATACCATTCGACAGGTCCGTCGTCGTTTCCTACCAAAGCTCTTGAAAACTCAGGAAAACTTGTCTCGCTGCCTCGACGCGAATTGCGAGCCGGTGCGAGATCTCGGTTCGCAACTTGGTGGAACACAGTGCAGTGTCTTGGCGAGAGATAATGCTCCTCGCGGTGGGCAGCGAAAGCTCGCAAGCTCGACCGATCTGCGCCGCGTGAAACGAATTAACCTAAGGACCAAAGCGTGAAACCGTTTCGTTCGGATCTAGCGCGAAAATGTCGAGTTCGAGTTCCATCAGGTGCAATGAGAACGTCCACGAAGAGGCACGGGTTCTCCGTCGAGGCTTGGTGTTGTCCTGAATTATCGAGCGGCCTTCTTGTGTGCATGGAGGAGAACCTGCATATCAACGTCAAACATGTTCGGCTGCCCTAGAGAGGCCGTGCGGGTCAAAGTGAAGGTACGGTTCGTTTAAGCTTCCAGTGGCATCGAGCTTTTATCTTTTTCTTTAGATCGCTTGTCGGTGTTGACGTTGCTAGGGACTCGTAGGCAGTTGTTTGGTAGGCTCTGGTGGCATTACTGGGGATGTTTTTGTCTTAATCGAGCGGCGATTCTCGGGTGCGAAGGAGCTTTGAAAGGGAAAGTGTTCTATTGTTGGTGAAAGGAAGGGATATTGGTATTCGCTATTTGTAATTTCTCGGAGAGGTAACTTTTATGCGACAGCTAGTTGCTTCGAAGTGTAAATAATGCGTTGAATTATTATGCCATTGGGTTGGTATGTATGAAACGTTTTCCTGAGATCTGAATCGTGCAATTGATAGAACAAAGGAAACTGTGCTTGATGTTTAAAAGAGATTAGTGTGTTTATGCATTGGGTGTTGGTAAGAATGATCACTAGTCAAACAATTCGAATTTAAATTTCAGGATTTATGATTTATCCTTCGATCGGCTGGTATAATACATTTAATGTAGAGAATGTATCTTTTGATTACTGAACTTAAAGAAAATAGTTGAGTCTAGAATTATCTGTTAACTATATAGCAAACAGCGTAGACAATCAGAAATATCACAGATATTTTATTCTTTTTTAATAGAATGCAAATAAAACGTTATTTAAATCTCTGACCCTAACATTATTCGAAACTCACTGTACAAAAGACGCACAATATAGTTTGGAAATTAGTGTGAATCCCCCGAAAATAAAGTTTAATTCCTCTACATAATCCCTACACCTCTAACCGTCAAGAGTCGTCGAAATTTAAAAAAAAACTTCCTTTTTTCCAGTACGCGAAAGGCCGCGTAGAACGGCGTTGCGCTGCGTAATTGGAATAACCAGCGTTCTGTAAAAATAATTAGAACGTCGCAGTCCGCGAATATTTCAACAGCACTGCGGTAGAAACGTCAAATTAGAAACTGCCATAACGTGCCTCGCGCAGACACACGGGTATTCCCACATTCGGCATTCACGAAAATAATCCCGACTGATCGTCGACACGTTAGCTCCGCCCAGTAAATCGCGTGCAGACGACTGCAAATGATTGACATCGTTAAAAACTCCAATTCCGCTCGCGCTTCTGCGTGGAATAACATTTAAGTGCGATTGCAAGGCGACAAGCTGCAAGTACAACGGCATCTGCCGAACCGACCTTAACCTTTAGCTAGCAACAAGGCGGTAAATATTCGACGTCTCCTCGAAATTGATCCTTACGTCCATTAAACCCCTCGCGTGCCTAATATGTATCGATTCAATTTGTCGTTTCAGTCAGAATGCAATATGCATGACGCGATGCGAGTATCGCGTAGCACCACGAAATCCCTGAAAGCCCGAGTGAAAGATTAGAGGGGCGATTAAAGAAGTTCCGAGGATCGTGCTCACTCGTCGAATATGTTCAAGGATAGGATTTCTACGATAGAAAGTCGCGATGCAAGTTCGGTAGTAATACAATCAGTAATGTATGATAAAATCGTTATATTTATTCGTCAATTTTCACGCAATAAAACTTTCAACAACCAATGCGTTCAACTAAATCTTCCTATTTTATTTCCAATTTCTCCTTTCGTCTCGTGACAGAAAGGTATCTCAAGAATGATTAATTGCACATTGAATGATATTGCAATGACCTTGAAGCCTCGGCCAACTCTTCATCACGGCGTTTTAATATCTCCCTTTCTTAATAATCATTGATTGACTCTCATACATAGAATTTCTTCAATTCAGGGGACTAGTGGCCGGAATTGAAGCCTCTCTCGCATCCAGATCGGTTTCCCAGCGTTAATTAAAATCTTCCGTTAGTTCAAGGGCGTCCGGAGACTTGTTCCGGGGGGGGGGGGGGGGCGTGCAACTTTGGGATGATGGTAAAGAAAAATATACCCGTCTTACTTTTTTCAACCTTTTTTTTGTAGATCTTTAAAGATCAGTTTTGAAATATAAGCGATTTTTTTTCTCAAAAGCCAGAGGGGTCAACATCCCCTTTTGCACCCCCCCCCCCCTCTGGACGCCGATGGTTGGATAATTGTTTTCCCGGCGAGGCGCGCGAAAGCGAGTTTCTTTGGCCGAGCGAGGGGGAAAGCGTGCACGGTTGCGTAAATGCGTGTGCCACAACCGTTGACATACATAAAATAGATACAACGGTATCACGACAATTTTCCAGGCTTTTGCGATGCTGCTCAGATTCTAAGGCGGGCTTCCAGGGTTAGCCCTGAGATTTCTGCGATCTGGATTAAACCGGCACGCTTGTGGATTATGATGCATAAACTCTGGATGCGTGCACTACTAGGACTGCGGGTGAACTCTACGACGTAGCTAACGAGGCACAGATATGCCTAGGTTTACAAGTTCCCCAAATAGAATAATTATATCTTTAGGGTATTTAAGAGCGGGCCTTGCGAGATGAATTTTAACAGATAACAGGGGAATTTTATTGGAATATACTGCACCAATGGGAGTAGAAGTTTGGCACTTCTTGAGATTTCTATGCTTTACTCGCGTAGAAGACTGCTCGACCTTCGAGTCATTGATTTTTCACAGATTTTGCATAGGAATAGCCTGTACCATTTGTTACTTAAGACTTATGTCCTCTCCAAATCTTGCGCATATATCTAAGAACAAAAGAAACTGGAATAATCAATTCTAGAAGTAATAAAAATTCCGAAATAAAAACGTGTACATACAGCGGTGGTGAAAGGAAAGTTTATAATTCCTCTTTTTGTATGTCTACATAATTAACCCTTTAACTGCGGGTGTAGTTTATAAACCACTATTGTTTCAATGTTTTTGCGTTTGGAGCTTTGGCTCTACAAAAAGTACACGCAGTTAAAGGGTTGAGTAACTTGGTACTAGGCTTCACCACTGGCCTATTCTGACCACCGACAATGTGTGAAATATTTATTGCTTCTAACGGGGCTGTGTTATTTTTGTTCCCGCTCACAGTTCGAGCATTCTTTTGGCCAACACTGTATACGCTTTAAAAAGAACACTGAGCACACACAGGCCCACGAAAATGGCACAACCTCGATTTTCTCGTGTAATCTAGAGTGTTCCCTCCCATGAGTTTAATATATCGCCAATTGATTGAATTACACGGAAGATTTGAGGGAAATGGGTGTCACGATTCCACTTGCCACGGGAACAGGGCACTTGAGTAGTTCATAGTGGTAGCCCACGATACTGTTAATCCTCTTACCCTTATCCTATTGAAGGCAAACGGTTGAACGAAGAACAGAGTAATTCTGTGGATAAAGTTTAACAAAGTTTGCTCGTTTGTGTTTAGAAATGCGAGACCAGACACCAGCCCGAGTACCGCAAGTTCAGCGTGGACCCGCAGATAACGTCTATCGAAGTGCTCCAAAGCATCCTCATCAAAGCGTTCGATATCAAAGGGTGAGGAGATAGTACTGTTTGCTAGGACCGGGTAAACGCCCGTTGTATTACATCGGCAAACAGAGGGAAGTTCATTCGTCGCCTTCGTCCTTTCACTTTGGAAATACCGGCGATTACCCTGCTTATCTGTGAAAATGTTGCAACATGGATAATGGCTCCCTTACATTGTACAACTGAAAATCCTCTTCCGGGTGGGGAAGAAATTTTCTAAAATTTCTCTTCCACGTGGGGAAGGAATTTTCTAAAATTTCTCTTCCACGTGGAGAAGGAATTTTCTAAAATTTCTCTTCCACGTGGGGAAGGAATTTTCTAAATATTCTCTTCTACGCGGGGAAGGAATTCTCGAAAAATTCTCTTCCCCGTGGCGAAGAAATTTTCTAAAAATTCTCTTTTACGTCCTTGATCGACTGAACGAAAATGTTATCAATCCGAAAACCAACGAAAGGAACTGGAAACATTTTCGGGGGGGCTGGACATTTCCAAGCGTATATTAATAGCTGTACAATATATTTATGGCTACATTTTTTTCGAAGACCCGAGTGCACAGTGCGTCATGGAATTTTAAAGTCACAAATGGATTTCGAGCGAGTGTTAAGTTTATATAAATAATCACATGCGTGGCTGTTGGACTTTTACAGAGAATTCACCGTCTCGTATCGGGCGATAGACGATTACGGATCAGAAACATACCTGTTCCTGCTTTCTGATTGGGACTTGGATGCGGCGTTTATAAGGTACTTTCAGATAAGACCGTACATCTGGGAGGAAATTAACCGATAAGACTTTCGCGATGCGCAGAGTAACGATAACGGGTGCTGTTTCAGCGCCTCGGAGCCGTATCTGTATCTACAAGTGAACCTGAAACCTTTCGGGGAGACGGGCGACTGCGAGTGCTACTGGGAGCAGAATGCGCAGGAAGTGGCGACGCGGCAAGAAACCGGGTTCCCGTATAGGACGCCCAAGTTACCCGGTCTTATAATGAATAAGGCGAGTAGCGAGTTACCGCCCTCGGTTTCACCAGAATTGGCTGTGGCGTTACGCAGCCTAGCCACCAGCCACTCATCTTCTTCACAAGTCTCTTTCTAATTGAGTACAAGGATCATCGTACAGTCTTCAGCAAGTGGCTATGAGATGTATACATATCTCGAAACGGTTTATGCTTCCGGTGATTTTGTTCCTTCGCGGCGGAAGTGTTTGATTTTGAAAACCGACTGGCAAGAAAGTTGCTTGTAAATGCAGAATGTCTTGTGACTTGGGAAAGTTCAGAGACCGAGTGGGGATATAATAATGATAATTTGGAAACTGATCTGTCTTTCGAAAAGAAAATAATAGTTTAAAAAATAACTAGCCAGAAGGTCCGAAAAAATACGATTTTATCCAAACCCTATAATTTGTTTTCTATACTATTACACTGACCCCCCGTTTTTAATATACTGCCTCTCTTCATTTTCTCGATAAAAAGGGCCCTTCGTGCGTTTGCCACGTGGGCCTTTTCCCTTAAAACCCGTCACTATATATATACAGTACGTTTTATAAATTGGGATATTCTTTTTGTAGATGGAGAGGACGCTGAACATGGTTCAACGTGCTCTGGGTAACTTGGGCGAGGAGTCGTCTCATCAGCAAAGTCTCCAACCACCACGGCTACCACTGACCGACGCGGAATTCCGGCGGTTTCTGGATCCCATAGGGCAAGTGATACACCCTAAAGAGCTAAGGGCGGTGATATACTTCGGCGGAATTGAGCCCAGCCTGCGCAAGGTGGTGTGGAAGCATATTCTAAACGTATATCCCGAGGGGATGTCGGGCCGCGGGAGAATGGACTACATGAAGAAGAAGTCTCAGGAATATCAAAATCTTCGGGAGAGGTGGAAAAGCCTCGTGCAAAAGGGGCAGAACGTCGGGGACCTGGCGTACGTAACTAGCATGGTACGGAAAGACGTTCTGAGGACGGACAGGCACCACAAGTTTTACGGCGGCTCCGACGATAATCAGAATACAGCCAGCCTGTTTAATATTCTAACAACTTATGCCTTAAACCACCCGAGCGTCAGCTACTGTCAAGGCATGAGCGATCTAGCTTCGCCTCTTCTGGTCACCATGAGGGACGAAGCGCAAGCTTACATATGCTTGTGCGCTCTTATGAGAAGATTAAAGGACAACTTCATGCTCGATGGGATCGCGATGACCACCAAGTTCGCGCATTTGGCTGAAGGTACGTGAATATGGCTTTTAAGGATGCTCGATGCACGGCGAGTGTAGAATGTATGTAATTAGCGTAAGAGAAGATAGTACGAAGGGAGTTAGAAGTTGGTATACACCTTCGCAAAACTGTGACATTGTACGATGTACGTTTTCAGGTTTGCAACACTACGATCCTGACTTCTATGCTTACTTGAAGCTACATCAGGCTGACGATCTATTGTTTTGCTATCGATGGCTTTTGTTGGAGATGAAACGAGAGTTTGCTTTGGACGATGCTTTAAGGATGCTGGAAGTTCTGTGGGCTGCTCTACCAGCGTCCCCGCCGAACGGAGAACTTGGCCTTGCAGAGGTACCTTTCCCTCCGCCCTCGCCACCTCCAAGCCCAAACGTCAAACACATTCGCGAAAACGCGTACACGAAAGTTTGCGCTATTAGGCGGCAAAGCTCCTCCGCGAGCATCGCTGCCACTGGGAAGAGAAAAGCGCTGAATACAGACGAGCTGTCTATACAATCTTCCGCGGAAGCTAATGGAGATTCGAAGAGGTACTTATCGGCAGTGATCGGTGGAAGTATCGACGCAGGGATAGTATTATGACGTAAAACTCACTGTTTGCAGATCGAGCTCCCTTTACGAAACGTTCTCTGAGCCAGAAAATGACTTGACGACCGCAAAGAATCGAAGGAATAACGAGTTCACGGAAAAGTGCCTAAGTACAGGTTCTCTGCCTGGCAAAGCGAAGCGGGTGAACTTGTTGGAATTGAAAGAAAGGCTATCGGTGCCCGGCAGAGACCAGAATAAGAATAACGAACAGAGCGATGGCGAGAAGAACTGTGCCAGGGTGGTAAAGAATTTGAACGAGTTCTTTAACTTCACGAGCCTGAACCGCAGTAAAGTAACACCGAGCGACGCTGAGCCAGAACTAAGGTTCGTTTCAAATTACGTACCGAAACTTTCCCCTTACTGCCCCTAAAAATATAGTTTAAATAGTTTCTTCGTAGAAATGACGTTCGTAACCGACAATTCTTTCATTCCGTAGGCGAGTTTCAAGCGAGAGCGGAGTGATCAAAGTATTGAGGGACGAGCCGAGCTCCCCGGACGATCCGACGGACTTCTTTCCAATGACCACTTCGATGACTAGAGAATTAAGACTGGAATTAGAATCACTCGATCGACAGGTATTCGGGCCATCGCCGCCCAGCGATCAGCAATGCGACTGCGTTCTTTCTAAGCGGGAAAGCGAGCTGGTTGAAAGTGAAACGGACACGGAATTGGCGAGGTGTAGCCCAGCTGCGGATGTGTTCGTCTGGGAGAATCCCCTTCACACGTTACAACCGAGACATCACCCAGCCACTCCAGACGAGCAAGCAGAGCTCGAGTACGACGGTGAAATATTGGAGGACCAGAACGGTGTCAAGTCCGTTACCCCCATTAGATTACTGAAGCGTACTACTAGGTAAGAATGCCGCTTAACAGCCTCTCAAACGCTGCGCCGTCTTACTGTAAATCTCTGTATCGCGCAGGTCCGAATCTGCTTCGGATAGCGAGGAGACGGAGAGCTGGCACCAGAGCGCAGCTATATCCGAGAGTCCAACGAAACAGCCCGTGCAAGAGCAATGCGAAGAAGCTACGGAGCTTATGAATCTCATTCCAGCGGGCACCAGCGTAGATCAACTAGGACAAAGTTCTCTGCCACCCCCGAACGAGTTCGGCGGCGGCAACCCGTTCCTCATGTTCCTCTGCATCACTCTTCTGCTTCAACACAGAGACTTTGTAATGCGCAATCAAATGGATTACAATGAAATGGCAATGCATTTCGATAAGATGGTCCGTCGACACAACGTCATTCGAGTCCTGAATCAGGCAAGGCAGCTGTTCGCTGGTTACTTGAGAAGGCATTCTTCGTCGTCGTCTTCCGCCAAGTCGGACTCCGTGAACGTCTAATCCTCTCTAATCTTCACTGCTCGAGTTTACTCGCTGACATCATGTAACACGAAAGGAAGGAGTTTAAAATACATCTTATCGGTAAAGACACACCGCGGGGAAATAAGTCTAAAGTATGTTTTTTAAATCGGGAAAGTGACTCGGGATTACTTTCGTAAACGAAAGAGAAAGATATCAGATGGGATACGTATCAGTGATAAACTAGGCAATAAGGGAATAAAGGAACCTTTCCAAGGTGCTCTTCCGATAATACGTTTATGGAAAATCTTTGATTCTTCGCAGATTTTTACCCTGTCAGACGCATATGTTTACTTATTTATACGTTCGCATTTAGGATTCCTATCCATTAACATTGAACCGTTTAAAACGACGCTCATATCTTTTATAACATTTATTTACATCTGCCCGTTTCTACTGCCCGTTGATAAGTTCTTTTCCAAGAAGAGGTTTGTTAGGAGAGATTTTTTGCTTCGAAAGGGTTACTCCCTCAGGCGTGCATGAAATGATCTATATAGATTAGCAGCACTCGTTACTATCCATTGTTAAAAGCACATTCATACCTCGCGCGTAGTTCCAAGCTCACGGAATCAGATGAGCTGAAAATTTCTCTGACATTTAACGTACGAAGTTTACGACAGATCGTCTTGAATAAATGGATCACTGAGAAGGAACGTACTTAAGTCGCGGATGGTGGATCGTTGATTCCGTTCGCATATCCTCGACACTATGCACAACACCATCTGCACCGCGTCGACGAACCCTTTCGCTGTACCTCGATTTAGAATTAAGTAATTAGCTTAAATTTGTAAAATATATCTAGGTACGATGGTGTTAGTAGCCGTGTCTTACTTTCTTCTCAAACAGTATGCTCGAGAAACGACAATAAAGTGCATTTAATTTTACCGCTTACAGTGAACGTTGAATTCGATTTTCGCTTCCACTTTATCTTGTACATACGTAAGGAACATTCATTTCTTCTGTTTTGTATTTTATTTTAAATAAACTAATAATTTACATTTATATTACCTACTGACTACGATATAAAATATAGTTAATGCTGAAATTCATTAGTTTTATTGTAACATTAGCAATACCAAGTCACAGCGCTTTTCTTAGATACGACGGGAACTAGGACCTCGCAAATTTTGCTTTGTTTTACCGGGGAAAAAAAAAGAGGGAAGCTTTACCAATCTACTTTCTCCTATTGCCTCCGCCGCCCGCCAATATCGTGAGGATCCTTACAAAGATGTTCAACGTATCCAGATAGATGGAAACGGCGCTGAAATTAAACAGATGCGACGAAATTAAGCGCTGGCTCCTATACACGTCCGCATTTAGATCTTGCGTACTTTTAAGAGAGAACTTACCTATTGATTGGGTCGTACGGCCTCGCTTCGAGCCCGTATTTCGGATGCATTTCAGCTTGTTTGATAATTCTTTGGGTATCGTACAACAGGAACATGGAGAACAGTATCAAGCCACCGTACAGGGCGAACGCGTGCAGTCCAGATCCGACGACTGTGGTAGGAGGCAAGAACATTGATCCCACGGAGCTGGCGAATACAACTCCCAAACCAATCGCTAGCGGTCCGCCCATCATTAAGAATTTATCGCTCGGCGCGCAAACAGCAAGTGTTGACAAACCGCCAACTACACCGGCAGTATACCATCCTGCTCTAAGCACCAAAGGTCCTCCCAATAAGTACAAAGGTGCCAGAACCGCGCCGACGATACCAGTGTGAATCAGCCATGCCACTTGTTTCGCTCCGAAACCTTCCTTATATGGAATACTTTGTAACGCCATTCCGCTACCAATCATGGCTACCATAGTTACGCCCAGGGCAACCCACCCTTGGCGCATCACCATGTTCATAACGGCTGGAGAGCGCAAGCAAAGCGCCGCCGACCCGGCACTGGCTGCTATAGACGCACCAAAGTACATGTATGTAGCTTTAATTCTATCTTTCACGTAGTCGGGCCACATTCTGGGGAAGAAGCGAACATTCCGTTACGTTTAGTTTCTATTTTTGGCACCAGCGATACTTATATACTACCGTAGGAGAAGGATACCTCGCATAATCTATGGTTCCTGCGGTTGGTGAAAGACCGAGTCCATAATAACACAGAGCACCTAATCCAATTACAGCACCTCCAGCAACAGCTCCCTTCCCAATGCTGAATGCTAAAGGAAGAAAGTAATATAAAATGTTACGTAGCATCTCTAAATTCTACTTTAATACATCGAAAGTACGGAGCTGTTTACATAATATATAGTTTACATAAAATGAATAAATTTTTGGAACGAGTTTGAAACGACGCACAAATGTTTACGGTTTCCACATGAAACTCTTAAAAATAATGAACGCATGCTCGTTCGAGCATATCCCATATCTGGATAATTCGTATCATTAAAAATAAACGAAGGTGTGTATATATATTGTATTTCTAATGAAACTTTTCCTCTTGTTCCTTGCATCATTTAGTTACTAAGAAACTTGGCTAATAATAGCGTAAAAAGCTCCCATATAATGATGTATATTCGTGGTTGGATTGCGCCATATTACGCGCCATTTCTCTGATTTGGGGTTTGAATTTTTACCTGTCTCACCGGCAGGAGCCATCGCCTGTTCGGCGACGGTGGGTGACCTGCGGGCAGACCTCGTGAATGCACCGCGTCCACCGCTAGCGAACAATCTCGAAGATTGTAGTCTCGGGATAAGTGGTCTCGGTGCGATTGGAGTTTTTAGAAAGCTGGCCAAAGCTGGTGAGACACCAGTCCGGCAGACCCTGGCAAGCATCATCCTTGCCGCTTAGTGCTCGCTAGTTCGGTGATCTGTCAACGAGGAAACGTATTTACCCGTTAGCTGCACGCAAAGTGTGTCGCGCAATAAGTAGGATTACACACGAGCCGAAATGCATCAAAGTACAGTTGAGGAATCGAGAAATCGACACACTCGACGAGATTTATTTGGAATTCCGGAGACCAGATTCTTCCCAAAAATTTTCGCGTGATTACTCACATGTTGCAATTGGACGCAATAACGCTGCAATTGTTTCTCCTTCGAGCGATCGAAACTACTAGCGAAACGTCGAGAATTTCAATCGTTGCGTTTATTCCACTGACAACTCTACGCATGCGTTCCTTTACTAAATACAAGAGTAGTACATACATACATACACCGATCGCAGCGCCGCTTTATCTAAAAAGAAGTGCCATCTACTATCGATAACAGAAGGAAAAATGTGCGCAATGAAAATTACTTTAACACCAGACGATTTCGTACATTTATCCGTTGGAAATGATTGCAGAAAATAATGTAGTATAATAGGAATATTATTCCAAGCTCTCTAATATTTCAGTTAACATTGTATAAACTACAAATATATAGGTAGCCACGATCACCCATTCTCAAACCTCATCATTCGATCTTTACTCGAAGGAAAACTTATATAATCAGTTATTAAAATTAGTAAAGCCCTATTATAGAAACGATCCAATTATCCCAACTATATTTCTCCCCTGGACGGCGTCAGACAAATGAACACTAAAATGACCCCGTGTTCCCTTTCAAAAGTTTCGCGCCGAAACGTGGCAACGTCGCAGCCGCATTCGCCGACCAATGACGACAAGACAATCCGTGGAGAAGGCAACCAATCAGAATTTTTAAAAGAACGCAACCCGTGCTGCACCGGATATGACGGCTGGGGTAGGGATACAGTTCTTCTAGTAGATCTACCGCGCGGCGGCTTCGCTCTCTTCGTTGTCGGACGCCATAGTGGACGCCTCGTTTCCAGAGCACGGTCGAGTGTTAGCGAGGAGGCCTCGTTCCGACGAATTATCGCCCTCGGGTACGCGGCCATACCAGCGAGCATTCATTCATTCCAAGCGAACGATGGCAGGAGCTGAGTCGCCGGTCACGAAGCAGGAGCAGCAAAATCCAGCCGCGGAAAACACAAATGAAAATCCACGAGAACGTAATCCACCGGGCGGCGGCGGTGGAGGCGGCGGTGGCGGCGGCGGCGGTGGTAATCGCGGGCCGCGTGGTCGAAAAGGCGGTACACGCTTCTCCGGCGGCCGCGGAGGTGGAATGGGCGGTGGAAACAGAAATAACGACGGACCGGTAAGAGTTTCTCATACCTACATTCCGCGGCACAAGCTTTCGAGCACTTAAGCGTTCTTTGTTCCCGCCCGCCATGTTGGCTCTAAACTGGTGCGTAATACTTCCACCGGTTTTAAGCTTGTTTTCGCGTTTCGAGCGTTTCCATTCGTAAAAGGACCAAAGTTACAACTCGTGGATAATTATTTGCTTAATTCTTGCAAGTCAGGTAAAGCTGATTTCATATGAGTTTGTAGTAGCGTGTATCGCGCACTTACGATAATTTGTACTCCGGAGGATGTAGAGTCAGTCTGTTTCTCTCTATTGGATTAAGAGGCTTAATCAGTATTACAATAGATGTTTTCAAGGAGGATTTTTAGAAGTATGTAATAATTGGTTCAATATCGCAACTGAAATTTCCAAGGGAGAGAGGAAGCGCGCCGCGCTTATTAGAGTTTTTGGATAGGCTACTTTGTTACATACGATATTTGCTAGAGTTACGTGTAGCTGATTTAATGTCGGAAGTTTTTTAAATTGGATAGTTTTAAGTATGTTGGATGCATACTCTGGGACTTGGTAAATGTTTTAAATATCACGTTTGAAAACACGGGAATTGAAATTGTTAATGCAGAATGTTGATAGAAGCTGTATCGTTTACGTAGATACAAGTTAATCGTATCGATTTTCCGCACAAAGTAATTACAAAATGGACGTACACGAAAACTAAGATGGCGGACAAGCATTCTGTATTCGAACACGTGGCGCGGAAAATTTTACTTACGAACGTAACTCCAAAAAAGAAATATACTCAACGATGAATGATTATTTCGGGCCTTTCTAGTAATACTACAGCTAAAAATATAAATATACTGGAGTCTTTGTATGCATTTTCATGTAAAATGTAACTTTAACAGCATTGCTACTTTGTACAGCGAGACCTTTCTGATTATAAGCATGGTGGGATTAAGACCTTTGGAGGCCCCGATGAGCGTTTGAAAGAGATTTTAAGGCCCCGTCATACAGGGTAATGGCTTCAACGCAATGTACGATTTCTTGGACATTTCCAATAATTTGACTAAAAAGTGCTTGTAACGGAAGTTTGATTTTAAAATTCAAAAAATTTGTATGGAGTTTCCATTTCTCCTGATGCTCAAAGCACGTTAATCCAGCTCTGATTATTACCATGAAGTAACAGAACAATTGAATTACGCGTAGCTTAGAATTTAAACGTAGTCTGAATTTTATGAAAATTCCAACGATTTTGTTTTTACTAACGTATGAATTATCATAATTGAAACACAACACGATATTTCTTAGAGGCGATGGAATATGAAAGTTGAAAAATTTATGTTAATCGCAACTACGTACAAATTCTCATAAAATGAAACCTATTTGCAACAATTATTTTTCATCGTTCGATTCACGTGTTATAGAATATTTGTTCCTCAAATTTTATTATTTTTCGATAGTATTAAAAATGAAATGGGAATTATTTCAGATGAAGATGGAGTCCATGGACGGAGGTATGGATAACACCATGTCCGAAGGAATGGGTGGTGGAGGAGGAGGTATGGGAGGCGGGATGGGGATGGGGATGGGTATGGGTATGGGACGCGGTGGAGGAATGCGCGGAGGTAGAGGCGGCAGAGGAGGCGGCGACCGAAACATGGGAAACCGATCGCAAGATGTAAGCACTTTATACGAAAATGGGTACATTAAGCCTATTATGTTTCACAAGTGTTCTGCTTGGAAAAAGCAAAAGACTCTGTTTGTATTTAAATTAATGTCTTTGTTACCTTTAACCAGGATCGCTTAATGGAGCGCATTATGGCTATCAGTGGGCCAACCCATGATTTGCCGCCTCAAGAAACCACAGAAAAGAAATTCAGCGGTCGAAATCGCCTGTACATTGGAAATTTGACAAACGACGTTACAGAGGAAGAGATCCAGCAGATGTTTCAACAATATGGCGAGATATCTGAACTTTTCGTCAACAAAGAGAAGAACTTTGCATTTCTCAGAATGGTAAATTAAAATTGAATATTTGAAAAGTTCTCTTCTATCCTTACAAAAAAAAATGATTAAAACAATTACCGTTTGATAGAAATGATAATAACAATTGGCTGCAATTTAATATGTATGATGGACGATTTTGTGATCAGAATATAGGCGCGATATTGAATTGTGACTTAAAGGTGAATCTGTCTTGTAGGATTACAGGGTAAATGCTGAGAAGGCGAAACACGAATTGGACGGGACGATGCGCAAAGGCCGCGTGCTGAAAGTACGCTTCGCACCACATTCGTCCACGATTAAAGTGAAAAATCTCACACCCTGGATCTCGAACGAGTTGCTGGAAAGATCGTTCAGCGTTTTTGGCGAAATCGAGCGGGCGATAGTTGTGGTGGACGATAGAGGGAAATCTACCGGCGAAGGGATCGTAGAATTCTGCAGGAAACCATCGGCCCAGCTCGCTTTACGAAAATGCACCGAGGGATGCTACTTTCTAACTGCGTAAGTTTCTACAATAATGATCCGTAAATATTATCTACCCCGGCGCCACGCTTGTTTGACGTATTTCATTAATCAGCAAGTGCCAAAGTATATGACTGGGGGAAAGAAAAATTAGTTCCCATAGGAAGCATGGTACAATAATTGTTTGTATTGTGTGCTGAAGGCTGGAACACAAAATATTATATAAAGTAGAAATCTTCTTGGAACGTTGCAAAATTATTACAAATATTTAGATGGGACATTTGTTGCAGTTCGTTGCGTCCAGTGGTCGTTGAACCATTCGAGCAGCAAGACGACGTGGACGGTTACCCGGACAAGAACTTGCCCCGAAAGAATCCCGAGTTCTTCAAAGCCCGCGACATCGGCCCGAGGTTCGCGCAAATCGGAAGCTTCGAGCACGAGTACGGGACGAGGTGGAAGCAGCTTCACGAGCTGTACAAGCAGAAGGAAGAAGCGCTAAAGAGGGAAATGGCGATGGAGGAGGAAAAGTTGGAAGCTCAAATGGAGTTTGCGCGTTACGAGCACGAGACGGAGTTGCTCCGAGAACGTAAGTATTTTTATCCCATACGTCGGGAATTTTTTATACGCGACGTACGTATTCTTACACAAGCGTACTGTGTCTCGTTACAGAGCTACGCATGCGCGAGGCAGACCGCGAGAGACAGAAGAGGGAATGGGAGATGAAAGAGAGGCAAGCCGAAGAACAAAGGACACGCGAAGAAGAGTTGAGAAGGAGACAGCAAGAAGAAATGGCGATGCGTATAAGAAGACAAGAAGAAGAACTGCACAGGCGCCAACAAGAAAATAACTTATTTATGCAGGTAAAATTGACTTATAAACTGCTTTTGGGATGAAAATTATATGTCAGTTCGATATTAATATCTTATGCTGAACATTTTTTTTTCCTTTTCATTTATAATTGTGAATAGAACAATGTGCTTACCACACCGACACTTCGTAATTTTCACGTTACTCAATTTTTCTTAATAATGCTTAGGGTTGTGTTCCCTCTATATTTAAGGAGCAAGCGATGAGAGGAGGTGGAGGTGGTGGCAGCGGTGGAGGAGGAGGCGGCGGAGGAGGAGGAGGAGGAGGTGGTGGCGGCGGTGGTCTAGGAGGAAAAAATTACGATTCCGTTAGTAATAGTGATCGCGATGGATATGGTCAACCTGACGGTAAGTTTGAAAGCTTTAAATATTATGTAGTATAAAGAAGTATCTACACTAGCATTGATGGTTTTTGGAAATTTTCAACCGAATGATATTCATTGTTTAGTATCTCACATCCATTTATCTTTTGTCATGTCTCTACCTACGTTCTCGACAGAGTATCGAACGTAGTGTTCGTGATTATCGCATGACTTGGTTGCACGTAAAATACGATTAAAATCGACGGAAATTCTGAATATTCAATTATACACAGAAGTGTAGTAGTAATAGTTTCTAATAATGCATCAACTTTATTACAGGTGGAAGCGGCATACCAGTGGTAACGTATCCCTTTGAATTATTATTTCATTTAATTTTTTTCGACAAAACAATTGCTTATTCTTTTTCGAAACATTTAATTTCGATCCTTCGTTTATATACGTACTTCTATCTGGTGATACTCCGAAAACTAAGCCTACACACGGGAATTTGTATTAGATGAATCGAGAACTGCGTTCTTGCATGACAAAAAAAAGAGCCAGTATCGTTAGTGAAAAAGTTCCGCGACATATAACGCGAGAGAACTTCTTTACAAGTATATTCCCATGGCGCATGCTTTCCAATGTAGCGGAGTTCTAATGTCTGCAAATGCCAACTTCATTGTCACGTGTTTAAATTTCATGCGCATGCTTCGTACAGATAATTCGATCTCAATTAATTGGCTATAACATGTGGAGGAGCCAATGAGAGGGCATACATTGAAACTTTCTCTGTCTGACCAGCCGTTTCTTATCGATATATCGTGGTGCGGACAGACGTAGGATTTTAAATTGTTTAATTTTTACTCTGTCTTCGCCGAAGTAGGGTTTATTTTAGACACTGATAGAGGATATATCTATATCAGGTGTTCAATCGCAAATTTTTAACCCACATTCAAATGATACGATATTATCACGATTATCTTCGCTTTGAAATGATACCAGCTATTGAATACTTTTTTCCCCCCGTTTTAATGGACAGCAAAACATCTATCAAGTTGCTGTTGGCTTTATTCAAGTTTGTCAGATTCGATCTGACGTCTTATAAGCAAATCTCTAAATTAACATTTTAGTCCGAAGTGGTGTTGTAAATTTGAGATATCTCCATGAACGTTCATTGGAGGATCTCATCAAGTTGATTATCTTCAATAACGTCCAAGCTCTTGGAACTGTGCACAAATAACCGAGAAAGATAACTAGAAATGTTACGTAATTTCTATGTATATTTGACATGATCTTCCTTACATTTTACAAATGCCATAGGAAATTTTTAATATAAGAAATTATGTAGGTAGGATGATTTTATATCCGATAGATTCGTCTTCGTACATTAAAACCCCTTTACTTTTTTAAAATGTGCCGAACCTTCGGTCACGTGTATTAATTTTTTGACAAGAAATGCCATTTTGTACGTTATTAATTTCTAAATGTTCTGAACATGTCCCGTCCGTAAAAGATTTTCACGACTCTCTTGCAGAATTTCTTTTCGGTACTACTCTTGGCAAAATACGACGCTTCAGAGGTACGGCATAACGAACTTTCCAAACCCCCCTTGAATATGCAATAAGATATGAGAAACTCGGGTGTTCAACTTGACTCGCAATAGACACACGAATGTTATAATGGGTATTGTTCTCTGGGCAAACGAAATGATTGTAACCAAAAAATAGAAAAACTACATTAACGCTTTGCCGCATTGGTCTCTCCATATGATTGCAGACAGGAGGCTCTGTCTTCTATTTTTCTCTAGATGTATTAAGGATTAGGTATGTCGCTTACTATGGAACTACCATTCACGCTGTGATTAATGACGAAATTTCGATGTTAAAACCGAGTTCTCCATTCGGCACCTTCTACATTACCGAAGATTAAAATTTCTCGTATAGTTCCATAGTAATAATTTGATATTTATTGACAAACAAATGCCCAACCGTATTAAACATCAATGAAACATGATCGGCTGTATTCAGAAACTACGTAAAGTTGCAAAATTGCCGTATTATCTTGCGTATCGGAAGTCGCCCGAAGATGTGACATTGTTGAAGTGTAGTTTCTGAGTAGAGCAGTGATGTTGATTCTAATTTATGATAAATAATCAAGCTTGAAATGATCTTCATTTTACACAACGCAGATTTTGGGGGAACTATTTTTAATATGGTGTGTGTTAGCCTCTATGAATATTCCTGTATGCGTTACTTCACAAAACATCCGCTTAAACATTCACCAAGTATACGCGCCACTCCGAGAGGCATACGTATTAAGTAGAGTTTGCCTAGGGACCTTGATCACGCCCCTTTGCTTTCTCCTACGAATGTGTATAGACTCTCGAGTCGTGCAAAATTCTAATCCATATTATCTACACTGATATATGAAACCAGTAAATTTGCCGATGAATGTCGCTGTTAAACAGCTAAGAGTGTAAATAATTCGACAAAAAGTCTCTTTATCGTTCTGTGGTGAAGCAATTTTATTCTGACAGGATTTCGTGAGAATATATTAGGTTTTGGGGGTTGCGGGGCCACGCCACTGTACATTTTGTACACGGAACAATGAGAGATTCTCGTGGGTATCATACTTGCTATCGTCGTGTGGCAAACTGAAAACTTTGAAAATGGGAACTTCGAAGCATCGAACAGCTGTGGCACAATTAAATTAAGTCATTCTAACAGGAGAATCTATGCTTTAGTTCTGAATACAAATTCTGATGATGGTGCCGCAGCGCACAAATTTTCGATGTTAAACCCGAATACGATGATTGAGAGAAAAAAGGCACTGTAAACGACTGGTCCGCGACGTGGATTGTCCTTAATCCACTCAATAGGTTTTAACCGACTCCGGCGGTGAAATCACCGTCGCCAGATCTATACGTTGGGCATTTGCTTGATCAAGCAACGGTTGATCAATGTCGAGAAAAACGTCATATGATATTCTGAAAAAGGAGTATAACACGTTTATTCGTATGTCGTTTGTTTTAGCGCGTGTATCACGCACGCTATCCATTCTACTAATGTGTTGTACATTGCAAACAGCGTATCTAACATTGTGTTTTCCCCTTTCTTTTCTATGTGATTTGACGAAAATTGACGATGACCTGTGCTGCTGTCGCAAACATGGATGGTCGACCTGAAACCGTGAACCGTGTATTTATGGTACATCCAAATATCTACGAAACACCCCATGCGTGTGTGTTCAACCGTTGTTGTAAACGGGAATAATCGGTGGCAATTCACTTCCAACGATTATCGACAAACGCACTCCCGACTGCACTTATTGACTTAACCAAAAACACTTCTTTTCCACGCGTGGTATAAACGGATACGCCCCGACCTTCTTCTGACGACACTCGCGCGGATTAGGATCCAAAGTCTTTCATGGATGCGTATAACAGTATGGATCGCGGCAGCCGAGGGGGTTACAATGACGATCGCGGTCAGATAATGGATTTAATGGACATGAGGGTCGATATGGGCAACATGGGTGGCGGTCGTGGAGGTAGTGGTGGTGGTAGTGGACGTTGGCAAGGTGGAAATGATCGAAATCGTCAGGACGATTATCCTAACAAGAGGAGACGCTATTAAAGAATTCCTGACAGTATTATAACAGCCCCCATTTCTTTTTCTTTCTATCTTTCTTTTTTTATTTTTTCCCCCTCTTTTCTTTCTATATAAATTGATCGATCGATTGAGAAGAAATTTACGTTCACCGATAGTAGTTCTCATTGTACTCTTCAGTCATATTTCCACGACTTTTGCTATCGATCATCTCTCACGTTTTATACATTATAGGGTAGGGGTGAGGGTGTGATTCTTGGCAAGAATGAGTGCGGGTAGTTGATGTGATGGGATGAATAGTGGTCGATGCGATTTTTTATATCTCTCGTGTCGGATCTGACGCGATGTCGCGAATCATCATTATCCGCGTGCAAGAGACGCTGCGTTTTATACAGACTTTAAGTTGATCGCGGGGAGGCATCAACGGAACGCGAACCGACGCGCCCGAGCAAAAATATGCGAGAAACATCTATTTGGATGATTTATAATACTAACACACAACAGATATATTTGATACATTGACGAGTTCTTTAGGCTCCGGCAGACAATTATTCTCTTGAGAGGCATAGAAACTATGATAATCGATTACCGAGGTGTGAGCAAACCTCCCTGTTAACGCTGACTACTAACACGATCATATCATTTTCGAACTCTTTAAGTGTAAGAAATCATAACATTTAAATCGTACGCCCCTTTCTCTCCCCCCCCCCCCTTTATTTCCTAGAGACTGTTCTGTTCTGAGAGAACGAAACGTATAGGGAGAAAGAAGTGAACTTTTGAGCTGGCGGTATCGCTAAGAATTCTCTGTCATGGTAGCATACTATCATAATTATAACATGTAGAAACGAAGTATATATTCCTCGTCAATTAGTATTTTATAGAAATCATACGGGAGTTTCATTCGAATTGAGAAAAATGTGTACATATTTCAAAAAAATGAGAAACGACATAATATATATTAGTTTGTCACTATTGTATTGTCGTATTATAACCATTAGTTTATCATTTATTTGATTTCATAACTCTCCAAAGTAAAAGTAATTACGCTCTGATCGTACCCTTTGCTTTGTACTTTACGATACACAATGAGAATATTAAATTAGTTTATAAGTGAGAATGCGTTCGTTGATCCTGACTGAAATCGATATCAGTCGTTCGGAGGTAATTCTCCTTTCCATAAGGAGGGGAAAAAAGAAAGGAGTGTCGGACAGTTTTAGCTAGCGTATTACGTACGTGTTTTTAAGCTAACGGATGGTGTGAGCCTCACCATTAAGGAGTATATGCAATTTCAGCATTGCTTGGAACTTCGCAAAAAGTAATTATGTTAGAATAAGACGTATACCAGCAAAGTGATCTGGAATTATGCTACTCGAAACTTTGTGAAGGAACTTAACTGACAAGAAGTAATTTTATGAATAAAGGTCTCTATATATATACATGTATATATATCTATATGTAGGAACTATTTATTTAATATTGATCTTCACGGTTGTGGATGCATTGGAAACATGCGTGCTTGAAGGATAATGCGAAAACTTGTCACGTTTCTGTTGCTTTCGATACAGATTGTACCCGTTGAATGGCAGTTGGGCAGTCCGAGAACGGTTGACTTGTTGCTATTTTTGTAGGAAACGTAACCACTTACAGGTTTTCAAAGTTGCTATTACATAGAATCAACGTTATACTTTTACGGTATATAAGTCAGTTATTCGTTTATTTTTACAAACAGCCTGCTCGAGTAAATGATGAGACAGTTAATAATTTTGGTTGTGTGCACACAACTGTTTCCCATGATACTTGATGGAAATTACAAGCTGAAGGTGACACAAGAGTGCATTGATATTTTTGCTTACATTGGTTTAATGGGGAAAATCGATAGGAATGAAATTTTAATTCCTACCGGCTGGATTAGGTTCCAGCGTTTTCTGAATGTTTTCTGTTTTCTGAATCTTGAAACGATACGACGTATTGCGGGTATGAAGTAAATGAAAGTGTCCTTCCATCGACATACGTCTCGAAATAATTTTTATTAAACACAAATGGTATGCTACTTTTATATTTCATTTTTTTTTTTTTTAATAAAAGAATTATTAAGAACGACTTGTAAAAAATTCCTATTCATGTTACATGCATAGATGAATAGGTAAATTTTTTGTATTCTTCACGTCGTTACTCTTGATAGTTATTTTTGTTTTATTTCTTTTTATTGTGGTTCTCGATACTTTCTGCTTCTTTCCAACTAATTGCAAGAATGTTTCAGACAAAGTCAAACGTGTTTAGTGTATTCAACGGAGAAGTGTCTTTACAATGATGTTATGAAATATAATTTACCCACTGGGAAGTAAAAATTTTTGCAATCAAAACACTTGAAATAATACAAGTAAACGTAATAAAAATCGATCCATTATATTTCATTATATATATCTTATACTTCAGATCTACTATTACACCTTTCTTTCAGGAACTATTAAGCGTATAATTTTCAAAATTCCACGTTCAATGAATACCGATAAATGGAACATTTTGTAAACACGTGTGGTATTTAATATTCTCTTGGCCCCATATAACCAGCGGTACTTTTCTCTACATACAAAGAAACGTTCTATTTCTCTGCACACGTAAAGAAGATCGTCACAGTGTACCATTTTTCGCACAATCTTCTTTTAATTACTCGCATTACTCTTCAACGTGTCTTTACCTACATCTGCTCTTAATCTACCAATCATCTAATCTTATTTCTCTCTTATTCATGAATTTTATGAAATCCTCCCGATTAATTCCAAGTCAACTGACCTACAACTGTGTGCCCGTAGTTTAGATAGTTAATATGTATAATATTATGTTTTACGTTATATTTATAATTAGGTACTTGCAAGGAGACTTTGTATTCGCAGAATGATGGATCACGATCCTCTCGATAGGATCCGATGAAACAATTCATTCGGCGAACACTGCCCCGCACGAAAACGTTGCAATGCAATGATAAACAAATAGAGTGCATGCATTATTCGAGCATACGCTCTATGTGCGCCCAAAGGGTTCTTTAACAAACCAGAAATCTTTGTCTTTTTTTATATAAAAAAAAATGGAATTTCTGCTGACACGTGGATATCGAACAATGTAAACCATATATATATATATATATTTATATATCACACTTGTGCTACTAAATTGAACACGAGAACGCTATATGACTTTAATCATAACCACTTCTGAGAATTTCTGCGGACGAATGTATCCAATCTTCTTTCTCGAAGAAAACGACACTACCGTCGTCCCGAGTGCACGCGATCGCTTGACATCGCGAAATAATTGCACGATATATAAATCGAACGATTATTAAGCAAGAGTCTTTTAACGGAGGAGAGACAGCAATGACAAGATAGGCTTACTTACTTGAAACTACACTAGTGTCAATGAATCTACTGGTACGAGGTGAGTAGATTTTGTAAAACTGTTATTATGCGTAATTCTATTTTAATCTTCGGGTGGGACGATTACACAAGGCATATGGTAAAGATTATAAAAGGGATGCGAGTACTCCTGAATTTTAAGTAATCTTTTAATATACAATTTTTCATTTACAGTGGTTCAAACCTATCCTCGCCATAAATCTGGAATATTCTCTATTTTGAGTGTACCTGATTTATATTATATAACAATATGTGTGCAGGAGCTGTGCCTCGATCTGTGACTGATATCCCAATTTGTAATCTTTACCAGCAAATTTGAATTTATCTGTAATGTAGCGAAGCTTCGAACTGTTGGCGAAAAGAATAAAGAGTTTTGCGGTACATGGTCCACTTCGTTAACAGAATTCAATATATGTATTTCTACTCCGCGTCGTTGGGCATTGATTATATACTTGTCTCGTGCAAACGTGGCCGTTTTATGTTACACGATTCTGCAAGAATTTACTACTACTTCTTATGTGCAAATTTATCAGCCTAGACTGTGTTTTTTACCTACGACAACCAAAATGTATTTGCGTGCCGACTTTAGCGAAAGGTTGTCTAGGTTCGCTATTGAAATCTAGGCTGTTACAACTAATTGCTACTTCAACTGATTACTGTTCTACTTGGATATCTGGGGTGGTAATACGTATGGGACATCTGAGCCTTCTAATAAACATCACACGTATAACAATCGATCGAATCTGTTCTCAAAGAAATCTTAATTAAAATTAGATAGGCTGGAAATACACTGCAACCAATTTTCATTTATGAAAACCACGTGAAAATTTCGGTTAAAGTCTGAACAGTTTGAAAGTTTTCAGCGCTTCGTTCGCTTATGGGGAAATTAAGTATTTTTCATTTAGAAAACCATCTCGCACATTGTATTTTTAATCTTCCGATATCATTCTGGTCGCATTTGTTTCTAAATGATTTGCAAGAATTGTAGCTCCCGTAATAAGAGGATTTCTCCTCCATTGTTGCATTACCATCGTATATTTGCTAGTACGTATTATATCTTACAGTACGATTATTCGCAATAGATGTTAGCTATCAAAAGGAAAAGAGATGTTTGAATTTTTTCTATGACGTGGCCATCATTCTGCTCGATAAGCAAAATAAGTGTACTTTTTTGTTAATCAGGATTCTGATGAAGTTTGTGGTGATATATGATGGCACCCTTATTGATTTTATTTCGCAGGCCGCAAACTTGTTTATAATTTACGTATGAAAGATGTCAGTTCGTTGGTTTTTAGATTAAAAAATTAAAGGATAAACACCGTGCTATGATGTACAATATACTTATATCGTTTTTTGTGCTTGCAGATGCTCATAGCAGTTGCTGGTTGAGGAAATGATTTGAAACTCATGAAACTGTGAAAAAGGTAGGTTTCATGGATATCAATCGCAGAATTTAAAAACTCCCAGCAGTACTAGAGTGTATTCAGTCAATGATTGTGAATGATTTTATGATAGAGTATACTAACAGTCTCCCGATGTACTGATTCTATTATGCAACTCGTGAGATAATCGAACAAATTTTCGGTGGCCTTATTAAAAAAGAGTTTCTAATTACAGCTTTGAACTTTATCATGATGTACGCAATTGAGAATATGCCCTACGCGAAGTATCACATTGCACGAGGAGGAGCAAGATTGAAGTATTAAGGTTCGTTCGTTTCATTTACTTTTTGAAAATTTTTCGATATTTGATGTGAACAATATATATAATGAGAAATATCTATGTGTGATTGTTTTAAAAACGCATGCTTACGAAATGGTTTCATATTTTAACTAAATATTTTATTCATTTTACAGGAAGGAGATTCGTCGTAGACACGGTTCACAAGGCTTAGGAATTTCAAAAGTATGGATAAAGCGTTGCACATGTGAATATCTGATTTATAAAAGTGTTACTTTGTTTCTATTCTGAATACCTTCGAAAGTATTCAATAGAAACTAAAATGTAATAACCGATATTCTCAATTATGCACTCTTCCTATACGCCTGGAGAAATCTAGCTCGTGTCGGATCTTTCATTTTAAGGTAACGTATCTTTTAAATAGATTCCTTAAACCTCGAGTGTCTTGCGTATATAAATAATAATTTGAACTGTTTTTTACTTTATATAAAAAGAAAATTAATTGGTTCATAAATGTAATAAAATGGGCATCTTCAAACATTTAATGATGATAATCTTTCGGGGCTGAGTACTTGTGACGAAGCTTAAAAACTCCAACGTGTACAAATAAAAACTGAGATGGAATGAAAATTCTATAAGTTTACCTCGATTGCGTATTCTATTAGTAATTAGATTTGTGTATCTTTTTCAGCACTTTATGAACCGCTACGAGGTGGAATCGCTCTAATTTTGAAATGGAAGATTAATGGTAATTATCTACTTTAATATTCACGAATTCGTTATAACCAGCATAATGAATAAAAATTTTAATTGTAAGGATTGAATGAATTATAATAGTAGAGAAGGTGGTGGGTTTCTCGAAGCGTCGAAAGACGAAAGTTTCGAGAATTTATAACTTTGACGTGTTTTTCGTGATTCGAAAGCGAAATGAAAAGTATAAAATCAATAAATAAAGCATCGCGTTTCGCAGCACGCCTCGAGAATTTCTATAACGTTCTTTTTTTTTTATATGTATTTTGTTCAACTATGGTCAATAGAAATTTATGTAAAAATTCTGTTGACTCGAGTTCTTGAAACAAAATATTTCACGTAAAAAACAGCACTTCAAGTTTCGAAAATTTCGAGAAAAAAAATAAAAATGGCTTCAAACATAAATTTCCTTACATAAATTTCTTTATGATGAAATTTTGGCTAGAGTCCTGATTAAAAGAGATGACACAATATTTGTTCATACATACTCTGAATCTTTCAATTGTACAATAAAACTATGTAACGTAAATGAAGTTTCGTAAAAATATCGTTCCTTCTTTGTTACAGTGTTCCGATGCCAAATTCAAAGCAGGATAAACTTCTACGTAATACGAGAGATCCAATTCGTGTATGAGTTGGTTTTAACTACATAAATAAGCTTCAAATAATTGATCTTATTTCGGTGACGGCACAAATGTCATTTTATAAGAAGAATAATATTATTGCATGTTGTACTGTACATTTAAACAATAAAGTATCAGATATATTTCGTAATACATTTTTAATATCCAAAGTTATTTAACCCACTGCTGATTACGAGTGAAATTTTCATTGCACGTACCTATTCAATGTATATATAATAAAATATTCATATGATTTCGAAAGCCTAGAATGTTGAATGACACTAGATACGCAATTAAGTAAATTTTTAAAAGAAATTCATTGAAATTAGCTAGATCGTTTACTTGTATATAATTTGGTAGGCAAGCGGTGGTAACACACACACTGCTTTAATTAATTATCGATACGATAACGGCTCTACTCTACCGCGTATCATAAACGCGACGACATAATATACATCTCCACTGCGCATGATCACCTTGCCGTCCCTCCAAAAGCATCGTGGCGCCATTTACAAATTCAAATCTTCATGTAAATCTTAAATTAACAAAATAAGGTGATAACGTATTAAGATATTTTATTAATTGTAATAAATTCAGAACTACTTCGCTAACGAAAGGAATTCAAAGAACTCCCAATTAATCGAATGGCTTGCGTCACGGAATCATAAGTAAAATCAACACATATTTCATATAATTATACGAACAATTAGTGTCTTCCTAGAAATAGAGCATCGAATGTTTATTATTATTTAAATATCACGTATCAATATTTCCTTGTCTTGTAAAAATGACTACTAATACAGCTTGGTTGTTGAATTTACAACAGATCGTCGATATCTACTCCGATACAAAAATCAGAGGAATTTTGGTTAATCGGGCGATCCTTAATTTAACAAATAAAAACTTGAAGATTTCCTACAGCACGGTGAGGTATTCCTCTTTATAATTAAATGTCACGAGAACGTAAATTTCGCCAAGATAGGGTTTTCGTCTTCATGGTATATATATATATATATTATCGAATTTCTCAACGCAACGCGTTTCACATTGGATTACATTTAAATACATTCAATTATTGCATAACGATTAACAACACGTGCGATATACTTTCCTTTTGCGTTAATAGTTATCGTTAGTGATGGAATCTTGGAATTATTCGAACGGTCTCCAATGAACGTTGGAAAACATCGAGATTTCGAAAGGTCGGAAGAATAGTCGACGAATACACAAGATCTTGGAAATTCAAGGGCTTAAGAGTAGGCATTCCCGTTTCGTACGAGTGGAATATATAGAATTTTTATCATCCTCGTAGACTGAATTTCCCGAATAAATTTTTACCCCGATGGTAGTCGCGCAGTACTCGTCGCAAATTTTCAAAAGTAACGTTTAAGAAGACGGTAAGAACGATTCAAAGTTTTTTTTCCAACGATTGTAATAACGATTATCCATCACACTGGCCATTCATATCGATTGCAAGAGAATGGTAAATTGGTAAAACTGAACTTCCTTTCATTCACCGTTTTCTCCAGCGAGCTCTGTTTTATCCCAGCCCTGTAACTATGGATGGAGTCTCCTTGCGCGTTTTACTTTTCTCCACTTTACTTTGCTTGCGCGCAATGGCGACGGTAACAGAATGGAAAACGCTACGCCTCGCGACAGGGCTAGTTTCATCACATGCAACGCACGATAATATATATAATGTACACATAAATAATTACATAGATACAATTAGGCATACTTTTGTTTTATATACACGATACAACACGGAGAAATCGTTCACTTCGCTCCGCGACGGGATGCTACGTTGAGGAGCGGGCTGTCCGCCGTCTCGTATCTTGCTTTCTATTTCTTTTTCACAGTCAACGTTCCTTTCAGTGTTTACGAGTATTTCGCTTCGGTACCGATCGTAGACACGCCTGCGTGACAAATGCCTGCGGTACTATTTTTCCTCTTTACCACGACAATGGCGACACTACTATCGCTTAAATTTTGTCATCGATAAATAGAATTCGCATTTCCCTTTAAATCCATCGCTTGGCTTCTTCGCCCCATTTGTTCGAGTCGATAAGCTGCGCAGAGCCGCCCGTATCGTGTAAAATGCAAGTAGCAAATTCGGCACGGGGGCAGGTTCGAAAGTAGAGTACAATAAATACGAACAAATCCAAAAATATTTGTCTTCTTGGGCAAACTACAATTTAAAGTGCTTCCTCTAAATCTAAATTCTAATATGGTTAAGGAGATATAAATCTTCGAAATCATCTTTTATAAAAAACGGCTAGTCTTCAGTGACCAACATTCTAGGATTTGTTTATACATCGCGCGGTCTTGCCTCGTGTAAAATTCTACAAGAAATTCACTGCTGGATTGAATTTGATGGATGGACTGAACGGATTTGATGAGCATACCCCGATTATCGATAACAAAACTTCTTTTGGCATATGCGTTCGGTGGATTTCGCTTGATTCATGCTACTCGTCGTCGCTCGACGAGGGGAACTGCATGACATCCAGTTACCGATTCGGCTTAAATCTCCAACAGCAGTGTTAAAGTACGTGTTGAAACTGGCGAATTGAATGTCACATAGCCCACGTGCAACAGACTTCCCGCTCTTCCATGGCTCTCGATCACATCCAGATTCGTTACTTTCTCGTCCCTCGAAAGATTCACTCGTGACTTTTGTGCGATTCATGGAGAGACGTAACAAAACTGCAACGCGGGAATTATCGTCACACACGTGATTGCATACCTCGCCATACACTTGCCACGTCTGTAAGAATCTAGACAACATCGTCGTCAGTTTCCCTAACGAAAGACGTATACGCGAAAACGCGGTGCTTAAATATGGAACATTGCGCTAAACTCGTAGGAGGCAATAACGACAATAAATTACGCTAAATGAACTTGATATCAACTACGATCCTCCGCAGCATCGCATGCGCTCGTTCATATAAGTGGAGAAACATTTCAGCTCGAGAGAGAAAGAGAGGAAATAATAAGAAATAAGTCACACTTTTCACATCAAAGCAACGAAATAAATATTACTATATAATCGTTTTACGCGTGGAATACAATAATTCGTCGTTATAAACCCGACAAACGTGCGGCCGATGACGCGGCGAGTGAGAATTCCGAAGAGCTAGCGAGAGGGAACGAAACAGTTGACACGAAGTTGCAGTTGACTCTTTCGTTCTCTCACTCTCGACCGACGGATTCCAAGAAATGGTGGGGATAATCACCGGGCGTACTACGCATGGTGTTAAAACGGGACAATAACGACGAATTGCTGTAGTTTTTATAAATATCGCAGTGTAACTCTACAGGGCGTGTTCAAAGTCTAGGAGGATGACCGTGTCTCAGGAATTTCTTCTCCTCTTCGCCCTCCGAGGATTTACCACTTTTCTCTCTCGCCTCGTTTTTTAATCGTAAATACCGAGGCACGCGAGTGGCCGTTAAGATCAGATCCTGACGCACACAAGTTCGCTCTAAAAGACCGCGGAAACATTTAATTCGCTTAACGGTAGAAATCACGCGACACAGCGTGTAAAAGTTCGCGAGACAGGAATTCATTTGAAGCGTTCGACCATACATGAATGGATTAAACGTAAAACATTTTATACAAATTGCTACATTCACCTACGGGCTCGCCACTTGTATTATGTATGTACAAATCCTTGGGCGACAATTCTGTTTTGGTTTTTTTCTTCTTTTCTTTTTGTATGTATATATACACATGTATGTACTTTCAACACGAGGCTCCTTATGGCAACCTCTTCACTATTATATCGGGGCTTTCAGGAATATACGTATACGTGTCCTAAATAGCACACGCGGTAGCATAACATCGCATAATGTACAGAGCACCACGCAAATCCTTGTACGTAGAAATGTTCAACTAGTATCATAGTGTACAGGCTGCTATTAGGCAAACGTCGCACGAAATGGTTGGTAAACAGTGAGAGATGTAAAAGGTAATACAAAGAAGCTTCCCTTCATTATTTTTGTGTATCATCTGATTGTACAGGCGGTCTGTGTTTTTTTCTTCTTAATCTAATGTTATATCTTTGATTCAGTACAGTAGCGCACATTACAGATTTAGAGAAGATTCTCATTGGTCGCGGCGAGAACAGAAAAAGTAGAGGGGGATAACGCCCAGCTAGGACCGACTCAGAAACCCGGTCTTTGGATCGAGACAATACTGTAAATGTTACTGAAATAAAAGCGTGAGTCTACATTAAAAAAAAAGAAAAGAAAAAACAGAAAGTAGAATTAAAAAGAAATTCCTCCCACATTTTCCTGTATCCCCCGTATCGTTTAGCAATCATTTCCTGCGGCGCTCGTCTGTAAACAGACGCTCTACACGTAACGTCAGTACGAAAGTGTTTCGTACATTCCGCCTCGACCTAGACTCTCGCGAAATCTAACGAAAATAATATTCAGATTCGTGTCTACGTAGCTAACAATGAAATTACGGTGCAATTAAATCACTAGATAAAAAGAATACTTTTTCTTAAAGCGTGACGGCATTCAAAATATCTCTGGCGCTACGACAAAACAACGCAAATGATTGGACGTTTCCGTGCGCGAGCAACCAACGAATTACCATTTAAATTACACAAATGGAAAGAAAGTGGATAGATTGAAAGAAGGAACAAATATCACGTACCATACTCGACGGTAATCTCGGTTATCCGCCGTATCCTGCGTCGCGGGCCGATGATATTCATCACTCGAGCGTACTCCGTATGGTACGATATCCGATTAGTAGTTACCACTAGCACTATATTAAATATCAACGAAGCGCACCAACGTTCAAACGTTCACGACGACGTCCACTTTCGACCAATTCATTTCGTCTACCAACTCCCAACGTCCCTGCTTCTAGACCGATCCCGCTTGGATCCCGCACTGTTCGTTTCATTGTGCCCCCCTCCGTTCTCCTCCACAGTTCCGTAATATAAGCTAGGAACGTCCACGATTTTTTATACGTTGAACCGCGTCTCAGAACCGTCGGCAAGCATTAAAGTGACCGTTCGGTTGTTTATCCATATCAGCCGAGCTAGTCGCATAGGGTTTAATCGGGCTACGTCGTTGATAGGCGCAGTGCTGTACGATTTAACACAGCGTGTCTGGGAATTTCCTAGGCCGAACATACCGCTGCTTGTTTGCTGGAAATGTTAAAGAGCATAATTATACGCGCATGCGGAGACACGATTCATTGCGTGATGAAAACTGAACCCTATTCTCTTACCTGCCAGAAGCACAATTTATTCTCCGTACACGAGTAACTAACTAGAAACTTGCCCTCGGGTGAAAATGCTAACGCTGTTACAGGCGCCGAATGCGCAGGTACCGTCTGACATTTAACGGTCGCTCGCAATTCGTACAGAGCTAGTTGACCGCTGCGACTACCTACTGCTATTCTGCGCGTCGCTGGACAATGGCTCACCTGAAACGATAACATCTCGTTATGTACTATTCGTGGAGAGTGTTGAAAAATATGCTACAGACATCTGTATGCGAAGCTTATTTGATATAAAATCGAGGCAAGTTCGTCACGGCAGTCAAAAACATTAATACAATTTATCGAGCCGAACCTCAAACCAGATAGGCCCTGAATAAGCAAACATCCGAAATAGTAATAATAATATAAGGTGACTTGCTTGATTAAATCTAGTTGCTGCTGGGAACACTTCGTTCAGTGGTTTAGCTTTTAGATGGCCTGGGTCCAGACAATGTAAAATAATATCCATCACCTGCAAATGTTGGGGTCGTTGTAGTAAGGATAATAGAGGCTACTTCCAGATACTCTTCTGCGAATATCTGCACTCTCACCTCAACCAGAAGATCGCTCATTTCACTCTGCATCTTGTCGATTAGCTGCTCGACGATTCTGAGTATCTCCGGTTTCGCCCTCGCTAGAACGCTTGCGCCCATATTTACATTCAGCGTCTGCGCGTTTTGCTGTAACGTATTGTATCTGGCCACTTCTCGGGCCATCGTGGTAATAAACGCCGCAGGTCTGGCAGTGGCGATTAATGTTAAAGCATGACGTGCCGTGCGACACGTGTCGGCTTGAGGCGTAAGCGGAAGGCCGTATGTCATACTCGGTACTAATTTATCAGCGTCGCAGCACATCTCCAATAGTCCCAATAATACCTACATTCCCATGATACGACAAAATGATTTAGTTGATCGCAAGCTGTATTCGTTAAACAGAAGATCTAGTTAATATTTCACCGCTTACTTTTGATACATCGAGGTACGGTTCCCAAACGGTGAATCCTCTGCCGATGAGATCGATCGCTGCTCTCCGTAGCGGCGTGTGTAGGGGCAGTTTTGGAGAATGAGGCGCGTGCAAGAGGTGCGTGAGCGCCATACTAGTGTGCCTAGCGAGATTATTATTCCCTATACCAAAACCTTCCACGATCGAACTCTTTCGCCTCTGCTCGTTATCCCTCCTCTGAGTCGCCGTGGTAACGTCCTGGCCGAATTCGGCTCCTATCACGCCCAGCAATACAACTGCTGTCGTCTGCTTCCGTTTCAACTCCGCTACGCTCGATGGTTTCCTGGCCACGTTGATCTCTGCTAATTATAACCGCGTGTAATCAGGATCATGCTTCTGCCTCTTTATTCTCAAGATTATTCGAAAGGGATAATATCGCATATGAATTCCACCTTCTACCATCTCCTCTTCTTCGTCCTCTTCCTCTGGATGGACTTCGGTCGGAGGAACTGGGCTACCGGAAGCTGGAGGGCTTTGGTTCTGCACTTGCGGTGCAATAGGCTCCTGAGTGCTGTACATTGGCAGATACTGCGACCAGCTATCTACGAGTGATTTCCTTCCTTTTGGACCCATTCTACCTAATTCGGCGAGTAGCAAAGCCTGGGCGGCTTCGCGGATCTGAAATACCACCATTCCGTAACAGCGGCGTGCATCGTGTTTACAGGTGCACGGACTCCGGGAACCATACTAACCTCTAGGCATTGATGTTGCCACCTGCGTGCCATCATCTCGACCTGGGGCCGTTTAAACGTCTTTGCACCGCCCTGCGATACCACTTTGTCGGGTAGAAGCACGCAATGCAGCGTCGCTAGAAGAGACCAACCCTGTTTAATCTGAGCTTGCTGCGCTGTATACATTTCCTCGTTCTCTTCTTCCGCTTTATTCCAATTAACAGCTGATCTATTTCCAGGCCTAAACAGATCAATGAAAATTTATCCTACATCTTTGTTTATTCCACCAAGCAAGTGCTGACCTATGCAATTTACGATTCCGTTCTTGTTCAGGTACAAAGGTTGCATTGTTCATTGACATTAAAGTATTGGACAGAGCGACTACCGCCAGTAAATGGTTGCTGGTTAAAGTGGTAGACAGCTCCCAGTGTGCCCTTGCTGTGAACGCTCTGGTAAGCCTTTCTTGCCTGACCAATTCAGCCGGCAAACGTTGTTCCAGCTGCGTTGCCGGTTCCCCGATCGGCTCCAACTGCGTCTGCCACGTTGGCAATAATAATGACATGTATCCTGCAATAAGTGGTGTGTTGATTTAGTACCGAGGCTACTTATTTCGCGAGCTTTGATATTCTCTGCTCGTACCTCCTTTGGACAGTACTCCGAATGAAACAGGGACCATGGGCCTCAACAGACCCAGCTTCCCTTCGCAAACACGGTCCAAGTCTGGATCCAAGCCCCACGCGTGCAGCAAGCTCAGGATAAGCTGAGCGACCTCCATAGTTGCGTTTGGTTCGCTGAAGGCCCCGTTTCGTTTTAAATTGTTCTTCGCGGCTTCATTATTGTTCCAATTGTCACCTGCGAAGGATTGAAACCGACCAAGTAACTACGAATTCGTTGGATCTAAAACTTTCCATACGACAGAATGCTAGCTTTTAATTCTAGATACTCGTAGCACGATATGGAAAGCTTTCTCACACAATATGCACCGATACGATGTTTATGAAGAAAGGAATCAACGTATAAAGCAAAACCTATACGTGAATGTGAAATAAATAAAAGAAACGAAAAGTTTGTAGCAACGAACGACGATTCCTGAATTCCCTGAAAATGCAACTTATATTTCCCATGTTTGAGAAACTGTTGACACAATGTAATCCATGGCGGCTCACTGATCAATAAACAGTTGAGCTCCGAACGTGCAAGTGCGTCGGAAAGAAAATTGGTGAAAGCCTCAACGACTTTGTGTCGGGGAGACACTGAACTGAGGAATGCATTTAACGTGAGAAACTATACGTCGAGAAGCAATACGTCAAATCTAAACTAACAAAAAAAAAGAAAAGAAACAACCATGCAATGTGATTCGAACAGCATAGAAGGTACAATAACTTCGCCATTTTCCTTAAATCATGGCTAACCTTTACCGTCGAGAGTCGACGGCTTGAGGCCAACGCTTTCCACCTTGGCCTGAATCTTTGTGTGTACGTTCTCTGCACCCTCCTTCATTTTAGCCAATATACCTACAGAAAGAAACTGGCTTTAGACGGTATAATAAACGAGAGCGCTCTCAACACGAATCTTTTAGCTACAGCCGAGATGTGAATTAAAGGCACTAAGGAGTCTTAAATGAGCAGTATTACGTAAAATAAACATTCCAAGAAAGGGCATATCCGAGTTGTATGCGTGAATCGATGTATCCAATATAGAGGAGAACACTACCAAGCGTTAAGTGAATTAAGAATGCAAAGCGCTGCTTCCTACTATACACAGCTTCTATTTAAAACATATTCAACAAACAACGATACAGTAACTTTATCATCGATCAAGAGTTTTAACATGTGCGGGGCGAAGATCGAGACCAAACAACTATGTGGGGGGATACCACTCGGACCGAACTGTTGCCTGAGGTAAGAATGTATCGATGCTCAAACTACGTTTCGAGCAGTACAGTGAATTTCAAAAAAGTGTACATAATTCCGTCTACGTGTCTGTGCACATGCAGTAGTAACATGGGAATTGTATTTGCGTGGATTGTTGTCGAGCAGCTTATGCGTGAAGTAACATAAAACAGGGCTTGGATGAAATATTTGCTAAAACTTTACAAAATGTACAGGAAAAACTAACCAGACACAAACTACAATTTGCAAATGACAAAGAAACGAAATAACAAAGCACGATACCATGACGATCCTTCTCCTTTAAAATTCGTTCAACGTCGCCCGCCTTATCCTTGACGCGACCGAAAAAGTCTATAAAGTGGCACGTTAACGTAAACATCTCTCATTAATATACACGTGAGCTACATTCTTTAGCAGTATCAATATTCATATTTGTGGTACGAGGAAAATGTATGACGAGCTTCACCTGCGATCTTTTTATGAGCGTCCGGGCTGGCAGACTGCGTAAGTGCGGCAACCTTTTGATACTCCGAAGCGGAAATCAGACCTTGCGCTTCCAACGAGCCGGGTGACATCGCGCCGTATTCGTCGCTAAGCAGTTGTACTGTATGAAATGGAAAGGTAATACCATCAGATAGTTCTTCGCGTGTGTGTTGTCGATGAAATTCGGTAAAAGGTACCTATTAATGCTTCCATGTCGAAAAATAAAATGTGACTCTCTGGATCTTTGGGATTACTTCTGAAGCCCTGGATCAATAATGGCGTGCCCTTTGCTTTTATTTGGCTTCCATGATCAGGACCCTGCACGCCGTGGAGTTGTTGCAGCTGATGCAAACCTCTTTGCGTCGCGTGTCTTATAGCAGACAGGTTTCTATGCCTTAAACCTCTGAAGAAGCAAATACCATATGGTAAAGGAATATATCAGTCTCTCGGATCTCCTCCCGAAAATTCACTCAAGGTTCTCACCATCCATGTTGCAAGTTTTTTCATTTACCTAAAGAAATGCACGGCAGGATTTGCTAAGCCTAGTTCGCCACCAGCAGCTGACCCGCCAGCCGCAGCCATGGTGTTTTCGTCACACGCGTAGAGCACCTCCTCTGCGATAATGCCTGCAATGAATTCGAGTTTTGATCTTAGAGAGCGGTAGCTATATCGATACGTTATAATTTGAAAATACATGAACGTCTAAATTTATACGCGCACCGTGTAACACGCGATCCAAATGACCCGTTTCCATTTGCCAGACGTACACGGCCCCATCCGAGCATCCGACTATCATAAAGTCGTCCAGTGGTCTCCATTTTATCGTGACAACGGGGAACAAGTGTCGGGAAGCAAGAACAACACACTTTCTTTCGGCTAACGATAATAAGGTAACGCTATGGTCTGATGCGACACTGCAAACACACTTTTGTATTCTGGGCTAAAAGGCAAACAATGAAATTATATAAGTACATGAGACTCGATAAGGCGCAAGCACTTGATGAAATAACTCTTGAGAAGCTTTATCAGTTGTGATAATGTACTTGTAAAATAATCTCATTGCAATTCGATAAGTGGAAGGATTAACGAAACTGAACATACACTGCAGTTATCGGGTGGTACCATCAATTGTGTAATTTCACCCGCATGAACGCAAAACCTGTGAATCAGCGTGCCGGCATAAAGATCCCATAAGCACACGGCAAAATCGACGGAACCAGAAACAAGATGTACCCGATCGTAACGTGGCGCTGCTCCATGCGGGTACAGAAGGCAGTTTACACGACCGGAATGGCCCAAGAGCACTTGATGCGGAGGCCAATCTATAAACCACATGATAAAATAAAGAGAAAGAAGTATGATTGTATAATTTTTTTTGTTAGAAACGTTCGTACAAAGTATGAATTGTTGGAACGGAAGAGAAATGAGTATTGTACCATCGTATTGTTGGTGATTGCCATGAAGCAGCTGAAGCATAACTGTTTGTGTCGCAGGAACAATGATAATACTGCCATCTTCGCGACCAACGACTAGTCGACTTTGTTGCGGTAGATATATACTAGCTGTTAATTTTATGCCATGCCCATCTCCGCTGTCCAACTGATCCAATATCCCAACCGGCGGTGGCTTCATGTTTTCCCAGGCAGCCGTCAGACTTGTTTTGACTGCTGGTGGCAGTGAGAGAGGCGGTGCGCGGTCATTCTGACAGATTTGAGTTAGCTGTTGATTCGTTACTTCCGGGACTGTCCAGAGAACAACAACACCTTCGCTGTCACCGCGTAACAAGTATTTCAGGGTTTTGCTTTGTCGTTGGGCTGTAACTAATCGCATTGCTGGTGGACACGATAGGGGCTGAAATAGAAATGCAATAATGTAGCAAGTAATTTAGAATTTGAAGTTATTTCATCAAGTAAATTACCTTGTCTCCGGGTTGCGTCAGAGTGCAGTACAGATAGGGTTGATCATATTCGGCACTTGCAGTATGAAAATTTTTATTGTCTGCAACGCTACTAAGTTATCGGAACAAAAAACAATATTACGTTATTCTAATATTGAAAGTTCTCTGCCTTACAATAATACCATTTATGGACACCAATCCGCGTAAGCTTTTGCATGCTTTAATGCACTGCGAGCTACTAAATCAAGAATAGTTTCTGACATTGTCCATAAATGATAAACATCATATTTTGCAAAGGCTTACTCGTATTTATTAATTTTAATAGCTTCATTTATTATTTGTTCGAAAAGTATAAATAAGCAGTAAAGCATTGCACATTTCATTAATTTACACAATTATATAGACCTTGTAGCAATTTTTCAAATACAAAGAAAGAAGAGATCCTTTGGCAGTAAAATTTATTCGCAAATAACTAAATCTAGCATGGATTACTAAAGCTACCTACGTAAGTTGGCATGGCACTACTAGAGCTTCGTTGAAAGGACTGTTTTTATCATCACCTTTTCCATGATAGTGTAATATATGAAGTAGTGGTACACGTAAAGCAACGAAAAACAAATGGAACGTGAGAACACAAGATATGAAATGCAAAGAGATGTGCCTCTGTTTATAGTGACTTTATTCAACGTGTTCTGTATTATTATACTAGTATATTCTGGTGCTACAGATTATTCAGAAAGCAAAATATGAAGAAAATGCTTGTAAGCAAACAGTGAACAAAAGCTACGCGATCTGTTATCCTATTAAAGTTTTATCAGCAGAGAAACCAGATCATGTAAAATATAGAATTTTCTCTAGGGAGATATAAAACTTTGCGTGCCTAAAAAATATTATCAATTAATTTTTTAGAACCGTAATTGAACGGGAAATATCATTCTTTACCAAATTTTATATAGAAATCTCCTTTATATAAAATTTCCAAGGAACGTGACCATTTCTATCTTTCTACAACGTCCCTTCTATCTTCTTCGATAAATTAAAGCAAATATACAGAACAGGCTAATTTCTCAATTCCTATTAAATCATAAGTTACGCTAATTATGTCTACCTGTAATAAAAATTTAATATAGTAAGGTTCTTATGCTACACATTTAACATTGATTAATTTTCAGACTAACAAATGTTTTTTACAAACTACAATAAACATTTACTTTTCATTTCACTGTGTTTATCTTTCGTTTATATACCCACAAAGATATACGCAATTGTACCTGATGGACAACATTTGACGAGAACAGGAAACATTGACGATGAAAAGTAAATCAGTAGAAGAGCAATGTGTTGAAAAATGAATACGACGAGAAGTACATATAAAGAGAGAGAGAGAGAGAGAGAGAGAGAGAGAGAGACAGAGAAATTACAGTGGAGAACACAAGAAGAGAGTGTGTAATAGAGATAATGCAGGGTTACCTGCTGAGAGCCTTGCCCTTCAGCTTGCTAGAAGAAGACCAGATGCCCACCGTAGAATGCAGTAGATGTGTATTATATGAAAAAGACACATCCCCGTAAAACAAGTCATAGTGTTAAATGTAAGGTTTGTAACATGTGGAAATGAAGGACTTTACTGTAATGTAATCATATTTTCACTGACAATCTTTTTTAGCTCATGTCTGTACTGTTTCTGGTATTTTCTTCTTGTTTACTAAAAACTTTATTTATTCATTACACAATGAATATATCATTAATAGAGTAATTAGTAATGTTATACTCGTACAAAAAATATGAAAAATATGCGAAAGAATGTTGAAATAACAAATTATTCTTTATAAAAATATTTCGTAGTTGGCACGTATTCGAAAAATATCTTCTTCAACAGTTGAAACTATGTTCGTAATAATCTTTTTTTTATCAAATAGGGAGATTAGAATTTCGGTTTTGTACATAACGAGATGGAATATGAATGTTTCATGGTAAATGAAGTAAAAAATTACAAGGAGAACAAATACTACGTGTGCGCATTGCCAGCAAGTGCCTCTATAGGATAGCATTCAATTTTTAAATTAAAGCCTTTGCTTAATTTAAATGTCGGTGCTTCTGACTGGGATGAATTCATTTATGTATCTAAAATATTTATGAAAAAAGGATATTGGACAATTGCAAAATCAAATTTGTAAAAGTACAACTGACTATAGCTTAAATATTTCACTGTTACTTTTCAGAGCAGATCAAATCTTTAATCATTTTGCAAGTGCTGTAAGGTATTTAATATTAATATTTACCTACATATAAGAAAGATATTCTTTTTTTGAGGGCACTTGTGTAAATTTTGTAGCATTAATTGAAAAGTGCCTGTTATGCAAGTACTCGTGTGCTTGGATTTGTTAATTGTTATAACATTTATTATTATTAGGACCAACAAATGCAATAACAAAATCTTTCACCATGCTATAAGCTATATTATTTCATTGAATAGTAGTATATACGTCTCTCGTAGGAGAATGATGTGTTAATTGTTATACCCAAATAATTTACAGTACTAAAATCTCTGAAAGGAACTACCTGTCAACGTGTACCAGAACCCTATAACCAAAACAAATGAAAGATCTATTAAATAAATTGACATTACGATAAATTCACAGATTACCATGTGTCATGTAATATGATTACGAATGTTTCGCCTTGCAAATATTTGATATTGTGAATTATTTAAAAGCTCTTCTACCAAGTAGTGAAACAACGAAATTTGAGCATTTCATGGAAATTCTAATACATGTATAAAATATCCAAGATCCAAAAGTAGAGAAAGAAAAAGGAGAGAATATCGCACCATGTGAAGACGTACTTAGCTGGTAGTTTATAGAGGTAACCATGACCTTCGTCGCTCCATAAAATCACCCTGTCCGCAGCTAAAAAGTCTCCAGACATCCAACGTTCGCCGCGAGCCGCAGATATCGAGCATAGGACAGAGAAGTCACCGGCGTCATATATCTGGCATAAAAGAATATATCGATAAAACTGAATTCAAGCGGATTGCTTCAGCATAATGATAATAAGTAAACGCGTACCTGCCAATCCTTGGAACACACGATTAATACAGTCCTCTGATTGTATGGACAGCAGGTCATCGCAAGCGCGTTCAAGCACTTTATCTGTTTGCTTTCGTGTTCGTAAAGAGGTTCGCTGTTACGGTTCTCGTGGCCAAGAAGAGTCCACACCTTGACCGTGCCAGTTGTCGTCAAGGCCAGCACAACGTCGTCTTTAAATGAACGGAAGCGCCTGTTGCGCGTTTAACTACATCGAGGAAGGTGTCGTAGCGTTTTAAGCAAAAGAATCCTCGGTAGGGATCAGCAAAGTGACATCTTACGAATGTTATAAATGCATGAGACAGTACTGATTCTTCGCAAACTTGTAAAATAGCATTTTAACGTCGCTGAATAAGTATAGTAAAAATAAAGGAAAAGACTGCTGTTATTATACATACTTTCATGCAAAGTGAGGTCCAAGATATATGGAGATCTCAAATCATGCTCACTTAACTCGTGCGCAAGTATCTTGAATGTCGAGTGTAAGATTGTTGATTTACGATATATGTACATAAAATACTATCCACGTATTCTTTGTTAAAATCACAATTTTATACTGAACTTCAAGGATACCTTATATGCCAGATCACATGCTAATCACATACATATACATATACTCAAGCTACACAATCATATCTACTATGAAAATAATGTGAAAACCCTTGATCAATTAAAGTACATGCAGTTAGGCTTTTTATATTAGAATTTATATTATTCCCTGTTTAGATAATAACATTACATCGTAGAAGCTTAAATTATAAGCAACAGACGAATATTCATTGTAGCTAGCTGTAAAATAATGAATAAATAAATAGCGTTATATGTCTTTTCCACATTTATTATACAAATACGATAAATAAAAAGGAAATTTGTTCACATTTCCATTAAAGCTTCTACGTCAAACACGCTATTATAACATGAAAAAAAAAATTAAATACTAATTTGGCAACTAATATTGTATATTTAAAAATCACAAAAGCTATTGAAAATTGCATTCATTGCATTCAAATATTGAATATACATATACTATATAATTATGAGTTTAAATCAACGTATACTTACGATGGGTATAGTTTATCACACAGAAATGTTGTGAAAGTGATCAATGAATGCAGGTAAATGCAATGTATGCTTTAATGATGAGGTCTCGTGAGAGGTGGAGTAAGTGAAGGAGATTAGCATGAGAGAAGGGATCGTTGAAGTGTTAATAATGCCTGCTCGTTTGAATCTACAGTACGGACCAATGAAATTTCGAAGAAAACTGGGAGAAAGAGAAGTTATCGAAAGAAATGATACAGCCTCGATTACCAGTGCGATCGCACTTGTGTGTATCCATGTCATTCATTAACATGCTGCAACAATGTAACCTTCATTAAGATTTCAAATAAATTATTATTAAATAGCAAAGATATATTACACTTCATTAGTATCACCGTTCAATTGAATTATTGTCAAAGAATACGTTGTACAGAGAAAATTAGGCAGGTGCAAAGTCCCTAGAATACCCAAAGCATAAAGCTTCTTTAGAGTTAATTGCTTAAGAACGAGACGGCGAAAAATTCGAAACCCAAGAAAGATATGAGATATATATATAAATATATATATACATATACACAGATCTTTGTTAATTCCTTTACCAAAAGCCGACACAGTAAAGAATATCAAGGTACTTAATAAATACGTAAGAGTGCCGAAAAGAAGTACATTTCGCCGATGACTTTAATACTTGGAGAAAGAGATCGATCGAGCAGATTGATGGTAGATAAAAAATTAACAGGCCAAGGGGTACCAAATATATTGTGCAAGTGTCCACCGAACCCCATACAAAATAAATTATACTGTGACCAATACTACTCCTTTACAGCGATAAATTTTTGCACAATACAAATTGGTAAAGACGAGAGAGAGAGAGAGAAACAGAAAGAGGTAAGGTAGCGGTATATGGTATAAGGCGTAGATGTGATGGAGTGTAACTAACTTGTATGCACGTAGAACCGACCTTTCCGTTTGGCCGGCCGCAAAACGTGCAGAGCGCTAATCCAATCAGGATTCACACGTGAACTTAGGGTGAACAAGACTTCCAAACTGAAAGGGTCCATCACTAAAACCTCAGGGTAGTACCTGCAATCGCAGCGAAGGCATTCTGAATATTCAGAGGTACATCGACGATAAGTAAAGAAAATAGTAATGAATATATCCGCTTCGACTTACCCGGAACAAAAAAGTCTAACGTCTTCCCCACCAGCAGAGACATAAGGCAACATCTGTGTATGAACGCTACTGAGTTTGACGGTTTCCCTGCACTTTCCATCGACCAGATCCCAAGTGCACATCTCCCCGCTTTCGCTACTACTGACAATATAATTCTGTTCCATAATAACGCTTGCTCGACTTAGACACAGTATTGGAGCAGTGTGGCCAACAAGTAAACATCTTGGGGTCATCTGAAAATATATTTGAAAACATAATGCACTCATTACGAAAACGTTTTTGTCCCTTTATCAGCGAGGCTTTGTCCAGCTAAAACAGATCCAAGTTGGAACACACTCTTTCACAATGGAATAGAAGCCTTGCTTTTACCAATAATACATCGTGTTACCATATTCCTTTTACTAACCAACTAAACGTTACAGTTACTATTTTACTTGAAAATTGTAGAAAATACATACGTGACAACGATAATAAATTATATTTACCTTTAGCGTTTCAGGATCCACTTGCCATAAACATATCTGGCCGTCGTAACATCCTGTTACCAGAGTTTTCTGATCTCGGGATAAATAGATGCAAGAAATGCAATGAGTCGGAGCTATACGACCCCATAAAACTATGGGTACCACTAAGCTTGTACCCGATGTCATTTTTAAAATTCAACCTACAATTGATTTCATAAGCATCGTTAGTTGTGTCGTTGGATCCGATCTATCCATCTTACGCTATTAACATCAAAGTTGCGCACAATTTATAATTACTGCAATAAATGTCAAGCTATCGTTATTAATACAAGCAGCTATCGCGTATGTACTGTAACGATACATGGAATTATACGCAACGTTACCGACTCGTACGTCGAGTCTGAAAATAACAGCCTACAATGACAGCATCTAATTTTCACATTTATTGACTGTTTGTATTATATAATGCCCATTTATTCATATTTCAAAGCTGAATGTTACTCATTATTCATAATGCTACCGCGATACTTCTTAGAGAAATCTACATTTCAGCTGCAGTTTGAAGAAACATGTTTGTTTTGACAATATAGAAACACAGATGCATAGGCTAAGCACATGTTTGATTTGCGAAAAATATCGAGACGGGAGTCGTGCCTGGAACCATACGACATTTCCCTTGCGGCACCGCTAGACAGCACCAAGTCAAAGTAACGTGACGCGGCGAGGCGGGCGGTTCACTGACAATGCAATAAAATAATCCCGTAATAAAGTGGATGACAAAACCTTGTTATAGAGTGGCCGAAGGATAATCAGCGTTACATCGATATTAACAGCAGGTATACTCGTCGATAACAAATCGATTCTCCGTCCGTAGGGAAAAGGGCTTGACAAGCATCTATCACAAAGTCCATCGCAACAACGCGGGTACACTAAGGGTCTCGGAGAAAACCTATTAAAAGCAATTAGAGGCGTCTGCTACATCACATTCACGAGATGTCACTGACAATCTGTGCAGGGTTTTGATTTCTGCTCGCGCTCTGTATGCAAGTGTCTCGGCAAAGCAAGGCGTGTTCTATGCGAAAGGAACGTGGGAATATTTACCGAAAATACAGATTATTAATGACAACGGCTCCAAACGTCGCAACTGGCGATATATGCCAAAAATCATACAACCCTTACTGCACTCTCACAATCGCGGCCATCTTGATGTTGAGGATAGTCGGTGGACTAACGCATACAATCAGCTGTTCCACGTCAAAAAGATCCCTAGTAAAATTCTGTCTAATTCCTTGGAAAAGTAAAACATGGGCAGCGGTGGCAGCCGCGAACAGCGCTTAAATTCTGCTACCCCCAACGTTTGCGTTGGAGCAAAAAAACGGGTGGATCGAAACAGCCATTCGGATTGATTAGGTTAAGGCTATTACTAGCGAAATAATCACGTGGACAACATGCTTGCCCTCTTCACTTGACGTCTACGAACAATCTGCGGAGAACTATATATTAACCTTCGGATACTCGGAAATTTACGCTCTTATTATTCGAGCGATCCTTTTCATCGTTTAAAATAGAATAGATGTCGGTGATGATTCTACACAAAATTATTCGGATATTCCATTAGAAAATGCAAATGTACAGGCATTTCTATCCGTAATTTTGAAATATAGGTCACAAGTCTCGAAATAAACGTGACAAGTTTATCGAGACAGAGCCAACTTCACGAAGTGGATGGTGTATGCAGCTCATATCAGTCTGTATCACTCGTATGCGAACGTATACAACCTAAAAATCGAGGCTCAATTTTTTCCTCGAATTTAATCGCACACGCGAATAACAGATCGTCCGCAAAGTGCAGAACCCGTCGAAACTAATTTCTTCTCGTTGGAAGTATTAACAGAAGCGATTATATCACGAGTTGGATTAATCGTTCTTGAGTGGCACTCGGTAAGAAATTTTTTCGATCTACCAATGTAAACACATGTTAAATTATACACAGTTGGAGGAGACCCTTGAAAAGCGTTGTTAATTAACAAACGTGTGTGAATATGTATAACGTGAGCATCCATAGCTATCGACGGGTTGATCTTGCTTTATTTAGCACGTGACTTGCGTAGCTTCGTGTTACGCGGGATTACGCTTCAGTTTTTAACATTGTGGATGGAAAGTAATATCGCAACTTTCAACAACGTCGGCCAGCAATGAAATGTCACTACGAGGTATTGGGAGTAGCACGGAATGCTACTCACAACGAGCTAAAGAAAGCTTACAGAAGATTGGCGTTGAAATGGCATCCAGACAAGAATTTAGATAATCTGGAAGAAGCCAAGGAGCAATTCCAACTTGTGCAGCAAGCTTGGGAGACGTTGAGCGATCCCCACGAACGCGCTTGGTACGACGACCATCGCGAGGTCATATTGAAAGGTGGCCTCGGCGAGAACTACAAAGATGACTCCATCGATCTCTTTCAATACTTTACCAGCACTTGCTTCAAAGGCTATGGCGACGACGAGAAAGGGTTCTATACTGTTTATCGCACTGTCTTTGAGACATTGGCAGCTGAAGACTCAGAGTTTGCGAAAGATCAAGACTCGGACGAAGAAATCCCAGGATTCGGAGATTCGCAGAGCTCGTACGATGAAGTTGTTCACAACTTTTATGCTTACTGGCAGAGTTATAGTACAAAGAGATCGTTCGCTTGGCTGGATCCTTACGATATAAAGGACGCTGCTAATAGGCGAGTCGTACGGCTTATGGAGAAAGAGAATAAAAAGATTCGGGATAAAGGTAAAAGGGAAAGGAACGAACAAGTGAGAAATCTGGTTGCTTTTGTGCGCAAGCGGGATAAACGAGTGCAAGCTCACGCGATGAAGCTCGCCGAACGTGCCAAGGAAAATTTGAAAAAGGCGGAAGAATGGAAGAAACAACAGTTATTGGAGAGACAAAAGGAATTGAAGGAACATAAAATATCGGAGTGGTCGAAATTTTCAAACATCGAAGCCGAACTGAAAAATATCGAAGCTCATCTAGCTCGGGAGTTTGGCGAAAATTTATCGTCCGACGGAGATACGGACGACGAGGATGTATTGGATGATAATTCTCTTTACTGCGTAGCTTGCAATAAAATATTTAAAACCCGTAAAGCATTTACAAATCATGAGAATTCCAGGAGACACAAAGATAACATTACCGTGATGAAAGCGTCTATATTGAAAGAAGAAAAGTTTGAGAGTTCTCAAGATAGTGATATTAGCTCGGATACAACTTCGGAAAGTGAAAAGAAGTTGGCAACAGATTCACAAATGCCGGACTTTTTATTAAATCCATTGCAAAGCTCGTACAGTCAAGTTGACGCCAAAGAAGAAGAAGCCTCTGAAGAAGAATTAATATCGGACAATGAAGATGGCGACGATTCGAGTAATGTTAAAGGCAGAAAAAGTTATCCAGAAGGGACTGTACTCGCTACAAAGCCCGAGATGGATGATGCTATTTATGTTCCCCCTAAAGTAGCTGACAATGACAATGAGTACTTGACTTCCGAAGACGAGCTTATCTCTGATCAAGAAGATGAGAAAGTTCAGCAGCCTAAGAAACAAAAGAAAAAGAAGAAACGAAAGAAGAACATTCAGAATCCATTGGCAGAACAGAGCAGCGACGAAGAAGACGGGAGTATCAACGAGGATGTGTTATTATCAAAGAAACAACGAAAAAGGCGGCAACAAAGGAAAGCGGTAATAAACAAAGTTGTAGAGACTAGTCGACAAGCATGTAATAACGAAACGGAGGAAGTTGAAGAACAAATGAAGAAAGAATGGGATGAGGCAGGCGCGCGTGCTGCTCTTGTAGAAACAAATGATGACAATAACGGAAAAGTTAGAAACAAGAAGCTTAAAAATGCGAGAAAGCTACATAAATCGACTGAGAAGGAAAGTGGGACTAGAAATAAAAAGGACTCCGAAGTTTCTGATCTATCGCATTGCTGTGCCATGTGTAAATCTGAATTTCCTAGTAAAAATAAATTGTTCGAACATTTGCAGAAAACCGGGCACTATCAACGAGTGCACTTTCTAGTGCAATGAAAAATAAGATAAATATAATACAGATGAAAGAAACAGTGACAGAAACAATAGTTAGTCACGTTAAAGAACATATATAGAATAGCCCTATTTATTGTAATTAATACAAGGAATTTCGAAGCATATTCGATGAATAAACGTATCTTGTAAATTATCACCTGGTATTATACTTTTTTTTACGTGTACTGTATGCTAGGGTGGCTCTTATTTTCGACTTCTGAATTTTCTTCCGGGCACCCACCAGAATAGTTCCAAATAAGTAAAAAAATCTGTATAAAGTTTAAGCTCGATCGGATAACGGGAAAAGGTGCCCCTAGGCCCTTAAACATTTAAATAATCATTTAACAGCTCACAAAGTCGATTTTATATAATGTCTTCCAAGTTATTGATTATATAAAAAAATATGTCAAACAAAAGTTGTAGATCCGGACAAGAAGCACCTTTTATGTTTTATTGCTTCTTCTCGGGCGACAAACGGTTTTCGAGAAAAGTCCGAAAAACTAAAAAAAAAACATTTTTTCTCATATTTTGAAAGTTTAAAATGTTTAAATGCTTCTCGAACACTTTTTATTTATGAAGGCGTACAAAAAAATGGAATTTTTATTTTCAATGACTATGTTTTAAACATTTAAGGGGCAGGGACATATATCGAAATATGCGAAAAAGATAAAAAATTTGTTTTTCCTTATTTTCAGTGTTTGATATGTCATGAATGTTTCCAGAAAATTGCAGTCCCAAATTTGAGTCTATATCTTCGATATTTTTGCAAATTTCCATCCCAAATTTTCCGGAAAACATTTTCATCACGTATCAAACACTGAAAATAAGGAATTTTTTTTATCTTTTTCGCATATTTCGGTATATGCCCCTCCCTTAAATGTTTAAGAAATAGTCGAATATAAAAATTACAATTTTTTCTCTGCCTTCATAAATAATCAGTGTTTGAGAAGCATTTAAACTTTCAAAATTTGAGAAAAGTTTTTTTTTTGAGTGATTGTGATTTTTTTTTTTTCGAAAACCATTTGTCGCACGAGAGAAAGTAATAGAACATAAAAGATGCTCCCTGTCTGGATCTACAACTTTTGTTTGACTTTTTTTTTATTTAATCAATAACTTGATCGAATGTAAAATCGACTTTGTGAGTTGTTTTATAATTATTTAAATGTTCAAGGGCCCCTAGGTCCCTTTTCCCGTTATCCGATCGAGCTCAAACTTTACACAGATTTTTTTTTAATTATTTACAATTATTCTGGCAGGGGTGCCCCGAAGAAAATCTAAAAAACTTTTTACCAAGAGTAAATAACAGCTACGCTACTGTACATACATGTCTTCGTCAGTGGCGGATTTAAGAAAAAAGGCCCAGGTGGCAAAAGTTCCGAGGGGCCCATTTTTTCGGGAAAATGAAGAGGTACTTTACTAAAAACGGGTCAAGTGTAGTAGTACAGAAAAATAATATTGTGTTTAGATGCCTATACCTATTCATAATTTTTTTTTGAGATGGAGCCCTGGGAAGGTTCTGGCCAGGGGCTCAGGCGGCAACTGCTCATCAGCCGCCCTGTTCAATCCGCCACTGGAGTCTCCACTTTGCCTAAATTAAATATTTAACAAAAGGAATTATTAAGTAGATACAAAATAAATTATGCATTTCTTGCCATAATAGTATCTACTGAATAAGCTTTATAATGTGTTTGTCTAATAAATTGCGATAAAACTAATTTGAATTTACTGTCGAAAGCCATTTTATTCCGTTATACATATTAAACTTGAAATATTATTGATAATTTACCGTAGGTTTAATATTAAGACATACTACGCGAAAGCTTAGTTTCCGTAAAACCAGAGTATAATTTTCCCTTAACACGAAATATTTTATGATAGCAAAGTTGATATTGAAATTTTTCAGGTAGAAATCAATGTGACCATTAAGCATGAATGCAATTATCCATTGTGCCGCTAACCATAGGTAAGAATTACACATCTTTCATTGTTTTCTCTTTTCTTTAGACGCTTTCTTAAACAAAGATGTAGTATACAAAACAGAGCACTAGAGCTTCAACTAAATAAAAGAGATTTCGGTACATGCAATTCCACAAAGATAATTGTGATGTATATTTTCAATTGTAATTAACAATCAAAAATGTTGGACTTTAATTTAAGGTCCAGATTAATGGCTACCAAAAAACTCATTTATCCTGCTGCTGATCGCAACAAGGAACCGATACTCTCAGTTCTTCAGAAATATATCCGACGTGGTCCGGATCAAATTTTTTTGGAAATTGCATCTGGCTCTGGACAGCATGTAGCTCATTTTGCTCCTCACTTTCCTCATATCGTATTTCATACGTCCGAGTACGAGCCAAGGCTGTTGGAAAGTATCGCCGCGCATTCTTATGTATTTTCAAATGTAAAAGATCCTTTAAGAATAGATATTACTACAGATTTTCGCACCTGGGGCGATGGGATTTTTAAGGAAGCCAGTATCGATTATATCTACAATGCAAATATGATGCACATCTCCCCCTACCAATGTTCTATTAGTTTATTCGAGAATGCAGGTAAATTACTGAAACACAATGGGATTTTATTTACGTACGGGCCATACGCGATAGATGGACAAATAACGCCAGAAAGCAACGTTAATTTTAATAAATCTTTGAAGCTTCAAGACCCAAGCTGGGGTATCAGAGACATTAGAGATTTAAAAGAACTGGCAGAGAAGAATAGTATCGAATTAATAGACATTGTCGATATGCCTGCTAATAATAAAACACTAATATGGAAAAAAGCTTTAATAAGCGATGACCCCCGTTAAAACGAACTAAACATGTATGTAATTATTAAGTGTTAATCAAGTTCTCCTTATATCTGACTTGCTAAATGTATCAAGTATTATTTTTAGTATACTTTAATTTTATATTAAAATACTTTAATACTTTATTCTGCGTGCAGTATATTACATATACACTTCTTACAATTAGATCTGACAAGTATTAATTATTGTACGACATTGCGCTGTTTTTTGTGGAATGTTATAAATCTCTATACAAAAAAGTTTACATTCTCCAATCCTTCTGGTAAATAATTTAATCCCGATTCATCTTTCTGTCTCATATTATACCCTTTGCTATATCCTAAAATAAAATTTATATAAAATATCTTGTGCTGATTATGCCTTATTGTTTTAAACGTTAACGAACAATATAAGATGTTACCGAGATTTTTCATAAGCTTGGTTGGAGCATTTCTTAAATGTAAAGGCACTCCCGGCTGAGGCCCCTTATGTTCAGCCACTACTCTCTGAGCAGCTTTAAGCGCGTCTTCCATTAATCTTGATTTAGGTGCTCTAGCCAAGTATGTTGTACACTGCGCCAAGAGGACATCGCATTCAGGCATTCCTATCATCTTACAGCCATGCATCGTATGTACAGCAATTCCTGAAAGCGATATTGCAAAGCTATTTTGATGTATTACGAAAACTGAAGCACCACGATTAACGCGACTTGTTGCGTGAAAGTTTGACGCTACCAAGAGCTTTCGGGTCCTCCAAACCGATATCCTCGCATGCCATTCTCACTAATCTCCGCGCGATGTAAACTGGGTCTTCGCCGCCCAACATCATTCTGTTCAGCCAATAAAGAGAAGCGTTTTCGTCGCTTGCTCTAACAGACTTGTGTAAAGCAGAAATCATATCGTAATGTTGATCTCCTTTCTTATCGTACAACATATGAGACTTCTTCAGACTTTCCTTAATATCATCCAACGTTATCGTCGCAGGACCAGTTTTTACAAATTCCTCCTCGTCTGGTGTTTTACACTGAACTGCTAGCTCAAGACCGCCCAGAGCTATCCGAGCATCGCCGTCGCACGTTCCTGCCAGCCATTCTATGGTCGGTTTATCTATAATAAACTTTGGTATTTCTTCAGTGTCCTCTAACTTCCTAGTCGAACTATATACTGTCCCTCCCAATGAAGACACAGCTCGATTCAATATAGATATTAAATTAGGCATAGTCAGTTTCTCCAAAACGATTACTCTGCAGCGACTCAGTAGCGCAGAATTCAGACTGAACGAAGGATTTTCTGTTGTAGCGCCGATCAATGTAATTGTCCCAGACTCGACGTGAGGTAAAAACACGTCTTGCTGACTTTTATTGAAACGATGTATCTCGTCCATGAACACTACTGTTTGTCTATTAAACTTTAATTCGTTGGAAGCTATAGTGACTATTTCCTTCACTTGGTTCACGCCGACCATCGCAGCGGACAACTTGACGTACCTCATTTTGCCATTCGATTTATTTTTGCAGATGTGAGCTATAACGTTCGCTAGAGATGTCTAAAATTAAGAGAATTTATATATGCATAAATTCTCAGTAATTATCACAGTTTACTCTTGGATGAAATACCTTTCCGCAACCAGGTGGTCCCCATAGAATTACATTAGGTATTTCACACTTGTGCAATAATTGAGAGAGTACAGAAGACGGGCCAAGAATATGCGTTTGCCCGACATATCCAGAAAGCGTTTTAGGTCTCATCCGTTCGGCAAGAGGTACATGATCGTTGCCAAGTGTCTTCTCAGCTTCTTTACCTGTCTAAAAATTGTTCTTATTAATCGCTATCGTTCGTTCCACCGTCATCGCTCTCTCTCCCATAACACAGGAAAATATAATTACATTGGCATTAGACGAAATTCCTGGACTCTGAAAGTCCGTGTCTACAGAAGGCGATTCTATTACGCTACTCTTCCTCTTTGTCACTCCCGAATCTGTTTTCTTCGCTTTTGTAGCATTTAACTTTATCAACTTCCTAGCAGGGCTTCCATCCTTCAGAGAAGTCGGATATTCATTGCTCGCTGATTCGTTCAAGAATAAACATTTACCTACGTGGCTTTCTATTACCGCGGGCAAGAATTCTTTGGAGCAAATGGGACAAGAGATCTGATTGCTACTCATGTTTAAATCTGCAACAGACAAGCATATATGTACAAACAATTACGTTTAATAATTACAATGAGAGTTCATCCGAGAAATTTATGCAAAGTAGAGATGAGAACAGATCCCCTATGTTGCTAAATGTTACAACACTGTAGATCGCAGAATTTCGTATTTGTAAATGCTGCGAGAGTGTCTGTGGTTGTTAAAAATTCCAACAACCAGTCTCTTAGTTCGCGACACTTCGTAAGGCGACCGGTCATACAAGATTACCACGCTGTACCGCGCGATGCGCAGAATGAATTATCAGAGGATTTTCGGCGACGGTACCGTTATATTATGCTGTGCCGTGTTAACCTAAGCTCGATGAAAAGTATCATCGATTCTATATATTAGATATTCTTGGCATTCCACCGTAGTATTTAGCGGCGTTGATCTCGGCGCATTATTAAGGAAGTCGAGGTGTCGATTGTCTCATTATAGGTGGACCGAAATTTTTCAAACAGGGCACCGTCGGTTGCAGCTATTGCTCGATTGATGACGTGACGTGGGTAGAGACTAGACGCCGAGCAGTGGCTAGACAACGTTTCCCTTGATTTCGTTCTAAGTGAAAGAATCGGGGACAATCGAGTACCGAGCACGTACTTATTTACGACGGGCTCCAGTCACAGTGAATTCGTGACAATTCGTGAGATGGAAGTTCGTCGCAGGCGGACAAGGACGCAAGATAACAAGCAGTCGCAAACCCAAAGCGCCAAGTTTGATTATGAGCATATTCCTGGCAAATACGTCGAAAATCTTGCGCCAATCGAGGTGAGAGATTAATATATAATCCGCACAAAGACACCTTATACTACTCAAGTTCCGTTGGAATCCTCTTCAAAATCTACGTTCCTTGCGTTCCATTCAATTGATTCAATGTTTCGAAACGTCGAACGACTCGAACGTAACGCGCAATTTTGTTTTAGCTCGTCATCTGTACCTTTTAATTTTAAAATTTCACTATATTCGTATAAATGATATACGAGCAATTACGCGCGCGTTATTGTCCCTTTCGTTTTTTTTAACAGAGATACGAGGGAATTGCCTCGTACGGGAATGAGAAATCAAAGATGAAGGAGCAACCGGTAAACACGAGGACACGAACCCGAATTAAAATAAGTCTTGAAATCGATTTAGTTTCGCTCATCTTATTGGTAACTGGGATCGTTAGTCGCCTGTATCGCTTAGAAGAGCCGCGAAGCATAGTGTAAGTTATCAATTACCAATTAAATTTGAAATTATGTTAAAAACAGTCGAGCAACTCTCCGAGGGTAATTCTTCGAAAGTTTTAGCAATTCTCGGAGATTGTAAAGAATTGTTATAGAAATATTTAGAAGGAATCGCATATTTCGAACAGGTTCGACGAGCTGCATTATGGAAAATACGTGGGGCTTTATATGAAGAGGACGTTCTTTTTCGATTCGCACCCACCCCTGGGGATGCAACTTATTTCGGCGGTGTCGTATTTAGCGGGTTTCGACGGGCAATTCAAATTCGACAGAATAGGAAGCCCGTACGTGGATACCGTTCCGCTGTTCGCGTTACGATTGGTGCCCGCGTTATGCGGCAGCCTTTTAATTCCAACAGCTTATCACTTGATTTTGGAGTTGGGATTGAAACAGTGGACTGCCACGCTAGCTGGAATTCTGTTGTTACTTGGTAATTTCTTACCCTTACCATGCGTACACACGCATTATCAATTTCTTATACAAATTTTCACCAATATTTCAGATAACGCTTTGCTGACACAATCTAGATTTATTTTGATGGAAAGCATTCTAATGCAGTTTTCGTTATTCGGATTGATATGCATTGTGAAATTTAGAAAAGTGATGGATCAACCGACAACTGTATCCTGGTGGATATGGCTGACTCTGGGCACTGCGAGCTTAACATGCGCGCTGTGGTAAAGATTATAAAGAATATGGTGTAATTTCTACAATCGGACTTGACGCATTAAATTCAACGACGTATCTTTTTCAGCATCAGATACATTGGATTATATTCGTTGATCCTTGCATTGTCTTTGATCGCTTATGATTATTGGAACCTGATACCAAAAAAGACTTTATCCAGCACAGTTCTGTGTATTCATCTTGCGATAAGAATTTGTTTGATACTGAGCGTTATTTGCACTATTTATCTGTCTGTATTTTATGTACATTTATCGATACTCTCTAAAGCCGGACCACACGATTCTGTAATGACTAGTGCTTTCCAAGCAAGCTTGGACGGCGGTCTTGCTAGCATCACGAAAGGCCAACCTTTAGAAGTTACGCATGGATCGCAGATTACTTTAAGGCATACATACGGAAGGGCCTGTTGGCTTCACAGTCATAATCATATGTATCCGTTAAGGTACCCTGATGGTAGAGGTAGTTCGCATCAGCAGCAAGTTACGTGCTACTCTTTCAAAGACGTCAATAATTGGTGGATTGTAAAAAAGCCAGACAGAAACGACTTGGTTGTCACAAAACCTAGCGAACCAATAAAACATGGCGATATAATACAATTGGTACACGGAATTACAAGTAGAACACTGAATTCGCACGACGTAGCAGCTCCGATGACACCTCAGAGTCAAGAAGTGTCTTGCTACATCGATTACAACATATCGATGCCGGCGCAGAATCGTTGGAGGGTGGAAATTACCAACAAAGACAGTACCGGCAATGTTTGGCATGCGATTCAGAGTCAAGTGCGCTTGATACACGCGAATTCAGATTATGCGTTGAAGTTTAGCGGAAGACAGTTGCCCGATTGGGGTTTCAATCAGCACGAAGCCGTGGCGGATAGGATGGTGGATCAAACGGATTCCATATGGAACGTCGAAGAGCACAGGTACACTAAAAGCGAAGATCAGAAACAGAGAGAAAGAGAGTTGATCAATGCTGAAATGATTCCGTTACAAGCTACCACTTTGAGCTTTTGGGACAAGTTTGTAGAGTTGCAGATAAAGATGCTTTTCAGCGGGCAAGAAGGGCAAAATAGCCACATGTATTCTAGCGAACCATTGGATTGGCCACTAATGTCCAGAGGAATTGCGTATTGGGTTTCAAACGACAGCAATGTAAGTAGAAATTATGTTGATGCACTTATTAATCCATTCCTGTTCAAATATTCTCCCGTTATTACAGGCTCAAGTACATCTTCTAGGGAACATAGTAATCTGGTATTCCGGAACAGCCTGCATAATCATATATTCGTCTCTATTAATATTTTACATGTTAAGACGAAGGCGAATGTATTTTGATATCGCGCACGAAGAATGGAATAGATTTTCCAACAGCGGAAGTATGTTATTAGCTGGATACTTGCTACACTTCTTGCCCTTTGTATTCGTTGAAAGGACTCTCTTCCTACATCATTATTTACCAGCATTCATTTTCAAACTGTTGCTTACGGCAGCGACGATAGAGCATCTGTATTACTTGATTGGGTACGTTGGAAAGTTGTTGTAAAAATCTGCTAGTTAAACGAGCTCGTGAGGCTAAACTTGATATTTCTGATTTTCAGAGCTCGATATCAACATAATCATCTGCTGCTCGTATTGAGAGGCGGTACAGTTATATGGTTATTTTCTGTTATTTACGTGTTCAAGAAATTCACTGTATTAAGTTATGGAACAACACATTTAAGTGCCAAGGATGTTTTAAAGTTAAGATGGAGGGACACGTGGGATTTCATTGTACATAAATCGTAAAGAAATGGCTAATCATGTTGGGAATACTTTTTTTTTAGCTAAATACTCATTACGTTTGTACTTACCTGTAAACGAAAAAAGTATTCATCTTAGAGTATATCAAGTATAATATTGCGAAAGTAAGGCATTATGCACTTTCATGCACATCGCGATGCACAAATCTTAATCATTTTTGTGAGAATATAGTCCGCGTGCTCAAGGTACAATTTATATAGATTTATTACTTTTCATATTATAAAAAGTGTGTACTTAATTGCATAGACTGATTACATTTTATAAAATTTTTATTAATGTCTGTTAAGTGTATGCGTTTATATATATTGTGAACAGAGTTGAAAACAAAAGCTACGAGATTTATGAGAGTTATAAATTACTTTGTAGTATAAAATTTACATATAGTTAACCCTTTCACAGTGTAGTACGAGAGGGATATCGGGCAAGCTGTATTTTTCTACTTGTTATCGCGAACGCAAGTAATTTTGACGACGAAAGAAATACACATTTTTAGGCTCTTGCTTACCATTTTATTACACTGTAAAAGGGTTATGCAGAACCGTATGATGTTTATGATGGAATACGTATTTGTGCAGCAGAATATTATAAAGATCCTAATAAATCAAATATGATAAATGAAATTCTTGTATCTTATATTTGTGTTTTTAACGGGGGAGCCTGGTGTAGCGGGGCGAGGAAACCGATTTTTTTTGCATACATCAGTAGTTGAACATCGCGATAATAAGTTCCCAAAGCCGCAAAACGAAATTCGAAAAATTAAAGCGGATATAGCCGGTTTTGCTACGGAGCACCAGGTTACCAGAAATCTTTAAATGCGTTTTTCTCGAAACGACAGTTTTACCATTGGCGGACAATGGAACTCCAAAAATATTCAACCGATCGACTTGGCCTTGTGCACGGATATTTGTGAACATTTTCTTCACAGAACTTAGCTATTGATATAATGATATTATTTAAATAAATAACTTTTTTTTACACATTTAAGGCAAAATTTCGTTGGAAAAAGTGAACTTTTATCAAAAGGCCGCCATTTGTTCAATTTTGCATCTTTTAAGTTATGAATTTATACGATTTGTGCGTGCACTTATAAACTAAACAAAAATTGTTGACTTTTTTGGTTTTAGATGAATACAGTAGACGCTATGTTGCCCGCCGCGGAGCAATTGCGTCGCCAACGGACTGGACATAAGCCCGTATAACTCTGTTATTTGCCGCTCTTTTTTAATAAATTTTTTTTATCTACCTTAATCTGACAATACAATATCCTGAAAGCTTCAGAAAGATCGATTAAATATTTTCTTCAAAAAAAAAATTCCCCAAAAATGCCTCTATTTTCAGCTAGTCACACCAGGCTCCCCCCTTAATGTTGTAACAGAGAAATGACAAACAGTAGTACTTGATCTGTTACGAATAGATAACTGTGTTTTACATTGATTTTTTAATTAATCCTTATATTATAAAAAAAAAAACGTAAAGGCAATGTGCGTGTGGAACACATGATTTTGTAGTTTTTAAATTTGATTTTATAATTCTTACAAAGAACAGCACCGACATAACTTAAAAAATAAAATAATACGGTAATAATGTGATCACAATAGGCTAGACTCCTGTGTTATCACAAATCCAGAATACATATTTGAATTTCTTTTATACAAATGAATTTTATTATTGGTATGTGAAAACTATAGCCCGAATAAGATCATCCCGCATAGTGTGTGAAATATTACCTACGCCAAACGAGAAAGCTACAGGATTACAGTCCGTCTCCCCGGTCCAAACTCCCCCTGGATAGTATCCGGTCTTATTAAATACAACTTCGATTCGATAAACCTATAGTTGAAAGAAGCGGGAATAACTTTACAAAGTATTCGAGGCATTAATATCATACAATATCAAGTTGAAAAGAACTGTTCGCTAATATAATACCTTGTCTTTCTGAATGTAGACAGGCCGATTAAATGTGATCTCCACTAGAGAATAAGTTTTCGCTTTCACTGTACAGTGAGTATAAGTCAATCGAACATTATCAGAATCGAGAAGATGGGCATAGAAAATTTCAGTATACGGTGTGCGATCCCGACGATCCCGAACTACATTATCCACCTGTAATAGATAGTAAATAGATAGTATATAGCAATCGATACCGAATAGAATTGAGAATTAAATGAAACTCCGATACGTATAACTTACTCCGTTTGGAAATTGCGAAGGTACTTGAACGCCCAATACGCATATATTTTTATTTACACTAAAGGTAAGGGAGCAATCTAAGACGTCTATATTGTAACAGTAAGTGTTTTTGTATACTATTCTGCTGCAATAAAATTTTCGATTTTCTGGTATGCCTCTATCAATTATAACTGGACACGAATTGTTTACAGATAAATTTTCACCATCCTGCCTTCCTCTAACTTCGGATGTTCTCGGTGTACTTTGAGATGAACTACTAGATTCAATGATTGGAACCCGTGGAGCAACGGGTGCAGCAACGGGTGGAACAACGGATGAAACGAGGGTCCGAGCGAAGCGTGGTTCGCTATATATTTCTTTAGCGATCTAAAACATAAAATCCCATGAAGGGATGTACCGAGAGTACGCGCAACTTACCAAACGCAACGTTTTGAAAACTTACAGGAAAGAGGTCCCTGTTTGTAGTGTGACCAACGTTTAACAGCCTATCTCTACAGTACGCGATAGTTGAAAATCCTTCTGGCATAGATATCTTATTGCTGCTGCACAATTTGTTCATAAGAATTGCAAAGGTTTCGTCTCGAGTAAGCAATGGCGACATTCCTGGCCCTTCTGCAAATTTCTGAGGGCTTAGCGTTAAGAATCTAATTTTCGACAGAGCATTGCCGATCACAGATTTTAAACATTTCCCGTCGCTAGGATCGAGGGATTTCCTTATACATTCAGCTCTCGCCCAGCGTCCCACGGCATGGAACAATTCGAGCTCAGAATTTATTTGCAATTTCGTTTGGTCCAGCACCGTTAGCAGCGTTCCTAATTCAATTTCCTCCCAACTGGGCTCTTTTATCACCTCGTTTGTTCTACTGCAAATAATTTGAAGGCATGTCCTCATGAGTACAGACTCCTCGAACAATTTAGCAAATTCATAAGCTCTGCAAGCTTTCTCTGGAGACAGATCGGACCACAGATATTTCTTACATAGTCCCATCAACGACGGCAGCATGTACTTTTTGGCACAATAATACAATTCACATGCCAGTTCGAAGGAACCCAAGTGAATTTGATCCGTGTATATGTATTCCATCAGAGCTTTAAAAGCTTCCGGTTGAATATCTCGAACTGGTATTGGCTCGTCCTTTTCAGCCATTTTGCCGAAAAACATGACTTCAAAAACTGGACTGGACATTGCCAAAAATAGTTTATGAGCTTTTATCGTTTGCTGATGGGGTTCGTTTCCAACGATGAAACTGCAGTCGGACCATTGTCCTGTCTCTAACAAATACTGGCCGCGTTCGGAGAGTTTGTATTTGTCGGTCTGCCAGTCACAAGGCAGATCCATGTTTATGGATTTCGCAATGCGGAATTAATTGAGATTCGCGCGGCAACGCATCGATTACAATGAGAACAGAGAGTAGAGAACGACACCAGTCCCTTAAATAACAAAATCTTTTCATAGAAAGAGGTATGAGAGACGAATACAGTATAAACATCTTAAGCAGGCTTGAAAACAGATGTAATATTCCTTTCTATTGTTGGAACAACTCGAATGAACCGTTGTATTAAATATTAAAATTAATTGGTCATGGTTCTAATATTAATTCATGCATCAAAGTCGCAGCATCGATATTACTTTTATACATACCCTGGTAAAACCTAAAAGTTCACAGTTCGACGCTATTATTCTCAACATTAGCCAAGCTCTTTGCGAGCATTATGGACGCATCGGCCAAAAACCCAAAGGATTACGACACCAATAGAAGCAAGGAAAAATTATTTCTATTTTATTCAAAAGATTCTTTGGCATTACATAGTTTTAATCTTTCTTTCCTCGTAACAATTTCATAAAGAACGCGCTTACACATAAAATACTTTTTAGTAGCAATCCCTGTGGAACCGATATTGAAACCAATACTGGGATCGATCTCAGAACCGATATTAGAACCACCGACGGAAAGCAGGTACAGAGTCGATACAGGAATGAATATATTCAAATCGCATACAGACTCGCTAAATACAACGTTTCCTATTCATAATATTAAATATATATAGTTACACCACTTCTCCACACTGTTCAAGAAATGCACCTTTACATAACAGTCTTTATAGTTGTAACTTCTCCAACAGTATATACCGTATATACTTGCTAAACTCAGCCACGATATTCTGACGTGCATATTTAGCCTAATGACCATACGTACCTATCTCTCAGCGATACGTATTATCGCTATATATACGCAACATGTAACGAACGGTGTCAAAGAGATCCATAGAATGCGTTCGTCGAGCGTCAAAATACGCAGGGGATAATCAAGGATATTCCCGTATTACAGAATCGCGTGGTGCACCGTAGGAATTATAATCACGTAGCGTATACGGCCTTCCACCCCGGAGGATCTTTCCTTCGGTTAATCAAAGGAATATCGACTAACAAGCGGATGACACAAGCGCAGAAACCCGCATCTCGCCTCGGTGCGTGTGGAATGCTACGCCATCTTGCTTATACCCGCACTCCATTACATCGTTTTTCTTGAACAAGTCGTTGAGACGGTCGACGGAGCGCGTCAACGACTTTGACGTAGTTTTTCGGTAACACGCCGCGGAACGCTCTACGCTCGGCCCGTCTCGGATAAATGGTACGCGCATGGAGGACGGTCCGCCTCTATGCTACTGGGATTCGATAGAAATCGTCGGGTGCAGTGCGAGTGTAACCAACCAACATCTCCGCCAGTCGCCAACAGACATGCCAGTATATTTTGAAATCCCGACAATGTGAAAGCTCGCGTCCAAAGTAGGTGGCACTTTTCACGGACAAAGGCCGAGGGAATTCTCCTCGATCGTCGTCCCGTACATGGGTCGAGAGGCGCGACCGAGCGAATTCAAGTTTTCCGCAATTTTTTCATTGGCTTTGATGACCGTTGTGAATTTTCCCAATGGCGCATGCACGGCTCAGCTGTGTGCAGTCGCGACCGATTTGCGTAGGAAAATAATGTATTTTATAGTATTTTTATTCGATTAGACAGAGTACTGAACACGGTATTCGTGATATTAGGTACGTTAGAGCGGATTTCATTCTGGCGTTTCATTAACCGACCATGGGAGATAATACGGGGCAACGCGGAACATCTTTTGTGACGGACTCAGGAGGCACCTGCACGGGATCCACCTTACTACGCGAGCCTCTTGACAGACTTTGTCGGCTTGTCAATACCAGAATTTCTCGCCTTCCGATTCGGACATCAACATGCAGAAAGATTACTCGAATTCTAATTCGCCTGGGAGATCACGCGACTGGCATTCTCGCGATAAAAATTCTTTTCGACCAGAGTGACATCACGAGTTCAATAAATCCTTCTGTCCACTTATTATTCCACGTAAACCAGAGATATTTCAGTGAACACTACTCGATCGATTCCAATTATTCAAAGTCATTCGTTCATCATTGTTCCTCGATGATTGTTCTTTGTACAGAAATCATGTTGAGTCATCGTATAATGTTTTCTGTACTATTCACCAACGAATCTCTTACATTTATCAAGTAAAATTTTCTTCCCTGCGGGTTAATCCTGTACCCGTCGCAAACTGTGAAGGTGAAAGTGACAATTGTATTATACGATACAATTCTCTTCTCTTCTTCTTTGATGCGGTGTTTGTTTACTTTGATATTTAAATTGTTTGCTCTTAATGCGGGCATTATCTGCGAATTGATAACCAAATTCTTCTGGGAATTACTTTAAATTTACCGTCGCCTATACTTTTTTGCAAACAAGTTTGATAGTTATTGCACGGCCAAAAATATTTGTATATATATTTTCAGGTTTATCAAGTAATTCCTTCTGATCTGATATAGTTTTGTTATTTCAGGAAACATGGACTGCCCATCCATTGTTGCAGCAGTGCGTAAATTGTGCTCGCATCGCATGTAGCCTTTCGTTCTGCATTGCTTTTGATGGACCGTGAACAATAGATTTTTGAGGCAAATCATTTGTAGCTTCTAATAGGAGGAATGGATGCAGTGCGGGACGAGGACAGGCGCAGGCGCCTGAGGGTGCTGGAGGAGCGTATAAGAGATCCGAGAAGTATTACAAATATCGATTGCTTATTGGATACAGTCCAAGCCCTGGTGGCGGATTGCGATCATCCCAGCGTAAAACGTATGAAGAATATAGAAGCATATATGAATAGATGTGAGTAATCGACTCTTCATCGAATATTCCAATCGGTGTAAGAATTAGAAAATGTTTCGAGAGAAATACTTTTCATGCTACGGTCTTGTAAACGGAATTTTAGTTAGAAATTTATCGATTGAAAAATTTTAAAATGCACGTACCATTTTGGTTCGGTTTTAAATTCTTTGCGAGATACTTTGCGCGACAAGAGCAAAGTTTCGAGTACATTTATTAAACTAACGCGATGGTCGCGTCGATTTCCTAGGAATAGAACTTAGGAAATGGTATTTATGCTTCCAGATGACTCAGTGGCTCAAGATATTTGTAAAATGCGAATGCGTACAGATGACTTCACTCTGATAAAGGTGATTGGTCGCGGGGCATTCGGGGAGGTACAGTTGGTACGGCACAAGTCTACGCAGAAAGTATATGCTATGAAACTACTGAGTAAATTCGAAATGGTAAGACACCACGTACATGATTCGTTTAAAATTAAATCATATCCTTATACATACATCTATACTTACTCCCGTGACGTGACGCTTATCCTGTTTCTCTCAGATCAAGCGATCGGATTCCGCTTTTTTTTGGGAAGAACGTGATATAATGGCGCATGCCAATTCCCAATGGATAGTTCAACTTCACTTTGCATTTCAAGATCAAAAGTATCTTTACATGGTGATGGACTACATGCCGGGCGGTGATTTAGTAAATTTAATGTCAAACTACGATGTGCCAGAGAAATGGGCGAAATTTTATTGTGCGGAGGTGGTGCTAGCATTGGACGCGATACACCATATGGGATTTGTTCACAGAGATGTGAAGCCGGATAATATGTTGCTGGATAAGCACGGTCACTTGAAGCTCGCAGACTTTGGCACGTGTATGAGAATGGACGTTGTACGTACCATTGTTATACTATTTTCTCTGGAGTTTCCAAGATAAAGACCGATAAAGTTATACTCTGATATTTAATTGTTGCCTTTCAGGATGGACTTGTTCGTTCTGATACCGCGGTGGGTACACCAGATTATATATCTCCCGAGGTACTTCAATCTCAGGGTGGCGAAGGTGTATATGGAAGGGAATGCGATTGGTGGTCAGTTGGTGTGTTTTTGTATGAAATGCTTGTTGGTGATACTCCTTTCTACGCAGATTCACTAGTCGGGACATATTCGAAGATTATGGACCATAGAAATTCGTTGCAATTCCCTCAAGAAGTAGATATCTCTCATTCTGCCAAGAATCTGATATGCGGCTTCCTAACAGATAGAACCAAGCGTTTGGGAAGAAACGGCGTGGACGAGATAAAATGTCACCCGTTCTTTAAAAACGATCAATGGACCTTTGACAATTTAAGGGAATGCGTGCCACCGGTGGTGCCAGAGCTATCCGGCGACGATGATACCAGTAATTTCGACGACGTTGACAAAGAGGACGGGCCGGAGGAGAGCTTTCCGGTGCCGAAAGCATTTTCCGGGAACCATCTACCTTTCATCGGCTTCACGTATTCCGGAGATTATCAATTAATGGCTGCTAGTGGGAAAGAGTCGGTGGACGGATTAGAGAATCATATCAATAACGGTATAAACGATGATATTAAAATTTCCCAGTTGGAAAATTTATTGGATCGGGAGAAGAGGCAGGTGGAATCGTTGGAGTCGAGGCAAAAGGCTTTGACGACGCAGTTGGAAGCTATGACACGTCGGGAAACTGAGTTGCGCGAGGAGATTGGCAGGGCGGATAAGGAATTGACTTTGCTGAGACACAATTATAAGGAGGCACAACGTAGAGTAGAGCACGAGACGGAGTCGCGCAGAAAGGCAGAGTCGTTGTTTGTCGAGTTGAAGAAAAAGTTTGACGAAGAGCAGACGAAAAGAGCCCGCGACGCGAGCAATTCGCAACAAACCTCCGAGCGCGTCACGACGTTGGAGAAACAAATTAAAGAAATGCAATCAAAGTTGGAAAGAGAGACGGAGACTGTAACGAGGTTACGGAAGCAAGCCACGGAAATCACTGTTACGCGCCAAGCTGCGGAAAGAATGGCCAACGAGCTGCAGGTGGCAAGGGGACAGTGGCAAGCACAGCGAGACAATTTACAGCAAGAGGTGGCCACGTTACAAGTAAGTGGACTGTGGCCTCCAGACTATTGGATATTATTAAATAAAAATATGGAGATTAACCGTCTCTATCGTTTTCTTTTATAGGGGCAATTATCGAAGGAGCGTAGCTCTCGGTCGCAGGCGTCATCTTTAACTGCTGAACTGGAAACTCGTCTTTCTGCTCTTCATCTTGAGCTTGAGCACAGTCGCGAGAAAGAGGAGAAAGCAATCATGGATAACAGGCAATTAACGGAGAGGATTTCAGCGTTGGAGAAAGAAGCTGCTAGTTTGACTCTGGAACTAAAAGCTGCGCAAGCTAGGTACAATCAGGAAGTGGTGGCTCATCAAGAAACGGAACGTTCGCGTATACTATCTAAGGAAGAAGCTAACGTGGAGGTCGTAAAAGGTACGTTTGCTTGAATTTCAACAGCATAATTGTGATAACATATTTTTCACACGTTACACTTTTCTATCCTAATATGCGTGACAGGGCGAAAGAATAAAATATTCGAAGGTAATGTACACCAATCCGTATAAATCCGTGTTCCGTTATGGCATTCATTCTGAATCGTTGTAAACTGTTATATTTAATTAACTAATATTACATTTTATTATTACCTTTGCCATTTCCCACGCGTTTAATCACTAATTGTAATCTTTCAATTTTCCTGCTGCGCGTACTGTATATCCGTTTACGTACGTACATTACTGTATTCGAATTTGCCACACCAATCGCCAAGGAGGGCAAGCGACTAACGCTAATGTGATATTAACAGCACTACAAGCAAAACTAAACGAGGAGAAAAGTGGAAGACAACGTGCCGAGTTGCTCGCACAAGAGAAGGAACGGCAAACTTCTATGCTCTCTGTGGATTATCGCCAGATACAGCAACGATTACAGAAACTGGAGGGTGAGCATAGGCAAGAGGTGGAAAAGGTAAAGGTATTACAGGGTCAGGTCGAACAGGAACAGCAGAAAAGAAACGTTCTGCAGACCGAACTGGCACAGCAGTCATCCGAAGCTGGACGGTTACGTGCCAGAGAGCAGCAGTTGATTGGTGAAGTCGATCAGCTGAGAGAAGCGAAACGGCAGATAGAAAAAGACCTACATCACGTCAAGACCCAGAGGAACATGGATCAGTTGCAGGCAAAGGAATTACAGGAGCAGTTGGAAGCAGAGGCATACTTCTCGGTGAGGCTACACATTTTAACATAGCCATTCCTGAGTAGAGTAGTAGTACTTTCATTCTGTACCAGTGTATGGGATTTCGCAATTTTCCGTTTTCAGACACTGTACAAGACGCAGACGCAGGAACTCCGAGAAGAGCTCGACGAGAAGATACGGTTACAACAAGAGTTGGAAGAAGAGCGTAGTTCTTTAGTCCATCAACTGCAATTATCGCTGGCCAGAGGAGACAGCGAGGCTTTAGCGAGATCGATAGCCGAGGAAACTGTGGCGGATCTGGAAAAGGAGCGAACGATGAAGGAATTGGAGTATAGAGATGGCGTGACCAAGCATTACCAACAACTGAATGCGACAGAGCAAATTATAAATCGGCTTAAAGACAGTGAAAGTGAACTGAAGAAGAGCGCCGATCAATATCTGAAGGAGAAGGACGATATAAGTAAACGGATGAAGGAATTGCAGGATCAACTCACTAAAGCGCAGTCCAACGCGGAAGAGATCGAGAAACTCGGCAGCAAACTAAGGACCGAGCAATTGCTGAAGCAGCAGGCGGTTAATAAGTTGGCGGAGATCATGAACAGGAAAGATTTGTCGTCGAGCGGTAAAACGAAGAACAAAGCGTCCGCGGCAGATCTGAGGAAGAAGGAGAAGGATTGCAGGCGTTTGCAGCAAGAGCTGACGCAGGAGAGGGAGAAATATGGGCAACTGACAGCTAAATGGCAAAAGGATTTGCAAGATTTACAAGTAAACAAACTATCCTTTAATTCTTGAAAATGTCCATGGAATCTTCTTAACGATAACACATTCTTCCCACAGGCACAATTGGTAGAAGAGAATCAGGCGAAATTGAGGCTACAGATGGAGCTGGACTCGAAAGATTCAGAAATAGAAACGCTGCAAATGAAGATCGCGTCGCTGAACTCGGAAACGGCCAGCGTCTCGTCCGTGGAGAACGACGGCGAGGATTCGGTTTTATCCGAGCACGGCGCGATGAGATTGGAGGGTTGGTTGAACGTACCGAACAAGCAGAACATTAAGAGGCACGGGTGGAAGAAGCAATACGTTGTCGTATCTTCGAAGAAGATAATATTCTACAACAGCGAGAATGACAAGCTGAATGCCGATCCGGTGCTAATACTGGATCTGAATAAAGTCTTCCACGTTAGATCTGTTACTCAGGGCGATGTAATCCGAGCCGATGCCAAAGATATTCCGAGAATTTTCCAGGTAAATGACACGCGGCGAGAAAAAAAGAAACTCTTTTTTTCACTCACCGTACATTCCCTTTCCGACTCTAGTTACTGTACGCTGGCGAAGGCGAAGCGAGGCGTCCAGGTGACGAGGGAAACACACTGCCCGGAGTGGAGCTGCCGCAACTGGCGGACAAGCCAGGCACGCAATCGTTAAAAGGCCACGAATTCGTGTCGATATCGTATCACATGCCGACTACCTGCGAGGTATGCTCGAAGCAGCTGTGGCATATGTTCAGACCGCCACCGGCGCTCGAGTGTCGAAGTGAGTACCTGCGGGGTCCTTTGTTTACCGAATTTTCACGCGTCTCTTCGTTTCTTTCCCATCTACTCGACGTGTATCGTCGCGATTCTTCAAACGTTTTCAAACCGCCCTCAAAGCAGTCGACACGCATACTAAACTGATCACGCTCTGTGCCAGGGTGTCGTATAAAAGTACACAAGGAGCATCTGGACAAGAAGGAGGACGCCATAGCGCCGTGCAAATTGCACTACGACCCCAACAGCGCCCGCGAGCTATTGATCCTGGCTGGTAGTCCTGACGAGCAGAAATACTGGGTAGCGAGACTGTCCAGGCGCGTGCAAAAATGCGGCTACAAGGCGAACTCGCACGTCGACGGCACGGGGCAGCGTATCTCGCCAAGGTAGCGTAGCCGTGCGACTCAACGTAACCGGAGACTAAGTAGCTCTCTTGTATTGTGGCATCGCATGATTGGGTGTAGCGAGGTTAGAGTCGTTTGATTTTTCTTGCACCCCCGTTTCCCTGTACGATATAGACGCTCGGTCTGCCTTTTCCAACACAGTGACGCACGAGAAAGGCGCGTGATATCGATGCGCGCGGCGTTCAGTAGTAGGGGTGTACGAGTACATCTAGCGGCCACTGGTTGGGATCATCGACTTTCCTTGTCAAATATACGACACGTAAATCTTCCAGATGCAAGGGAACAGTTGGAAAGACAAATTTAACGTTACATTGCTTGAAATTTCAATGTAAGAAACTTAATTCTACCATATTTCGAATATTTCCAAAGTAGAAAGTAAATGTTTGCTGATCACTGAGAAATTTAAATGTAGCGGGGTGTCTGTTGAGCGACTTTTGCGTAAATAGATAAATTCTGTTCTATAGTAGGGTACTTGGGTAATCTGATAATACAAGTTTTTGAATCTGATTCAACCCAACCAGGCTTCCGTCATGTCTCTGCCACTCACCCCCTTAGTGTTCTGTAAATGCGTTTTTACGATGAAAAGCGGAAACGGAGTACCATTGTCAAGTATATTTCATCGTCTTATATCGATAAATTTTTTACCGAAAATTTGCTCTAAAAAGTCCAAAGGTAAGCATGCACGAGTGTAACGCGGCTGTTTCAACTTCAACGATCGAGGATTAAAGAACTGGAAAAATCGTTGTTTACACTCGATGTTTCGATATATCGAAATTGTATAAAAATATTAATCGGTAGTAAATTATACAACTTCTACCATTGTATTTCTTGCTTCTTTTTTTAATTATTAAAAGACTGATTTTTTTATTTTATTTGAATATCGTGTGGATTTTCATCATCCCACGGTTCAAGTTTTGTTTGCACGCGCTTAATATTAGTATCTTTTTTATGCGCTGAAATTGCTACTTTCCTTGTAACTTTTTCAGGGCTGCCCGTAGATTTTAATAAAAACGAGTTATTATTTATGTTGTTTAAACTTGCAGTACAACAGTCTTTGTTGATTTTTATTCTATTATTATCTACGTTTTTACTATAATCTTCTATCGATGTCCTCGATCGATTGTTCCGTCGAGCTATCGAGTCCGACAATCGAAACTTGTAACAATCGAGTCGATATGTTGCGAGTCATCACGATTAGCAATAAATCGATACATCTCGCTTCCGCAGTTTAAAATGAGTTTCATTATGTGTGTTCTTAAGCGAATTTGCATGCCAACAATTAAGACGACATACGACACGTTAAGCGATACATATCTTTCAATTCGCATTACGCACGATAAATGTCGCATTTCACGAAACGAAATATTCATTTACAGGGATTACTTTTAATCTTGATTTTACTTTTAAGAAAGAGAAAAGGAGGAAATTTAAAAAAAGTACATAACCTGTCAATTGCTGACTTTCTGTTCGCACGCCGATGGAAAGTAATCCCACGTAAGCGTCTCCATGTAGAAAAAAAAAAAATCACAAGTTTCGAGAGTGTTTCACCGAAACGGGGCTTTCGCATTTATGTCTGCGTCTTTCATAGACGTGAAAATCGCTGTTGCGCTTTTTCCAGCTTTTGTTTCTGTAATTATCTCCGCCGTGTACACTGTGTGCTCTTGATATTGTTTCGAACGAGCCGAACGTGACAGCACAGCACCCCTTCTTTCTCGAGTCTTCGAATTTAATCCTCAGCGATTTATATTTTTTCAGAGAGTCCACGAGATCTACCTTGAAGCCATATTTATCGGTGCAGCAACGATCCGCGACTCTGCCAGCGAACGCCAGCATGGGCAAGTGACCTTATCGTTAGCATCGACGACGATACCTGGTTGGAATTCGTTGCTTCGACGTCCGCACCGGCGATCCGGTAAACCGAATCAAATGCGATCAGTTTGCTCGGGCGCGCATCGCTCCGGTCGACACTCGAACGACGCTCAAGCCTCGCGACAGCTTTGCGACGCCAGAGAAACTCGAATTCGGATTCCCCGTGTCTTACAAGCATCCTATCCGAGTACAAATTGAATAAACGGATAATCTGTTGGTAATGCTGTCACTCGTATCGACTGTAATTTGCAGCTAGCTTGTTAAACGAATCGGAGCACGACTTTGATGCGCAGAGCGTTCGCCTGGTTAATACCAGACGCTTCTGTAAATCTACGGTGCGAGGAGAAAAATGGAAGACGAACGTGTTTCGTTATTCTTAGAGAACCAATGGCTCAAAGTCTGTTTCTTTGATGAAATCGAATCTTTCTTACTGTCTTAATATTAAAAACAAATTACAGCCTCTCGTTTAGAGAGAGATTAGAGTCCCTTTAAGGCCGTTCCGCATTTTAGCAAAGCGAGGCGCGGCGCGGCGAGTAGAAGAAATTAGAAATAATTAATTTTCGTTGCGCTTCGGTCTAGGTAGTGTGCGTGGCTCTGTAAGAATCAATTGTTTATAAACTTTTCTTTTCGTATCGCTACGCTTCGCTTCGCCACGATGCGCAAAGGCCTGCGATGATCCTAAATTTATTAGGAATTTTGAAGAGTGATTAAAAAAAAGGACACACACACAATGAAATTGTATCCTTTTCCATTTTATCCCCTCGGCTCGTCGCTACTTTAAAAAAGAAGAGAAGGCCGAGTATTAAGAGCACAAACACCCGTCTCCACGACGGGGAAACTCGATCGAAGGAATGTTGGAAAATACATGTCACAGAGAATCAAGACTGGAGGAGCCTGTTTGGAATACCATAAGATGAAAGTTCGCTGGGAACGAAGCACGACAATTTTACCAGGCGCAAGTGCGCGAAAGCTGTTATCTGGAAGTTGATAGCGGCGTTCACGAATGGCGGGCACAGAGATCGCGATATATGTAAATTAAGAGCGTGGCCCGTGTTCTTTGTACTTGTCCGACTGCGTTCGCGATCGTAGCTGGCGAGGAAGCTCGTCGATAGTACGCGTAGTATTCCCGGAGGGTCACCGTGTTGTTTTATAAATATTCTCCACGAGGATCGAGTGTTTATAGTAATTTTTGTCTTGTAGACGCTTAGGATTTAAAATATGTCCCCATCCCCCTGTACATATATTCGCAGGAGCTGTTTTTCACTTGGTAACAGTTCGTTGGCTACTTTCCGGACGATCGCGTAAAGAAAGTGGACGGTGCGACGCTGTTCGACTTTTTCGAATGCTGTGTTGCCTCTCTACGTTCCACTTCCGGCCCCCGCACGGAGACATGTTCGGATCTGTCAGCATCGAAAGGGTCGAAGAGAAACGTCGACGCGCGCGGTGTAGCTTGCTCCGCGGTTGTTTAAACGCGCGCCTCGAGGACACGCTGTGTCGTGTGTCTACCACGCCAGATCGATAGTATTATTATTTTTATACGTTTCGAGATTAAAGTATTTAAAATGTTGCGCCACGAGGGGGATCGTTAGAAAGACACGCGCGCTGCCCAGCCAGCTGGAGCGGCTGCCAAAGTTTCTCTTTTTGTTAGCACCAGAGACACGTATATTATGCTTTGTATATTGGACGTCGGTAATGCCGCGATCGGCGTAAACGTGCGACGATGAGCGTCGAAATGATTTCATCGCGAATTTACCAGTAGGGGAAAACGTCGATCGAACTTTCGAGCTCAGTGTCTCTCCCATTTCTTAAACATTCTTCGAGACTTACCTACGGCACGGCGTAGTACGACCTTCTTTCTCAACTGTCCACCTTCACGTTGTTTTTTTTTCTCGAGAATTCGAGCCTGACGTTCCCCTGCGCCGTAATTTCCCGCCCCCATTGCCATGTAGTTCGTAGAAGACGAACGCGGATTGCGACCAAATGACGGGCGAAAGCGAGCACAGCCGGAGGCGGACACGCCAAGGAACAGCGCCACGACACGAGCTTGATTTTGTATAGTAGAGGTAATATTTGCAAGCTGTAATTTAAGGATTTTTAATACGATGTACGATATTCGCTATTATACATACGTCGAGGAGAGAGAGAGATAAGCGATAGGTTACGCGCATAATGAGAGAGAGAGAGAGAGCAGCGTCGAGCGAGACTCGCGGGAGTGCTTCGAGGAGACAGGGATATACAGGAAGACGAGGGAGAGGAAGGTGTTAACGAGCGTAGGGAACTTATTAATTAATCGTCCGCGCCGTTTGTGTTCTTACCATGGTACCTCAGCGACGTGTCACGTCGCTCTGGGTCGAGCGAAGACGAATAAGACAAATGAAAAGCGAAATTTTCTCGCCCCACAACGATCTGTTAACTCGCCACCGACCCTTGTCCTCTTCGCTGGTCGCTACTTCATTTTAAATGGTGCTCCCTACTTCACCCACTTCGTCCGTTGCCGCCATTCCTTCGGCCCCCCGCGGAACCGGAAGCCGAAGGCAGCTCGTTATCCGCTCTGCCCGTCGTTCATTCGATTCAATAATGAGCCTCGAGTGCTAGTAAACAAAGCGCGATCACGAAAACGAGGAACACCATTTTTTCCGACTGAATGCCCCGCGCCTTCTTCCCTCTTCCGGTCCGCCGCCGGCAGTGCCCTCCGGCGGCGCGTCGGAAGTGTATCGACAGTGCGAGACAATGAAAGAAGACAGGAGCAAAGGAGAAGCGGAAGTAAACTTGTTAGAGCATATTTTATTATTGTTTAGTTATTTACAATCTGTATATTATTAATTAATATTACGATTAAAAGTATTTTGTAGATAATACGCGAGTGATAGAACCGTTTCCACCATCAGCTATGATGACGATATACGATCAATTATTAAACAGATTCGATCGCGATTTTTTTTTTATCAGGCGATCGTTTTTTCATTTTTTTTTTGTTTACTCGTCCAAGGGGTCCCGATCGATCATTCACCGTCTTTTTATATATTTATATGATATTAATCGGTAAGACAATATAAGAACACGGAGTCAGCACGTCTGGCATCAGTTTCTTCTTTTGTTTTTCTCTGGCGAATGCATTCTATCCCGAGGACCTCTGTTACAGAGACCGTCGTGGACGTATAAAGTACTCCAAGCGACGATATTGTTCGAACTTTCTCGTTTTTCGCGTTACATATTCTACGACCTATACTTATGTACGCGTATTTAGCGAGTGCTGACAATCAGTAGCGCGGAATATTCTTTTATTCCCAACGGATATATTTTGTAATACAAAAGGACACCGTTTCGCCGTCATTTAAAATATTTCCTACCTTCGAATCTACACGATTTAGTTACCCTTCTTTTCTTTTTTAATTTGTAATCAAAGTCCCAAGATAAAATGTTTCGCGATGGGACCGTTCGTTCACTTCCCCGGCAAAAGGGCATGTAATTAACCGTCGAATCTAAATTGTAGATTTTTGTAATAAATTTAGAATTATCTTCGAGCATGTACAAAATTTCGTCGACCGGCTGTACGATGACTTTTGTTCGATGCTGATTATTGCTCGTGTGCAGAAACATTGCGAATAGTTTCGCCGTTTGTTTTCTTGAACCTCCAACACTGCTGGGTGCCTAATTAGAATGCGATCGATAGTTAATTAGTAGCCTTTAGGTATTCGCAGCGCATCGGCGAGCCGAGGTGACGTCTTGAATTAATGAAAGAGTCCTCTTTGCACGGGTGACTGCGTGTCGACGACCTCTTAATTCTTTCCTCAGCTCGACGATCTAATCACCTCTCTCTTCCCCCTTCGCGCGATCATTGCGCGACAGGAATGGAACTCGAATTTCCTATCGTGGACGCTATTACAGCTGACTTTCGTATAAATTTATTACATCTTCGCACCACGATTCGCACCGCTTTGAAACTTCGATGAATGAGAAAGGAAACGACCCATTTTCACATAGTCTAATATCGAATCCCACCGGTACATGTCCTTAAAGAAACGTCATATGTAAAAATCGAGATATACACCTTGTTGCGTATAAAATAACTCCTCTTAAAAAAGAAATCTGATATCTTTTGAAATTATGTCATAGCAGCCCGTTCTCCTAACACCTTTTAATATCACGTTTCTTTATATGAAAAAAAATCACAAAAATGACCCTATTTTTCGATCTATCAAATGTACTATTGCGAGCTGGAGAGTAGTCCCACTACCCACAAGCTGAAATGTCACAGGGTCAAGGGGAATCGTCCGCTCGCTCCACCCAACCCTCTCCAAGAAATCCTACTATTAGGTTCTTAGCGGCTGTCCATATACGCGGTTTGTCGCGATTGGTTTCGTTCGCCTTCTTCGTCACGGGACGAACTGTGTTTGAGGGGATAGGTTGACGCGAGTGGACAATTCCCATTGCCCCTGTGAAATTTCAGCTTGCGAACTCCCCTAATTCTTCGCCCTCGTTGGAAACAGATTATGAAATGTTACGCGAACAACATCTTCTCGACCGTGTTCCGAAGGGGTGAATAACCTCGCGTTTTTCTCAGAGACCAAACGCTCTGCCGTTTATTCGTTATTACTTTTAATTATAAGTTCGTATCGTCGTCAAGAGATTGGCGCGGGTGAATCGGAGAATCGATACGCGTGGGCACACGCTGCCTATCGTCGTCCCTTTATCGACTCGCTATGCCTGGTAGACCCTTAAGTACGGATACATACGTACAAAGTCAGTACGCGGATACTTTTATGCAAAACTCGGGTAACCCGTTTCAAGTACACGATTATATACTTCTGATTACGTTCGCCAAGTCTAAGGTCGTCCCAACGGGCGGTCCTTATGCCAGTCCGTTTTCCCTATTCGAATACAGTGAATTCTCGTTATAAGCGTGTGTATTCCACTATGCGTTGTATGCGCGGTCGCTATCCACCAGCAATTCTTGGAATTTTTTGGTCGAAGGCTAGCGAGAGAGGACGAAAGATTCGACACCGGCGTTACCGTTAGAGTTTGACATTACTCGAATAAATTTCTATTATTGCATTTCTATTTATAAAGATTTATACGAATAATGCCCAACTCCGGTTACCGTTGGCCACGAAAGAGAGAAAGCATGATACTTTCCCTCGCTTTGTCTTTCACGTGCTTACGCTCTGTCTCTCTCTCTCTCGCGCCATCGGCGGCTCGAAATCGTCGACCGTCGACGCCATGCGTTGTATGTACAATTCGCCGCCACCCCGAGCGTGGCGCTTATAACGAGAATTTACTGTACATTCGTATGGCTAACCTCGCCGCCTAATCCGATCTCTCGCACATTCCCCTACTCCGATAATCTGGATATGTAATTCGTTTTCCGTTCCCTTCCGTCGTTGGCTAACTGCTTCGTCCGACAATGATCTCATACTCGTGCCAAACAATCGAACGGGCAAACGTGGGGCCATTTAAACGACTGGTCCTATTTAAATACAGGGGCTTCAAAACGTCGGTGGGTATTTTGGTAAAGTGGGAGTAAGTTTCAAGCAATGTCTCGATGACACGATTATACATATATATTTCTGTACAAAATTCGGGTGCAAGGTGTCCCAGAAGCCGCCGTACATTTTGCTAAATCGATGCGAGCCTCGAGGTGTTTTAACGTCTCCTTGGATTTCCAGTTTTCGAAATACCTACTTCGGCGGTTCCTTTTCAAGATGACGGATTGGCGAAGCGCTAAATGGACTCCTTTTAATCAAAGATACACTCGATCTTCGATATTCGAACCCCACCAATTAACGCTTATTACTTTGTATAAAAAGACCCGTTCGGATGTCATTCGATTTAACCGAAACGCACGGTAGCTTTTGGAACGCTTTGCATTTTAGTCGCGAGCGAGTCGTTAACAAGAGTACTTAATGGTACATTCATGGCTGTCATTGCATTGCGATACAAAAGGAATGCGCTCGTTTCTTTGGTGATATTTAAGTGAGTAGATATCGCTAAAAATGAGTATTAATCCTCGTAATTATAAATGGACCGATAATGTTGAAACACGTTGGATAGATTTAGCCGCGACAAGTATTCGCAAAGGCGAAGCAAGTGCGTACGAACTCGTATCCCCGTGTACCTCGTGGTCGTCGGCGACAGTCGGCGACCTGGTCGCAAGTGCGTAACGAGGCTTACTTTTCGAACCACTTCGCTCCTTCGTTTCCAAGGAGATATAGGAGGGGGTTCCCTTAACGCCGGACTGTACCAGATACCGGTCATCAGCTATATCTGTGAATACTTGCAACGCTATACCTAGCCGTTATTCCGCGTGAACCGTAGAGGGGATAGAAAAAACAACAATTAGGTTCCGACACGTTCCAGTCGCGCGTGCACAGCTAAGGAGACTATCATTTAATATTACTTCTTTCTTCTTACTTGAGAAGAACGTCGGGGACTAAGGGAACTCTCTCTATATTTCTTCGCCGCGTGTACGACAAGTAACCGACATCGAATCCCAATGAAACCTGGATCCCATGTGTCTTTATACAAAATGGAATCGGTAAGATGGAATCAGCGCAATCCACTTTCTTGGCTTTACACGTACTCGGAAATCTCTACTTCTTCACAGTGCACCCAAGATCCATGAAACGATCGAAGAGACGTCCTTCTCCTCAGCGTACGTACAGAGGGCTTTACAAAAAAACGCTTACGTGTATGTACAAATGATCGAAGCCGTGTTTCTCTCGCACGGTAGTTCCTACGAACGCTTGCGTTTACGTTCTCGCAAGCAGAGGGAAGGGGAACAAGGAGCAACGCGTCACGTGCCGGCTCTCGACAATATCGGCGAAGATCTGCAGGTTTCTATTTGTGCACGCTTTCGATTCACGTTTACTCCGACGAATTAAATTATGCAAGTTTAGAACACATTTATCACTCCTTTAAAAAAGAAAAGAGAAGATCGACTATCTCGAACGTATATTGTTAAGTTTCACAAGGACGCGTATAATGTACTCGTTCGTGGCAATTGTCTTCCTTTCGCTTTCTCTCGCGCACACCGCGTCGCTCGCCTTAAATCTCCCCGTTTTGCATACGTGCCAATGAATACCCAATTTACCTTGTGCCTTTGAATCGTACGTTCAATCGAACCCGACGAAAACCGATCAGCCGTTACAAACTGAGAGTGTATCTCCCACCATCAACCTTTGTCCGTTCTTTTCGAGTAGCTCCTACTCGCGTAACGAGCATTCCACGTTTACGATGCTGCAACGATCGTCGTCACGAACTACAAACTCGCTCATGGTCACTGCGATACATGATCGATAAATAAAAATTCCTCCCCATGCTGTGAAAGAACACGCAAAAGTGTTCCACCCTTATGCAATGATTTATCGCCGGCGAGTCGGTCGCTCCAACGAGCCGCTTTGCCTTTCGAAGGCCTCTGGGATCGTTCGATACGCGGCAACGTGTCGTTCTGTCGCGGCCACGGTCGGATACGCGAAGGGATAGGGGCGAATTGGCCCAGTGTTACATCACCCGGCCACCTAGCGCGCCAATTTACTCCTGTCGGAAGAGAAATGTCTTCGCCTAGGACAAAGAATCTGTTCCATAACGATGGAGGAACGCGCGCAAAAATCTCAGCCAAACCGTGGACCTCGGTGTTCGATTATTTACAACATAGAGAAGAGATCTGCTCTACCGTTTTAAACGCTATCATTATAAAAGCGATACACTCGGGGCACATGCACGGCCGCAAGATATTGTATAACCAGAGCGGAGGGCGGAGATCGGTTGTTCGGGATGGCCTCAATGTGTTTCATTGAACTTCGCGCGAAGGTATACTCTGCTAATCGCATCGAACGAGGAATATCAAAACGAATCTGCCAATTTCTCCACTCGGGGCAAAACGTTGGACATCCTTCAGGGTGTGAAGTCGCGTGACGTTTCACGATTCGTACGTGAAGGAACAGTGGTGTATAAATCGAGTGACAAGTTTCTACTATTATGACACCACAGATCCGAGCACCAGCAGACCGGCTCGTCCCTATAGGCAAAATTAAATAGGCAGATTCACAACGACGCGCAAAAAGGCATTTTTTAAAATAAAGTTTTAAATGAAATATTACAAGTTGTACTGGAAATTCAGAGTAAGGTCGTTAAAAAGCTCAAGTAAATGTATTATTTATTTATTTATTTATTTATTTATTTATTTTCACTGAACAGATTCATTTTGTGACAGAAGGAGGTAAAAAGGACACAGAGTAGAAAATCAAGCGTTACCACTAAACAAAAACAGAAAGTACCCATCGGAAAAGATATAAGATATAAGTAAAATTTATATTTTAAAATTTATACGTATGTAGGTGAATATAAGTAAATGGCGCAAAAAGGGCTCGAGCGGGGCCTGAACAGCAGCAACGTCCACGACTGAAAAATGAAGAGGTCTGGCGTTGTACCTATTTTATCGGCAATACTATTTCTCTTGTATTCAACTACGATCAGTCCCATTCCACTAACCATATTCCTCGCTCTCGCGATCAGCAGGATATAGAATCCTGCCTTGGACTTTTCCAAGTGAAACCACGCTGGACCACTTGGAAGAGCATCCCGCAACAACAGAGAGACAAACCTGTCCGCCTCGATCAGGGGTGAGGATTAAGGGGACCTGCTCGTTGCTACTTGTCCGGCTACGAATATATGCTCGTACGTATATTCTACTTTCACTCGATAACGACGAAGCTGTAAAAACTTTGGAAATCCTGAAGCCCCTCCCCGCCTGGAGCGATGACCCGCAAGGGGGGAGGAGGATTCGCGATGGTGGCATCCGTCGAACCCCCGTTCCGTCTCGATTAGAGTGGCTTTGCGCGAGAACAAGGGCCCTATCTATTTCTTTCTGGCCCAGGAGCGGGTGCTTCAGCTCCGGGATCACAATTCCTCCCTGCCCGACAGGGAGGGCTTTGCGAGCGCGGCGCTGGGCGTTTTCCGGCGAGTCTGGGCTTCGTTCGTCCTGAACCGACCTCGGTCTATCGAGGGGACCTACGCGTACTCTAGGATGCATCCTGCTGGTTTAATTTCCGACGAGACTGCGCAGTCTCGCGGCGAGGCATTATTTCCTTACCAGGGAGACCAGACCGCGGTGCGCCAGCTTCGGCTTCAGCGACGACGGCTTGTTCTGCGCGGCCTGCGCCTGCTGGTGGCTCCTGCTCGGCGGCTGCTGGTCCCGCGCGCTCTGCTGCTTCTTCTTCAGGGACTCCTGCTTGGCGCCGCTGTGCATGCGAACGCAGCAGATGCTGTTTATTAGCGCGACAGGGCCCCGGCGAGTAGAACTGCCGAGGATTGTTGAGGAAGCTGCGAGAGGTCTGGACGGCAGTGGCGGGATAAAGGATAAAGGGATATGTTTGGCAATTTAATCAAGCTGGAGATGAGAGTGCAGGTGCGGTAAGCTGGTGTGGTGCCTTGCAGATATATACTGATGTGGAAGCGAGAGAAGTGGCTAGCTTCCCGAGTGCCACGGCAGCAAGTCAAGAGACCACGGAAGTACTCAGCGTCCGTATGTACCTACTTTTTGGACCCTGGTGGCTTAAGTAGATTTACGCGCCTTATTAGTACCTTAAGTCGCCGGGGCGTGTGAAAATCCTGAGCAAATAAGTCCACTTCGGTAACAAGGGATGAGGAAGTCACTATTTCTGCAAGGTACTATACTGCCAAGCAAGGGCGTCCGCAGACTTTTTTCCAGGGTGGGTGGTAACTTTGAGAAGCAGTCAAGTTAACGGGCGACGATTGGTTGTTTGTCGGAACCCTTCTTGTAGCGCCAATTTAATTTAAGATTTAAAATTGAAATTTAAAAATATTCTCTTCTTTAGTATAAACTTAATTAAGGTCAATTTTCAAAAATAAGGGGTGACTGCACCCCCTTGCCCCTCTCTGCGGACGCCCATGCTGTCGGAGGGAGGTGTTCGGCGAAAGCGTGGCGCGCTGTGAAAGTATTGGTAGCGTTTTGAGTGTTGAGAGGTTGAAGAAGGGCAGGGGATAGAAGTGTGAGGAGGTCGGTGATAATCAGGGTGAGTTCCGTGACTTATGTTACTCGTCAACTATTCGTTTGGTGAGAAATGGTATCAAGAAGGACGACGCTTTGAATCTTTATCGATATACGATGATCACTTTCGGCTTTTTATATCTATCTATACCTAGTGGTATATAAAAATGTTCGTGCCATGTGTGTATGTATGTTTGAAAGCGCAGAGCTCAAAAACTACAGAACCGATTTCGATGAACCATATATCATAGGAATCTTTGCTTTAACGGGACTACTACAGGCTATGCCGTTATAGAATAATTCGAAACTCCCAAGTTTTACGCAGCAGTAGTAATCAATACCGTAGCGAAGCTCCGGTATTTTGCTAGTGGAATACAAAATGATACTTGATGGAGTAGAGAGGCACGTAAATTACCTTTTGTATTAATTTTGTATTAATAATAGGATCGTATTTCGATAAAAGGGAAAGAATTTGGGACTTTTGTTTGAAGCATTTTTCATAGAAACAGTTGACGAGTAATTAAAGATCGTTAAGTTACGTGGTTTACTCCGAGTATCAAAATTTCGCACTTGTTTAATGGTCGTGTAACCGAAGAAATCGATTACTGAACAGAGAATTTGAAACAGAGTGAGCGCGACAAGATTGCAAAGGATACAAGTGATAAAAGTCAATATTAATCAATTCATTTAGTAAATAACTCACTAAATAATTAAACGAAACCAAATACTATAAGACTACCAATGCATGGATTCACGAAACAAATAAAGAATATATCTTTGAGCCACGCCATTTCCCACAATCATACCTCAATTTATTATTTTCCAAATCATCTCACTGAAAATCTATTAAGAAAAGTAGATTTATACGTCCTCTATTTGAAGAATCTTTTATTTCTGATGGCAACGCGAGGGTGCAGAATAATTAACCGAGCAAAGGGGTCTAAATAGCAGAAAAACATCATGGTTGCCGCAGTGTGAGGGAGCATCGACGTTCGCCCTAAAGAGTCCTCGTTCTACTTTGCATTCAGCGGGAGTGAAAAAAAAAATGGGGCCACGCGTCTTTTCCACGAACGTTCTTTTCTTTCTCTAAGTAATCTTAATTGCGTCGAGGGTAGTGCGCACCCCGAGACTGCATTGAAAACAAAAGAAACTGGCAGCAAATGGTTTAGCCTCGATGAAGGAGCAACTTACAAGTATCGGGTGAGATCTTCGACGTCGACGAGCATCGAATCTTGCTCCATGTGGAGATCGTCCCTTCTCAGTAGCCCTTCGACCAGCGCCTCGTTCAACGACGCGATCCTGGCGTGCAAATCGTTCGCTACTACCTGAAGCTGGGCCACGTTCAGCTCCGTCAAGAGTACTCGGGACAACCGGCGTCTATCCTCGCCTAATTGAACGCCGACCTGGGAACAACGTTCGAAAATACTTTGTCAAGCCAAGGGCCCCCTTACTTCTTCAGCATTCGAGCGTTTAATGATGCCTGAATTTGGGGGATTATTCTTGACGGTCTATTATATTCCGCTTCTTCTTTTAGTTGTCACAGACTTTGACCTCTAAATTGTTCCGTCGTACAAGTACCTTTCTGCTCGGGATAAGAGAAACGTTAATCTATTTCGATGCATTACGATTCGATTGTTCGATGAAGAACCATGACGAAGGTTCTAATAGAAAACGTTTTGTCCCCGCTTCTATTGTAGCATATCCCGATTGGGGTTGATTTGTGTACTAAGTAGGATGCAGGTTAGAGCAGCAAATTTTGAGGGAACAACAAATTTTCAGCGAAAGAAATTCGAAGATGTTCAAACCCAGGTGGCTGTGGCAACTTTAATAACAATTCGAATACTCACATGTGAGTAGCAATATTGAATTAATTTTGAAATTCTCTCGACTCTTTTCAATTAAAATGTTTGATAATATTTAAAATCTCAAAATTCGCCCCTCTATCCCGAGAAAGAATTTTAATCTCCTCCACAGTGCCGTGAAAAATAGAAGATATCGAAGTTAAACATTCTGATGAATATTTAGAAGCGGACTAAGTCTCGTTGGTTTAATTCCGTTAAACTTTACGCGAAGTAGGATATAAGAAATTGCACGAGGACCCACTTTCTCCAGGCTGGATCGCACCATCTCCGTGATGGGACTCTTTTTCAGCCTCTGCCTCTCGACCTCCATCTGCATGTGGGCCATTTCCTTGGCCTGCGCCAGGGCCATTCGCGCTTCCGTCTGTAATCTGGCTTGCCTGGCGAAGAAGTCAGCCTCGTCGATCGGTGCCGAATTCGAGCCCGACTCGAGCCTCAGAGGAGGAAGAGTGAGCACCTGTGGTCTGACTGGGATCTGCTGCTTCTGCTGCTGCTTCGAGTTCAGGGAGGTTGGGGTGGATCCAGGTGAAGCATCGTTCTCGGAGCACGGGGATTCCGTGTCAGATGGCGTTTCGTTCATGAAGCAGATCTGGAGATTCATGCCTAAACAGAGACGATACTCGTGAGAATTCTTTTTATTTAATCGTCAATTAATTCCTCTTCATCCTGGCACAGTTTCAGGGAACTCTTCGTAATGAGAGCTTACGAAGTGAAACGCGAGGTGCTTTAAACTGTACGCGTTTGGATATCGATAATTTATTTTGGAATGTTAATTTGGATCGAAATTTGACATGACATTTTTTTTATTTATGTTTGTCATTCTTTAGTGATGGATTGCAGAGAATGGCCTTTTTTATTTTCTGAGAATTTTCAAGTGTATTGTTTAAAAAGTTTATTATTTAGACACTGTGAGTTTGAACGAGGAATGACTGATATTTCGGTGTTTCTCCTTTTAGCTAACGTTCACACCACTTTAGTATCTGTATTGCAAGTTCCTTGCAATTTATATCGATTTGATACTATTTTAACAAAATCCTTTCAATTACTGGACGAAGAGCTGTTTCAGAATAAAAGTTAGGCATTCGGATTGAAAATTTAAAACCGCCAAGCGTCGGTTCAATTACGAATTACAGATCACATTAATCAATTGCACATAAATTTCAATCATTATCTCATTTACCTTAATTATATGCAAGATTCATATCAAAATCACTACCTCGACGTTGCACTTTATCCGTCACTTAGAAATTTCTATAATCCCCTCATTGCCTGATAATTTGCGACTGTGTCGTTCCAAACGCTTCGCTAAATCCACCCCACTAAACTGCTCAAAATGAAAAACGACATCATGAATCTTTTTTGTTACTCTATCATTTTGCTTTTCAGTGTCGCGAAACGTACCCCCTCTTCATTCGTTAAATAACAATCACGTTTGCAACACGATCGCGGGCAGATGTGCTGCCGAAGATGCGAGGGGAGGCATATCGCGGAGGCAGGGTGTTCGTAGTCGCGAAGGGTGCGAGTGATACTGACCGCTTTGAAGCCGCGACTGAAGGCTCGGCTTTCTTCCGCGTTCAGCGCGCAAGTCTTCGGCGTCTGGACCCATCGCTAGCCTCCTGCGAATCTCTTCGCGGTCGTTTCGTCGCTGTGGACAGACAGAGGAGGCCGTCTGAAGTGTGATTACTTGTTATACCCGGTGGGCGCGAAGCCCCCTCGGTGCTTTAATCCCCCAAAGTTTCGCGCTTCTCCTCCTCGAATTGTATCGAAATCAGGGCCGCGTGGGAGGTGAGCCCATTAATGAGATTGACAGCGTGTTTCTGGTAACGGCACTGCGTAATGCGCTGCGAATTATCAGCGGGGAGAGGTGTAATGGATTTCCCATTAATCTAAGGGCGCGTGAAACTTCTTCGCATCCTTTCAGACACCCTTTATTATCCATTACTCGGGCGAGAGCAAGGACTGGCGATTATTTTCGAAATTCTCAGAATTATAATCGAACTTCTGACGATTATTTTCGAAATTTCTTTGTACCCTTTCAACACCCCCCTTATTAGTTATTACTCGAGTAGAAAGAAGAACTGAGTATTATTTTCGAAATCTCGACGACTACGTATTACGAAAACAGAAACACCAAGAAAAAGTAGGTTTATTGGGATAGGACCGAGAAGAGGTCGATTCCACGCGTCAAGTTTATAGCTGATCAGTTTCAGAAATAGGTTTGACTCTGTAATTTCTAGGAACATGCTGTGTATACATTATAAACTACATTATGTATTTCGTCTCATGGGTAACTGCTAAAAAAAAAACTGTTCTGTGTGGACAGAAGTATGTATTCGATACTTTTACTCTCTGAATCCAAGTAGGTACTTACGTTTCAATCGTATATCCTGCCCTATTCACTTCATCATAATAGCTACATTACTATATCGACACTCCTTTAGATGAAAATATGTGAAAGTGTAAAGAATCACAGTAAAAACATTACTGTCAGCCCACTTACGGGGGAACGGCAGATACGTTGACGAATATGTAGCGTGACAGATTTAACGAAAGCAGACATAAATGGCCAGACGTTCCGAATACATAATGCTACTACATACTCAGACCACCGAACTTAATCTACTCTATAATTCATACAGTTTTTCCACTCAATAACACTAGACCTACCAAGCAAGACTGGTTTTAAATTTAGTAATAATTTTACCATTTTTAAGTATGAAAAAAGTGTATTTTCAAGTAGTATAAATATTGAAAATTAAGAAAATATATGAATAAAGGTTTATTTTCCTTGCATAACGTATTTCATAAATAACCAGTCACTTCGACTGGTTTGGTAGAAATAGGTCTACAATATTTATATTGTCGGTAGTTCTAGTGTTAAATCAGCTTATAGGATTCCACTCGAAATTATAAAAGAAAGACTCAAAAATTCGACATTTCGAATGCTAAACGAAATTCAAAATGTTGGGCTGAAATGTTCTTTCAGCTAGCGTTCCTTAAATCGTAATTTCGGGTCTTATCGCGGCTGCGGTTGCTGAAAATTCTTAGGACGGCCATACGATTGCCAGAAGTCACACCTGAAGAGTTTCATCTGGATCTCCTCGTACGACTCTATCAAATCGAGCGACAAGATCTTCCCTTTCAGCCTCCTTCGTTTCGTCGGATTTCTGGAGCGATGCGATCGTCCCGTCTGACTTCGGCTGTTCCTTGACGGGCTCTTTATCGTCGTCCTGATGCCCCAGAAATGAAAGCCGGCTCGGCTCGGTAATCGATTACAGGGCATCGACGGGATATGTGACTTTCGACTACGCGAATGGCGACGGAGATTTTCAGTTAAGAAACGTGGCGAAGTTGCCCCCGAAGCATCTCGGAGTTCAATTTCTCTTTAGCGAGAACTTTACTCGTTTATTTAGCAGAATCGTAGGGTTGATTAATTTTTGCCATTTTTTCAACGTAATTTGAAGAAAAAGTCTTCGGCCGTAGAATTTTGGAAATGCCCCTTTCTCTTTTAACGGCTTCCATTTTTTTTTTTGTGTAAGTAGGGTAACTTTTTAATGAAATATCCTCGGCATTAAGTTTATAGAAGTTCTTAGGTAAATTCCACCAAGATTCCCGAACATCCCGGTATTGAAATTCCACTATTCACTATATTCAAAGCTAATGATTTCCCTCTGTAAACTGAAATCGACTGGGCCAGTCGAGTGGAATGAATTCATTGGCCCGCGAAGGTGAAGTTCAATATGTCAAACGCAGTCTCGACCACGGGGATTAACGGCATTCAGAATTTCCCTTTGAAAATGATTTGACCGTTGCCATTTCTGCAAGTTCGTGACATATCGAGAAATTTCTTTTACACGCAGATTTTTAGATTTTATAAATAATCGTGTTGCAAAGGCAAATTGCACTGAAATAGTTTTAAAATTTTTTAAACACTTTTGGGACACTATTAACGAAATAATTATAATGACAGATTAGACATTTTTGCACGGAACATCAGTGTGTTTAGGTCTGAGCTGCTTAGAGTCCATGGCAGGATATGATAATTTCTATTTGAAGTTTACTTGTCCAGTTACCTACTCAATTCTTGATCTTGGTATATTCTTGTTATCGGGTAATTTTTATTTGGTTTCTGGTGTTTTTGTGGCTTATAATCTTGTGTGCCGTAATGTATTTCGTTTATTTTTATATTATAAACAATCGGGTTTACCAGTAAAAAGGAATAAATAAATCTGCAATTAACTAAATATACTGTTAATAATAATATTACTACGAAGAAAAATGTAGAAGAAGTTTTCGAACATTGTTAATTGAATTTTCAAATTCACTTTTTTTTTAGGAATTAGCTCCACGCGAATGCGAAAATTAACTCCCGGGCACTTGCAGGCCCACGACCTATTTTCACCCTTCGATGCATCGAATCGTGTGGGTCGTCAACCTTCCATGTGATGACAACAAGCACAGCTGGCCCTTTTTTCTTTGTATAGAAATACTGGGTCTTCCATTGTGGTTGGTACTGATAAAAAAAGGATTGCGTCACTTTTGACGTAATATATCGCGAAGAGAAAGAGGCATTCTGTTAATTTATTAATTGCTAATTAATTGATATTCCGAGGCCCTTCTAAAATGGAAAAAACACTGCAAGTGCCAAAAATCAAATTCTATACTATAGTACATAGATGGGCAAAATTTTCATTTTTTTATATTTTATAACTCCAGTTAACTTTATTCGACACATGATGAATATTTTCAAATAAATTTTATTGTTTTAGTTTTGGCACATACAGAAGACATTCTATAAGGATTTTTCAATTACTGTGAAAAGTTGAAAGAGCCTTACAAGAACGTATTCAACGATGGGAGCACCGTTTTGAATTTTAAATTTATGAATGCTTCATGTGAGGGTAAAGTTGAGGCAGACGCGGAATAACTTCTCCGTTGCCATTCATCGTCTCGATGTTGAAAGATTACTCTTACACAATCGGAGTCATCGTAAGTAAAGGTGTAAAGGTCTGTCACGAAAGGTGAGTCCTTTTTGTAATGCTTCCTCGCCTTGCTACTGCTACCCATATTTTCAGTATTCGCTCTACTTCCCCCAAGTTTTTAGGCACTCGACGGCTTCCTCGATTGTTTCTGTCCTCGAAACAGCGCGCACTTTCCCTTCACTTCATTTGCACAATCTCTTCTTTCTCTGGGCACACTTAACAGCCGAGATTTCTTCGAGAAACCAGCAGTCGCTCATCGTGACAGCGGTAAAAAGTCAACGCGTTGGAAACGATCCGAGAAAAACCACAAAGCGATAATAATATATATCGTTTAAGTGTATATCCAGCTGTTAAAGCGTTCGAAGATATCGCGGTACAAGTTTTCGAATGATTTCTTCTTCGCGGCACGACGCGGTCGAACAAGCCTGCAGACTGGGTTTATCTTCCACGATCCACTTTCTTTTTTATTTACCGCGCGATGTTGGACGGAGGCTCCAAAACGGGCGATACGAGTCACACGCGTAGAAACTGCTCTTCATTCGTTTCGTACCATGCCGAGGAAAGCAGATGGAGAGCAGAGATCTTCGACATGGAGTTCTTGATCGCGATACAGTATTGACTTCTTCGGTTCTGTACACAATCGAAAAAAGTGCGCGCATTCATTCGTCGCGCCAAAGAGCCCGCACGTTTGTGTTACTTTCATTAATGAGAAACACGCGGAAGACGCGAGCCAAGCGGAAGTATGAATTAACTGCTTCGTAATGAGATATCGTTCGAAGGAATAGGTATTACAGTTTCTTGCGGCCTTTAATCTTCAGTTTCGAAGTGCACTCGATTATTATTATTATTCTTTTGTGGCTTCTATTATTATTTCTTTTGCGTAAATGTTTCATTTATAAGAGGCAACTTCGAGGGTCTTGAGCGATATGTTGTCAAGGTCGTCATTCGGGACAACATTTCCCTCTAAACTTTTTCGCGCTCGACCTCAGTTTCTGAGATAAGTTTAAAGGGAAATGTTCAGAATGACGACCTTGACAACATATATCAAGGTCATTGACCTCGGAGATGCCTCCCCTAAAGTAAACATTTACCTTATCGCCCCCACACATTGACGACTATAGTGCAAACATTACCACAGCACGTTTCAAGTACATACACCTTAATTACTACAAAAGAAAATACCCTTCTAATCGCCACAGAAGTACGTTTCAGGCTTGGCACCCCAAAAACGTACTTTAAACGACCGGGATCCTCAAAGACACTCCCCCACAAAAAGAAACAGCAAATCGCTGCATACGATCCACGACACTACAAGGTTGCTCGATCTCTACGCTATCACGCTGTGCATATCGACGCCGCCTCTGATCCTGATCAGCCTGACCGCAACGCTAACAAAACATGGATTCGCAAATAATGAACGCGGCTCGCATCCGGAAGCCGCAGGGTATTATATTGCCACGGTGTTCCTTCAAGTGAAACTGTAGTCTGCAGAATCGATCCTATTCCAAGTTCCCAAGCGGTCGCTCAAAGTTCAACCAGGATCCAACGAAGGCTTCTTTAATCGATCCACGGGGATGGGCGTTTCTTAATTCGAGGAGCACCGTTCCGCGATTTCGACGTTGACTTTCCCCCCACGTCCCCGTGACAGGGCACGCCGGAAGTGCAGCGGGATCGCTCGCGTTTCTCGCGACGGAAGACTCGCGCGAGTCGCGGACAACACGAGACTGGCGTAAAGCGAGTCAAGTGAGCGGCAAACCGCGATCTTCCGGCTAGGCTCGCTGCCCGAAGGAGGTGGTGGAGAGTCTGGCGTCTACGGAGGCTGGGCTAGCTCTCCGCTTTTCACAGGCCCCGGTGAAAGTGGTTGCCTTCGTTTGATGCCGAGGCTCTGTGTTCGCGGACGGCAGGATTTGTTAGCCAGTGCCGGCAGTGGGTATGCTTCGAAGCGCATCGATACAAATTGCTCGGTACTTGTCGACGCTCTATCTATCGCTGTTGCGATCCACAACTTCGCGATTTCCATCTATTAACGCCCGTGAACTTGGCTAATCGATCTCATTTCGTATTTAACGGGGATTAAATTGTAGCGTTGGAATACAGAGTGCTCATAGCTTTGTTAGACTTTCTTTTTGTGAAATCGATCTCGACTGTGAAATCAATTAATATGTAAGTTCGGGACCACTGTAGCTGTTTTCTAATTACAAGATCCAAGTGTGAAGGTTTTGGAAATTTGAAGATCAGTAGCGCACTCAGAGGAGAATAAGCTCCCCCCCCCCCTTCCCAAAGAAGGTCTTTGTGAAAAGAAAAGAAGACTGGAATTTATCCTTTAAATAAATTTTTATAATCACCTAAATTTGCATTAAAAATATTTTTAATCCCTCAACTCGGCTCCGCTAAGATTAAATCCTGAATGCGTCACTGAAGAAGATTAACACTGAACGTAAGTTTGCTTCAGATAATTTTTTCATGCCACGTGGTGCAAGAAATTTTTGAATCTTTGATTACCATTTATGGTCACAGGATGAACATTGATTTTAAATGGGTAGATCGCGGGTTCACTTCCTCTGAGGCTCATCTTCGAATTGCTGCGGTTCAAGATGGCGTATAACTCGCAAACCGTTTCACTTGGCTGCTCATGCGAATCTCTTGACCTACGGCTGCTTCGACTATTAAGGAGCAACGTTATCTCGAGATACTTTATCTCGAGACGTATATAACTGTACCCTTTTAGAAGTGGATCACAAGTGAAGAAAATCCTTGTGTGCATTTAACCTCCGGCACTTTCACGTTAATTACCCTCCGCGCATAAAATTAATGTCGCTATAGCCCCGCACAGATTTTCTCATGCAACAATTGAGCCTCTCGCGAGGCAGACTGATAAATTCCATGAGAAAATCGGCAAATCAAGCACTAACCATGTTCTGGGATTCCAACATTGAGAAACTTGCAGAAAGTGCGGTTAATTAGTTTAGCTCCTCAACGACTCAATTAAGATACACGTACCTGTCGCTTAAAATGGAAATACCAAACAATTTTTCAAAAACCTCATCTAATATACTGTGGGATCAGGAACCCCCATAAGGGGTCGTCCTTAAATTAGATTTTCAAGGTGAAAACTTGTTTGTCATACTTTTTCAATATTTTCCCCTAATTCTGCAACACCTTAGCTTTAACTTCGAAACAGATTCATCTCTCTATCTTACTTCTATGAAAGGTTCTACCATTTAGACAGAAAAAAGTGCAGTTTGTCCCACTGTGCGGCTTTGGTGGAGTTGGGTAGGCGGCAGGCCAGTACGCAGTGGATCCGAAGATCGTGGCTTCGAGTCCCATCGACACGTAGGAAAATTACAAAACCTGTTCCTATAATAATAGAGAATAAATTTTCATCGTCTTAATAGCGTTCAATTGCAAAGTTGCGCTTGACTCGCAATAAGCTTTCCCTCGACAGAACTGAAATAAAAGCCTCCCTTCGATACAATCCATCAGAATGGTCCACAAACTATGTAATTGCCAACTCGCGAAAGGAAGGAACCCCCAGTCAGCAGCACGCTGGAAAATACTCCAAACCGATCGTGGACACGAGAAATCGGTGGGAAACACTCGGTTATCGATCTCTCTACGTTATCAGACGAGGCCTCTCGAAATCTTACGTGTCGTGATACGCGGCGCTATATCCGACAGTTGCATTGAATGCATTGGATCGGCTTCGTGCCGGCATCCGTTTCCTGCTCCCCCATTTCCATACAATGGACACATCGCGCCGACGAATATAGATCGTCTGCGGATTTAATGAGACTCTCGCTATCGGGACCCCGAAACGGGGTCGTAAACCTCGTCGACCTTATTTTCCGCGTGAATAATCCAGAAAATCCTCGCGCGAAACATCTGGTCGAAATTACGGCCCATCCTCCTCTTCGCTGCTCGCGGCGAAAACGGCGTAGAAATTAAAATCTCGAAAGCGAGTTCGAAGCATCTGCCTGCTCTCCACTTCACCCTGGCAGAAGTGGATTAAACGAGCTCTTCGATCCGTTATTCGAGGAACGGGTCTAATTGCGGCAGAACTCGAAACTCCGAATCGGCCGCCATTTACACAAACGGCCTTGCGAATTAATTGGGTTAATTCGAACTCGAAGAATGCTCCCGCGGCAAGTTCGCGAGAGGGTGCTCGTGCTATTAGATGATAGGAAACGGTTTTTGTTTGCGCGCGTATTAGTTTCGTGTTCGATTAAGAAGGAGTCAATTTTGTGGCTTTAGGAGCGGTTTCGGTAGGTGCTTCGGTATGTTTTTTTTGTGTTAACACGAGCACGATTGACTGGGTGCTTTGAATTGGGATTCGTTGTTCTTGAGAATTGAAAATTAATGGAATTGGTGCAGGATTTCTTACGAATTTTTATATCTTCGTTTCTTGTGTTTGTTTATATTGTTCCTACTGCTGTAAATCTGCAAAATATATGTTCAAAGAATTCAGCGAATCCAGAAATCTGCAGAAATCCCTTCGATCCATTGATTTAAAAAGGGGTTGGACCACCTTGGCCAGGTCAAGAAAAACCGCATCTTTGGACATTTATTTCCAAGTGACAAAAACACTTTTTCCGATTAAATTTTTTTCATAAATATAAAGACATCTTTGAATAACATATACAATTTTTTCAAAGTTCTGTTTAAAAACAAATATGGTGGTGCACGTTATTTCTGATGAACATATTTTTGAAAGAAAATTGTAAACAATAGAATACTAAATAAAACTAAGTTGTCTATCGCCCCAATGTTCACTTTTTTCGAGTGGTTAAAAAATAACAAAATACCTACAGTTTGAAGCAAAAAGCTCAGTTTCGTGCGTACAAAAATCAACAATCAAAGTCAGGTAAAACCTAAAATATTGATTACAATTTTAATCGGACCTAGTATTTATGTGATTTAGAAATGAATTCCCAAAGATGCGATATTTCTTGACCTGGCCAAGGTGGCCAAATTTCCCAAGTTAATTCGATCGTTCGTTCCCTTTCTCCATACAGTCCCTCCCAAATTATTTCCCAAAATCCAATCGCATATCTTCATATTAAAGTCCTGCAATGATCGGGTAATGCCAAAGCAGGGTTCAAAAAGCAAAAGCAAGGTAGTATCTTGCAGAATTCGTGGTCCTTCTGACATCACATCTAACAAACCTGCGTGTGGCCGTGCTGTACACGCATTCGCTCTAATTAAAATTACGCAACGAGCTTTCTGGCCTCTTAGGCACATACGTATTTTTCACCGCGGATCGATGTGGCCGCCTGTTATCTCCGCGCAACTGCCCACCGCATCCTCCGCCGCTTTATTTAGACGAATCGAGTCAGAGTTTATCAGGCATGCAACATTTATGATTACGAGCCGGCGTACACGTAGATCCCGGCCTTCGACGAGAGCGATTCAATCTCGTCGCGTGTGAGTGTTCATTCAGTTTTATCGCACCGTTTCTATCCGCGGGAACATCGACCAGGTCCGTTTTTCTCTAGCGCGTACGCCGTCGCTGATTATGCCACCTTCTCCATACGAGTGCCGTGCGATTATGTACGTTTCCCACCTCCTATTTATCCGCTGCTTGTTTCCGCGTGTATTCCTATTCGCTCGGCGATAAAGCTTATCTGAGCGACGTTCCATGAATATTCATCGACCCATCGGAGGGCAAGAGCGAGGAAAATTTCGAACTGGCGGTGGCTTTTTAAAGTAACTCGATTTCTTTCTTCGAGTCGAGTGAAATGGAGGATTCAGCCTTGTGTTACTTCTTTTTACATATCTGGACCCCAGAGCTAGAGTGTATTAAATCCACTTTTTTGAAAAAGAGGGAAAAAATTTATACGGGAAACATGCGAAATGAAATTTCTTTAAAAAGATGGACTAAATAGCTCTGCGGGTCCTGACATGTATTCTTTTTTGTCGTAGTTAAAAGTGAAAGAGGAATGTATGTTGTGCATATGAAATTTTGGTGGGGTAAATTTTTAACGATTTTTAATAACGAGTTCTGTTAATAACGACCTATTGCTTAATTTCCTAGCCCTGTTCCAGTTATACCATTAATAGAAAAATATCTAACTGCACTGACATTGTTTCTTTTTATAACAAGTTTAAAGTAATTAACACAGTTGGTTAAATGTGAAAATTGAGTCAAGAATCAATGAATCTCCAATGAATATCGTTTCTCAGGTTGCGTGCTGCACGCCCACAAAACGCGTCTTTAAATACTGCTATGCAAATATCGCGCAGTTCTATGCGAATAAATATCACGTAATTAACATACCCTGTGTCAAAGTGAAAGGCTGGACGCCGTTCCTCGGCGTGTAAAACGAGAAACCAATTTCTACGCACGAAGCTTTCCTTGCTTTCAGCTCGCTCGTCCCAGACGTTTCTCAAAATCGTGGCAAAAACATTGCGAAGCGGTCTATCATGCAATTATACGGGAACAGTCTCCACTCACCCGTCGTTCCTCTTCGCGGGCAGCTCTCAAGTGAGACTCGATCGCGTCCAAGTCGATCTTTGGCATTGCCGTTTCGATATTGTAGACGTCGAAGCCGCCTTCAAAGAAACAAGATTATATAGGTAAGTTTATCGAACTGGCAATAAATTAATTTCTCTCTCTCTCAGTTCCACCCTTTATTTATCACTTCACATCCTTATTTATCAATTCTTCTGTTTTAAATTAAATATTCTTCTGAAGTGATTTTCCACGAATTTTAGATTAAGTTTAAAATTCAAGAGTTTGGAATTCTTTCATTTTTCCGCTCTTCTCTTGTACATCACAATTCGAAATGAAATATTCTTCTGAAGTTGAAGCTACTAAGCTCTCCAGGAATTTTAAGCAAAATTTGAAGTCGAATAATTTGGACTGTTGAAACTTTTAGAGTGAAATCCGAGTAACCGCGGCCAGCACAAGAGAATACTAGGGAATGAGAGGCGTAAATGGCAGCCATGGTGAAAGAAACGTGTCATGTATAATAGATACGTCGAGGTGCCTTTATTGTCCCAGAGATTACGCTAATCGTGTAGGCTTGCTCGACGGTGCACGTGAAAAACGGGGAGCAAGTTTGACCAAGATTACGCGTTCCCCAGTTACGCTGGGATCGAGGTTCACGCGTTGCAGTCACACGCGCCTTATTGTTTTCTATGCTCTTGCACCGTAAAATTTCACTTCTCTTGAGCAACAGTGAATTAAACTCAGCCGCGTTTCCGTGACATTAAGTGGGATCCAGAGTAGACACTTCCGTTTCCACTCGCAGAAGATGTTACAAGCGCAACGAGGGCGCATCGAAACTGCTCGACGTAACTTCTCAACTTCGGCCAACTACATCTTCTAAACAGTCTGAATTTCTTCTCTACCCATCAGGACTTAAAAACTTTCTAATATACATTTCTGTCGAAAATGAAGAATTTCTTTTTCAATTAATTACAAATAAATAAATTGAAGCTGGGACTTGTTCTTTGATACAATGTTTATTCACATCATAAACTTAAAAAAAAACATGCTTGTCAGCATATACTTTCCACTAATATTTTGACTAAACAAACATGTTTCTTTAAAGCTTATGATGTTAATATACGCCGCGTCAAAGAACAAGTCTCAGCATCAATTTATTTCTTTGTAATTAAATGAAAAAGAAATGCTTCATCTTTGAGAGAAACCTAGTATCCTTAAGAAAGCCAAGACAATTCCATCCCAGCACCGAAAGGACCAAGGAACTCCAAATAAAAAGGAGCGATCCGACCCACCTGGCCCGTTGTCAGCGTCAGCCCTCCTCTTGTCAGGGCGCCTCTGCACGTTCGACATCCTCAGCTGTTGCTGTTGTTGTTGCTGCTGCTGTCTCCTCTTCGCCTGGTTCCTGGCCATCTTCTCCTTCTTCCTGCTGTCCGCGCTCGATGCGTCCGGCAGCTCGCGATCCAGCAGCTTGTTCGTGTCCTCGATGCCGTCTTTCATCATCATGCTCATGGCGGAGGAGGACCGCGAGGATGAGTGAATAGGACGGTCCAGCGCCTCCATAGCGACCACGTCCGGCACCGGTTGCACGTACTTCTCGAGGTCGACCCCGATGTCGCGGCCGATGCTCGAGAGCAGGTCGATCTCTTCGAGCTTCGTGTACGTGGGCTGCTCCTCCGGAGAGCTGTCGGTGTCGGTGTTGCTCTCCGAGTCGTCGTCGGCCGAGCCGTTCGACGCGACGGTCTGACGGTTGCCTATTTTGGAACGGGCCTGGCGAGGCAACTCCTTTGCCTCGCGTATCAGGTCGATGTGCTCCACTACGATATCCTCCGTCTGAAAAACGAGAATGCTCGTCAGCCCCTTGCTTCTCGTGGCCGGTGCAAGAACACGGAATAGGAAACGTACGGAGAGACTATCGGAGCTGGAGGCTCTTGTGTATTTTTTTTAATTTGTAAATTTTCGGGTGGTCTTGTATTAACCCTTTTATAATTCTACGATTGGGGTGGATACTGATTTTGGTACAGGCAGACGTATGGAATTTGAAATCAGAAATTTGAAATTTGAAATTGGAAGTTTGAAATTCGAAATGTGAAATCAGAAATTTTAAATTTCAAATCTGAAATTTTAAACGCGGTTACTTTTGTTCAAGGTTGTTTTTATAAGGAACGGTGCTTATATAACAAATAAACTGTTTAACGTTCATGCGTGGTGGCCATCGTAACGTTAATGGTAAAATGGTATATTTGATAATTGAAGTTCATTTGGAGCTCGAGGTTGATTTGTATGCTTGCTAGCTGCCGTTCAGTTAGTAAGCGAAGGTAAGACCGTATTAAGGATTCAGGAAATTATGATTAGCGTTGCCTTGTAACTAAACGACGCACGTGAAACAGTCAAGTGTTGCGTCGTTTTAAAACGAGGAACGTGGCGTGAACGCTGCTCGACACATTAATGTGGTCTGCGCGGGTGTGCGTGCCGCGTGCAGTCCCCCGTAACTGTGGCACGAACGATATAAAGTAAATTCTCATTAATCCCCATTATCCCTGCTCCACCACAACCAGAACTCCCATACCACTCGCTTTTTAATCTCTGCGGAAATATTGCGACAATTAAACACCCTTAAGACCCATCGTCGACTACTTCAAACCCGTAAAAGCGAATAAAAACTCCTTTCACGAGCAGTTAACGATCAACTTATCGATTAACCCACCACGGTCACACCTTCTTATAATCATAATTATTTTTCAGTTACCATTTTCGTATTTTTGAATCTTTTAACTTTTCAGTGATAATTGTACATTCGTTTACAAATTGCACAGTTCTTTTCTAGAAATGTAAATTTTGATATGTTGAAATTTGTATTTAAAAAAATAGTTGTGGATAAAAGCGATTTCTTTAATTATTGAAACTTAACAAGTTGTTAAATCTTATTATTAGGCTCTAAAAATTTAGTGACCCCGAAGGGTTAAGGGAGGAATCGTATTTCATGGGCTAAAAATCTGCAATTTCTTCAAAGATTGGTAAGAACCTGGTCGAAATTTCAGATGAATCGAACCGCTAGTTCCTTAAAAAAAATCCCATGCTATATTTTCAGCCCCAAAAAATAGGATTCCCTGTTAAAGCAAGCCCTAATAGCGCTCTAATAACTCATCCCAGAGACCGAACCTGATTGAATTACGTGTGTCTCGTTTCCAGTAAACATCATCCGCATCGCACATGTGTTGCCTGCCATAAAAATCAATTTTAACAGCGTCTAATTTTGACAATTTTTCAGATGAATTAAAACCTGTCAAACAGAGATTAACGAGAATTCACTGTACATGGTCCATGTGACACTTGCAAGCACCCACTACGCGGAAGACTGACTGCACGCTGATGCACTGGCGCGCGCAATGGACCGATGCGTTTGCCAGTTACGTTCCTCGATTTTCCTACAACTCGACCGCTTCGCATGTAGAACAGAACTGGAGATTCAGCTCGAGTATAAAATGGACAGCACGCATCGTTACCCAACGACTACGCCAGTCCGCTCCGTTCGTTTCGTAGCAGAGGCATGACCGACGTCCCGGGACCTACCTCGCCGACTTCGCTGGTCTTGCCAGAGTCCGGTATCTCCTCGATTTCCGGAAACTGGAGGGTCTCCTTCACGCTGGTGGACAGCTCGACGATCTCCACCTCGACCGGCACCTCCCTTTCTTGCTTCTTCTCCAACACCGCCTCGGAGAGCTCCGGCGCAGCCTCGGCGACCGTGTCGGCCAGCGCCTCCTCGAGCTCCAGCACCGTCAGATGCGCCTCCGCCTCGACGACGCCGGTGATGATCTCCGGTTCCGGCGAGAGAAAGCCGAGCGACGGCTTTTCCTCCGTCCTCAAGTCCTCCACGCTCTTCACGTAGTTTATGCACTTCTCCGACGGCGGCACCACCGACTCGTACAAAGATGTTACGGTCTGGAAACAGACGTTCCGCCGATCATTAGTCTCTCGCGGCCTTTACGAGGCTGGTTAATCGAGGGGATTGGAGCGCTGCTGGCGACGTTCCACCGATCATTCCTCGTATCGTTACAGACTTCGCGAAAGAACGTGGCCGTTGATTGTTGGGTTTTTATTCAATTGACAAGGGAAGATCCCCTAGTCGGAAAGTTAAACACAATTCTGAAGCTTTGGGGATACGCGGAGGATATATAATTACGTTATCTTTTTTGCTGTCCAAATTGAGGAATTGAAATGGTAAACGATGTAAGTGCCAAAGACTAAGAAATAATGCTTTTTGTTTCAGAGCCAGTGCTATCGATTCCTATTTTCTGATTGAACTGCGAGTTGAACGTACTTCAACTTTGGCTGAATTAATTTCAGAGCACGAATTAATCAACTCGAATGAATTGGGACACGATTATTCTTCTATTAAGGAGTATTTTGGGATTCGAAGATATTTTCGTCGGAGACAATTGAAACGACGAGTATTGGCTCCCATAATAAGCGTTGACGCAATTGATTTTTGGTTCTTACTGTCGAGCTGAGAGTTTAATATGCTCCATTGTAGACTGAGCTAATCTGATCGTCGAAATAATTCGAATAGCGGATACAGAAATAGGGACGCAATTATTTTTCTATCGAGAAGTATTTTCGGATACTATTTTTGGTCATCCGCGACAAAAGCAGAGCTGTAATAAAACTGGAGCTATGTTTAAAGATGTTTCGTATCCTTAACGTGCAAATCCACGATGAGACAAAAATAAGGTCTTACAAGAGACTTTAATTTCATTATTTTATTTTTTAATTATTTTGTCAGTAGTTTGACGAAACGAGACTCTCGTGCCACAAGTTTCGTCATATATTTTCAAAAATCTCTCGCGGCTATTTCCACTATTTACATATAGTTGTAGCTGAGAGTTTTGCGTCAAGATAGAAAAGTCTCGTGTAAAATCTCATAGTGGATTAGCACCTTTAGCCTGTCGTGCATACATCAGTATCACAAGTTTTATCTGAACGTGATTTTCAATCGATCACACCGATACTTTCTTTAAACACAGTAGGGCCATTATCTAAACTCAAACTGTTTGCATACAAGAGCTTACAGATAACATAACACTCTCTTCTCTATCTTTCAAACAGTGAAACTGAACCACAAGCCTCTCACTCGAAATTCCTTCTACTCCTCGTAAATCCTCTCAAATTCTTTCCACATGTTCGCTCATCAACAGCCAATTAAAAAAACAATACCCAGTTGCCAAAAACTCAAATGGCGCTCCATCTTCAAAATCAACCTTCCCTGTCCACCAAGCCCTCGCAAATTGAACCAGAAAACAAAATCCACTTCCTCTGTTCCGAAAACGTCCCCGCTCACCTGTATATTAAATTTCGGTTTTTCGTAGAAGATTTTCCTCTCGTTCTTCTGCCCGCAGAGATGGTTGATACTGTCCTCGATGTTATTGTTGTACTCGTTGTCGTTCTCGACTGGCCGCGAGTCGATCTCGTTGAACCTGGTGTAATCGGGGCAGCTCTCGTCCTCCGTCAGGTCCGTGTCCGATAAGAGTGACGGCGCCAGGTGCTGGAAACCCGGATAGTTGGGGTTGACGATGCCGCGGCAACCCGCCGGAAGATTTCCCTCCTCGGACCAGTCGGACCACTCGGACGGCGTGAGCTCGTGGGACGAGTCTTCGTAAGAGGAGTTACGCCCTGCGGAATTTCATGCCGCTTGCACATTGCCGGAATAGTGAATAATCGGGCGCAGTAACGCGGCACTGACTCATCCTGCGTCTAGGTCTGGGGGATACGATGATCGAACCGTTTGATTAAACTGCACGGACAGTGGACGCTTCCACGTAGCCCGGGACAGTCAATTAACACGCTGATGCGATGGTGACTAATTTTTAGGGGTAGAGATAGATGGGCTGGTCGGAAGAAAGAAGGATTTAGGAACGAGACACTCGAGTGATCTTGAAATGAATTGTAAATTTTGCAGGTCAAGAGGAAGCCTGTTGGGTGCCTCGCGAGGCCCTATGGGTCTAACTTCGAAGCTTTTCTATTAATAATAGTTTGGAGGATCGGAGATTATGATAAAGTGCCTATTAGTTACAGTTATTTAGAGGACTCAGCGCACTCAGCCAATCAGTGTAAGTCCAACTTCCCCTGAAAATCAGTTACGTGGTTCAAAAACCTCTTTATTGTTAAAACCTTCAGTTGATAAATCGATTCAGTCGCTACTTTCATACGTAAGTAACAAATTCACCGCGGAATGACACGGCGAAATTATTCAGAGGACAAACAGTATAAATGTCGATTTTAATGCTAAGGGACTTACGCTGATTGGCTTCGGAGCCCTCCATTTAAAACATTGCATAGTTTAAAAATCTACTTCTATTGCACATCTCTGCCTATTTGTTCAACAAATACGCTTAATGTTGGCGTGTTGGCGATGAACTATGTGTGCCAGGACCCTGTGCGTCAAGTCGTAAAAGTTCCGGTTAATGTCAAGGGCAGGTTCGTTGAAAATACCGAGGTTCGTGACTTTTATAACACTGACCGTGTTTCGCTGATATTTTACAATTGCGCCTATAATCGATTGCTTTCAATTGTGCACGGCGTCAACTTCATTCCCCGCAATCTTCTTATTAAGGCGGAATCGTACATTCGGCGAGTGTTCGTCAATCGGCGAGCAACTACATGCGTGGATCTAGAGACGTAAGCAAACGTTCCCTGTCTCGAGTCGAAACGAAGCGCACAGCGTGGAGATACACTCGAATAATTTGGCGAACAGTTTTGTCGAATACCGAATATTAAACATAATTTAATAGGAAGGGCCCTTTTTTCATTTTCACTGTTTCGACCAGGGTGATCTTTAAACACAAGGGCTTGAGATCATTTTAATAGCAATTAGCTTTCTTTTCATGTGGCAAATTAGCAACAACTCGGGAAGGAGGTAAAAAATCGCCAAAATTACCGTTACGTAATTTAAAAACGGCCCCCTTGAGGGTGGCAAATCTCCAAATCCTATCTTCCGTGGCACAAATGAACTTTACCTTCGTAGTCAGCCAAGCTCTCGATGGAGCTGCTCCTGCGAATCCTGGGTATGGACAGATTGTTGTTCAAGTTGCCGGCGTCGTTGATCGAGCTATCGATGTGCACGTTGTCGCGCGTGATGGCCAGCGAGGACCACGTGGTGGTGTCCTCGGCGACGCGGAAGTCCTCGGCGTCGTCGACGGCGAAGTCGCCGGAGGACGGGCTCCTGGTGACCGGGCCGTTGGTCGACGAGGTGTCGTTCCGGTTACCGATCCCCTCTGTGATCGGCTGGCTATGCTCGCTCCTATGAAGCTGACTGCGAGCGAGACAGAGAAATGAGTCCAAACGGATCGATGCGTCCCGTTAGCCGCGGCCCCCTTGCGATCCGCGGCGATGCAAATATAGGCGGGCACACCTACGTAAGAGGTCTGCGAGACGAGACTCCGCTCGCCCATCGGGGAACCCTTGCATTCCTGCGAGGAGAAAAATCGCGACCACGAGGGACCGATTCGTTGTCCGTGTCAACCATTCCCTTCAACCGCGGTCCTTTTGGTGGGTGCTTCTTTTTGTTATTGATTTTACATAACACTTTGCGCTCCAATGTGTGGATAGATCCGCGTGTCGATCGAGCAGAGGTATTTTTGATCGTTGGGGTAATTACGGTTAATCACAGGCTTGCTCACATCAGAGATCGGTAGAATTTTTATTTAAATGAAAACTTTGAATAACGAATAAAAGTTTAAAAAAAATGTTTCGTCATGTGTCAAATAAAGTTAGAGTTAAAGTTAAAGTTCAAATTAAAGTTAAAGATAAAGTTACAAGTTGAAGTTAAAATAAAGTTGAAAACTTTATACGGCGCTGAAGTTGAAACCCTCGACGAATAAAAATAAACTTTATTCGTCGAATAATCTAAAGTTAAAGGAACTTTTATTCGATCCGTTATTTAAATAATATTTTATATAGTTAATTCCCAACTTTGGCTGTATTGCTTCTGTGGGTTGGGAGTTTTATAGTTTTTGTAAAGTGTAACAATTTGAGTGGCATCGATAGATTTGCAATTTGTGCACGGTTCCGCCGTGTTTCTCAGTTGGTATGTTCTGCAGGATGTGGTTGGCTCGAAGGTATATTTTTCGAAACCTTGCGCCGCTCAAAATGTTAATGAATTTGAATTTCGATGTACGCGAAAGGCACCGTTGGAGCGCAAAGTGTTAAATCTGGTTATTACCCAATGTTTTTAATACTCTGTACTAGGTTCCTTCGTTTTATTTTTCGAGGAAGAAGAACGTTTGGAGAGTAGCATATTAAAGGGGTATATTGAAGCATGGATGCTTGAAATTTCAGATGTGAGACATCTATCTTCGATTTCTGATGGCAGAGGAATCTTTGAATGATAATATTAAAGTAACTTAAAATATTAATACCTCGGATCTCGAATCTTTTTCTCCTTCTAATTGGAAGTTATAAATACAGAACGGTACCACATCTTTTAATGAGAAGGAATATTTCAGAAGTACTGTTGAATTACTCTAATGGTATATTGATGTACAAGATCGTAGTCTTTACATTTCTCATTAAAATGATTCAATTACTCTGTAATCATATGTATAAGATATACCGGCACACATTTCCTTAAGAGTTTTCAAGGAACTAAAGACTTCCAAGGTAATATCACATTAATATGAAGCACCGATCTCCCAATTTGCAGACCTCATTTTTTAACACATTCAAATATGCAAAAGATTCAGATTTCAAAATTCCTAAATGTCCCCAAGATTTTATCTGCCCGATTTTCAGAACAGCAGGGATATTCAGAGGACACTGTTGCAGATATTCTTATTAAACAAAATCCATCAAACTTTCTTTCTGAGTTTTGCGTCCACTCTAATCTCATTCCTCGCAAAGGTCGCTCTTTATTCCAGACGGTAAATGATTTCGAAAGTACACAAACACATCTACTCGTACACTATTAGTGCAAAGAACAAATTCTTCTATGAAATTAAACAGCAGGCGTCGTTAAACTCGATTGTCGCAACTGAAACGTCAAAGCGATGCAAAAATATTTCTAAGCCCGCGGAATCGAGTTGAACAGTAGATCCCATGGTGCAGAAATGTGCAATCGTATCGATAATGATAAGGACCTTGCAATGTGCGTGGATCGAACATGTTCTCAAGGCATCGACAGTACTTCGATCTCGACGTGTCGCATGTCCAAATGAAATTCGTATTACGTCGTGCACGCACAGCATCATTTATAAAACAAAGATCGAAAGAAGGATTGAAAATCTATATAAAGCAGAGCCGTTCGAGTATTCGTAACAGACTTGCGGTGGATCGAATTTCGGGCCAAGGAAAAGATTATGATTCGAGGAGCTTAATTACAAAAGTAACTCGAAGAAATTCAAAGTGCTGAAAAAGCTATAACACTTTTATCACTCGAATACAGCTGCAAAATAAATAGAGCAGTATTATTCTTCAAACCAGTGCCGCACCCAGAGGGTGGGGGTAAAGGGGCTCTGGCACCCCCAAAGAAAGGGCTTTGTAAAAAGAAAAGAAAACTGGATTTTATTCATTAAATGAATTTTTGCAACCATCTAATGAATTTTTTTGAATTTCCATTAAAAATAATTTTGTCCCTTCAACTTCGCACCCCCCAAGATTAAATCCTGATATTCCAAACAGATGGGCAATTTCAAGTGACTCAGAGCTATGCAATATTTTAATTACTCCAACAGTTTCATTTAGCTTTAGCTGGAAAAAAATTGGGTTCCTCGAATTCCTCCCGAAATATTTTCCCACCCACTCGAGACTTTCGAGTATTCGTGTGACAAAATTGTCTCCTGTTTTCCAAGTACTCGAACAGCTCCAGCATGAAGTGGTGTGTATATTTGATATTCTAATGTCTATCCAGGATACTAAAACACCACACTAAAAATTTCTAAGTGTTTCACGTGTTCGTTCCCTAAAGGCGAACATCGAGGCCCAGTGAGGAAACAGAAATTGTCTCTATGAAAAGGTATACATCTATCCTATAGCAATAATAGTTCGTTCAACAAACTTGTATCTTGGGGGAAGGTGGGGGGTGGCAAGGGTTCATGCGACAATCACTTGTTGCGACGTGTGTGCGTTGTTCGAGATGTTCGAGATGTTCGAGATGTTCGAGAAAGAAGAGGGGGGCAGGTTTGAGTATTTACAAAATGATGACACCGATAAATAAACATCTAGATCGAGTGGGGGATTGCTTTTCGGTCAACACCATAAGAAGCACATGGTATGTACTTGAAATGCGTGAATGGAAAATATAGAAATGAATGTAAACGTTAAATCGTATCAAAAGGGGACCGTTTAGAGTCAACACTAACCTTATTGGCTTTCCTTTTCAGTTAAATGCTTTGGCATTGCTAATAATAAGGTTTGGAATAAATATTCTACAATTTACACTAGATAAGTAACATATAAAGCGACTCGACTGCTAGATATCAGTGAAACTACGCGATTCAATGTGAGCTAATTGCTAAGTCTACCAAGGCTGTACTCTCGTTAACTTTGGCGATGGAGAGACTATTCTAGAGATATTAAATATACCATTTAAACAGGTGAAGTACGGGATTGGTTGTAAAATTAAACGCAGGGTGACTTGGAGAAACAGGTGTCTAATTTAGAGGCTTATAGTACTCGTGGAGATGGATAAGGAGAATTTAATTAGCATAAGTTTCTGAATCACGTGTCTGTCTAAGTAATTAGCGATTTTCTGTTCTCTGATAGCCTGCATCCCTTTATTCTTAAAACGTTATGCGTTAGTAAAGGTCATCGGTGACTAAATACTTATAATAGTGCTGTCATTTTACGAGACTCAAAAGAATGGAAGAAAATGATTTCTAAAATAGAGTTATTGGGTAAAGAACTTGTAATAAATTTGACTACATAATTTGTTTAGTGGCTCAGAAATTTCTCTACCATTTCGACAGAGTTGATTCACAAACCTTTCTAACTAAATACCTCTCCTCCATTTCGGTGACTACTATACGCCTCCAAAATCCGAAATAAAGCAACAATAATGAGATTCACGATATCATCCAAGTGAACTCTTGTACTATGCTCCTCCAACATCTACGACACTGTTACTCGACTTAAGAAAACAGTCTCACAGAATTCCGACAGATCACACGATCAAACCCATCTGTAATAAACCCGAGCGCAGCATTAAAAGAACATAGGTACATACATCAAATTTAAACAAAAGAAACGTCTTTCAATCAAGACTCCCCCACATCCAAAAATAAGCAGAAACAAAAACAGAAAGATTCCACGAAAAAGATCTCTAATTAATCACCGAACAAAATATCGAATAATTTCCACGTCGCCGCCCCCTAAAAACGAAAAAAGAAAAGCTCCAAGATGGCAATCTTCAGTGGCGCACCCAGAGGGGGTGCCAAGAGTCCCTGCCCCCCCCCCTCCCCCCAAAAAAGAGAATGAAAAAAGAGATTAATGTCACCACGACTGAAGTAATTCAAGAGCTTTGTAAAATGAAACGAAAACTGGATTTTATTCTTTAAATAAATTTGCATTAGAAATATTTTTATCCGTTCAACTGAGCTCCCCCAAGATTAAATCCTGAGTGCGCCACTGGCAATCTTCATCCCCAGAAACCATCCTCCCCCGTGGTTCACGCGTCCGAAAGTTCTTACGACGATTTCACGTTAAACTATGAACCAAAGCGACGATGAGAGAAACAGAGTGTGGGCTACGGGACAAGAAGACAGAACGTAACGATGAATGGGCTTTTTGTCCATGGAGGATCGACTTACTTGTTGTTCAGTCCCCCAGGGTGCAGCGGTACCGAGACGATAGCCTCCCTGAGCCGCATGTCGCCGGATCCTCGTCTGAAAATAGTGGTAACAGATCGTCTCGTGACTCTTGGCCCGTTGGCTGCGCGACCCTTCAGCCTGTGGCCGACGACACGGTGTGCACGTACGCGATCCTCATCGACACCGCGGGATCATTCTCGCGGCGGGCCACGCACGAATACACGCACGCGGGGGGCACGGGATGCAGAAATTAACGCGCGATGGAATCGACGGCTCGAGCAGCTCCGCTCTACCCTAGGCGAACGTGCAAGGAAAAAGGGACTCACCGGCCGCCATGTTGAAGCCGCGCGCAAGGGTGCTCGCGTTTCCCGTGGTTTATCGACTCGCAACCAACACCCTCGTTTCGCTCTCCTTTCGATCTCCTACCTCTCTCGCCCTCGCTCTTTCCCTACCTCCACCCTCTGTCCCCACCCCCTCTCACCCCCCGTGTCATTGCATTCTGCGCAACCTGCTGCTGGGCGCTCGACCCCCTCGGCTTTGCGTTTTTAATTTCTCATTTTGGCCCTCCCAACCCTCAGCTCTCGCGTTTCTGTTAGACCCTCAAATATCGTGGTTGTGTATTGCTTTTTTTTATTGGGTAAATGTTTTCTTGGTTTTTACAAGGGTTTTGGGCCACGCGCTGGGGTGGGAGACGTTTAATCGATCGCCGGATGTTGCGTTTAGCAGGCTTTCTGTCTTAGCTAACGGCGTTTTGGGGAGCTGAGTTTTCGGTGGTTTTTGGTTCTACATTTTTTAATAGTTGCTGATTCAATGGTTGGGCCTTGGTGGATATCCAAGTATTGTTATCTTAGTTAGGGTTGATTTTTATGTTGGTAGTTTGGGACATGGTTAATCTACCAATTCTGGGACTTTCAGTTTGCCTTTTGTTGTAGCTACAGTAGCTTCTACAAATCAGTATGCGCGTTTCGAGAGTTTCTATATAAAATATTCATTTGCTATTGAAAAAGACTCGAAGGAATAGGTCGAAACGTACAGTAGCGGACAAAAAAGTTACCATTTTTTCAATCCACTCTATTTCTATTACGTTTTAACATCTGATAAAGAATTGAGAGTTGTATAAAACCCAGTTTAAGTTGAATTTATTTAACTAACAACCAAAAACCGTGCATAACATTAAACAAGACAACACACTTTTAAAGCCAACAAAAGAGTCCTGTTGAAAAGTAATAGAAAATCTAATATTTTGTGCGAGCACCTTTTGCTTTTAGGACGGCCTAAAAAGTTAGAAAAAGTGGTAACTCCTTTGAATTCCATATAAAACTTTTGTTTGTTAGTTAAATAAATTCAACTTTAATTGTATTTCATACAGCTCGTCGAGAGGCGTCGACAGGGCTTTGTAATTAAATAATCGAAGTATTTATTGTTGTATAATAAATACTTCGATATTCAAATTAAATAAGCATTTGCCGTTTTGTAAACGTCCATTTTGATCAGTGGCTGATTTATTTGCTTTCGCCTGACTTTGATTTCTACGGCGTTTACTTCGCTGCCTCTACGGACGTTTTATAAAATTTATAGGCCGTGGCGCGTTGGAAAAAGTACATAGAACACAACGTTGCCCCTTCCGATTGCTCCCTGGAGATTGAAACCGGTAGTGGATTACCTTGTGTATCTGTTCTACTGTTCCTCCGGCTCACTTCTGTTATTTGACGCCTACTTACTTCCTACGGCTTCTGTTTTCTCATCCGTTTACCTCGATTTTCAAAGCATTCTTAGGACGCAGTTAAGCGAATAACTCAGGAATAATGATTCTTGATCCACTTTCACCCTAAACTTATTCAGAGTCAGTAATCCCCAAAATTTGCACGATTCAAGTTCCCTTTCAAACTAAAAGTAAAGTACCTTTTCCAAATATCAATATATACTTGTATAAATGCTTTCTCGAAACGAATAGAATTGAATATTGAAAGGAAACCTCGCGATAATTCTCCGCCGATAATTTTGTAAAAAGTTACACGGTCTTTTTAAACATATTTCAGAGTATATTTAAGAATTAAGTACTGGGAGAAATGTGATGAAAAGCAAATACACTTATAGTTTCTTGAAAGAGAAAGAATCATTTCCCTCTAATAGGATTTCTCTGGAACAGTTAATAAATGATAAGCGTTACTGGGGTGGATTCAATTCAATTACATCGAGTAGAATTTATTATTCACGTGTCAGCTATCCTGTCCAGACAAGAAGGAATGGGCGGATGTTCCCTGTCAGGGCAAGAAATTCGGTTTCCTGACTTTTCCTTTAAATATGTAGAAAGCAAGGGAATCGTAACTTCCACATTATAAGATTGGAAAAGCGAGGGTCGCGAAAGTTTCTCTTGCCAAATACAGTTTTGAAAAGTTGGCCTTCTCATTTCTCCTTGAAATGTAGCATTTAAAATAAAAGATCAATATTCGAAGGCAAAATAATTCGACCTATTTATTATCGTATTTATTGATTAAAATTTTTCTCGTTAATTATGCGTTACTACAAGAATCGTAATAAATTCGATTTCGGTTCGACTCGACTTGTCTTTTTAAAAAATGGTGATCAGCCAGGCGACATTAGTATGAAAGAATTTCGAGGAGAATCGAAGATAGCTGTGCAGTGCCAAAGGTCGCTGACAACATAATTCTCATTGTAGTTACCTCGACAGTCGCCCATTTGCCTGATCGTTATCGAGTGACCCAATAAAATTTTGCCATAGGGAAGACTAGCGATAAATCTCCTTTCTGCAGAGGAAATACCTATAGATACTCATTCGTGCACAAATCACGCCCCGAGTAAAATAATTTCTCCAACTCCGTCGATCTTTCGATTTCTACAACGATTCATTAATATTCCATCAATGATTACAAACTACTACGGTTATCTGTGAAAGCTTGTTATTAATCTCTGACTTCGAGATTCTAGAATTTAGAAATTCAATGATTTAACTCTGAAACTACCTCTTTTAATTTGTACCGAACATCCAGCGAACATCAACGGCTGATGCAGAAATTCTGGATAAATTTACACTTCAGGCGAGGGATCGCGATGAGAATAGGGTCAATGGGCGTTTGCCAACTAAGCCTTCGATTAACTCTACACCGTCAGATACCATCGGTGAAAAAAACACTCGTACTATTTTCAACTATTGGAATGGATACAGAATACTGCGCTAAATACCCACAAAGTATAGCCGTCAAAGCAATACGCAAATAAAAACAGAAAATAATGTTTCAAGCGTTTTTCATCGAATTCCTTGCCTAAGAAATTTTTCGAAAAATCAGAAGAAAGTTCACGCAGTGAAGGATGAAATTAAAAAGTAGGATACAAACAGAGAAACGTCCCCCGACTGTTCCTCAAAAATTCAATTCCCATTAACAATTAAAATCCCAAATATATTAATAAAAAAAAATGATTCCGCGCAATTTCTATCGTCTAAAATTTGACCAAAACAAGGGTATATTTTAACAACACCATGTGCCATTCTCACACTCAACTATTGCAACATAGGAGCCACAAACCCTTATTCCACAACAAAACATTTTCGAAATGAAATTAAAACGTACCTATCCATCGACTTCCTAAAAATTTCTGTTACACAGGGTGAAAGGTACATTGCAAATCCTTATCATCCCTCGCCAATGGCCCTGCTCGACGTATTAAGTACGTGAATAAATAAAGGCAGCGATTCGAATTTAAATGGAGAAAAGTTGTCAGAGCGACGGTCCCTTTGAAGTCGCGGCTATCACGCGTTCCCGCTGCCAATGGCATTCTTTCACTATCGTTCGGAGAAGTGAAGAAAATGAGGGAAAGAGACCGAGCTGGTGAAAGGAGGGGAAAGATGGGGGGAAAAAATGAGGGTGGCACAGAGCGGAGTAGCCCTGACACCCGACTGTTTTCCCGACCAGGGGGAGACTCGCGTTCCCTCTCTGTTATTCTCTCCCCCGGCTGTCTCGTTCTCTCTGTTTCAGAGTCAGGCATCGATCGACCAACCGAGTCCTTTCTACCCTTCCTGGTGGCGAGCTCCACCATGGCCGCAAGCTCATCGGAGGGGGGTTCCCAGTCCAGGGTGTGTATATCGATGGTGCGGATGAAACTATCGATAGACACGCGATAAAAGACGGCCACGGGCAAACGAGCCGCGAATCCGTGAAGTAATAATCAAGGGAGATATGTGGATATATTTCGCTGACAACCGCGGGAAGCTTCTTTATCGCTCGGAGCGGTGGAGCTGGGAGAAAGTTGAAAGTCGTGGGTGAATTAGAGAGGATCTCTGAATTGAATCGGTGGAAAGTGTGGATTCTGTTGAGAAGTAATTTATATTTCTTAAAGGATTGTTGGATGTACGGTTGAAAAGTTGACGGGTGGTTTGAGAAGAAATTATTAAATTGAGATTGTAGAATATTCGAGTTAGTTTGTGAGTGAATATGAAAATATTAAATGAGGGTAGGTATGGGGGAATATAGGTATGTATCGGGGAGATGTGGGAAGAAGAGATTTTTTTAATTAAGATTCTGGAAATTATAGCTTCCGAATGTAAATTATTAAAACGTAAACTCCTCTGATTCACAGTCACAGAGTTGCAAAGCGATATCAAAGGCACCTGATCGGTAAGGAAAAGTAGAGAAATTCAAGAAACATGCATATAAAATTGGAATTTTTCCATTCTATAAATAGAAAGTACAAGAAACAAATGCTTCGTGCACTGCGGATCAAAAGTGGAATTACGCATGTATTCGATACAAATAAAATATAGTTCTGATATCTATACTCGGATCTTTCAGCGTTCAATTCAATTTCCCTATTGTGTGTATAACCTGAGGCACTGATTGCTGCTATCATTTCTCTGTGCCCTATGCTCCGATTACAGTTTCCTCTCCTCTTATCAACACGCGTATAGATTAAGGGTTTCCCTTGGCGATTGATATCGGTGTTGCTCGCCCGTTTGATTGGATTTCGGTTTCGCCTATCGGGCAAATTAATTGATAGGGAATAGCAAACGATTTCCATTGGACAGGCTGTTGCGTCTCTTCATTGGTATGTACTCCACATCGCGCGCCCGCATACATATTGCAGCACGAGTCCTATGATTAAAGCTTTATAAAGCTGTTTGCGGAATACTGATAACAAAGCTTTGTTACATGGATGCCTTTGAGATCCTATGGAAGAAGATGAAGAATATTGTGGGAGAGGACTGCTGTATGAAAGGAGGTTCGTAGAAGACGCACGGTGTATATAGAAACAGAATGCTAGAGAAGAATACTATTCGGGGAAATGGTATAGGAGCAAACTATTGTACGAGAATAATATTGAAGCGGAGGAAGAAGACAAATTCTATGGTATAAAATAAGGATGTTATAAAAATAGGATATTACCTATATAAAATGACATTTTTAAAGAATGACGTAGAAAAATAAATATTATGCAAGAAGTTATTACGATTTTTTGTAGTAGATATTTAACGAAATATTTATCACGCACATTTATATTATTTCGGTCGAAACAGAGTCTACATTATTCTCAATAGCTCCATTGACCATGGCGAAGAAAGAATGTCGTATTAGCATTTCAAAGTTTTCCGCTCTAAATCAAGCATTCCAACGTGATAGTTTGATTTTAATTATCCGAGATTGCGTAGTACGTGGTACCAGACTTCGTGGCGCCATTGTATAACGCACAACATACTTCTGGCTGTGTTCGAGGTCGCAAGCAATAAATTTCGTCACGAGCAGTCTGCTCTAAATATTCAATTCCAGCACCGTTGGAAACGAATGACTCCAAGAAGCATAATCTCCGCTCCATCCTATCGCATCTTCATCTTTTCCCTCAAAAGTTTCACTAACTATAGATTCATTCTCTCAAAAATTCAACTGCCCTGTTTAGGAATCGTACGTAGGCGTCAAGTTCTATTCACAATGCTGATATACTGCTCGACACTATTCTTTGATTATGTATACATTAATTGAAAAATAAATGCCTAAAAAACGGCATATACAATCTTCTTAAAAGTCATGTAAGAAAACAGCGAGCACAATTCTAATACACGAAATTTACATACAACCTTAGAAAACTTATAACGAGGGCCAATTTGTTGCGACACATTTTTTAAACGATAAAGTTGGTCGCTTTAAATACACACTTGTTTACTAATTCTTGAATTTCAAACAATACGCCATCTTCTTCTAATAATTGATAATTTAAAACAATACCATCTATGCACCAGATAATACACTATTTACTTTACATAAATTTCATCTAACTTTTCGCGTGACCGATCGGCAAGAAATAGTGTCCAGTAGTATACGCGCAACTATCGTAGCAACATAATATCTCATCTCCTTCATCAGTGTCACCTACGCTAACAAGTTCCCTGCATTCCCTCTCAGTACCCTCAGCTCCACCGCCCGATCCCAAAATCCTCGCACACCCCAACGATCACTTCGTCCCCGTTTCATCGAAGATCTCAGCAAACCCAGCATCCGCTTTTCCATCGACTTCCCCGGAAAGCCCGATCCCCGTCCACCTCGACGTACCCCGAAGACGTTTCTCGTCACGTTTTGCGTCATTCCACCCCTCGTGCGGTCGCCCACGTCGGTCCACAGGTGTACGAGCAGCCTGGCGCTTTTTCCTCCGGCTGCAGCTACTTACTTTCTCGGTTTACGTGGCGCTGGTTGCCTATCCAGGGGCTGGAGAGCCGGTTCCCTCAGGTTTCGCGATGCCCACGAGCGTCGGGTTGCTGACTTCGCATCAGATCCGCCGCGAGCAGAGGAGAGAAAGGTGGTCGTACGAGCACCAGCCGCTGTTCACCTGGATTCGCGCTTTAGAGCCTCGTCTCCCTCGCTTCTCGACCGCTGAAGCCGCGTTAGAAGGAAGATGCTATCGGAGCACGCGCGGGCAACAAAAGGAGACTGCGAGGAACGGTGTCGGCGTTCGATCCCCCCCTCTTCCTCGCCTTCTCCCTCTCTGTCGCTCTCGTTCTCCGGTAGCTACCCCCGAGGGGGTGGTGCATGCGCGCGGAGAGTTGTCGGGGTTGCCGACGCCACCGTTCGGGGTGAACGTGGAGATTTTGGGCGCCAGCTGGCTCCTCTACGTCACTTTGCTGGAATTCCAGGGACATCGGGAATTCAGGGGATGATTCTTTTTTTCCAAGGTCTGTAGTGGAATGATTCTCTAAAGCGGGTGGTTTTTAGGGCACCACGTTGGGACATTGCGTTTAATTCGATGGGTTTATTCGACGGGTGCTTGATCCTTCGCGCTCCAACTTGCTCGCCTTAATCTGATCGATCGAGCAAAGTGGTTTTAGTAGGTGACGCGATTATTTAATGGGGGATGATATAGTAGAGTGATTTTGAATGTGGGTGTTCATTTGGTTTTGCGAAGTAGATCCTTTGTTTCTATCAGCTCTAGTGGGAAAGATGTGTAATGCCGATTTGAACTTTCGTAAATCGCGATCGATTTACGAAATGATTTACGATGGACGAGAAATCACTATTTTTTCAAAACATCAACTCAAATGCGACACGGGTTCCCGTTGTCCAATCACTTTCAAACTTTACACATATCATTTTCTCACCAAACCTCATATTTTAGGAAGGTAAGACAAAAAATCTTAAACAAATTTTTCACCCCTATAGCTAAGAACCACCCTACAGCGACACTCATACAGATTAAGAATCTTTTGGAATTTTTTGTTTCGGATAAGCCTGAACTGGGAAATCAACTATACCGTCAACATACCGCTTTTTTTAGGTGCCATATTGACACTGTAAAACCACAATTAAAACAAATTGTAAAGATTCTTTTTAATTTCTTTTTATATAATGTAAGAGTAGCTTAATAAATACCAAAAAGATTTATTTCATTATATGTTGTATTTACTGGGAAAAAAATCTTTACAAATAGCTTAATTTTTCGGCCGATCAAAGTAGAATGACCTCTTAAAACAATCTTATTTTTCAAATGTATATTTTTGTAAAAATTCAGAGTAAGGTCATGGAAAAGCTCAAATTTATAAATTGTATTATAAATAAAGGGCGTAAGAAAGGCTCGAGCCAGACCTGTAGATGGACATTAAGGAGCATTCTTGCGAGTGCAATAGAATGAGCAACAGAAGAAACACAGAAAGATTATTCTACTTGCTCATTTTTAAATGCACACAAGGTGTTTCGCTATCGACGGACTCAACATTGTATAAAAATTCAGTGCTCAAATGCTGAGAAATGAAAGAAAGCTCATCGAGGATAATTAATGGACATATGGAATGGTCCCTTATCCTTGAAAAATGCTTCCCCCCTTCGAGTTTGGTACGCGAAATGCCAAGGGTGACCATAAATTTCTATCCGCTCTATGAAACAAGCCAGTCGCGTTACTTTTTGATGAAAGTATAATGAGAGTGCCCCTGAGGAAATGTAACACAGCTGAACAAAGCGAATAAAACGCCACTGCTGGTTTCTAATGGTGTCGATTGTATCTCACCTTCGATACTTCGTTCCATGAAGCCGATAATTGGACGTTATTGACCCGGATATTGCTGTTTAGAATCAAGCACCGTAGAATAGAAGTTTGGCCAATCATGTGTTTAGTAGATGTGACACTTCCAGCGAGTATAAAACCTAGCTAATAGCATACAACTATTCTCTAAATTCCATAACAAGTAATTAAACGGCGATATAATTTCCATGCTGCTTTGTGCCTGAACACTGTTATCACGGTTGCCAATTATTTTATGCGATTACAGCGTGCCCAATTACCATGACTGAAGAGCAAGGTAATGGAATATCTTGACGAACGAAGTTTTAAATGAAACAAGAAATCCAGTTACGCTTCAAATTATTTTCTGACTTGCGCGTCAATTATTTATGCCTATTCATTGAGAAAATATAATAAAAATGATTGATTCTTACTTACGAATAATGAAATTCAAATGAATAGAATTATGTCCCATTCTATAAAAATTCCACTTTTGAAAAGCACATTTGCGCTAGTTTGAAACAGATTTGTAGTGTAGAATAATAAAAACGAAATTAATGAAGTTATTCCATTAGAATTCTAATTTTGAATCGTCAATTTCTTGATTTTGATACCCAAAATCAAGAATGAACGATGTTTAAACAAATTGAATAATTCCCAAGCCAAAACACCACGGTCTATCGTGGTTTTGCAAGAAGTCAATGCCCGAGGAACGGGTTTCAGCTACATTGCCACGTAATCGCGATACCGCGCGAATATTTAGCGTATTACTCATAAGGCGCTGTCGACACGACACGTCCCGCATAAAATTCGCGTTAAGATCATTCACGGACCTCGTATAATAATCTATCGATTGGCACTGCGACTTTTCGCAATGCTCTACAGTACTTTTTGGGGTTAATTTATATTTCTATATTTTTCGCGTAACAATTTATCCGCCTAGTGTTTCTACACCGTTTATTAAACATTTAAATATACTCGATTACCCCTTTTCATTCATTCATAGTTACTAAAATCTATGCGTCTCCTTGAAAACTCGCGTACAGTGACATCTGTTGACACTTGACTGCTCTTCACAGTAAATATTATACAGCTACGAGATAGCGCTGCAAGCAAATACCGTTTGGGCTTTGTTGTACAGATTCCTAGACTGTAACACAGACAAGATAGAGGAATAGAGGAATAGAGATCTGTTACCTTATGAACCTCGGTGTCTTGCGTTCTGAAATGCCGATCTCTTGAAACACTAATGACACCACAGACGAGGTATGTATGGGATAGACCCATGGGCGTCCGCAGGGGGCTTGGCGCGGTTTCTTTAGATATAGTCGATAACGTTGGATGTGACATGAAAATGAAAAAGGGGCTCGCGACCCCCCCGAGCACGTGACACAGAATTATATTGCGTGATAGGTCTATCCTATATCTGATCTGTAGTCACACGAACTTCCATAAGATGATAGGTCTTTCCTATACTTCGTCAATGATATTACGAATATTTTCGTACAACCGGTACTGTAGTTCCGTGACCCAAGCATCCGTAGACTGCTACCTATATTCTCTATCTTGTCTATGGTGCGACACATTTCTAGTGAGAATTTTAACTCAAAGCCATTGTCGCTTGATGCCAACACCATTTATTTCTTCATTAATCGAATGAGACTTTTATCATATCATACAGCAAATCATTCGAATAGAATATAGTAAAATGTGTCCTCCCATTTAGCATGCGTCAGCATCTTGTTGCGATGCTCGCTGGTGTGTTGCCTGATTACTTGAATGTAGCTACAGAAATGTATAAATCGAATGTAAATCAAGAGCGAAATTTGAAAGCCGATGTTTGCGTATGATCAGGGAGAGTATTTTAAGGATGCGCGATGCGGGTGGCATACGTGGGAAAGATCTTAGGCAGGGCTCAAAAACAGGAAGAGGACACCAATTAACAGACCCGAAACGAATCGCGAGTTTCTTCTAAGTCACGTAATCTTTTGAGAAGGCCTTGTCCTTTGTTAGTCTTTAGCAGTGTCGATTGACTCCAGAAGTGTTGGCGACGCGAAGGAGGTCATAAATTTCTTTCAAGGGTTGTTCGCTCGATCCTCGGAGCAGAGCCTACTTTCTCTTCCCACGTGGGCACCCCGTCGTGTAACGGAAAAGCGCGCTTCCACAGAGTTTCCACCACCACCCGGAATTAGAAGGAAAGATGGACGTCGATTCGCGGGGGCGGACGGACATCCGCGGGACAGCCTACCCCTTGAATCCGGCTCATCCCTTATCCTGATTGGCCTAAGGATTGGGAGAAGGCCCAAGGATGGAAGGGGCACCACGTTCGAGGAGGGAAGGAGCAACGACGGAGGACTCCGGGAAGGCAGAACAATTTTGACTCTCGATCGAAAAAGTCCCAACCTGTTCTCATTATTCAACGATCTCTTAAAACTATTGGGAAAATATATTGAAGTTTTGCCAGTGAATAATTTTATTTTATTTAAAACTCCCACACATTTCGCGAGCAGGGTGCTTCAGCGCCCCACGGGCACCAACCCGCGTTCTATTCTCAAAATCACCGCGAAAATACGCAACAATCTACAATCAACCTGTTTATTAGAGACGAGCCTTAAACGAATAGTACCAATCTTCGATAAAAAGTTACCAGCGATTATGTCTAGTGTTTCGTAGTTCTAGAGACGGATTTTCCTTGCAGAGATTACTCTGCCCATAAACGTGGAACAGGAGGGGCCACGTGACTGGGAAAGCGACCAATCAGCTGTTTAACTTTGTCGTGCCGCCAAGCTCGTCTATTCCGTACTGTGCACGCGGAAGCTAGAAATCCGTGCGACAATTTAGCAAACAGGCGAGGGTTCCGTGCAAATGCTTGATACGGTACAACAAAGAGACGGCTGACTTTCGTTACCGCGCTTGTATCAAGACGTTCCATCGTCTCTATATCGTTGAATTCTCATCTCAAATGGTTCTATATCATAGTCGCCATTTTGGTGATAGACCGAGCCAAGATTAGCGAGTGTACCTATGATCTTTTTATTTTCACTCGGCATTCGGTCGATCGTCGTGATCGTCGGTGACGCCGGGACGGAATTCTAACCTCGAGGATGACGCAACAAAACAAAACGATGAACTTTCTCATACATGACGCGAACGGTGAGTATGCCGAGTGCGCGCCAATTATCAGCATGCCTCGCTTCCACGGTAATGCCACGATTTTCTCTCGTGCCCGTTAACATCCCATGCTCCCGCCGCACCGACTCCACCTTCTCGGTCGTCCCTCATATTTCTATCGTTCCCCGTTCGATTCGTGCCCGCTGCAGGCCCCTGTTGCCTCTTTTTCCGCCTCACGTTCATCGCGGTCCTGCACCGCGTTTCTCCGCTAAATTTCTCTGTCGCATTCGGTAGAGTGTGTTTCCACCTCACCCACTGCTATCAGGGAGACAAGGATAAATCCCTCTTTCAGTCTTGCACTCGGTTTTGCTTGGGAAATTATGTTCTTGCTCATTTTCAGTGTCCAGCCGAAGAGGTCACTTTTACTTTCCAATGCTTTCATTCAAATGTAAAGATCTTGAACAGTTTGAACAGTCCATTTATGCAAACTATAATAGCTTAGAGGATTGATCTAGTTGATGCACAAATATTCCATATATACTTTGACGGATATTCACAGAGAATCAGTAAATTCTGTTACAGCTTTTGGAGTGCTTGAGACTGTGATATTGTAACCTATAAAAGCTTCACCTTGCAGAGATTTATATTATGGATAACGCTTTGTCGTATCTCGATTATTAAGCATTGCCTTCTTTCCGGGATTCAGTGCTCTCGGAATAAAAAACACGACGGGCCCTTTCTTTATTCTTCAATGTCATATCTGCCTTCGTAAATGTTCAGGCAGTAAAAGAGAATTTACAACTATTTCAGGTCATCCACAAGTGATCAAGGTAGTACAGAGTACAGCTAATAAGACATTGGGTGGTATTGTCAGTACAACAAATGCAGGTGGCCTTAAGGTCTTCAAGACTCCGAGCCAAGAATCTCAGGTACAACGGTCAAATTTCCCTTGGCCTTTATTTCCTTATTGCCCGGAACATGTATAGAGGTGTTTCTGTTGTTTTGTACTTTGACGAACAAGTTGCATGGGATATGTTTCTCTTCTCCAGGTTTTGTCATCTAACGCACAAGTTCTTAGAACTATTAGTTTGCAAAGTCCTTCAACTCCTGGCCAGAGTGAGTAACTTTGTATATGCATCGGATTTTATTATTCGCTCCTTTAAGGACAAAAGATGAGTCGAATTTCTTATGATTATTCCAGGATTGGTTACGATACCTTTGCAGAATACAAAGCTAGCGACAAGCAAAGCCGGCGAACCTGTACTGACCAAGACTATACAGTTGACATCTGCGCAAATGGTAGGTCTCGCTGTGGGTAAATCCAATGGATCACTTGTTGTATTTAAGAGGTTCCAGAGTCATTGATCGATATATTTGCTCCTCTGCATAGAGCGATATAAAACAGGCAATAGTATCTCAGCAACAGCAGCAGCAACAGTCCAGTAACCAACAGCTTGTTAAAGATGCGAGTGGAAAAACCTACATCAGCCCGATATTGGATCACAGTGGTTCCAGGAAAAGACAAGATGTCGACGGTGGCGACTTTGTACCAGAGTAATAACGCATTATCTTTGTACACATATCGCATGTTTCCCTTCTTTTAATCAAGTTCAATCGAACCCTTCTTTCGCGTGCATAACAATCTTTGATGTATCGTTTAGCCCGCGAGCGGCGCGTGTATACATAGAAGACGTTGGCACGAGGAATTTCTTTACTCTTGATTAGTGCGCCAAATCACTCAGCTCGGGTATTTGTTAAACTGAATTCGATTTTTTTCGATGTGTAGCAAACGGAGAAAAACAGAAAAGGTCGGCAAGGGATTACGTCATTTTTCGATGAAAGTCTGTGAGAAAGTGAAAAAGAAGGGAACGACATCGTACAACGAAGTTGCTGATGAGCTTGTTGGAGAGTTCACTAATCCCGCTCACATAAATTCCCTAACAGATCAGGTATATAACATCTCTCTCTTCCACAGTAAGAATAAAGAATGAAGGACGAATACACAAGTTACTGCTTCTCCTCCGTAGCAATACGATCAGAAGAACATTAGAAGACGCGTTTACGATGCATTGAATGTCTTAATGGCGATGAATATTATTTCAAAAGAGAAAAAGGAAATCAGGTGGCTAGGCTTGCCAACCAACTCTCTTCAAGAATGCGTGGCACTCGAGAAAGACAAGAAGAAGAAAATCGAGAGGATCAAAGCGAAAACGCAACAATTACACCAGCTGATCCTTTCGCATATCTCTTTCAAAAATCTGGTGGAGCGTAATCGTGCCAATGAGAGTCTGCGCGGCCCACCGAAACCAAATTCTGCCATACAGCTGCCATTCCTCATTGTGAATACTAGCAAAAAGACTGTCATAGATTGCAGCATTTCGAATGACAAGTACGATACACCTTTATTAGAAGCATCAGTATAATCGATACTTACATTCCTTTAATCGACTACTATTATAATCGTGTTTGTTGCAGAACCGAGTACCTGTTCAATTTTAACGATAAGTTCGAAATTCACGACGACATTGAAGTTCTAAAACAAATGGGTTTAGCTTTCGGTAAACTATGCATCTTCCATTTTTAATTTTTTTTTATTTAAATTTCTCGTATTGCTTAACTAATTAAAAGTAATTATTTCGACTAGGTCTAGAGAAGGGAGAGTGCACTGAGGAGAATTTGCGAAAGGCCAAATTGATGGTTCCGAAATCTTTGGAGAAATATGTGGAGCGTATGTATCATCGTTGAAGCGTATGAAAATGATTAAACCCTTGTTTATTCAATTACGTTTTACAAAATGCTTAGAACTGGCATCCGGCGATTTGGAGAAATTCATCCCAGTGACCATTCCCGGGCCAAGTACTTCGATGGAAGACTTGGACACGAAATTAGAAGGCTCTCGACCTCCTTCATCTTCTCACACTTCGCTCTCGGAAGATGTTCTGTCGCCTCCATCGCAATATTACTCCGAGGAGGAGGACGAGGAGGAGGAAAGTGATCAAGACGACCAAGCCGATAGTGATCTCGAAGTTAACTAGCACTTCGAACGATCTTCTCGGGGCTGGACTCAGGGTTCGTATATCTCTGGAAATTCTACCGTGAAATTTAACCTACCATTCGTTGACCATGTTCCCCGATGGTGAAATGGGAACGCACGCTCGAGAATTCAGATATTCTTATTCCTCAGGATATTCGTCACTGTTAGCAGCGTATTCGACATGGTCGTCATCGATATCACTCTCAAGAATGTCGTACTCGCGCGCAATCAAGGCGCGGACGAGTAACGGTAATCGGGGACCTCTTACAAATAGAGGCCCATTGCCGCCGTTGATAAAAGTCTGTTAATGCGAGATGAGAATGGTCAAAGGATGAATTGAATGTCGATTGGGGCCAAGGAGGAAAACAAAAAAAATGCAAGAAACAAATCGCGTAGAAATAAAAAGAGAAACTTGAGAAGCTTCAGGACGTCACTCGTCTGAACGAAATGGGGGACACTCTCGATGCATGGCGATCGACAGGATCCACGATTAATGCGGCGCGACTGAAAACCGGGGTGCTATTTTAATTGTGCATCATCTTAACAGGTTTATATGACTAGCATCTATGTATTGTAAATTATAATCTTTACAATGATATCGATATTAATGTGTACGAAACATTATGACCAGTACTCATTTTCTTATGGCACGTTTATAATTAATATTGCCCGAGCTAACGTACCGAGATAAATGGTATCCTGGATACGGGCACACGTCTGATTCAATTTCGAAGTAAAAAAAAAATAATAAATTGTAATAATGTTAACGTATTGTGTATACCAATTTCTCTTCCTTTATACATTTAACTGCTTTCTCACTTAATAGTGGCTTTTCACTTGTTTCGATTTTCAATTATAATCGATTACAAATTTTTAATTGATAAGTGCACAATATTATTAATTTGAATTTTTTATAGATATTTGTATAAATATATTATTACGACATACATTACGCATTATATTAAGTGAAAGTTTATTATTGTTACCCAAGCATTTCGAATAAAAGATGGTGATAGATTTGTATCAATAAATTATTCTACGTGACACGGCGAGTTTGCTTATGTACATGGAAAACATTTTACATCTTATATATTTACAGCAGCTAATTTATTGCCCCCACATGCTGGGTGAAATGTAGGTTTTCAGTAATCTATCTTTCCAATAGCACTGTCGCCAATGTTACTATTCTGCGGCGCCTTAATCGAGGTCGTCGTCGTCGTACAGATCCTCAAAATCTGAAAGCAAGAAAATGCACCGCCATTGTTACCTGCAAATATGAGGTTGCGGTAATAATCGGGTTGTTAAATCAATCAAATACCATTGAAGAAGTCCGCGTGCACTGCTTTCTCACTTGCGGTAAGATCGACTAGTAAACGACTGCCTCCAGCCTAGAATAATTTATTTTTCTATTCAACAATTCGTTAACAATAGTGCAGTGAGCTTTGCCAATGTATAATTGAGACCTAACAAATAATAATCTACATCTAGCGCAATGCTTTTAATATAAACATAACCTCGATACAACACTTGCGATTACCTCTTCGAGCTCGATGTAAGACCCAGCACCTTCGGGGAACATTTCATCGGCCACCAAAGTCGGCTTCATCTTCTTTCAAATTCTAATTGAACAAACACTTTTTGAATGTTTATTTGGACTGCTTCTGTTTTGACAGTACAACCACGCGCCAACAAGTTTTGTATACTGCTGTCAGTATACGTCTTATACTATACGATACGGTCTGACCATTGGAAATGTGAAATGCTACATCACCGCCATCTGGTAGGAAGCATTCGAACATGTTCGCGCGCAATTAACCGGGAACTTTGAATTTGAATGAAATTGAAAAATCGCAGAATGCGAACGATGGAGAAGCAACGTGAATAAGTAAATCTCTTTATCGAAGGGGTCAAGAATAGTGGTTGTACACGAAGGAATTGAACGACATTCTGTTGTTTTTTTTTTAAAAAACTGTAATTATTATTAATCGTAATAATATGATTATTGACAATGACGCGGCTATGTGCACATTAAAACACCTTAATCCGTATCTTACAAGACCAGCTTTTCTTTTACATTATATACAGTAGCTAAATATTGTATTATTTCACTTTGCAATATAATAAAACTATTTATATATTTATATATTTATATATGTGTCTCACGTATGTGTCTGGGGTCGTCGTAAGCGTCCGCGCGTCACGCGTATGCGCGGGCGCGTACAACGACGGTTTATGACAAGTTCATCGTTAATCGAGTTCCCTATGCTTAGCGTAAGTAAGAAACGATTCGAAATAAAACGATTCCGCTTGGCTCTCCCATTTTTTTTTCTCTCGCCTTCTCCATTTCTGTACAAACGTAAATAGGCTCCGCTAAGGCTCCGCTTGTCGCCAACGAATTCTGTCCCCGGTTCCCAGGATGCGCAACGTTAACTCCCCTCCCCCCTCCTCAGAATTCAGGATGCTACCTATCATTAATAATATATTAACACCTCCTTTCGATCCTAGAACCAGTCGACTCGATTCCGGCACGATCGACAGAAATCACGATTCGATTGCTTCTGACGTTGGGCCTTGGCGATCTACTATTTACAAATTGATCGAAATGAACCTCTTTCCCCCGATGCGGCGCTTCCGAGCCCGCTAACACGCTGCTAACTCGTTTGTAAAATCAGTTATATAAATAACACAAATATATGTATAAAAAGAAAACAAAAGAGGAGTTGCGTACTTTCCGGTCTCGCGGTAGTTCCGACCTACCGCCACTCGGACGTAATTTGAACCAGAGATGATCTACGCGATCCTTGTATTCTCTCGAAATGATTATACGTGGAAAGAGATTCTTGAGCTAAAAGTAGAGGAGCTTTAAATGTTTCCACGAGTGTATAATGTAAAATAATAAGCAAAAAACGCACAATATATATAGATATATATATATGTATGTATAGATAGAAAAATCTAGGTATTTGCAGCATTATTGCACCGTCATTTTCTACATAGTTTATTACAACTCATAAATACGCTTTTCTTATATTGGACCTTTATCTTTCTTCTCTCATATACCGAACATCATAAAGAGATTTGTCACTGTGATACGAGAACGAGATCGTTAAAGAAAAAGAACATTTTTAAAAAAATCTACAAGAAACACATTTTAACTTTTGCACTGTTTTCATAGATCACAATTCCATTATTACACGAGAGTGGGGATTTCATTAAATGATGTCCCTTTTATAAAATCAATAAATAGCGAGCAACAAGATTTAAAAGTGACGCGACGGTCACGGGACATTTCATAAACGTTAACGGAAACGTTTCGTTAGTTCCACTTACACGGACGTTCATTCGGATCTGTCCGCTGTTATAGGTAATCGTATAAAAAAAAAAAAGAAGAAGAAAGGTACAATCTCTCCGTACGTCTCAAGTTACGATGAACCTCGTACGATATGCCAGGTATTGGATCCTCGACATTGATCGTCAGATAATTTAAAGGAATACTTACAGAGCAATGATTAAAAACGAAAAGTAAATCAAGAGTTTACCATACTGTTAGCTCAGGAATCATTCGTGTGTCGGGTACAGTGTTTCGAAATCACGTATACAGGATCGGGTACCCGAATGCGCTCGTTACGTTCGAGCTTACAAGAAAGTGACGGGAAGGAGAGCTGTCCAATCCCTTCTCTGAAGATCATCGTTCCCGTGTCAAGGCCATTAGTGTCTCTTCGAATGAACGCGCGAGAAACATCTTGATATGGGATGGATTAAAATCTAATGGCTATTCAAAAGGGCAGTCATATGTAAAGAAGAAACAATTAGACGACTTTGAGACTTTAGAAACGACGATCTCGAGAGAAATCATCTCGGTCATCATCGTTTCTCCCTTTCAGCATTTATCCGCGCCACTTTCTCGTAACTTCAAGCGCGGTGGAAAATATTCGGGTGTACACCTTTGCGGCTACCCCAGAGCCTGTACACGCGAAAGAACCTCTGCACGCATATAAATATGTATTAAGAAAATAATAACATTAAATGATAGAGAACTACAAATACGCAAAGTCATCGTTAATACGAAAATAATCCTTCTCTGAGACAGGCATTACATACTCTTTCAAAGTGGCATACGATACTCGATTCGAATTTTAACAGTGATTGGATTCGAGCGTCAAGTTCGATGGGAAACAAAAGAAGAGAAGAACAGAAAATTGCCGGTAGTACAAATGAACGATAATAAGTACGCAACAGCGGACGTAATGAGATTTGCTGACTGGGTCTAGGGTGAAAGTACACACCGGTCCGCGCAGAGAAATTCCGTATCCCGAATTCCGAGCGAAATAGTTTCACACGTGATCTTCCTTTCCGTCGCGGAGCAAAGGAGGAGGCGGAGGCGGAGGTTCGCGTATCGCGCTCCAATAATGGAGGATTCCTTTTCCCTCGCCCGCTGGCGTCACAGCGGAGCTTCAACGAGGACAAATATTTCCAATACACAACAACATTCCGAATCGGATATGGACGATGTCACGATTAGTAATTATATCTCTCTTCTCATATAGTCCTTAACTTTGAACGTCCAAGAGGGATACGAATCCCCCATATTAATATTAATTACGCAGCCGTCCCGGAGGAGGGATCATATATAATGTACTTCAAACGATTCGACGCGAGATATGAGAAAACTTTACCGTCATCAGTCAAAGTAAAAACGTAAAAACCCCGAGGAGGGCGAACGAGCTATATGATCTATAAGCTATCGTATTTAAAAAAAAAAAAAAAACAAAAACCACCTCAATTCTCTATTACAACTTATTTACACTAAATAAGAATAAATTATTAACATTGTACTCGATGTAAAATATACTTTATATATATATCTTTCTCTCCTCTCTCTCTCTCTTTCTATATATATATATAAAAAGACGACATTAAGAGATACTATATATATATATATGTATAAATATATTTATGTATGTATATATATATATATAATATCAAATGAATCGTATTAAACGATGAAGAATGCGTGCGTTTACGGTTTTTACGGATTTCCTTTGACACGTTATTACAATAATGAATAATACGTTTGGCGTATTGCTCCTGCGTAGGGACGACTGCGTAATCGACGGACGATTTTTATTGCGACACAGACTATACGATTGATTTAATGCAACGAGATGGGGGAAGGGGGCGGAGGGGGGACGCGCGTGAAGAGCTGCTACACAGCCGGATTGTCCTCGTGACGGTAGTATTAACTTTACATTTTCGGATTTCTCCGCCCGAACGTTTACCGCTTCTTTGACACGCTGCTAACATCTCTAACGTACTCGTTCTCGTGGGAAATATTCGAGCGATCTGAGCGGTTTCTCTTGGGAGGGAGGGGGATACCGAATGTTTCTGCGCGGCCCAGGATTTGCCTGGAAGATCGGACCGCGTGGTAAAACACAGCCATCACGTAAGCTTCGCACTGATTACAAAAGTTCTCTCGCACGCGTTCTCACATACTCGCTCTCACTCGCTCGATCACTCTCCTCCTCGCGCATATTCACACGGCCACACACACACACACACACACACACACACACACACATACGCACTCTCTCTTTCTCTGTCTCATCGACTTAAACTAAATACAATCGTAGATTACAAGTATGTACAATTAACTAATTTTTCTTACCGCGAAGGTGGTGACGAGGCCGTGTACGAAGCTGTCAGAAGAACCACATATACCGTATTTTTTATCTATATCTCTCCCGTTTCACGGGCACGTATATTACGCACGTATTCACGAACAGAGACGAAATTAAATAAAGAGTTTCACGACGCCGGATTTTGTCAGGATTCTACGTTGGCATTCCCCAGAGATCTTCTTCGTCAACGGCCTCGAGACTGCGCTCCGTCCGTTCTTTCGCAAAGGAAAAAACATAGACATTTTCGTCGTCGCCGCCGCCGCGAAATGGCACGCCCGTTTCATCTCTCGAGTATTGTGTTAAGAATAAAACCGGATTTCTCGAGAAGCGTAAGGTTCCTTCGTTCAACGTGTCGGAGAATGTCCTTTCGTGCGAGCCTCGAAACGAGTATATCTTAGAAGCGTCGCTATCACTCTTGTTCCTCTCGCCGAAATGAGCGTTCGTTTTGCGTTTCTGTCGCCGTGAGAAGGTGAAATTCACACATAAAAAGGCCTTCGTTAATAACATGAAAGAAGAAGAACGACCACTTGCACGTAATAACGATAAAAAATAAAAAAAAAAAAGAATGAATAAAAAGATGGTCTGTAGGTATTACTAATAGCGCAGTACAAAGTGGTTTTCCCTACGACAAAAAAAATGCTGTATCAAAAAGATTTTTACATATTGTAGGCTTATAAGGGGAGGTCACTATCTGGTCCGGCGCTTTTTCGATGAAAATCAGTTTAAAGTGTGGGAGGCCGACGAGTTAAAACCAATCTTACGAAGCATTGGTCTTGAACGATGAATTAATTTCATTAAAAAATAGCTTGAAATGTTGAAATTTAATTTTTCGTCACGACGCATATTTCTCGAATCGCATTACAGTTTGAATTACTATTTCTACTCGACTTCGGAACTAAAACATTCAAATGTTCCATTCATTTGTCAAAATGATTACTCTTTAGCGGCCAATGCTTCCCAAGATTCAATCATACTTATCCGCCTCGTTCTTTTAACTTCCTCCAAAATGTTTTACCGGGAAAAAAGCGATCGTCCAGATGGTGGCCTTTTGTTAACAAGACTTATACATTACTCCACTGTGTCAGCTATTTCCAGTTTTCAGATTTCGTTACCTTTCAATGCGATCGATTTCTTGCGGTTCGCGTTCTTTCGAATTAACAAGTACCGAATCATCTGTAAAGCAAAAATAACAATTATCAATGATTATGAAAATTTGCGAGTCGTTGAATAGACCACTCAAAGGATGGCCTGAAAGGAACACATTTGTTCGATTCTCTCGTTAAATCGGCAAAATATGTTTGGCCGAAAAGTGATAAATAAATGAAAAAGAATGAAAAAATAATATAATAAAAGAAAGCAGACATCTCGCAAGTATAAGTAGTTCTTCACCTTTTTCTCTTTCAAAGACTAGTTGAACCTCGTGGAACGTTATTTTTTCCACCTTATCACGGCAAACGCGCTTTTTCACAGCTAGCACGCGCAAGCATATTTCGGTATGCAAAGTTCGTCACGATCGACCGTAAAAATCGTACGAGCACCGTGTGTTGTCGTGTCCTCTGCTCCGTTACTCCACGAGTATCATTAATTATCACCTAACTTGGCATCCCTGCGGTATACTTGTCGCGGCAGGACACGCGGAGGAGTCTCTTTGCACCGAACTATTGTTCTCCTCCTCTTCCTCCTCCTCCTCCTCCCTGGAGGAGTCATCCTCTTGGTTCTTAACCGGCAGAATCTTCGACTCCTCGTTGGAAGCCTCGGGGCTCCTCGGTTTCTCCGTGATTAACGAGGACTCCTCGCCGTGGACAGGCGAGCCCTTCAGCTCGTAGCCCTCTTGGCAGCGCGTCAATTTTAACCTGATCGGCGTGACCTTCGCTGAACGAACGTTCCTGGGTGCGCTGCCGCCCGTGTCTGGATCCGTAGGTTGCTTCTCCTCGAGGGTGGCGGCCACCGCGGGGTAAACCGGCTCGTCCTTGGCTGGCTCCGGAGGCGGAGGGCCTACTCTACTGTCAGTCGGATGTCGTTCCTCCTCTTCCTCCTCCTCCTCCTCCGTGAGCAAGATCGGTAACTCGTCGGGCGAGTCGTTACCCTTCCCCAGCCTGATGATCAGCTTCGGTGGAGCAGCTCCACCTTCGAGGATACGTACCCTGGCCTCCTTCCTACTGGACTGCCGTTTCTTTCGCTTCCCGTTCTTGTCCTTCTTGCTCTTGGCGCGGAGCTTCTCGTCGTTGTCGAAGCCAGCCATGATCATCCGCCTGAACTTCATGCTCTCCCTGCGCAGCTCCTCGATGGTGGGCGTGCTGGTGGGTATGCTGCTCAGTCGCTTCTTCGGCGGTCTGATCCTGGTCCTGTCGTCCTGTCCGCTCTCCTGCCCGCCGATTATGCTGTTACCGATCTTTATCTTCAGCTTCGGCGGGCCACTGTTCGTGGTGGTGGTGGAGGTGGTTGTCGTGGTCGACCTGCCGCCGCTGCTCTGCCTGCCCCGTCGACGATCGGCGTTTGAAACGGCCGCGTTGCCGCTGGAACTAGCACCATTAGCTGCACTACTCCGCCTCCTCTCCACGCTTCCCTCCTCCTCGTTCGCGTCCAGGAACCCGGCAGGCCTCTCTTTCCGCCTCTTCTTCTCCATGTTTGCGTCGACCACCGCCTTGTAGTCTTCCCTGGTTGGTATGCTGGTCATCGACGCGACAGCCTTGGGTATCGTGATCACCGTGCGATTGATCGGCGGCATGATGATCGGCGCGGACGTGGCTAGATTCCCACAGCCTGGCTCGTCCATGTTCATGTCCTGAGAGCAGTACTGCCTGAGCAGCTCCTTCTTCCTCATCCGTCGAAGATTCGACGTGCCAGAAGCGACGGAAGCACTGGTGGCGGCTGGAGCGATGATCACGGGAGCCTGTTGTGCGAGCGGCGGCACCGACGATGCAGGAACGTAATTCGCATCCAGGAATGGACCTTTGATCTTCACCTTCAGCTGGTTCCTGGAGTCCGTCAGGGAGACCTTGTTGGCGTCCACGAAGCCAGAGGACGAGGCGTCGATGCTCGCGTCGAAGCTCGGCTTCGAACAGTCTTCCTGGCCCTGTTTGCCTATCAGCGCGGATCTCAGCTCCTTCTCAAGGTCCTCCTCGATATCCGGAAGAGCGGGATCGCTCGCCGAGACGCCGGTGAACGTGCCCAGGAAATGATTCTCGTAGGTTTGACCGTGCAACGTGGAAGAACTCGACGCGTCCAGGGTGGAGTTGTACGTCCTCATGTCGACGGGGCCGGGGATTAGTGGTAGGACGGTATCGAAGCTTTGTCCGGCGTTCGACTCGGTTTCCACGACCGCGGAGTCGTCGTGACCCGGGGAGCATGACAGCCTCCTGTCGTCCAGATACTTCCTTCCTCCTCCGGGACTAGAGAGTCTCGAGTGGATGCTCTCTGCCGCCACAGCGGTGTCTCTCCTTTCGACGCCCGCTGACGCGACATCCGTTGACTTTTTCCGTTCCCTCATGGTCCGTAGATCGGCGATGTTCGCCTCGCTGGTCGAGTCCTCGTCGGAATCGAAGTCGTACACTGTACCGACTAACTTGTTCTGGATAGAATCGTCGTGCTGCGCGACACCAGCGACGGCCACCGAAGGCAGCCCCGAATTCTGCACGTTTCTACCTCGTCCTCTGCCCCGCCCGCGTCCTCGCCCCCTGTGACCACAATGCTGGGCCGAATTTTTCGCCCCCCTGCCGCGTCCTCGCGTCCCAGGAACACTCTTCTGAGCCTCCTGCTGCTGCCTCGGTGACTTCCCAGGAGACTTCCCTTGCAGCGACGTCACTCGAGCGGAGGTCCTGGTGGGCTTGGCGGGCGACTTTTTGCCAGAGTGCTGGATCTTGCTGTCCGTCAAGGCTTCCTGGATGTTCTCGACGATCGGCTCGCTGGCATGGCTCTCCGGCGGCGCTACGGTGTTCAAGAAGTTCATGGGCAGGGAAGGTGGTTCGGTTACTTGCGTTTGCGGTTGCTGCCGAGTCCTCTCGATCGTTTCGACAGGCGGGACGATTTGCGGAGGCGGCGGAGGCGGTGGTGGCGGCGGCGGCGGCGGTGGTGTGGCTATTTTCGTCGGCGAGACCATGGCCGCGGTTAGGGCCATATTGTGGGAGGAAGACGTGAACGCCGCGGTGCAGGGCGATGCTTGAAGGTTCAGCGAGTCCTCGAGCGGCTTCACGTGCGGCAGCAGTGACTGGGCCGCTGGGAAAGCTGCTCCGAACGCTGGCGGAAAGAGGGCTGGCCCTGGCGAAGGGTATGGCAACGGGGCTGCGCAAGACTGTGGCGGGAACAGCGACACCGGGCCGGTACCGTAGCTGGAGTCCGCGTAATACGTGGACTCCATCGAGCACGGTGGAAATGGAATAGCCGGCACGTTCTTGTACGGCGGAATGGAATGATCCTCTGCGGAGGAAGCGGATGTGATCGACGAGGACGTGGACCTACGGGACGGCAACACCTGACTCTCTGCCCATCTGGTGTCCTGCCGGCCGTTTAAGTCGTTGTACGGAGAATTCTGATCGTACTCCTGCTGCCTGACGACGTCGTCCTCCTTATCGAGCACCCTGTCCATCATCTCGACAGCCTGGTCGTCCTCGGAGGCCGGCAGCCCGATCAAATGCCTGTTCACCATCTCCATCGGATTCTCCTCGGGTATCTGTTGGTCGAGTATCGTCCTCTCGTGCGGCTCCTGCTGGCTGTGAAGCATCGCGTGCGGCTGCTGCAACAGATACTGTTCCTGTAAAGTCGCCGCGTTCAGGTGGGAACGCGTCAATGTTTCGGTTTCTTGTATGGGCTCGCTGGGGAACTGGTGATTGTCGTATCGATGGTTCTGCGTTTGCATTAAAGCGTTCAGGTGTTGCACGTCGGCAGGCTCGAAGCTGTTGATGCTCGGTGGTACCCATCTCTCGTCGGTCTCGGCGCGATCGAGCTTGGATCGTTCCACCAGGCTGACTTTGTTCGTCTCGCGATCCTCCTCGTAGGCCGTGTACCTGTCGTTGGTGCTCGAGTAGCAAGTCTTCCTCTTTTCGTCCAGCGTGTCCTTGCAGATGCCGGGACGGGCTTCGGCAGTAGTTATCACTTCGTCAGGAATCTCAATGTTACTCTTCACGTCCAACAATGGCTCCGCAGGCTCGAGAATCTTCCCCTCCCTCTCCAGCTGTTGATTAAGCTGCTGTTGCGGCTGTTGCTGATCGAATATCTTCTCTGTCGGTGGTTCTTCCTTCTTTATCTCGCCATCTACAGGTACTGCCTCTAATTCGAACTGACTAGAATTGGACTTCTTCGAGAGCTCCATCCGTAACTTCTCCACGAGATTCAGAGTTTCCCTGGCACTGTCCTCCTTCGAGTCCTCTTTAAACCAAAGTTCATTGTTAAAGGAGAAACTCAAGGGCGCGGCACGTTCCTCCGCATCTCTCGATATACCGAATCCGTCCTCGTTCACCATTTCCTCCGTTAGCATGTCTTGATCGAAGTCGAACAACTCAGAGACACTCGGATCCTTGCCGTGCTGTGGCGAGAAGATCGAACGGTTCCCAGACTTTCGCCTCTTCTGATGCTCCTTCTCCGTATTCTCGATCTTGTCCGCGATAAACTTGACGTTATCGTCCTCGTTGGTCTCCTTCTGAAGATTCTCCACCGCTAGAACGGCGACATCCGCGCTCTGCGTTCCGACAATCACGTTCTCCAGGCATCTCTCCGCTTTCTTCTTCTCAGTCGCAATCTTCTGAATTTGCGGCACCTCGGTAACGTCTTTCTTTATCAGGTCTATCTCGAGAGGAGCTTGTTCTTCCGGTTTCGCTATCTCGATACCTATATCGGTCTCGTTAACATGATTCTTGCGATCCTCGTTTTTCACTGGTTCCCTCATAAGCTGAATTTCTTCCAAGGACTCTTTCTCCTCCTTCTCTTCCTCGCACACGGGCTTCTCGATCTTCACTTCCGTGTTCTTATTCTTGGACAATTTGTCGAGGTGTTCGCGCTTCTCGAGCAGTTTGTCCAAGCCTCTCAGCGACTTCTTCGGACTGTCCCTCTCAGCTCTGCGCTGTTTCATCTCCTCCTCTAAAGTATTGATGGCATCTTTACCTCCAAGCTTCTTCACTTTCTTCTCGTCACTCTTCAAGGCGGTTTCCGCGCACTCGTTGCTCTTTTCCTGATCGACAACCTTCTGCTCGACCTTCCTACTCTCTTCCTCGTCCCTCTTTTCGCTCGCCTTAACGGGCTGCTTCTCGCTCAACCGTTTCTCCGGCTTCTTGGCCGCTTCTTTCCCGCCCTTCTCATCCTTCGCAACGGACTCGTTCGGTTTTCGCTTTCTACCTTCCGGCTTGTTCTTGTTATCATCCTTTCTCGGCAGGGGCTGCTGCTTAACAGCTTGCCCCGACTTTTTGGCAGGTCTGGACCCAAGAACACTTCTCGGCCCATCATGATCTCCAGACCTAACGAGCAGATCCTCATCAGTCTCTGTTCCGGCTGGTTGCTTTTTATCTCTTTGATCCTGCTTCTTGACACTTGCTGTTTCCGGTTGTTGTTGTGGCTGTTGCTGCTGCTGTTGTTGTTGCTGCGGCTGTGGTTGCTGCTGTTCCTTGGAGGGTCTGCGAGGTTCCTCTCTCTCAGTAGGCGGCTGAAACTCTGGTCCCCGCCGCCCGTCGGAAGTTTTAAGCTTCTTCTCGGGCAGCTTCTTGAGTTTCCGCCCTGAGACTGGTTTCCTTTCGGTTTCGCGTTCTGGCGACATTTTACTGGTGTGTTGTTTCCTATTCGCGGCGGCCGCAGGCGTTGCCGTGGCCGTTTTACTCTTCGTCCTGTTACCGGCGTCGCTCTCGGAGGAAGTGGTGGAAGAGGAAGCTTCCTTAAGCTCGTTCGAAAGCCTCCTACGCGCCGGACTCTCGGAATCGCTGCTACTTTCCGTGGAACTGCTGCAGCTATTGCTGCTGCTGCTGCTGTCGCTGTTGCTCGACTTCCGTTCGCTCGGTTTCCTGGATCTCCTAGCGCGGCTGGCTTTTGCAAGCACTTCCTCCTTCTTCGAGGTGGAGGATTCCTCCTTCTTCGAAGACAATTCTTCCTTCCTGAAGGACGCCTCGTCTTTTCTAGACGACGAGGAGGACGAGGACGAAGATGACGAGGACGACGACGAGGAGGATGAAGAGGAGGAGGACGAAGATGACGACGAGGAGGATGTTTCTTCCTTTCTTGACGAAAGTTCTTCTTTCCTAGAAGAAGAATCGTCTTTCCTGGGCTCCTTCCTTTTAGCGCTCTCGGGAGATTCCTTCTTCGACCGTCCATCGACGGGCTCCTGCTGCTCGGCCTGCTGTTGCGTCGGCTTGCTACCCAAACCGCTTTTGATGTGCTCCGCGGCTTTCTTCGCGGCTTGCCTTTGCGGCACGTACGCCAGGATTTCCGATCCATCGCCAAACTCTTTGTCGAAATCATAGACATCGTTGCTCTTAATCTCCTTCGACGGTTTGCTCTCCCTCTGTCCCTTCTTGCTGGGACTTTTGTCTTTTGATTGCTTCGAGGATGAGGTTGAGGAGGAGCACTTGGGAGGCTCCTCGACAGGTGACTTGACCACTTCCGGTACAGAATCTGGCACCGAATTGTCCTTTTTCCCTTGCTGCGTACGTTGCATGATCTCCGATGCCTTCTTTGCAGCCTGCCTTTGCGGTACGATCAGCGCAGATGGTATATACTCCTTTTTTTTGGCGCTACCTTTACTTTGATTCTCTTTATTTTTCGTCCCTGTATTGTGATACGCCAACTCCGTGTGCCTGGAGTCCTTGCCGAAGCTCTTCTGGGAATTTTTCGACAGGTTCGCAGCGGAAAACTCCTTGACGGCTGCTTTCGTGATCAACACCGCCGAATGGGACGCGTGTTCCTGAGAATCCGAGTCGGTGTCCGAGTAAATGGCCGAGGCGACAAGATGCTTCGTCGCGCCGGCATTTAGCGGCAACAATTCGTCACTGTCGCTGCCGGAAGCGCTTCCCAATTCCTTCTCCATGTGCTGAAGCGTGTGCGACCTATTGTTCACAAGCTTCTCGTTCTCGCTGTTCTCTTTAACCATCGAATGCATCTTGTCGGCCTGCTGCACAGTCTTTTTCGTCTTTCTGCGCGGTAGCTTCGTTTTCGTCGAAGTATTATTTGCTTCCTCCTCTGTGCTCGACTCGCTCTCGAGCTTAGAGTTCTTTGACTTCTCTGATGTTTTCGCCTTCGTCGCGTCCGTTTCGCTGCTACTGACGGACGACAAGTCGCTGCCGTAGAGATTCTTCTTTCGGACGGAGCCGTTGAAGTATAACTTTTTACTAGAGGCGCCATTAAAGTCTTGTGGCGGCTGCTGCTGCGGCGGCAGCGGTTGTTGCTGCTGCGGCTGCGGCAGTTGCGGCTTCTTCTCGTCGCTGGTTGGAGAGTCTATACCAGCGATCCGGGCGACGATCGTGTCGAAGTCGTGAGTGTGATCTTCCGAATCAAGATGGGAATATAGCCGGTCGTAGATCGATGGTCCGTGATTTGCTTCCATTACAGCAGCGGCTGCGGCTGGCGGTAAAGGTGGGCCGGACATCACCAAAGCTTGTTTGTGGAAGGTTTGCTCTCGTAATCTGAGAAAAGATCGACAGAGTTTTTCTCTCCTGCCAACCATGTAACACAGATTCCTGACTCTTTCCAGGTCTTGGCGCAGTTGAACGAAAGTTCTCATCTTTTCGAGGTCAGCCGCTTGTCCCTGATTCCGCGACCCGCTACCCGACAGTTCTCCGCAACGTGGTGCCAACAGCGGCTTATTGTGACCAGCCTGGCAAATCGAACATTAACAAATCAAATGTATTTCGATTCTATAAACGAATGAAATAGAATGATAGGGAATGAACTTACTCGTCTTTTGAGTTTCCAATAATTGTAGATGTAGACAACGCTATCGGGGTCCACGTCCAACTGCTGCGAAGCAATATCCTTCAAGCTCACGTGTTTGTCGAATTCTGCCTCGATTTCTTGCAATCTAATGGAACGGATGTAATTTAAAAATATCAATAAATGTAATGGAAAGTATATGTGGTGTTGAGAAATGAGCACGCGTACTTTGCAGCGCGTGCTTGATTCTTCTCCTCGGAAGTCATATCCTTTCTCTTGCGCCTTCTGGATTCCGCGTCTTCAGAATCTGATCCTGCTTTGTCAGCTCCGCTTCCTATACTACCTCCTGCGCCTTGAACTTTATCTTTTGTATTCGTTCTACTATGTTTCTGGCAGTAGGACTGTAAATTGAATTTTTACATTTTCTTTCTAAAAAAATTTCCAAAAACAGAAGTGTCTTTTTTAAATTGTACGATTTCTTTAAATACACTCTAACTCAATGTCTATTTCGATATCACATTCTATACAACTTGGTGAAAATGCTCTACGTTTCCTATTCTGCTTGAGATTACATCACTAAAATATATTTCCTTTTTTTTTGTTTGTACAATGTTCGAAAACAAGTTCAAAGTACCCTTAGTTTTACTCCATCGTCGGCCATCTCATCTTCGATGATCGCCTTCATTTCCAAGCCGTATTTGAAGGCACACGTCACGTGATAAGCCGTCTTACATGTCTTTATGCTGCACTGGATGCAAGCACCGACTCTTTCGCGACACAACACGCATATCAGGGCCCATCGACTTTGCTGCAATTGAATGTTTCATTGAGAAATTTTACAACAATTCTTCGCAAGCTTGTACACGTCTGTCGATGTGCTGCACGTACCGGAATGCTGGATATTTTAGTGATGGGTTCCATTCTTTCAACACAACCAATGCTGACTTCCGGGATCCATAAAGCACAAGAAACGTGAGCCCACTTTTGGCCACTGCGAGTACACTTCATAGCACCACCTTTGTTAGGACAGAGAACACAATCCGGTCGTTGACTTAGAGAACAAGTTCTGCATAGCCAGGAACCATCTGGTATCGAAGTAATTCCGTAACACGCTTGATGCACGCATATATTGCAGCAGTCGCAAAATACCATTTCATTTCCTTCCTCAGAGTCGGGCTAATGAGAAATATTGTTGGCCAATTAAGGAGTTGACACACTTTACTTAACAGCTCTTGTTGCCAGGGGTGAAATTATTTGGGGAGTACTTACAGATCTACAGACGTCACAGATTACATTCTCATCGTACTCAATACCGAGACCTTCCTCGTTCTTTACAATAGTCTGTATTCTTTCCCAACAACGAACCTCCAGCTCTTCTATCACGCGTTCCAGTTGTGACTCCGTGATCGGCAATTGACCAGCCTAAAATCGCAAAGTGAATATTTACTTCTTTAATACGCGTTACATAACTGCAGCCGCTTCAACTACTAATGCATCGATTTCGAAGGTTTTCCATGCCGGTTAACATTTAGCAACAAGATCGAAAACAGTTTACTAGTTAACGAAATAATACTGTTCGTTCGAGTGGTAACGTTGATTGTTTGTCCAGATTTTGTAAAAACTTATCCGCTCGATGGAAATTGCTGAATTTCAAGTATACCTGTGCACGCTCGCCGTTCAACACGTCCAACCAAGCAATGTCGGTGTCATCAAGGTCATAAGCACAAGCTTTTTCTGCTCGCGTGGGTGTTGTGCTTAAATGATGATCTTCAGAGTTGAAGTAATCGTCACGAGATATCCTTACGAATTTTTTAGGTCTATAAAAGCATTATTATCAAAGAAAGGTATTAGTGACATCTTCTACTTGTGTATTATCTTGCCTATCTTGCGAATGAATAACATTTGTGCTATAGAGAAATGAAAATTGAGAAACCTTGAGAAATCCATTCAAGGTATTAATACTTTAAGCAAATACTAATTCCATACTGACACAGTTTTTATGGTACAGTAGCTACTACATAGACTATCGTTGGTATCAACATAATTTTGTAACTTATGATTGAGATCGCATCAACTATTTGTAAGAGAAAAAGAACGATCGAGTGATTTTCTGTGGAACTTACAGTTTGAATTCACTGTGCTGTTTTACGGGTGTTGCTTGCGTGATAGTGACTGTTGGTTCAGGAAGAGAATCTGGGTTGACAGGTACTTGAACACCTCTCTCCCATTCTTGCTTCCACTGATCAGTAATGACCCAATATTCATTGGGACTTAGTGGCTCGCTGTCAGGTAATTTCATTGCGCTGATCAAATCCTTACGAAATAATTCTGCAGGAGCCTCAGCAGAGGAGCGATTGTATATACTAGAGATTTTGATGTCACTAAGAGGTCTGGGGGTCCAGGATGCCCCTCCTTGACTGGACGACGCCATCGTCTCCTCCTCTTCTGAGGGCCCCATGGTAGCTGCCAGCGACGACGAACCCGTCGCTGGACCCAGCCTACATTTGCGCCTTTTGATCGCGCCTGGGTAAGACGCCAAATCATTGTCGTTTCTGTTTATTCGTTTGCCTCGCTGTGCCATTCTACTATACCAAGTGAGCTAGCGATACGTGGCACGTGCAGGTGAGCCGCGCGCACCCTAAAAGATCGTATTGTTTTCAATTACATAATTAGCTCGACGTGGAATCGAGGAGAAGATATTTGCTTGATTACTCACTACATAGTCGTCCATGTATTTATTATCTAGAAAGCGGATTCCTCTCGGAGCTGTAACAAGTAAGACACAGTTATAGCCTTCTCCAGCTTAAAATAAGGAAGAACAAAAATTTAATTTGAAGCTCTTTAGAACAAGTAGCAACAACAAGTTTATCTTGGCGCTATATACGATTCTCTGTGCAAAACAGACAGTTCTTAAGACGTAAGGAGATATTAGCGAAACATGATTTAGTCAAGATATTACAGAAAATAAAGCTTCCATGCTACTCGATAGCATTCGGACCACGCTAAATCAAACGAATTAAAACACATTGCGAACTGAACGATCCTTGAATTATATCGAACGAGTGGTAGTTGATAACTATTCGTTAACAGATATCTGGAAAAGAAGAGGTCTAACGGACAAATACGATGCACAGACGTAGCAGTGATATACAATATCGAACGCGTAGAGTGGAAAAAAAAAACATATAGAACGTAGCCATTCGTTGGTGTTTCACATGTTGCGCACTACAACAGAACATAAAACTAACTGCGGATACTATCGCACGAATGGAAATATCCGAGGTATGCTTGGCAACTGGTATTACACGGAGATCACAAGCACAAGACACAAAGCATTCTTTCGCTAGATGGATTTAGAAATGTAGGCACTCGACGTGGGAAATATCCAACGGCACAGATTCACTATTCCGAGAGATTGGCACACATCGTCTGGTTTCTGTACGAATTATAACGGCGGAAGAAAAAAAAACATTCGAGAGCATAAAAATCGGAGAAAAGGGTTGATGGTATAGACCGATTGTGTTGCAGGGGGTCTGCGGCCGTTGATCCTCGATGGCCGCCGCGGAGAGGTTATAAATGGGGCAGTCCAGCAGGAATAGTTATAATTCGAATGAAATTGTTTTCCCGTAACGCTACAGGGCCCCGGGCGGTTGGAAAAGCACAAGGATCTCGGAGGAACTGGTCGCCGTGGCGGGTGGCATGTAAACATTGCGACGGAGTTACTCCGCGGCGACGCTCGAGCGGCGCCGAGGCTCGACCGTGGAGGATCGCCGTAAGACTTTCGATGACTCGACACGTGGAAGTCGAGACTCGCGGTCGAGTATAGACGTCTAGAAGAAGATCGGGCGGAGAGTCGAAAATGCTCACGGGTCCATTGGGCTGGTGGTGCTCCTGCTGGCCGACAACATTGACAATACAGATGGCGACAGGCTCGACTCGCACACGAATCCCGACGCACACGTACACACATCTGAACGCACACGTAGGCGGGCTCGAGTACACATGCACACGGGCGTAAGTAAATACGCACACGCGACGTGAATGCACAGGTACGCACGGACGTGAATCCACACGCACACGGCGCGGATATGACAGACACGCGAGCACAGGTCCGACACGCACACGCAAACATGAACACGCACGCGCGCGCAAGAGTGAGCAGGAACGTAGGTGAGAGAGAAAGACAGAGATGGTCGGAAGGCAGCAAATGCCTTATTATTGATCTATCGGCGGAAAGGGTGATTTCGCGCGCGATGATGCACGTGACGAATAATAGCCGGCACGTCTGATCGTGAGGGATCGAATTATTCTTCGATCGGTAGCTCCGAGATGGCAGTAGTCCGAGTACGCCTCTGTCACGGCAGCCTAACCAAGATGTCCTCATTAGCAATTCGAGTCGCAGCCGCGACCAGCTCAGCTTTTACTCACTTCGTGGGCCGAGGGCTTCTGTCGAGCTCGCTCGACGCCCTCAAATAGCCTCCGTAAGGACACCCAATGGCTTTCTTCCTCGCGCGTTGCACCGAATCGATATTATATTTACATTAATGTGGATACTGCTGTTTGGCGCCATCATGCCTAAAAAAATAACTGTCTGAGCGCGGAGTCACGTGACCCCGCGAGAACACGGCGAGATCTCGCGATCGCTCTTATCCGCGGCGCACCGCGCATCAATGCCTCTGGGAACGGAGCAGAATCAAACTTTCGATGCTTTCACACTCGCGTATCTCCAATTCCATTTCTCTTGGAATATTCGGAATCTCGCGAAAGATTAACCGTAGCCGAGAATCAATGGAAATAACTTGTATTTCCTAACCACGGTCCTTTAGGATCACTGAAATAAGTTATACCGATTATGGACAATAATAACTCTTCTTGCTTCCTAATTCATGTATGATTAAAGAAACCTATTACATCGATATACCTGAAATTTTTAAATTTGTTAAATATATTCACTCTTTGATTGCGGATGACTACGATGTATTCACTGGTATTTGCGGGCTTTCGTCGTAATGTTGGAGGGAAAGTATTGACCTACACGTGTGATCTAGGGACATTTCAGACCATTGTGAACCGCGAAAGATAAGTCGCGAACAAAGGAGGCCTGCCATTCTGCTGGCGGCCTTTTAATTCCCTATCGCGAGTCAACCGATGTTTTTCTAGGGGGAAGAGGTAATAATTTTCAATCTATATTTTCAGAATGGTGACGGGCGGCAACTACCTATTTGTTTATAGATTTATATGTTGCAAATAAGGCTATACAAAACGCGGAGCTGAAAGAGAAAAAGAATTAGTGATGAGAAAAGTATGTCACACATTACCGGTTGAAGTTTCATTGAATTCAATTCATTTTACTGATGGAAACATAAACGGGTATTCGAACTTGTTAACCCATTTATTAAACTTTCATCAATTATAAATAATGTCTATATACCATTCGTTCGTTAAATAGTTCTCGAAATCATGTACTTCCAATGATTTTCATTATTTAACGCCTTTCTTATGGTCGAGTCTTTCGAAACTTTTGAATATAACCAACTTGGCACTCCGGAACGATGAAACGATTAAAGACTGAATTAATTAATGCGACAATCGAGTCGTATTTGAAACGGAGGCATTATCAGGCAGGTCACATTTTTATAATCATTGTATGAATTGTAAGTCGAATCTATAACTGATGAACATAACATAACCTTTCGTCACCCCTGGCCACTAATTACAGACTAACGACGTTTTCTACAAAAGTAATCAAGTGCATTGCCGAACTAGCGATGAAATGACTCTGACCGCGAGTGCCGTTTCTGCTACGTCTCAAGATAATTCGATCATTTTCAGTGCCATTAGCATCGATGTTGCTGCCGCAGATCAAGCGTATCAACGGTACATCTCCTCTTTCTTCTCAATTTATATTAACTAATTCTGTTATTCCGATACTAAACGCTACCAACGGTGGGACGCACTTTTCTTACTCATTCGCGACGCTAAGCGTGTATTATTTTTTATAGATTAAAGATGTGGGTAAATATTGTCCTCAATGATAAATTGAAAATGGAATTAAAAGGGCTTCTATACCCTGTATTTTGTCACTTGTATTTAGAGATGCTACATGCTGGCAACAGACAGGCAGCAATTCAGTTTTTAAAAGCGCATCAAAATGAATTTAACAGTGAAACAGAAAAAGACTTCTTAGAGGAACTATCCAGTGTGTTCTCGGTGCAAGATATCGAATTGAGACCTTTGGTAAATTCGTTTAGAACTAGAAAATATAAAGTGGATATGTCTGATACTGCTCACTTGTGTCTTCAACAATTCCTTTCGAAGCACGGGCACATCGTACTAATGCAGGTAGGGCATGGATATACACGCATGGAATATATATCTGTAAGCATTTCCATATCGACGGTATATATAACTATATTTTACCTTCATTCTTTAGATAATAAACACGCACGTGACAATAATTAAAAAGATGGACCTGCCTGAATCAGACCCGGAGGGATGCGAAGAATCGAGTTCGCGCCGCGAAGCAGGCATTAATGGATACGTAGAGCAGCCGTTAGGTACCGGTGCCGATCGAGAAATGCGAGAATTGCAAGAAGCTATAAGATTAATTCGAAATAACGTGCATCAACCTCTACGGATATTTACAGTGAATAATGCTGTTGAAAAGTAATTGCCTGCAAACATAATACGAAGTTTAGATGACTCGTAAGAGTCTATGCGAATTAACAGAGAGGAGGCAATGGGTTATATAACACGATATATATTTTTGCAGCGCGAGCAGTGCAAGTATTCCGCCAAATATGGACAAATTAGCAGTAGGATTTAGTACTACAGAGATTAGGCTATGGGGTATAAACGAAACAGTATTAATTAAGCCAAAGCACGAGGAACCCTCCTTCTCGTTTGCCTCTGATACTCCATTTTTACATAAATTTTACGAAACCACAGACAGAACGTAAGTTCTATAATTACCACCATGAAATATATAATATAATATAAGACCGTAATATAAAATTGTAAGTTCGTACGATTTAAGGACCGAAGGAGGGGCAATGATACTTAGGGGGCACACGGACGTAGTACACGATTTAAGGTTTATCCCAGAGTCAGATATTTTACTCTCTGTATCTAGCGATAAAGACATGAGGGCATGGAGACTTAACGATTATACGTGTGCCGCAATTTATAGGTATACAACGCGTACCCACTTTATACCCGTCTCTTCGACAAATCATTTAACGACGCCGCTGCGGTACCGCCAAGTCCTCATGATTCTGTTGTATTAACAAAATAATTTATTGCAGTGGTCACAGTTATCCTATATGGTGCATGGATCTTAGCGTATTCAATTTGTATGTAGCAACAGGTTCTCACGATAGAACCGCCAAATTATGGTCCTTAGATAGAATATTTCCATTACGCATATTCGCTGGTCATTTTTTAGATATAAATGTACGTTTCCGAGCAGCAATAACCGAGATAAGTTGGATCCCCTGCCTGTTCCGAGCTTACAGAGTTTCACGGTGCGTTTTCTTGCAGTGCATAAAATTTCACCCGAACGCCCGATACTTGGCAACAGGCTCCGCTGATAAGACTGTCAGGCTATGGGATAAAGACGACGGGAATTTATTGAGGGTGTATATCGGTGCACAGTCAACGATTTATAGTTTAGCGTTTAGTCCAGACGGAAAGTATTTGGCCGCCGCTGGTAAGATAATTCACCGTTTCGTCAAATAACGCGAGTTTTTCGAAGCTTATTAAAACATTGCTCGTTCCCCCAGGCGATGACATGTCTATCTCTATTTGGGATCTGGCGACCAATGCGCTGCTGACTGAACTTAATGGCCACGAAGACACTGTCATGTACTTAGACTGGAGTTCGGACGGTCAATACATTGCCAGTGGAAGCCTGGATGGCACTGTTCGTTTATGGCCTACGCACGATCACATTAAAACTATCAATAGGTAATGTCCGATCTTACAGATCGAAAGAAATGCCCGCTCTATTACGGTATCGCGACGCGATGTTTTAACCGTCTTACGTTTCAGCAATTCATCAACCGTGGTACCTGAAACAGAATCACCGCAAATATACTCAACTTATTGCTCGAGTATCCTATCCCTGCGTTATTATAATAAGAATAATTCGCTCGTGTGTATCGGAACGGTGGACAGTTTATAATATATTAAAATGAAGAATAAATTAAATGCTGATATATTTGTAAATTAGGTCTTTTATTATCTTTCAAGCTTCTAATACTGTGGCACCGTGACGGAAAGAGGTCGGTTCTCAAAGCTTTACAATAAAAATCTCTCAATCTACGTTGAATTTGGGCGATCTATCGCATACGTTCATCGACGAGATAACGTGCTTCGTACAAAATCCAAGAAAGAAGATCAACGCGTACCACAACATCTGTTGCCATGCCTTGAAATTTTCAAGTATTCGCAACGATCCTGCTGTACGCGTACTGAAACAGAATGTTCAGTGGCTCATCCCATCTTTCGTACACATTTCGTTCCTATTTCTATTATAATTCCAACAGCCAGTTACCATAATGTCGACTGCTTCTCAACGGTTTTGCTCACGTCGAGTTCCAACAAGGAATTCTGTCCACTAATTAATCGATCCTCATCTTCCGCTCGACTGGCAACGTCAGGACTCGCGGTATCGCTGTTATTCCCTTGATCATCTCTCAGGGAATTATTGTTCTCTTCGTTCGAGTTCCTCCTCGACTCGGTCTGCTCGAATATGTCGCGCAACTCGACGACGCTATTGAAGCTGCTGAAACATATAAAACAAACACTTCTGTATCCTCTGTTGCAATAATTACACACGCTTCTTTCTATTAAATACTACAAACTCCGTTCGATTCGGCTTCACGTATTCCCACTTTTGTATTTCGGAGCACAAGGATGGCCTCCTGAGGGTGACTCTACCGCACACCGAATTCCGTTGTTTGGGGCATTCCTGAAATCGGAGCAAATACAATCATTTTATTCTTTATTCCACTAAACGAAAGATAGAGAAACTAGGAACGAAAGATATTACCTTTGCCGTGTCTTGCGAACTCAGGGGTCGCGAAATAGTCGCGATGCTTGCTCTTCTTCTAGCCATCTGCAAAGAACGTTAATAAAAACAGAAATCGATCAATGTGGAAAGCCTGCGGTAATATACTATTGGGACCATTACTCGATTATTAAAAGGCAATCCGTTCTTGTATCGGATTTTAGGGAAGTCGTCGCTCAGCTCCGCTGAATTTTCGTCTATCACGATGTTATTCTCCAGTAAGATCCGCCTGAAAAGGGACGGTCCTGAATTTTCATCGAGTCAGTTTAAGCGGGAGAAAAGGGTCAGGATCGTCAGGAATCCTCTCCTGCAATTAGACTCTTACTTGGCTTCGGCAATCTCGGTGGCCAAAAGCTCACACCTGGAGCGCAGCGTCTGAAGGTACTTATCCGCTACAAAGATTGCTCTGGTGATTCTTTGCTCCTGGCAAACCGCTCCGAGTGTTTCAGCCGCGCAGGAGACCTTATGAGCGCATCGCATCACCATGTCCAACCGATCACGGACCCTTTCCACTTTCTCTATCGACTCGCTGTCCGTGCACAGGGGCGAGAGTTGCTGTTTGTATTTGACATAAAGGGACCGAGTAATAACATCCCTTAGGGTATAGAGTTCTAAGGATCTGACCGTGTCAGAGTTGACCACTGGCAGCGGAAGTCACTTGCCTCTATATCTTCGTGCATCTGTTGAATTTCACCCGCGAGATTTCGTTCGGCTAGATCTCGATTGCGGCGGGACAGCGAGAGTCTTCGATGCAAGGTGATCCTGTCTATGCCAAGCCCGATCGAAAATCCGATGTACTTGCGCTCGACCTCGGTATCCAGCAAGGTTTCTCTGCCAGAAAGAATCGATCGCCTTGTACCACAGCTACGCTCAACCCCCACGTATCCCGAAACATTTGCACGCAGCTAATTTCTCCGGTACCTGTGCAGGGTGTCCGTTCCCTCCGTGCTGGATAATCCCATAGCCCGCAGGTGAACATCCGTGAAGCTGGGGAAGGCTCCAAGTGTCTTCTCTTCCTGTTCATCGGACGACTCGTTCGGTTTGATACATCCGGAACGACGTCTCGTTAGGTGGCATCGCTCGCCGTCGCCCTCGGATAAGGACCTCCTCGCAGCGACGAACCTCTGCATCGAATAATACCGCTCATATTCTGCCACTGTCCTAAACTGTATCGTAACGAATGTTTTCTTTTTCCCACGTCCATAGCTTTTCGCCATCCGGGCCTATAAATATCGCATTACGCGATTGCAACTGGACGGGGGTTTCAGCAGCCCGTGGCTTTATTTCAAATTTACCAGCAATATCTGCCGGACGTTTGCCCGACTTCCAGAGCAAATATTATTTTTCCTATCGGGCGAAATAGATCGCCAGACGTAGCACCAAGCACGACCATGTGGTGCCGGTAACGATTCCACATGCAGGGTATTAATAAAAACGTCCGATATTTCTTCAGGACCGATTCCACGTATCGAAATAACGAGAGACAGCCCGCATGTACATCTCTGGCAGCGATTAATCGTTTAATTACGCGCTATTTAGTGTACTTTAAAGCCCGGACCTGCCGAGCGCCTGCAGACAGCAACCGATTTACAGCCCCGCGCATCAGGTGGCCTATTAATTTTATGTATAGCGAGACAATCGAAGGGCAGAGACGTTTAGGTGTCTCCGCTCAATTTCCTCAGCCTGTGATCTCAAGGTGCAAATCCACGATGGGGCAAAGATCTCGTGGCTCGCACCAGACATTAATCTCACGAGACAATTATTTCACGATGCGTTTCCACTAATGGACAGAATTTGAATTTTTTCACGAGACTAGACTATCGCGAGACAAGTTTCATGATATATTTTGAAAAATCTCATCTCTCGCGACTGTATTTATTATTTAGATTTAGTTGCTGCTGAGATTTTTGTGTTTTGATAGAACCTTGCACGCAAGACTGTACGGTTGCCCTCCGACAGGCGTCCGTGAGATTAGCGAGGAAATAGAAATTATTCCTACTCAAACGAAGCTTCATCAGCATATATGTATACGAATCTTTTTCATTATTACGATACGTAGAATCGATTCTGGAAAACTGTTCGTCCCTGAGGAAATTCCATGTACGTATTATAATACCGTAAGGATTACCAACTTGTCGCTTCTCGCGCGTTGAATGGAATTCCGCGTGGTCCCCGGTTTTCTGCATTCCGCGGGGCTGGCCGGAATCCGGTTTCTTCGGGAGCGCACCGGTGGAATAGAACGGCGAGGGTCGCGGGGGACTGTCACCCCTCGGTCTCCCGTTGCTCGCGCAGTGAACGCGCTCGATCGGCTCGTCCTCGCTATCCGAACCGACGGAGCTATCCCCGTGACTCGACATTCCGAGATCGACTGATGTATATTTTCCAAGGCGACCAGCACTCGGTGCGCTCGCGAGCGCGCGTGGATGTGCAGAATCTTTGATCTTGGCCAGATCTGCGAACCAAAGTATGGACTTCCAACAATATACATTTATTGTATTTTTAGTTCTTAAGAGCTCCGTCAAGTTTACCGCCGCAGAAGGTTGGGCTGAACGGTGGCGGAGGGGTTCCCCGCGGGCCTCCCGTAGCCGTTTCATCGTTTCTCGGCTCTCCACTGGCTGGCGACGCGTCGTTGATCAGGATGGAAAAGTTGTCCGGCTTGGACGGCAGGCGGCTTTCCCGCGAGTCAACGGCGACACGTTCATCAGCGCGCTGATCAAACACAGCGATCGTTATTTTTAAAAGAAAATTATTTTTAACTCTTAACGGCCCCCTCGCCTCGCTCGCGCATCAAACACTCATTTTGCTATAAAAATAAAAGCCTGGATTTAAATACCCTGGCCGAGAGAACGGCGCCGCGGCCGTTAAGAGTTAATTCGTCCGGATTAGACGCTTAAAGTTTCACCTCCGGCGCTTACTTTAAACCCTCCGCTCCCGCTGCTCTCTGATTTAAAATGCTTCCCGATCGAAGCCTCGGCTATCGTCGCGGGGGCATCACCGGCGTTGCCCTCCCTAACCCGGGGCAGTTTGAGCGTTGCTGCCGGCAACGGCTCAGCTTTCTTCGCAGAAACTTGAGCGTCATTCGGAGAGAACTTGCCGATGAGATCGTCGACCGAGGAACCACTCAGGAACTTGCCGCTCTCGATCAGTGAACGGTAACTATTAACGAAACCTTTCTTGCACAGGCTCGTCCGCTGGCAGAACTCGTCGCTCTTCGATTCCGTCTCCTGCCCATTTTCGATCCGAACGGAAGGGCTGCTGGAGGTGCGCCGGAACTCTACCGTGTCCCCTTGATTCTTGGCCGTGATCACGTCGAACGATCGGCAGAACACGGACAGCTTTCGTTTCGGGATTTTCGGAAATTCAGAGTCGTCGGTCACCGAGCAGTCGGCCACTTTTAAATACGCAAATCCCTTGTCAGGGTCTACTTCGGGCGATCGAAGCGCGTCAGCGTCTGCTTTCTGGGGCAGTTTCGCGGGCTCGTCCATTTGACGATTTACCTCGCTGTAATTGCTAATAATTCCTCGCCAAGGCGACGCGTGATACGTCGCTCGGGAACTACTCCGTCAATCGGCACCTATTTGCATTTCCAGAAACAGAGGCGCGCGCTTTAGTGAGATCGTTCCCAGGGTCGCGAGAACGCGGCGGAGGCGGAGGATCGTCGCAGCGAGTCGGATTCACCGGGGTCGCGAGACACGGTTATCGTACGAATCCAATTTGCCGTGCAAGTTCACGGAACACCTCGTAAATGTTGAAACACGGTCGCGGCGTTAAGAAGATTATTACGTAACGGAGAGCGTATCGACGATCGCGTGTAGCGCACCCGCGTCAAATGAACCAGAACGTTTTAATTAACGGCTCGGGCCTGGCTCGATTTTAATGCCGCGTTTCCCTCCAGACGGGACAAACAATCCGCATACATTACGCGGACGGTTAATTAGAGCTGTGCAGCGTACCCAATCTAGCACGGCGATCATATCATTGAGGCGATAAATTGGCTCGTCCTTGCCAGCGACATAGTAAACGTTCACGGGACATTAAACGTCCGCATGTGTTCCTAAACGTCACGTTGATGCATTAAGACGTAACGCTGACAGTTGTTCGCGGACCGGCATGACTTAATTAATTACAATGTCAAACACAAAACATTCTTATCCGTAAACGTTCGCTTCGGAACGCTAGCGCCTGCTAATTTCTCAGCATTCGAATGCGAGAATATCGGTAAGAAATTGGCGGACGTAACTTCTACGAATCTTTCTGAGAAAATCTTCGTATAGGTACCTACTTTATTGTTCGTCAACGTATCAAATAGATTTTCACGGAAGGATTCTCGCGAATTGACAGGGCTGTAAAGGGAGCCCCGAATTTCGATGGAGTTTCGATTGCGGAGTGCACTCGAAGTTAATTTAATGTCGATATAGGTCACTGCAGATCTTCCAGGTTTACGGTTGGCCGTGTTATTAAGGCGCAGCGGAAATCCTGTTACGCGTAACGATATTAAATTTCTTCTATGATTTCGCACGCGCCGAAAGGAACCACGTGTCTGCTGCCACCCGAAACGCTCCCTCAGGAGCGCGTTATTGTTTCCGGCGATGAGTTATTAATAAATGTGATTCTACGGATGCATCCGTGAATCGCAGATCGAAGAACGATGCTTCGTTACCTTCGTTACCTTCGTTACCTTCGTTACCCTCGTTACCCTCGGTAAGCAACGCGACGGAGAGAAACTTTCACTTATCGAGTTCACGGAATACCGTTTGCAGGAGCACGCGGGGCTTCCCCGTGTTTCGCGGGTGTTTTCGTAGAATTTCTGAGCGGCCAGATCGACGAGATACTTAATCGCGACGGTGCGCGCCGTTTGGAAAATAAAATTCCTCTTACCCATGCACGAGCTCTATTTACGTAGATGGCCACTAGTTACGGGAAGGGCAAGGAACACGTTTGCAGATTAGTTAAAAGGAGAGTGCGGAGCGGTGGGTCGTGTATTCTCTCTCTCGCGCATTCGCCGACTGACGCAAACGGCATAGAGAAACTGGAATAAGAAGGAAGAAGAAAAGCTCGAAGAGGCAACCGGAATACGGCCAGCACGAACGCCGCAGGCAGACTGAACGCGAACGCTTATAAAACAGCTCTCTCCTTCTCTCTCTTTCTGGCTTGTTCCAGGCGCGCCTCTACGCCCGCGTGCCTCCCTTTCTGGCTACCTCGGTCGATCCACCTTGCTCCTTTTCCTTTTCGCGATTCGCGCTCTTTTGATGCGGCCTCAACTGTTTTTGTGGGGAAAATCGGTTCGGTGGATATGCACGCATACGCGGATAATATATACGCGGCTAAGCATAATGAATGCAGCCTGCGAGTTGTCGGGGAGTCACGGCGACTGCTCCAAGTTTCTGGGAGCAAAAAGGATTGTCAAGGGTGATCCGAACATCTTTCACGCTACCTAAGATCTTTGTTTTTTATCGACTCCTTGCGCGTCACTCGAACTATTCGAAATTGAGGTCGCAACATGATAGGTACTCTATGATAGTGCGATTTTTTTTTTACATTGTTGCGGTACGTTATTGTCTAAACGATTGAAAGAAGACTCCAGGCGAGAATGCTTCTGATATTACCAAAGAGTGCACAAGGGACGCGGTTATTTTTATTCCGCTGTACTTTGAAGAGGGTATTCGGGCCAATGTCGCACAGTCATCAACCCTGAAGATCTATTTTTATGGGAAACCCTGGAACCAGTTGCCGCGCCATGTTGTAAGCGAATTTCCCGTGAAAATCACGGTAACGGCTACCTTGCCGATTTAAACTGGCCGCGATCGGACAACTGAGAAATTAAGTTAGGAGCGATCGAAGTAGGCAGAAAGGTAAATCTAAAGCTCCCTAGAAGATCGAATCGCAGAATCCATCTGCTCTCTGGCTTCGGGGTGAAAACTCGCACGTGCGTGGCTTTTGTTACCAGAACAAATACTTATCCCTCGCGGTGATCCGACGACTTTCAGTGACCCGACTTACCATTCCTCGCGCCAGTTTTGCATTTCATATTTTCATCTTTCCATACCGCGGCACTGGATCCTCGTCATTTTCAGCAGATCTTTCGAAACTCTAAGATGAACCTCTTAAAACGATCTTGCGCAACGAGTCTAAACGCCGTGATGTTTCTAAACCGAGAACGAAAGCACCTATTACGCCTCGATCATTCATCACTGACTTTTCAAACAGTTTCCACCGAAATCTTTCTGTCTTTGTGACACGTGTCGACTTATATTCCCTTCGCAGATACTTACTACCTTACAACATTGCGAGGCTCGATTGCTTCTCTTCGATATTCACCCGGCGCTTGCGTCAACATCTATTATAAGACTCTCGTAATTTTCTCTAACTTAACATTGTGCAAGAATCCTGTCCAAGTCGGGATCAATTGTCGGCGATCTAACATTAGCCCGCGCGTCAATTATCCTAATTAAAAGTACGACAACGGCCAGCGTCGAATTAATGTCGATTACCGGCTACTGACGGTACTGCCTCAAACACGATGCCCCACGATAAACGTCGATCGCAGCGGCGATGATACGGCAGACGGACTGGATCGTTTGGAAACGGTGGATCGTGCGCCATTGCTTGGCGGTTCGCGAGCTACGGTGACTTTAGTCGTGGAATCTGCTCGATTGATTCGAGGTTTATAAGCGTGTCCCAAAACTCAGTGACTTTCCGGAACATGCAATGTCCTGATGCAAGAAGACTTTCGGACCGCGCAGTTTAAAGTCGAAACACCTGAGCGTGGAATAGTGACCCCTAGCACGCACACGCAGGAGGCACGCGTAGATATCGTCTAACGCAAACTTTTCCGCGCTAACACGTTTTTACTGTGCGCGCGAGTCTGCATCTACGCGTGACTGCTGCGCGCGCGCGGTGGGGGCCTCTGCTCCGCGCACAGCTGTTTCGGCTTTAAACTGCGCGGACCGGAAGTTCCACGGCTAATATTCAAGTGTTAATATCTCGAGAACGAAGCCTCGGATCACAAAACAGTAAAGGACTTTTCGATGTCTTCTTGCACGAAGGTATTGCGTGTTTCGGGAATTCCCTGAATTTTGGGATACACTTATAAAGCTCGAATCAATCGAACAGATTCCACGGCTAAAATCATCGTGGCTGGCGAAGCGCTAAGCAACAGCGCCTGATCCACCTTTTTCAAATGATAAGGCCTGGCGCGAGACAACCGGTTGGCAATTCGGATCCGGTTAACGGTATAAAGAAAGGAATAACGCGTAACACTTACAGAGACGCCTGTATCTCTCGTTGCACAGCATCACTTATCTCCTCTCGTGATAACGAATCTTTCTACTAGTTATTTCCCTCGCTTCGATCTGTAGCGCCACTTGAGCTTGCACGCCATCGGTTTGGTATCGGCCGCATGCCTCGTGGGTTGCTCTACCGGTACCGTGTGCCGTATTTCTCATTACGTTGCCGATCATTCATCCCCGAGATGCGTACTAATCTTCTGCTAACCATCCTCTGCCACCTAATTATCGGTTCCATGGAGTTTGCGATCAGGTCGAAAATACGGTTTCGGCTGTCTCTCCATAGTGAAATCAAAGTTAATGTCGTCTACGTCGCTGAGCAGGGCACGCGTGTCCATCGTAGGTGATCTCGGTCCTTCCTTTCGGAGAATTTCTTTGAATCCCATCAGAATGGCAGATGCTCGCGTCGGTGACAGTGAAGGGCCATTGCCGTTGTTAACAGAATCTGGTGTAAGCGTGATTGGTATCACGGCGTTTGGATTCTCTTGCGGCATCACTATTCAACACGCGTGGCCAACTACAGGCAGCAATGAAAATGACACGTTCCCAACAAAAATGGTTACAAATATCACGGTGTGATTTGTCAGATTTTTCAGCTGAAATATCTGCAAAATATATTCACGAGATATTATTGTGATTCGCTCTTTTTGGCAACTGTTTTCCCATACGAATTTCTTTTGAAATTCGTGCGGTACGATGGTATCTACGCGATTGAAAGAAAACTTCCGGCGATAATGCTTCTGATATTATCAATGAATACACAAGGAACACAGTTATTTTTATCCCGGCGCATTTCAAAGAAGATATTCGGGCCAATGTCGCACAGTCATCAACCCTGAAGATCTATTTTTATGGGAAACCTTGGAACGAGTTATTGTACCGTATTATGCGCGAATTTTCGGCGAAAATCGCGATAACAATTGGGTGCCTTACCAATTGAAATTGACTGCGATCGGACTACTGAGAAATTAAGTTAGTAGCGATGAAGTGAGTAGAAAATTAAATACAGAAAGAAACCACATCCGAGGAAAACTACTTCTGAGCGCTATCGACCGATCGAATCGAAGAATTTTTTCAAACAGTTTCCACCTAAATCTTTCTATCTTTTTGACGCATTCGTTCTTCTATTCTCTTAACAGATACGTACTATTTTACAACATTGTGAACTTGATTGCTTCTTCGATATTCTGCCAATATCTCCGATATGGGGTCTTATATAAGACCCCCATAATTTTTTCTGATTTCACATTGTAAAAGAATCCTATCCAAGTCGAGATCTAACGTTAGCCCGCGCGTCAATTATTCTAATTAAAATAATGGCAACGGCCAGCGTCGAATTAATCTCGATTACCGGCCACTGATGGTTTCGTCCCGAACACGTTGCCCCACATAAATGTCGATTGTAGTGGCGATGCCACGTCAGACGGACTGGCATATCTAAAAAAGGTGGGTCAGGCGCCGTTGCTTAGCTGTTCGCGAGCGACGATGATTTTTGCCGTAGAATCTGCTCGATTGATTCGAGATTTATAGAATGGAGATGCAACCGGCTGGCTGTTCGGATCCGGTTTGCAGCACAAGGAAAGGAACGACACGTAACACGTACATAGACACCTGTATCGTTGAGCAGCATCACCAACCTCCTCTCACGATAAGGCCCCTTTTAACAGGCAGATCGAAGCTGACGTGTGCGAATCTTCCTACGAGTCTTTCCCTTCGGTCTGATTCATCGCGTCACTTCGGCTTGCACGGCATCAGTTTAGTCTTGGGCAGCACGCCACGCGGGTTGCTCTATCGGCACCGTGTCTCGTGTTCCTCGTCGCGTCGCCGCTCATTCTCCCCCGAGATGCGCATTAATCTTCTGCTAACCATCCTCTGCCACCTAATCATCGGTTCCATGGAGTTCGCCATCGGGATCGACGACGAGCACGACGGTAAATACAGGGTCGTTTCCGCGGCGTAGGTAAATCAAAGTTAACGTCCTCTACGTCGCTGAGCAGGGTGTATACGTGCCCATCGTGGGTGATCTCGGTCCTTCCATTCGGAGAATCTGCTTTCCAAGAGGAGGATTATGATTGACCGTTCTATTTTTCATCCTCGGCGAGCGCTCACGAATGCCAAACGAGGAAGTTATTCTCCGTAGATTCGGTATTCCGCGTACGCGAGGAATAAGAAAGAAATGTGCGTCAACGAACATTGTGACGTCAGTTTTGACGATTTCTCGTTCTTTACGCTAGGCAAGGTGGATTTTGTACGTTTGGAAGTTTGCTCAGCCATTTGCACGGCATATCGGAGCTGAATTAGTCACAGTCCAATAAATTAGTTTCCACGTTTCTCTGTGATAACAGTGTAGTAGCGTTACGAGCTACGCGTACTGAGACCTCCGTGTTCCTTTTCGGTTGCGTAGAAGGTGATCGATGCACTCTGGAGAATGGCAACCAAGGTGTCTGCAAAAAGCTACCGGAGTGCCCTCCCAGGTTGAAGGAGGTGCAGACTGGGAATAGAGCCTCGAACTCCGGGGGAAGATGCGGATTCGATAATTTCACAGAGATCGTCTGTTGTCCTGTAAACGTCACGGAGAAGATCGGCCGTCGACCAGCCGAAACCGGTACGTTTCTCTATTCCAAAACGTTCTATTCGCGATAGGAAACGTAACGTAAGCGGGGGGTCATCGAATCGACCGAGGATCTTCTTAACATAAAGTGTCCCCGTTCAATGTCTCCTCGAGTTTCGATCACGGAACTTCCTTTTTACTTCGTACGCTAAAATCGTGAAAGTTCACAGTCATCCGTGTGACATAATTACGCTGATCGTTGTGGATATACAGAAAGTTACGCCCGCGTATGAGTCACTACTCATACGCGGTTTGTGTAGAAAAACACGCGCCATATGTACATCGCATTGGACACGCCAGTGTCATTATTAGTAACTGGCGATTGTCGATTACACCAGGATGTATCGGGAATGTTTTTATCTCCGATTACGTGGCGTTCGATTTGAAATTTCCGCGGACCTTGCGAGGGGTCCGCTGAATTCCTAACTGGAAAAATACAGATTCGCGTTTAGGCGCGTGTGTATTTCGCCAATTTCGTTTTGTGCAAAAGAAGGAAAATTGAAAATTCTCGTTTATATCTAATCGTGAAATATGGAGAAGAAATTGCGGCGAAATTTTCCGACGATACGTATACTTGAAATGGGAAGTATGCGTTTAATAAAAGATACGTACCCTTTCGAGCATTTCCCTCTCGCAGTCGTTTAATAGCGCATCAATCTTGCTCAACTGAAATTATACCCACTGTTCTTTCCGTTTTTTCGCCATTCAGCTTGCCAGCAGTATGATAACGCAATAACAATAAACGGCAGGGTACAGAGCGACCTGACGTTTCATATATTCGGCGGAGTCCGAGCGCAGGTTGGCGAGTTTCCGTATATGGTGGCTTTAGGATATACGAACGAGGAAACCGGCGCGGATGCATCACCTATTAAATACACTTGTGGAGGTAGCTTGATATCCGATGAACACGTGTTAACTGCTGCGCACTGCGTGAATAACATAGACGACAGGGTCCCTGTCGAGGTAAGCACTGCCCATGGTCAGTAAGATACTAGTTCAGGGGAGGCGGACCCTTTTATCTGCGAGTGGCAAAAATTTATAAATAATATTTCTCGAATTGCCGAGGTGCCGGGAAGTTTTTAGGAGGGGAAAAATGAGTAGAAAATTAATCATCGCAGAATTTTATTCAGACAAATTTAAAAATTAAGATAGATTTTCTTAAGAATCAATCAGATTTGAGTATTAACTAAACAAAAAGTTATTTAAATAACGGATCAAATAAAAGTTACTTCAACTTTAGATTATTTGACGAATAAAGTTCACCCGGGGCAATTTGATCCGACACACGACGAATAATATTTTGCCCATCCCTGGAATTCACTCATAACTTGACAATTGACATACGCATTGTCGTATAGTAAAAGCTGGCCAAAAATATTTTCGTAGGTGTGTCTAACTATATAACAATTATTTTATATTAATGTACAGATATTAATGATAGCTCCAGAAAATCATTGACGCGTCATAGGCTCGCCACCCCTGTACTATTTGCTTCCCCTTCGTTACAAGTTCTTCGGAGAAATGTGTAAACTCTACACCTTGTTGCAGGTACGCTTGGGAAATGTAAATATAAACAGCAACGAGAGCACTCAACGAATCCCGATAAGCGACATAATTTCCCACCCGGATTATAGGCGCAGCACGAACTACAACGATGTGGCCATTCTGAAACTGAAGTTCAAGGTACAAATCTCGCCTACAGTTAAGCCTATCTGCCTTCAAAGCAAATCTATAGCTACCGTCGATATAACACCGAGAACATCTTTGGTAGTGATCGGATGGGGCGCTACCGACGACGCCTTTGAGCTATCTGACAAGCTGATGAGGACACCAAATCTCAGGTACTGTATACGTACAGTTTACAATTATTAACACCCCCCCCCCCCCCCGCCCCTACAAATCTAGGAATGCATGGACATTTTGAGGGAAAATATATTTTTTCACTGCACGTAAACGGCCCCCCTTAAATTACGTAAGGGTAATTTGAGTATTTTCTTACCCCCTGCTTCCCCAGGTTTAAGAATTCGTAAAATTTTATATTCCACACCTCCTTGCTCGCGTAATTTTATTCGGTTATTAAAATTCTTTTAAAGATTTATAGGTATTGAAAATTAGGTTAAAAAATATTACGCAACGCGCGACCTCACCGTCTCCTTGCCCCAAAAAATTCACGTAATTTAAGGACGACCCCTAACCATCGCACTCGTACTTTATTAAGAAAAATATTTATAAGAAAATAAAATACTGCAAAAATATCTCTTTAACATTACGGGTCATCGTTCTTTTTTTATATTTATTTAAATGTTCACTTGGGTCTGTCAGGCCCCACGTGTGCGCTGTAGGGTTAATAATCATGAAAAGTAAGGCAGAATCGATTTTGAAGACTCGTGGTCTCGGTGCTTTGGCTGAAGTGCCCGCGGAAACACTTAAGTAGAAACTCCCAGTGACAGGCAGACGCGTCAGCGACCAGGTCGCACTCGATCGGTCCGACGAATCTTCGTAACCGGTTTTCTCAAAAACTTATTCCGCATTTACCGCTGCATAAAGAATCCTCCCCCCCCCTCCGTTCCACGAATTACAGTCTAAATTCCAAGTTCTTCAAGGTGCTCTTTCGTAGTATCCTTTCCGAATACGTGAGATTAATACTACCGTGAATCATTTATGTTCCATAAATTACAGTCTCGTGAACAGCGAAGAATGCACTAAATCGTACCGCGACTTCAGCCGCAAGTTACCCCGTGGTATCGACAGCAGTATGATCTGCGCAAGGGATGCCAACGAGACCAGAAGGGCGGATGCTTGTTCAGGTGACAGCGGAGGGCCGCTACTGATGTTAACCGACTCCGGTGACAGCGTGGTTGGTGTGACGGCCTTTGGACAGGCCTGCGGCAGCGTGATTCCGGGCGTTTACACTGCGGTGTACTCTTTCTTGGACTGGATCGAGGAGCACGTGTGGCCAACTACGAACAGGAATGAAGAGCGCGCAGGGCCAACCACAGACAGGGATGAAGCGGACGCGTTCCCAAAGAAAGTCTTTGCAAATTTTACCCTGTGGTTCGCCGACACTCGCGTATAAACGTCACGCGATATATCCGGAGAATATATTCACGAGATATTATCGCGATCCACCTTGTCCTCCGCGTACCGAATCCTCTCGGCTCGCTCGCGCCCCGTCGAAAACCAACGAGCGGACAGTGTAAACATTAACAAAACCCGCTTTTATTTATTCACATTCTGTACAAATGTATTTTACATAAAGTCGATGATTATCCGCCGTCTCCGACTTATGCGTTGGACGGCCGTCCGTGATTTAAGCATCGTTCCGAATATACTCCCGAAGCGAAGTACCGTGCGATCAATGGAATAGGCAAGGAATAAATAACGACCGGAAGGTCTAACAATTATTGTTTCGCACACGAAGATCTCGAACGCGCTCTGAACATAAGAGTGAAATAAAGAATACCGAAGGAAAGAAAAAACGCTACGAGAGCCTTGGATCTGAAACTCCTTATTTTTAAAACGCCCGAACTTAAAGGAACACACCAACACCCAACACCAACGTTTATAGCAGTTTCAAATAATTCTAAGTTACGCTTTTAAGTAATAAAATTAAGGCACGCCCGACGCAAGGCGTTCGCGCTCGCTCGTGCCGTGCACGCGATCTCCATTCCAGGCCCGAGGCGAGCCGTTAATCCTACACGTTGGAATCCTCCTGCGCCCAGCGAAGGATGCGCAACGGTTATAACGCAATGCGCGTACTGTGATACGTAATACTGTCAAGATCGGGTGCGATCGGAGGCATGCATAGGCGCGTACAATCTAACGAACGAGTTCCAAGAAATTTCATTGCTCGCCCGGCGACCTTCCCGCCGGTCGAATGAAATTAATCGGCAGTCAGTTCTCTAGCGCCGTACCTCCGTACGCTCTACTGTAAGATTCAAGGGTTGCGTGCGTAGAAACTGAGAGAGGGAGAAAAAGGGGATTGTTCGTCGATAGAGCTACGTGTATTCCCAACACCTGTAAGAGCAACCACCCAGCTTCGCGTCCCTGAACATCCCCGTAAGATTGCAAGATTCACGCCAGCCGGTCGTATCGAGATACCAAAGTGCCGAAGGAGACGCGAGACGGTTGATGGATTAATCGAATCATCCGAGTCGTCCAGTCAGAGGGCACGTTTCGGGAACGGGCTTACCTCTCAAGCCCGTCCACGCGAAACATCCCCCTTTATTGGTGCCCTTCGACACAAACGCCTCAGCCCCATTTCGTGGCTATCGTGTACAGCGATCTGAGGAGCTCCAGCGCCCTGCCGTCCGACGAAGAGCTCTCGTCCTCCTGCAAAGTGTTGCTCCCATCCGGCGTCACCGCTTTCTCAGATCTCTTCACCATGTTCGCGGAGTTCTCCGTGGTCGTTCGAAACCTCCGAGTCTTCCTGCTCCTGTACGTGGTGACCGGCGGCTCGGTGGTCGTCATCGGGGTGGTGGACGCGGTTCTCGCGTAAACGGAGGATCGTAGGGCAGGCAGGGTGAGCTGATTGATACCAGCCACGACGCCTCTCGACTCCTCCGACGAGAATTCGTTCACGGGTAGTTTAAGAAGCGCGTTCAACAGCTCCTCCTTCTCCCGCTCCATCGTTTTGTTCACCGGGTCGCCGCAGTGTCTGACCAGCAACAGAACCAGCTGCCTCACAGTCTCGTTGTTGTCCGCCTGCTTCATCACCCTCATCAAGGTGTTGCTGCTCGTCGCGTTTAATTTGCCGAACAGCTTCTCCGCGATCTCGTTCTCCGTCCCGTTCGAGGTAGATTCGACTGGGTACGGTGGCGAGGGCAGTGCACCGTCTCGAGGCAGGGTAGACGTGACGGAGGACGTTATGGTGGTGGTGATGCTGGAGCGCGTGGTGATGAGCGGTTTCGGTGTGACGGTGTTCTCGATGGAGAAGGAAGTCGGGAGCAAGGAGAAGGTGGTGGGCGAGTCTTTGTCCCTCGATAGCCTATTCTGAGGGAAAGGTAGGTCCGATTCGTTGATGGACAAGTCTTCCGAGCTGCCGGATGAATCCTCGTGCAGGGAAGGTGTGCTCGCGTAGTCGAAACTTTCGTGGCTGCCCGTTACGCTGTCCAGATCTATGGGGATTGTTGAGCTGGGATCTGATTCCAAACCGTGATTGATGCGCCGAGGATCGACGAAGACGGAGGTCTCCCAGAGGTGAGTCACGGCGGGCGAGGACGTCCAGTGATCGTTGCTCAGCATCTTCAGGTCCTCCTTGTCACTGACGCTCTCGAACGTGTTACTGGACTCAGTGTGAGAGCAAGGTGTGGTGTCCACGATATTCGTTGTACCGAAGTCTAGCGCCTTGGGCGTTCCTGTCGGCGAATCCTCGGTCGACTGGATATCGTGCTCGTCCGCGCGGTTGTAACCGCTCCTGAACTTCGTGTAACTAGTTCGTGACGTGGGGGGAGAAGCTACGTTGGACTTCGGCTCGAACAGCGATGCCTTGTGGTGGTGGGCTTTGCGGGGCTGACTGCTGGCCGTCTCGTAGCTCTTAGAGGGGCCGAGAGTCGTGGAGCGTACACTCTGAACGGACATAGGGGTGCTGGGATAGCTCTCGGGATTCAGAGACTGGGATATCCTCTCGTTCTCCCTTCGTATCGTTTCCAAGTAGCTCTCGAAGAACGGGGGAGTGAGCTGCTGCTCTGGTTTCTTGCTCGTTGGCTTCTTGTTCCAGCTGTAAGTGACCATGTGCAGGAGCAACGACGGCGGAGATGGCGTCGGCGAGACCACGTAGTTGCCGCTTAAAGGAGTAGTAACGAACAGCTTGTCGCCTCTGTAAGGCTCGGTGACGATCGTGACGCTATTATTTTGGAAGCCACCCACTCGATTCTGGCTCCCAGTCTCGCCGGTCGGGACGTAATTGTCGGTCACCGGCGATCCAACCTTGTCTTTGCCTATCTCGTTATTCTGATTGTAAAACGCACTCGAGTCGCCGGTGTACGGAGTGCTGCCGTGCTCCGCGGCGAACGTGTTGTCCGTTAGAGGCGCCGAAGTGTCGAAATAAGAATTGGTCACAGAATTCGGACTCGTCTCGTAAGCTTCGCGACTTGACGCTCTGGGAGTGGTGTAGTAAGTACTCGGCAACGTGTTGAAAGTCTCGTAAACATCCCGGAGCGTAGTGGGTGGCTCAAAGGTAGTAGGATACACGGTGGTCAATTTTTGCCTGAGGTCGTTGACATCGTCAGAGAAATCCAGCACCTCGTCCTGCTCTCTGATCGAGGAAGTGTAATCCTCGTCCGCGGTGGAATACGCGGTCGTAGTCTTCCATTCTTCAGGCTCCGTCGTCGTCGTCCTCGCTGGCTCGGTAGGCCTGATCTCCGTCAGCACCCTCTTGAACGTATCTGGATCCAGAAGATACGCGGACAACGCGTGAGTGAAGACCTGAGCCAGCTCTCGTAGCCGGCTGCTGTTCGACTTTCGAAGATCGTCCAATGACCCTCCGCTTTGCTGCAGCTCCAGGTCCTCGTTGTAATCCTCGCCGTAGACGCTGCTGCTATCTAAACGATCCTCCGTTGTCACGTTATTGGTCTCGACAGCGTCGTTCAGCCCGAACAGTTCGGCGTACGAGTTTATGGTGTGCTGCGTGAGAAGGCTGGACGGTACTTGCGCTGTCCCGTTGCTGTTCCTCGAGACGATCGACTTCTCCGCATCCTCCTCGGACTCGATGCCGACCGAGGAGTCGGTGGTCTCGTTGGAGTCGAAGTTCTCCGTGGCTGTGGAGAAGTACAGAGCCAGGGAGTGCAGAGTCGAGGGGGCTGGGGCGCTGGAGACATTGGCTGGCCTCTCGGGCAGGCTGGTGGCATTGTTCTCTAAATTATTTAAAGAGCTCAGCATGCCGAACGCGTGCTCCCTCTCCGAGAATCCTGCCGAGCTCGATTTCAGTTTGCTCGACGACGTTGGCGAGGACTGCCTCAATTTCGGTATCAAAGTCCTAGCCGACGTGAACGTGGGCACGGTAGGGCTGTACGGGGTGGGCTTGGAAGTGGAGCTGGTGGTCGTAGTGTAGGCGTAATTCTTGGTGAACGGGATGTAAGGTCCAAGGGTGGACATCACCTTGCCCTGCTTGTACGTGAAGCTTCTGTCGTACGGGCTCAAATCTTTCTCTGTCACGACGTTCTGCTGGTAAGCAGGGGTAGTTTTAAATGGCTTCTCCGTGGTGGTGCTGACCAAGGTCTGTCGATACCCGGGGGTCTCTGTGGAGGGACTCTTGCTCGTCACTCTGTTGTATTGACTGTCAAAAGTACTCTTCGTTGTCGGGCCCTCTGTGCCTCGGGCAAAGCTACTACCGCGAACGGACGAAGTAGGCAGAGGAGTGACCTGGCTGGCGCTGTACTTCTGATGAACAGAATTGGGTGCGACGCTATTTTCACGATAACCCTCCGTGGACGAGTACGGACGAGTGGTCGGAGGCGCTTCCGTCCCCGAACTTCCAACAGTCCCTCTATTCGTATTTCTATTATCAAAGCTGTTATAATAACTCGTCGTAGGAAAGGTGTTTCGAATCCCCGCGGTACTCCTGCCGTTCCCTCTGTAATCGTAACTGCTAGTCGGCGGAACGTCAGGATCCGTGGATGGAACGTCAGGAGTCGTCGAAGGATACGTCGCAGCGGTACTCGGTGCGGTAACGTCGTCGTTACAAGGAGGCGTTATTGTGGTCGTTGCGTACTGCGTGGTCGATTCGAACGGGGTGTACGCGGTGCTCGTGAACGAGGAGTAATCGTTCCTCTGGGTGGAATAGTCGTCGCCTCTAGAAGCGGTGGCGCCTATTGGGTCGTAGTCAGGGCTTCTAGTCGTGGCGTCGCGATTCTGGTACAGCTGATAGTAATACTGATGCGAATTGCCGGTGTTTTCGTTGAACCTATTCCCACGATTGCTGACAAACGCCGCGCTCTCGGCGAACTGCTGGGACTCCTTTATCGGGCTCGTATTACCGGCCCTGAACGTCGTAGACTCCGTGTAAGATGGGGTGACCCTTTGCGGCACGGTGGGCGTCGAACTATTCCTCGCGGAGCTTTTAAACTTCAATCTCTTCCGCGCTCCCTTTTCGTCCCGCTGGCTATTCGTGTTCCGGTTGGTGGCGTGATAATTCTGCGCCTTCTTGGGGCTGCTGTAGTAATCCTGGGTGGTTGGATACTTGTTCGCGCTCCCTTCGTCGGTGTTCCTTGCGAACTGATTGAATTGCTGCTTCGTATTCGGTGCCTGGCTGGTTTGGAAGCCATTGGCGTGGAATTGGTTGCCGTCTCTTTGTCCGTTCGACTCCTGGCTGAAATTGTTACCGGAGTCGAAGTAACGAGAGGCCTTTATTCGATCCTGATTGGGCTGCACCTGATTCTCTAACGGCGGCTCCTCGTACGTCTTCACTCGCCCGTTCTGCTTGCCGTCGTAGCTGAGACTCTGCACGTCGTAGTAGTCCTGCTGCCCGCCCGCGTCCACCGATTGCTGATAGTCCAATCTCGATCTCCTTGACTCCGCTCGCCTCCGTTCCTCCTCGATCAGCTGCTCGCTACTCTGCTCGTACAGTTCCGTGGATTTGCTGCAGTCCACCTTGAACCACCAATCGCAAATCAGCTGCGATTGCTGGAAGATGGTGCCGTTCGGGCAGAGGAAGGATATTTTCCTGCCGTTGTCGCAGATGTGGAATACCTGCAACGATATGTCAAGATCGCAGGCGTTCTTGTTCTTCCGTTTCCCGCGGGCACGTACAATACCAAGCGTTTTAATAGAAAATGCTCGTTCCTCCGCGCGGACTACTCTTCAACGTTCCCCTGATTACATATCCGACTATGAATCTTGTACCAGACGGCGGCAATTACGCCGAGCAAGAAGTATCAGGGCCATTTATTACTTACTTGACAATTTGTCTCCAGGTCCGCGTAGTAACCACCTTTCAAGCCGCGGCAACTGAACGATGTGGCCGGAATCGTTGTCAGAGCCGGGAAGTCTACTCCAGGTTGTCCTGTCACGCCTAACAAAAAAAAAGCACACATTCTTTTAAACGACTGGATCATCTCCTCTCGAAAATCATCCGGTGCCTCGGCTTTTCCTCAGCGGAGCTGCTACTTCCTACGTATTTCCTAAGGTCTCACAGCGCGAGCGAAATTTGAAAAATAAGCATCGAGGAATGCCTTAATTTCCATGCAAGCTCGTTGTGCGCATGCAAACGAAACCATCTCGAATGGAAGTTCAGTTTACGCCACTTATCGCGTACTTATCGTACATAATGGCATCGAATGGTATTCTTCTGAAACTTTAAACTAGGCGAAGAAAGGGGAGGTGATACAGATTCGTTTCTTCATTTTCTTTAGGTAACGTTTTCCTTTTTCCCATCGATCGCTATCGATTACCTAGCGATCGGGGGGATCGGTTGTCGCGTCGATCGGTTTCAAAAGAATACTAACTGGATGCACGCGCTTTGCTCTACGCGCGGTAGGAAGCTGGAAGAGAAAGTGGTCGATGCAGTACTTGTACAGTATTAATGATAATACCCGCTCCTTTGAGCCATTCCTTGAGAAGATCCGCGTTGCCGAAGAAGACTGGGAAAGGAAAGGCGAAGAAAGTATTTTAGAGAATATAATAGAGGGGGTTAATAGTTAGTTAACGGCGTTAGTAAGTCAGCATTGGGACCTTGATAAACTTGGTACTCGCCATTCTTCTCCGGTGCCGATCTTTTTACGATTCTTCTCAAGGATTCCGCGTTCTCTTCTGCCGATGGATCTGCGCCCGATAGATCCAGCCCCGATAACAACACCGGCAGGCTCGTCCTTTTGTTGCTATTCTCTGACTGGAAAGGGAAAACGATTCATGACAAAGTCCAACATTCACTGCAGAGCCGTGCAGCACATTCATTCATCTCGCTCCGTTATATTCTAGCAGGAAATGTTTACGTGACGCTCTAAACGGCAGCGTAAATGAGTAGTCATAATAATCACCTCTGCCTTACAGTAGCTGGGCATCAAACTAACTGCCGAACCTGCAAAAATGAATGACACGTCAACACCGAAATTCTAGAGACGATAACGTTCGCGTAGATTCATAGAATCAAATGAAACTTCTTTCAACGGTTAAGGAGTCATTCCGATTAGCGCGCCAATAAATTCAGCGATTATCAGGAATTTATTGCGACGAAAATAATTATAGTAATGGAATAAAACTTTTTGCTATTTATTAAATTACATTCCTACAGTGAATAAAAAATATAAAAGTAACAAAAGTATTGCTTTTCAAATGATTTGAGAGCGGTCTTGATGACAGGTTTAAAAATTCATGCCTCATCAGTGATTTATCTTCAAAATTAGCAAAATGGCGGGAAAAATGCAAGAAAAATGTTTTTCGGCTTTTTTCTTTTGCTATTTTCTATTGGAAAAGTAGGTTGGACTCGATGAAAATACTTGGCCGTAGTCCCTGCGAGAGCGACAGGTGTGCGGAATAAGCGGTAAAAATTATAAAGCGATCGGTTCGATAGATTTTAAGATTTTATCTTCGCGATGTGGACAAATAACGTTTCGAGAAAAACGCGTTCAAAGTTTTCATCTATAGAGGCCGAGCCTGTTTTGAAAAATGTTTAAAAAAAATCGTTTTCTTCCAACCCGTCTAACCGAAATGACTTCTTAAATAATACCACCGTACTTACATAAAAATATGATTATTTCAAGGTAAGCCATTCTCGACAAATCCTTGTGCATGATTCTATAACAAAACGAAAGATGAACGATTAATCTCCCTGTAACGCCGAAACCTTTCGCGATTAACTTCGTCAAAGGAAAGCTAACAAGCGTTCATGGATACCTCGCGCGAAGGACGGCTAGTAATCGATCTCACTTCCCCGCAAAACATACCATTAAAATCACAGCGGTACGTTCCTGATTAAACGAAAGTAGTTGGAAAAGGCATCATCCCCTCGTCACCTTTTACCGAGCCTTCGCGAGCTACGTAAACAAAAGTCACCCGATAGGTACCATTTAAATTATAATGACGGTGCAGTAACAGGAAGAATCTACGACGGAACGACTATCGAGTATAACGAACTGTCGATGCTCGCGCGACATTTCAACATCGTCAGCCTCTGTCCCCAGCGTTCCATGGACCATTAACAAGGATGACCAGGGAAGAGGCGCCTCGGTTGAATCGCGATAATGCGCCGGCGGGGACGTGCACTATGATTACCCGTGAAATCGATTGCCCTAATCAAACGGCTGGCCGTGGTAATGGGGTTTCCACGAGAAACGTCAGGTTCGCGCACGGGCCTCGGTGTCCGTGGCTCGGTGACATTCAATCGGACACCCGCCGCCGAGGGGCCCCGTTTGTCGGAAGAGCGGATAGCTGCTCGGCGCTGTAACGGGGTATGACGCAACCGGCGAAGACGGTAGGGAACATCTTGTTCATTCTCACGGTTCACCGATTTACCGGACTTTCAAAATGATTACGGTAGTCATTAGCCTGGCAGTTGGCATTTGATGCGACGCGCAATTTATGGTTAATCCTTTCGGGCGAACCGCGATGAGTATTATAATGACGTACTTTCACTCTCGGCCGGCTACACTCGGCGTGATTCGATATGATCCAACGATCGGTGTCGTTCGTCTCTTTTATTTACCCTCGGCTATTAGCATCTCCCCGGGAATTGATTCCGCTATCGAGCATCGCGGGACTTCGCGCTCGTGTCGAGCATGCGATTGAATTCGAATTCTTACTTCGCCTATTGGGAGTTGGGCATCGAGATGCGCGCGAGCTTTGACTCGTGGTAACAAGGTTTTAACTATCGAACGATCGAATCCTCCTGTTCCTGATCCTATATCCTTTAGTGCCGAGCGTGTACTTGGATCTTACCGTCCGCAGCAATTTATAAAACCACGGAGAAAGCTGCCTGCCGAATAAAAATTCCACAAATTGTTCCCATTACGTTTCGGGCAGTTCTAATCGTTTGAGAAATGAAACGGAATACGAGGAACAATCGAAGAGCAATTTCTGGTGATCCCTGCGGCACGGGATGAGTCCGCGGGTCCCAGGACGATTACGGCCCTCTCGGCGATGATTCTTAACCGTCGCAATTTGGCGGCTCGCCGAGGGAAATATATCGTGCCTGTGCCCGTAACAAGGGGTATCTCGATTTTCCAGTAATCGGTCCCGATGGCTCCGGCGACGGAGAAGGGAAGCTTGCCGCACAGGGCCCTGGCGGATAGAGCGATGTCGAAACAATAGCCGGCAGATAGCGAAACAAAACTTGGCGTCTTAACGAGCGCGTACTCGCATACGTACCGCCTTCCTCTTTTGTAATGCTAATCCGAAGGAGGCAATTATTTCAGGAGTAACCGGTAACCTTTTGCTTTTCCCGGGCGACGCCGGCCGAATTGGTTATCGCCCATGGGGGCCGTAGGGCGCCTCGCGAAAGTCGCCGCGGAAAAATTCTAGCCGGGTCGACGATCCAGCGCGTGCACCGAGACCTGACGGAGAAGAAACGAAAGGAATCCGGAAATTACGACAGCTCGTTTAATTATTCCCAGATGCTGCTCGCCGGGCCGTCCTCTTACACATCCACCGAGCAGCAAAGACAATAATTCCTGCCGCGTTTAATTGCGCGCGCGATTTACACGCGACGGGGGCCTCCTATAATCGCGATCGAAAGTCGCGGAACAGATGATCGATCCTTTCCGGCTCGTTTATTCACCTTTGCTCGACCTGAGATTCAATGGTACGGCGCGGGAGCATCGTGCAAGGGTAACGATCCGATGAACGGGCGAACGAATCGAGTCACCGGATTATTATCGGCCAGACTAGTTGCGCGTCGGGGGAAACAGATTACTTTTCCCAATGTGGCCTGAATCGGGAAAGTGGGAACGGCAAGATGGTACGCCGCGCCGGCTGGATGTAACTGGCTGGTCGAATGGGGGCCTTTATTAGCGGAATCCCATGCGGAGTGACGTAAAATCGAATGATGCCCCTTTGGACGTTGCGTCTGCGCCTGTTGCCTCTGATTCACGGCAGTTGCTCTATAACCATTATCCTTAGTTAAAGCCGTGCATCGGGGTAACAGGCTGAGCCGCGCCGGCTGGGAGGCTGCGCTCGGTTACCTTATCAAGATGTCGAAATCATTTAATGGCTATCTTGCGGCGAACTTGCACGACCATTTGCCGGCTTGAATTTAAGAGGTAACTTTTCTATCGCTTGCTTAACGATTAGATTCAGCCACATAGGCTTCTGTTTCGCTGGCGAGTATCGTTACTCAGATCCCGAGATATTTATGGAGATCTGGGCTCCTACTGTTCAAGCTACCCGTGATATTGAAACGGGTAATAAGGTCTCTCTATTCTATCATTCGTTCAGCTTCAACGAGGCGAGCAACGGCAAAGTTAATTGCGTGGATCAGCTGCGGCAGTTTTCAGCGCATTTTATTACGGTTAAAAGCATGAAATTCTCTTTTCTCATTTGCAACTCCGGAAGGCACGAGTAACCATCGGCTAAGCTCGCCGTTTCCCGTTCGTTTTTTGTTTTCCGACGCGGCAACGTCGTTGCCCGCGAAGCAATTTGCCGTTTCATTCGCGCTGACTAATTTTCTATGTAATTTCATCTCGGGGCGAGGGGAACGCTCCGGATTACACGTACGTTTCTTTACACCGAGGTGTGTCTGTTACGCGGTTGCAATTTTAACGCCATCCACGCGCGCTTTACGTTATTGCAGGCCTCGTTGAAGAAGAATCATGTTTTTTCGAAGCCTCTTCCCATGTACGGGTGCCACCTTACGTAAAGCATTGTATTCATTATGGGAGAGTTCGTGTAACTGGTCGTTCCTTTCGTGACTGACTTTCGGTGCCATAATCCTTTCATACTGAATTATTTGGCACCGTGTTCTTCCTTTATTCCATCTTGATAAAGTAGCCTTCTTTTCCGGTGACACGGCGCTCCGCGAATGTGAATCGAAGAAATCCTAAAAGCGTGCCAGCAACGAGACCGACCGCCCTATCTCTACCTCTATCTCCCCTCCTATTCGTATCAATTTCCCAAACGCGTCGTATTCATTCCATATTTACCCTAAATCCCTCGCAACAACATCCACCACGGCCATCCGCAACCTACTTTCGAGCGCCTCGATCTCCTGAATTCAATACGCTTTACTTCTCACAACGAAATAACGAAAGCGTTATAACTTAATCGCTACCGCTATCCCATGATCGTTATTCACACTTTGCCCGAGGAGAAAATTTCAAAGTGGCTGGTTTTCGAGCGGATCCGCGCGCCGGTCGCGGATGAGCGGCGTGAGAAAATGAAGTAGCACCGTATTTTCGGTACAGGAAACGCTCGACGCGCGATCGTTATAGAGCAGGCGCCTTATGAAACATCCTGTTCACGAATATAAGTCCGACACATACGAGAGCCTTTCGGTCGTAGTCTCTGCCTGCCTCCCTCTCTCTCTCTTTCTCTCTTTCCCTCTTTCTCTGTTGGTGACGGGAAGACAAGCCGAGGCTCGGTGAGAGAAGCGGAAGTACGGACCTCCTACCGTCGTGGAACCGCGGCATCGTGTCGGCGCTGACCCTAAGCCAGGGAGAATCCGCCCGCGTTTACGGTCCCGACTGCAGAAGAAAGGTCATTTGGGGCCACTCACCGACGCCTTTGCCGGCGCGGAAGATCGCCGAGATATCACGGAGAGGAACGAATCTGATTACCGTGCCCGGCAAGAAGATCCTAGAAAGCGGTTATAAGCCGATATTGAGCCATGCAGGGGACGGCTCGTGGATCTCGGATGATACCCGTCGCAATACCGACGTTCAACCGAAAAGTCGTGTCGCGGCGAGGCGGCGAGGCGGCGCGCCCGGCAATATCCGCCCCGCGTCAGCGCCAGCTGGGGCTCCTCGGCGTATAATTCTAGTCGGAATTATTCGCCCCAGGCCCGGGGAATGTTGAAACAAAGTGACGCTATGATTACCGTGCACGCCAGTGGAAGACGCGGTTCCCCGCAAATCTCTTTTTATCCCGATAATAAATAGCTAGCGGTAACTCGGCAGATCCGCGTTTCGAGATTCCTTCGCGCGGGGAGGGGTCGCCTGGGATTGACAAAGATGCGAGCGCTCCCGAGATTGGCGAATATGAATTACAGGGGAATTGCAGGTTTATTGTAACGAAACAGGGGACGTTACGAGGGAACTGGTTTCTACAGACGTTGGCAAGACTTTAGTATTTTACGCGAGTATTCGGAATGCTCGCGGAATCTGGTTATTGCGTTGTCGCGCGACAGTGGTGTTTTTATTTTTTTATCGTTAGCTGCTCGGTTGGCAGCTTGTTGCCTGCCGCTGTTTCTGCCGCGCGCATCCTCGCATCATTGCTCCGAGACGGAAGCGAAGCGAGCGACTCGTACGATTTATCGAGCAGCCGTTGATCCGGAAGACGAGCCCACTTTCGCCGCAAGAGCACCGGGTGCCGTAGCACACGTCTGGCTACCTACGACCTCACGGGACACTCGCCTCGCCTGGCGGATCGCGATTGCGAGTCGCTCCTCCGCGACCTCGCTTCTTCTTCTCTTTTCCAGCACAGAGAAACGTCGATTGTCCTCGCGTTTTCTCGCGTGCTAACGGGCGAAGGAGGGTGGCCGCTCTAACAGCGGCGCGGCGCAGGACTGTGACATAAGTGGAATTACGAACAACACACGTGCTACCGGTACACACGCCGGGACTTTCTGAAAGGATCTCCGCGATGGTATCGCGGCTCCCCCCACTCCCGCCGCGATTATCCATTACAGGCTTAATGATAAAGCAGCGAGAGGATCATTTTCCAGGATACTTATGAAACATCGTATTCAGCGAGGAAAGAAATTAGGGTAGACTAGAAGGACGAGCAACGAGCCTGCTATCTCTTGTCGTTCAACGTCAATTCCTTCCGAGCGTATTATAATTATGACATTGTCTGAATTATTGCACCCTGAGAAGATCAGACGTTGCAGGCGTATGATGTTATCCTGCGACCCGATATTTTGCGCAACTTTGCCCCGCGGAACGTAGCTGACGGGCATTGTACTGTCGGATGCAAGGGCCTCAGTGTCACAAGTCAGTTTCGACAAAAATGTCTATAAACATTACGAAGTTAGATATTTTTTATACATAGAGAAGTTGTTGTAAAACTGTCTATGATACTTAAAGATTGGATGTATCTCCCTTGTAGTTGCGCTGCCTATTACAATCGGAATTGTGCAATAAGTTATTCAGTGAAATTAATGTTAATTATAGATCGTGTAGTGGTCAACATCGATTCACAAAAGTCCCCCATAGCTCTGTCAATTTTAGGGACGAAGAAGAGACGATGGTAGAAAATAACGAGGAATCTAATTATGCAAGACTGGAAGTGCCATTTTTCCTTTGCGCCTGGAAGTATAGGCGATAGAAAAATGCAGGGATCGGAAGCGTGGTTTGGAAAAGCTCGCCTTCCAGATGCTTCGTATTTCGGTCGAACCGTCCGCGGCTTTCCCATCGCGAGCGTCGATGCTTTCCGCGTAATCTGTTCCGAAGGCTCGGGCTCGTTTCTCAGGAAGAGGTAAAGCGTTACGTCTTCGGATGATAATAAAAACTATCCGTGCTAGGCAGTAACGCATCTTACGTTATTAATCCATAGCTGCGGGGCTTTCACCGCGAGCCCGGCGAATATAACGTTGGAGGAGAAGAAAAATGGATTTAGCTTTACGCGTGGAAACCGGAACTCGGAAGCGTAGATGTCTCGCGGATTTATAGGTTCTGGCGTGCGTGACGTTGCCAGGAGGCTGACACCGTAGAAGCGTGTTCCCTTCCATCGTGAGATGCAACGCAATGTCGACCATGGGAACCCCCTTTTCTTTATGTTTAATTAATCACCGTCATAATTATATTGTTTCGGAGGAGCCGTATTGTTCCAGCGTTTAAAGTGCTATTTACATCATAGCTGCGAAAACGGGGTCAGAGGCTTTTCAAATTTCCATGAAAATTCGAGTCTTCGGGAGATCCTGTTCTTCGTTTAGAAACGAAGCTCTTCGGAGCGATCAAATGGAATGATTTTTAAATCCTTCCCAGCTGTCGAATAAATGAAACTGGTGGCCAATTAATATCTGGTTGAAGGAGCCTTGGATAAGGCACTTGGAGAAAAGTCGAATGGTGTAAGCGATAACTCTGTTGGCTAAGAAGTCAAACGTATCTTTCGGTTGAAATTGCAGGGCCGTGTGGGATCTCGGTAAAAGGGCCCGAGTGTGCCACGACGAAAGGTCACGGTGTTAATCGGTACCGTAATGAGAGGTGAACGACCCATTTAACATCCTGACACAAGCATATCGCTTACGGCACTTTGATTTTTCTCCGGCATCTGCCTGGGGTTCCTTTAACGATGTGCGAATTCGTTTTTAGTTTCTTTGGCTCGGAAGCTCGGCATTTGAAGGTGATCCCGTCCAATTTACGAAACAGTAGTGACAGCAGAAGCAGCGATGAATTACATTAAGAATGTGAAAGGAATAGGGCTCGCAGATTAAATCGCATTTCATATCATTAATATCGTGTATTCTTATAATTTGGCGGTACATTTCCTTTCATCTCTCGTACGTTCAAAGTTCTGCGAGTCAATGACACGTTCGCGTTCCAGAATCGAAGGTTTTTTGTGCGCTTCAAATGACATTCAACGTAGCCGAGGAACGTGCCGCGCTACTCGCTACTACCCGCCATTAGTTTTACAAGTATTCTTTTATAATATACAACGGTTCTACGATATATACATATTCTTCCATATCATTGCCACAAAACAAAATTCACCGCGACGATGTGTCCAAGAACGATATATCCGACTCGTGAAAAAACTTCTATCAAAGAAACTACTACGAGCGTGGTCGAAAGACGAAGTAGGTAACCGTGGATAAACGTCGGAGTTTTAGCGAGACAATCTCTGGAAAAATTACCATTTTATATCGCCCGCACAGATCACCCCGCTGTACACGCATAAATTACAGGGCGAAGGTAATTACTATCAGGTGTTATCAGTGATTGAATAGGATCGTATTCTATCACCTCCGAACTCCGTCGCTTTACCATCCTAACCAGGGAACAGCGTAAACAGCGCGCAAAGTACATTGAACTTACTTCTACACACTTGAAAGGAGGAGGACGAACTATTCAACGACGACGCATAAACGGTATTGCTTATTACGATTGCTTATTTACTATCCCGCGTTACCCGCGCGTCAACAACGCCGCCCATTCCGCGAAATGCTTTTCCCACCCCGTTGGAGAGGCACGCACCCCTATCTCCCGCGATTATTATGCCACAGCGACAACGGCAATCAAGGGACCGCGAGAGATCGATCCTCCCAATCCCTGTTAGGATCTATAAAATCAAGAACTATACGTACGTGACGGTTCGATCACTGGAGTCCACCCCCCAGGGCACACTTCCTCGACTTGCTGCGGCCGATTATTTACGAATACGAAGAAGCACACATCACCGGCGACCGGAACAAGCTCTCGCCCTCCTCGGACAGCGTATCACTGACCGCGAGCCCGCCGAACGGTTTACGTGCGGAAGGATCTATACCGGCAGGCCGGGGGCACACCAGGGTGGACTGTGACACGCGCGTACGACAAGCACGACGGGTTGCGTCGCGAACGAAAGGTAGGACGATACTGAGGAGACGTCAACTAGGCATGCAAACCCCATAGCGCGCGCAAGGATCACTCCAGCCACCCTTCTCTCTCCATCGACTGGCCTGCCGGCCGCTGTCCCTATTCCACTCCCATTCACGCTTCCAGCTATTACCCCCGGTCGCGCTTACGCTCGCCCCCACTCGCTTCCTTGCTTCCTCGTTAGTTGATCCTCCCCCTGATGTCAAACTCTCACTCGTTCGCTCGCTCTCGATCTCTCTTCCTCTCTCACTCCTCTCGTCCCCTGTAACCCCATGCATAGCCCTCCCCGCTAGGTGTATCGAGGAGCCTAGCCGACGAGCGCACGCGCTTTACGCGTTGCTTACCTTTTACCATCCTCTCGACCGAACACCCACTCCTCTCCCTCTCTCCCTCCGCTTCCTCCGTCTGTCCTCCTCGAATTTTTCCGCCTAACCCTCGCTCCTTGGTCATCCTCTTCCTATGTGACCCGATGGCCGATGCTATCTGCCGTGCTTTCTCTTTCTTCTTCGTGCCTTACTGAGACAGTTTTAAGGTACCGTCGCCTTGCCTTCGATGGACGACGTACGTACTTCCCCTCTGCTACTCTTTCGTTACACTTGTCGCGGCCGCTTTCTTCCCGCCTGACCTCTTCATATTCGTGACAGCCGCGCTCGGCGACTTTCGTTCCGAAGGATTTTACCTTCCATTTTAATTACCTCAACTCGCGACGTGCTCGGGTCTCTTAATTGCCTCGTCGCCTGGCGAGCCGCCCGCGGAAATTAATTTCGCGCTCCCGTTCCCATTGCGGATCCGTCAACTTTTCCTATAAAACACCCCTCCCTCCCTCCCTCCCCCCCCCCCCCACCCCTCCTCATTCCTTCGTTATTCTAACGATTCTTTCGCGCTGATTGCGGGGCAACGTCTGATTAAGAGATACAAGGATCGAGCTGTGAGATCTCTGCATCCTCTTAGCCGGGCTCTCTGTTACATTAAAAGAAAGTAAACGCGATATGTGATACAGGTTGCGTAATACGGGAAACCTCTCGAACGACGCGCAAAGGGAGAAAGGATTTGGAAGGATTCTTGCTCGTCGTCGAATAAAATGCTTCGAGAAGTAATAACGGCGATGGGGCCAAGGTTGGTACGTACTCGTTAATCGTCGATCGATTCAGATAAATACCGCGAGTATCGTGGTCCGATATCTCTGCAATCAAATTCGACTTGAAGTTCTCGTTTCGATTTATTCGGGATCGTTCGGCCCTCGAGGGGACATTTCTTCTAAACAACTTTCTTTTTGCTGCTTGGCATTTGCTCGTGGTGTATGCGTCTCTGAAAGTTAACGCGACACGCGTCCGCAGCGTGAATCATTGATACGTGTCTGATCGCACACGGGGCGTTTCTACTTGCCCGCCTTATCTGGCAAGCTGTGCGCCGCGGACAGAAGAGGAAATCTTTCTCCCGTTTATCGGACACTTAAAAACACACGCTTGGCTATTTGGAACGATCCGAACAGCCCGGATGAAAAATCTCGTGTCCCTGTAATCGTCCGCGAGGTCCCATCGCCGCACCGTACGTACATGTTTCGTTTCGACTACACCGCGCTTAATGCACGAGCAATAATCAACTCGAGTGGGTGAACTTAAAGGATGATGTCGCTCTTTAATATCCATTTTGGTCAGCTAACGTTTTACACGAGTTTGTTCGCCTTGAATCGCTCGCCTACAGTGATTGGCAAACTATGAGGAGAGAAACGGGATTGCGCATCCCCCGTTTGCGAAACGCAGTGTAACAGCTTTTACGCATTCGATACGAAAAATCTGTGAAAAAAGCCATCGGGCTGGAACGGGCGACTAGCAACGGGAGGGAGCAAAATACATGATCTCTAAAAACTCGCATAAAGACAATCGTCGTGTTACATATACGTTTGAATAAATTCACACGTCTCGTGAAATCACGGTCGCATTTAAAAGTACGAAAGGGAGACGAGATACATGTTTAAACGACCCGATACGGTTTTCGTGCACACATCCTTCCACGTTTATGGGAACGCAACAATGTCCCGCCCATTTATAATTTATACAAGAGAAACTGCGCGTACAAACGAATAATTTTATTCCCGTGTCCTTGTTATTATAAACTCTACACATCGTGGGAACGAAATTCGTACAGGGATTTCGCAAGGCGCGCTGCGCGCGGCTAATAACGGATTTCCAAGCCGAAAAACCGATCCTTAAATATCGTCGCGGCCACGTTGGCTCGCAAGGCTGTCGGCGTTGACAGCGATATCGCGCGTCCGTCCGATCTTATGCATGAATAAATAGAAAAATCGACGAGCAGCCCGAGGGCCCTATTGTCTCGCTTCCTCAGCCGGGAATCGCGCGGCGTTCCTTCGGTGCGACGCGCCTTGCGGAACACTGGGGAATCTATTATCGATCTATTATTAACATTCAACACGATCGCGCGACTGGCCCACGTTATTCGAAACTTTCGTTCATCTGAAATCAACGAATGCGCTCATAGAAAGACGTAGAAAATAAATCGCCTCCATCGTCGATAGCTGTGATACCACCGTCAGACTTCAACGGATATACGGATGTCGCGTGAACCTAATGCGATACTGCTCTGCGCGCAAAGTATTGTCGATAGGATAGCGTTCGATCGGTTGCCTCTTTCAATTGCAATCTTACGAAATGCCTGTCTGCAGGAACGATCGGTAGGTGCGCAACGTAAGATACTCGGGATCATCTGTTTAAATCATCCGCCTCGTCGAATAAACTTGCTCAAAACTTGTTCTTCCTTTTTAATCGGTATGTTTCGTATTACGTCTGTATATCGGCGATGCGCGCAATTACGTCAGGCAAGGCAGTGATTATAGCATATACTTTTGGGTCATCTCGCGTCACGTCTGATTCATTCGAACGAGAACTCCCGTAACTCTGAACTTAACGATCTTCAACGAGAACCGAGAAAACTGTCCTCGATCAAGAAACCACCACCATTCCTCGGGGCGTCTTGAGCGAGGGTGAATTAATTAAAATCTAACACGCGGTACGTTACTTGGAATAATTCAATAGCCGCTTCGCGATCGTCAATTGTTAACCGTAAAACAGGCAAATGATACCACCTCCCCCATCGGGCGTGTTTAACGTTAAATGACCCTTCCGTATCATTCCCTACCTAAATGTATTTTACTTTTTTACTTTATTTCATTAACATGTTACACGGTCTAGCTCCCTGGCCCATAAACATTTATTATTTCGGGCTCGCTCGAGGCAACAGCGTCGTTCCTTCTTACGGAATAGCACGTTACAACGATACTAAATATTCAGCTAATGACTTTAACGTAATTCGGAAAATATTCGCGGGTAATAAACTACGGATCTACAGAGTCTACCTTAAATAGTTTAGATATCCGATCGCGGATTGGATCTCCTTCGCTATAGTACATTGTTACAAGCATGGTTCGTGATGTGGTTGTTTGTCGGTGATCGTTAAGGATCCATAGATCCGTACGGATGCGAGATCTGGCGACGTAGATTATAGTAATCGTATGCACGCGACGTCGAAATTAATCGATGAACAAGCAGTTCGGGCACGCACGTTTCTTTCGTTGATTCAGAAACGATGTTAGGGGATCCCGGCGCCGTGTTGTCCCAAATATGCTACTCCGAGTGTTTTTTTTTGTTCACGGTATACAGGATTCAGACTTTCTTAAACTTTAATAATGGTTACTTTTGCTTTTTTTTTGTTTTTATTAGCCGCTGTTAAATCAACGTGGCTTTGTCTGAAATCATATTCACGAGGAGTTCTGAATTGTATTTCATGCACATACAAAATTTCGACTCATCGGGCGCCCAAAAAAGTTACGAGCACATCTCCGCCGAATACTCTACACAGAGTAATTAGCTACTTGGAATTTCTCTTTTATTTATTTAAACTTCCACGCGTTTCGACCGTGCAACTCGTTGTAATATTAAATATGACGCAAACAAAGGAAAATCTCTACTCTTACGTTACTAATCGCCACTAAGAGACATTTCCTATTACATTTCAGCGAGACCTTAGAAAAGCGAGGGTGCGCTGAGGGTGACATTATTAGAAGATAGAAAACTGATATTTCAACGGAGCATGGAGTTCCTCCTGGACGCGGAGGTACGCGCGAATTACGCTTTTACGATTAGGTAGCTTTGCTGGGAACCCGATGAGTCTTTCTCCCGAGATCTCATAGAACGCAAGATAGTCTATCTAGATGAATTGTCCATGGACTCTAAGCAGAAGTAGAAGAACGAGGGGGTGTGGTACTGACCTCTTCATCGGAGGCTTGAGTAAAGGCCGCTATCGCTTGCTGGACCTGCGGAGCGGCGGGCCCAACAGCAGGATGCGCCGCGGCTTGTTTAGCAAGTTTCACGGCATCCTGCGCCGATTGCGACGACTCGGTCCTTCTAAGATAAGCGGCCTCCTTTTTAGGTGGTACCACCGGCTTATTTGGTGGTACTGGAGGAGGTACGCCGCGAGATATCGGTGGCTTTTTCGAAGGCAGCATACCAGATGCTTGAACCGCCGAACCAGAGCCAACATGAAAACCAAGCTTTCCTGTAGTTTGCGTCGGCGGTATAACTTTTACCGCGCCTCCGGGATTAACAGGAGCAGGTACACCCACACGTTTCTCTACAGCCTGAGGAATGAATACACACGAGAACCGATTTAACCTTAGGGCTATCCCTTCGAAACACCTCGCCGTATAAGGGTACGTGTAGATAACGGTAGCTGCGTCTAAGGTAAACTAAACAGAAGGAGAAAGAATTATACCAAGACACCGGGTCCAAAGCGATAAAACAGGTTGGATGGGCTCAGAGCCAGCAGCAATTGGGAATTGTTTGAGAAGAGATCAGCTTGTTACCTAAGCGTAAAGTCTGCTGTATATTTCTCCAGTATTTAAAGTACGCTTGGGATGTTTGGTTCCTGGCAACAATGAGTAGCTCTACAATGTTATGTGTACTTTGGTAACGCCGTGGGAGAGCGGGCTATCAAAGAGTAATACAAATCTTCTTTAGCGAGTGAAGGATGCTAATAACAGCGAACTTAAATCCAGAGAATCGTAAATCGTTTGCTACAGAGAGTGTATGGCGGTCTAATTTCGTTGTTAGGATAGTACATCGCAAAGGTTGTAGGAGAAAATAACAGGTGAACAAACCAAACCATGTAAAGTTAGCGGTAGCGTATACAGGGTTGCAATTAGGAGGGCAAGCAAGGAGAATCTGGAAATAATGCTCAAAAGTGAGTTGCATACAATTTTTAATTAAGGAAATAATCAATGTACATACTAAATAGTAATCTTATGTACAAAATAAGAATAGCATAATACAATTTAGGTTTAAAGTTTGATGGTGTACTAACTTATATAAAACAATACAGTGTGATATAATCAGTATGAATTAAATTGTACAAATAATGAAAATTCTGTGTGCGTGCGCGCGCGTGTTTGTGTGTATTTGGTCCAAAATAAAAAAAGCGAGTTCCTGATATTACCTAAGTAATGAAAGGATGTCCGATTATAGCTACAACTGTACACCATATTATAAACTTTGACATATGCATCAGCACTCAATATAATATATAATCTTTATATAATAAGGTGAAGCAAATTTCAAAGTAACGTCATAATAATTAAAAAAAAAAGTGCTTATTGAATTGGAGATGCGTACGTGCAACGCATCCGCGAGATGTGTGCATGCGGCATTAATGCATATATACTCGTGATTTACCGTTTACCCTTATCTCGTGTTCTCTTTTCGTATTGTTCTGTGCACTCTACGTCTCACTCTCACGCCTTGGATAAGAATGTACAAAGTATCTAACAATTGTAATGTACTGTTATTCTGAATATATACATCGATCGTTCCTTTCTACCTAAGCAATTGTGCCCGTTGCCATCTGTATATCATCGCAATAAGTACGACCAGTAACATACCAACGTGTTAGAAGAAGAAATCAACCAGTTTTACCCCAAAGCAGTTTCTGTCTAGTTACATTGGCCCGTCGAAGGACAATAAGGAAAGTAAAAAAAAATTAACAATAACTGTGCTCTCTAAAAACACAAAGTCAAGACATTTATATTTATCATTACTATCATGCAAATAATTATATAACGAACAAGATAGGACTAGAAAAACGTATTATGATTTTAACGTTCGTAGAACATAATATCAGATAGTATTACACCTAAACGGTTGACGTTGTCATTCCTAAACTAATCGCGGAAGCACTTATCACCGTGAATGATATGATTTTACTTCGTTAATCGATAATGTCTCGTCAATTATATCGTTTCTGATGCATTCTCTAAAGTTCTGATACAAGTTTGGAACATATACAAGTAACGGTATATTAAAAGACAGCATAAAATGTTGAAATAAAACATACAAAAGATTTAAATATTAAAGGACCTATATTATAAAGAAAGTCTCTTACAATAAGTGTATGCACAAATATTTAACGTATAGTATCCTCAAATTAAAGTAGAATGAGAAGGAAAATGAGGATAGTTTACCTGGGTTTCAGAAGCTGTAATCTCTCCACTGGTGGCTGTTATATTGGTAGCGTATGTGACCCCGCGTAGTGCCTGTCCAGGAGTGACTGATCTAGCAATCCCAGTAGCTATAAGAGAGTGAATGCAGATATTTTCGTTTAATATTTAGCTTTAATGTACCTATACTAAATATATTAGAAAAATATTTGTTTAAAGTCAAATCTAAACAGTTGAGAAATAGTTAAACCTGCGTTCGTATGAAGTAGCATTAAACAATAACTTGTATCAATGTTAAATACATATATTACACGAGCAATTACCATTTCTTTTCAATTAACTGTCAAAACGTAATTAGTTCGCTCGTCCACTCTCATGCGAAGCGAATAATCTCTTAGAGAACATATATCCAAAATACTTTAAGGGCATCCGCCGTTCAAAAAATCGGAAATTTTTCTCCCATATTTTCATTCAACAACGTCTCAAAGAGACCCAGTTAAAATTTTCGATCGAAATTCCTAACGGCACGAATTTTATAGGCAGTTCAGGAGGGTCAACGGTGTGACGGCCTTAAAAATAGATATTATTTTGAAGATGGATTGTGACGCAGGTATAATAGACAGAAATGTGAGTTTTCTTTTAATTAATAATGCATTTATTGATCTATGCAAAAATCTATTTTTGTTTTAATCGAATAAACGCATTGAAAATCTTTTTTTTTTTCGTTTTTCTTGAAACAATTTTTCACGCACTGTCGCCACGATAAAAAAATGTAATTCTTCACCGAATCTAAAAATTCAAACGGGAATATACTCGTAATTACACTGGCTTCCGCGTTACCCTCTATTGCGAATTTTCATACACTCGATTTTTTTTTTATGAAACATTTTTATGCGAGAAAACCTGTTTCGGAGACTCTATCGTTTAAACATTTTGGCAATCATCGCCCAGTTGTTTCTTAACACTGCCTGAGGGTAGCGCGATAACGTCACAGGTGTAATTAAGGAATATCTTTGGTTTTTTGATTTTGGATGATCCTGTCTAAAGTTATCGTGGCGCCAGTGCAGGCCAGTTTTTTTTACAACGATGCAGCACGCAATGCATATCAAAGGCAGGGGTGGGCAAAAATAAAATAAAAAAATTGTTTTAAACTCTACATTTGTAGCAGAATAAAGTGCAAAAAATTTTTAGACCCATACATTGTATACTCTTTTCTAGAAAAAATCATAAAAAATCACCTATGTTTTCGCGTGATTTGACCGACGGATGCCCTTAATGGTTTATATCCTATTTGAACTTTAGGGTAAGATATGCTGTTCTTACTTGGACCGCTGACAGGAACACTAGATACCGTGGCAGTGGGCTGAACAACTTTACTACTAACCATTGGTGTTCCAGTGCCCAGTACTGCGCCTTTGCCTGCACACGTACAATGCAATCAGAACGATGTTACTAGTTTGTAATTTTATAATAATTAGTATACGGTACATACTTGCTTGCGGCGCGCTAGCGAGCCTGACTGTAGGCATAGCGACTAAGTTTGCTGGCTTAACTGGAGGGGGTGGCGGTGTTGTACCGACCCCTCTGGGAGAACCTCGCGTTTGAGACTCTTTCCACACGTCCATTTCGTTTCTAAGCGTATCTAATTCTAACTCGAGATCTTTAACCCTCTTCTCTTCTTTCGCTAATGCTTGTCTATACTGCTGCCTTTCCATATCGAACTGCGCCAGTTGCTTCTCTAACTCCGCTTCCATCTGCAATGACTTTTTACTCTCCTCTTCGAGCCCCTCGGCCATAGAATCTATTCGCACTTTCTCCTCGCTCAATATCTGCGCCAAATCTTCCGATCTCTTTCTCTCTTCTATATACTTCATTATTATCTTTTTACGCTCAGCCAGCAACAGGAGTACTATTTGCTTTTGTCGAGTTTTCTCTTCTTCTAAAGTATCGCCCGCTTTTTTTAATTCTAGTTCCAGTCTTTTTTTTTCCTGCTTCTCTAATTCTAATTCTTTCTTCAATCGCGTTCTCTCCTTTTCCAGTCCGTACGTAATATCATCGCCCTGGGCAGTATCGTGCTCGTGTTTCTGCTTCTCTTCCTCCAATTCCTTGATTACCTAGGATAATGTAGTTATAGTTAGAATTACCAAATGCATTTTATTCGCGAGGAAAGCGCATTATACGTACTACTCTGTGCCTGAGTTCAGCATCTTTAAGAATTTTGGTCATTCTAGACTGCATACGCCTTTGCTGTGTCACAAGTGCTTCTAAACTAGCGACATGTTGATCTATTTGATTTGGTTCTTGTCCTACTGTACCACCTACAATCGCTACGTCACGGGCAAGCGCTGTATGTGGATCCGAAGTTCCGCCCAGATAACGAGTAGTTAATAGGTGTTTCAATTTCTCTGACTATAGGCCACGAACAAAGAAGATTATAAAAGCGTTCGCTTCATCTCTAAAACTAATTGTACGGATTCTTATTTCGATCGAGGGAAAGACATTACCTTTAATACTGCTATTACAATGTCCCTCGCCTGTAATTCACCTTCGAGGTGCCCTAATAATTTTAGTAAATCGCTTTTGCTCAATTCCATTTTTGGATTACGCTGCGAACAAAATTGAAACGATTATTAGCAGCAAACATTCGGTTTAATGTACAAGGTATTCCTCAGTCACGGACACGCATTTAATGAATTACTCGAGCTGGTAACAAAGAAGCAAGATACTCGATACTCATAATCGTACGAAGAACTATCGGCGTTCGATCTAAAACCATCGATTATCTCAGGAATAAATAGATCGCGAAACCTACGTTTACCAGGCAACTTTTGCTTCTTTTGGCAGACTCGATTGACCAGCTAAACTTACGCGTAGAACTTGCGAAACTCCCTATATACACGAGGCGCGATATACTGAAATGTCAGAATGACAATCGTTCCCTTGGAATGAAAAAATTCGCTAATAAACAGGCACCCACTTTCAACGTATTGGAGGAATTCCTGTCAAGTGTCTCTATATTGTTAGATTGTTGCAGAGCTTGTTGTTGCTGCTGCTGCATCGGCGACGGCGACGGCGATGGTGATGACGACGGCGATAAATGTTGTTGTTGATAAGGCTGCGAGGATGGTGCGGGAGCAAGCGACTGCATCTTCGTGGCACAGACCGAGATGGTCGTCGCTGATCCGGATGATCCATTCGCCGGTGACACAGTCGCACTCAAATTCGTGGCATTTTGACTCTGCGATGCCATTTTCGAGAAAAGAAAACGAATTACCGGGGAGGATCTATCCCCCGAAGAAGGCTTGCAATTTCAAGGGAAAGTACTTAACAAGTACTCCAGGGAAAGTATCCTGTGGTTAAACTGTTTCAACCTTCGGTATTAATACTTTCATTTGAACAAGGAAAGCCCCGGCTCCGAGAGCCAGCTTCGCCACGCGCCACATTGCCCTTCGCCTTCTTTTTCCCTTCGCGAGCTTATTTAAATCATGCTGGACCGATTAATCCGGCATTCACCTTTATCCGCGATTATTGACAAATCAACTACAAAGCGTAATTCACAGCTAGGAACATATCTCGTGAAAGGTGCTACGGGATCATTCATTATCGATTATTCCTTATCGAATTACAACGATTCAAAATTCGACTTCGACTTTACGAGCAGCGGCAAACTTGAAATCTCCCATCGAATAATTCGAACCCGTCTACTTACAGAAACGCCAAATTATTTAATTAAGAGTTCTCTAGATTGATTAAACGAGATCGGAACAGTTTATATAAGATTTATGTAATATTTCCGTGCACCTTTCGTTACGGTAACTTTGTGTAAATCGTAACAAACCAAATCATAAAATATTATAATATTATACAATTTTTCTGTAGTTCTCTAAGCGGAGTAATAATATTCAACGCGGATCCATTTTCGTAACGTACAACGTAATGTTTAATCAATATGTGTATTTGTAATGTACCGTTAATAGATACGCAACATAAATTCTGAACGTTTAAAACATTTGTTTGTTAGCTTTGTAATTTGTTTTGAAAATGAATTTTGAAAGTATTCGACAATCTATTCTTGGAAAACTATTTTTTACGGTCTGTTTCCCTATTTCCCTGAAATTGTAGATAAGGAAGGTCTATTTTCGACAGAATTTGAAATCTTATCAGTTTTATCGACGTACTTGATATGCCGATGAAATTTTCGGCTATTGGTGACTCATAAATGATGAAACAACCGTGCAGTGATCATTTTCAAATATGTCAGAATTAGAGAAAAAGGACAATTCGAATTCGTTGTCGTTTATGGACTTTAAAACATACGGGGACGTTTTTTCGGAAATCGAAAATGAGGATACAGTGCCTGAACAATCGTAAGAGAATTTAATTACACGTGTAATAATATGTATTCATTTATTTCTGTGCAAATTAATCGCTTACAAACATAATTACAAGTCAACGCTATCGTATAAAGTTAAGTGAATTTTAGTTAAAAGAAACGGAGCAAATGACTTTACAATTAATTTCGTAATGGGGGAAGGTATTTCGATATTGTGATAATTTTTTTTTTTTATTTAATTGTAGAGTCGCAGAAGAAATCCAGTCATGGGATACATTTAAATATTTTCCACCTAAGAAGGAGATTATATCAATGCAGAATAACAAATGGTTGGATGCCTGCACACGTGCTATTAAACTGTTTGTGTACGGTATACTCTTCTGCATTGTCTTTTGCAGTAGTCTATTTGCTAAATGCACAGTCCTCTTCTCAATTGCACAGCTCGAAGAAGACAAGTCTGTGCGGTATTGCGATTACCACTTAGGTATCATACAAGTATTCTTTATACAATAAAATTAATTATGAGACAACATCAAGGTGATTTCACCAAGGTGACTAATATTTCAAGAGAGATTGTTTCGATATTTTAGACTATAGCGAAGAAATGAATGCAAGAATGTCCAAAGAGGGCAAAATAATTTGGACGTGGTACATCATTTTTATGTTTCTTGTACCAGAGTGTTTTAACGTTATAAACGCTGTATGGTGGGCTATTTTCAATAAGAGAGAAAGGATGCCTAAGAAGCAAAGTATTGCGATCCTTCTGCTTTTGGAAACGTTGCATCCGATTGGTTTGGCACTTTTAGTTTTCTATAGTCTCCCAAAGATTAATTCCGTGGATGCTGCAGCCATTTCTAGCTGTATCTATTTCGTTCCTGCTCTGCTGAGTAAGTAGACATTTATAAATTAAATTATCGCTAAGTGTACCATAGCTACTTCTTGTATTGCAGATTTATTTTCCCAAAATAAGAATTATGCGAGTACTTTGAGAGTACTCGTATTAAGTCTATCATGCCTGGCGTTACTTGCGCAAGGTTCTGGAATGTTATTACCATACTTTTTATATTACGATGCTCATGATTCTGTAACATGGATCCTTCCTGTATCCATTCTGTTATCTTCCTGCCGTTGGTGGCTCAATTATGTTTCTATTCAAAGTTGCTGCGGTAATCATGAATTTTTAATTAATCTTGTATCATCGCTTTGGTGCCATGTAACTACGATAATTTATTCTCAATTTCTTCTCTTTTTAACAGGTTTCTTAAGGTATTTAGCGACTGTAAAAATTGATCTGACAAACAGTCGCCAGTTATTACAAGGTGGAATAGCATTCTGGAGATCTTTAATCTTCATTTCGAGTGCCATCGTGATTTCAACGTTGAGGGAAATTGAATTTAAAGAATTTTTTCAATTCGCAGGGAAAGGTACATACAATGTCGACATAATTAAAATTTCAAAGTCTCCTATGAATGCACTAGGGGCAAGCGACTACTTCGACAACACAGCTGTTCCAGAACAAGATACCTCTACAGCTTTATATGCGTTTTTGGTACAGGCTTTCTGTGCTTTTTTTACATTCGAAGCAGGTAAAGTCGTGGTATTATAATGTTAACAGAGGCAATGTTAGTTCTTCGATACTGATTAAAAGCTCATAATCTCATTGCAGCGAAATATGCATACAAAACCCACATGCACAGGTTCGGCGCTGCTTTTCCAATAAATTTAACCACCCCCGGAGCGATTGTTCTACTAACAATATTCTCTGTTATAAGAGACAATGATTCGTGTGCCTTTCACGGTTTCATACCAGACTTTCTATTTTTCAAAGAACCTAGTTACAACGATATTAAAGATTTCCTTCTAAGTTGGCGAATTTACTGCTGGATTTTATGGTGGTTGTCACAAATTTGGATCACGGTACAGCTATGGTTGGGTGAAAATGAGAGGATTGCTCCTACGGAGAAAATTTTCTATGTTTCGAATTATGATTCGCTCATAATTGATCAGTTCACAGGACTGAATAAGCGACGGCACGAGACCCGTAATATCATCGAAGAAGAAGAACTTTTAGATTCCTTCGCAGAATCAGAGGTCTGCATCTTCTCTTCTTCTGGAAATAGAGTGTTTCGGTATTAATTATTAATTTCATAGTACCAATTTGCTTTCAGACTGTTAGCTCGCAACTATCAAAGGGAGGTACAACCAGTAAGAAAAACATTTGTGCCACGCAAATTTATGCTTGCGCTACTATGTGGCATGAAAGGAAAGAAGAAATGACCGAACTAATAGGGAGCATTCTACGATTGGATAAAGATCAATGCGAACCGTGCCCAATTAAAGATTATTACGAACTTGAAAGTAAGTAACGCTCGTGTTCCAATCAGATTATTTACATTAAATTAAGGATGCCTTAATTAACTTAAATCTTCAGAGGATTAAATGAAAGTAATTTAACAACCATCTTAGCACACATATTTTTTGATGATGCGTATTGCTGTATGCATGGTTGTTTCGGATCCTGTGACCACAATGAAACCGAAGTGCAGGTGAATCAATATGTAAAAACGTTCGTGGAAACTATGAGAACGAATGTAGAGAGTCCTGGTATGCGTTCATTGTGGCCCATTAAATATCCAACACCGTATGGTGGTCAACTGGTTTGGATTTTACCCGGGAAGACACGTTTAACAGTCCACCTTAAAGATAAAAATAAAATAAGGCACAGAAAACGATGGAGTCAGGTGCGTTTAATGATATAAACATATCTAAAAGAGATTTCCGCTAGTAATTAAACTATTAGAATATTTGATTGTACGTTAATTACTATGTTGTACCAGGTCATGTACATGTATTACCTTCTTGGATATCGCTTAATGAGCTCATCGAGAGATATCGATCATAAGGAATTGATGGCAGAAAACACTTATCTTTTAACACTGGATGGAGACATTGATTTTTGTCCAACAGCTGTTAAAGTGTTAGTAGATTTAATGAAGAAAGACAAGGAATTGGGTGGTGCCTGTGGGCGAATACATCCAATAGGAAAAGGTTTTTCTGTATTCTATACGAGTATAGCATAGAATATAACAGTTTTATAATATTAGCTTAGAAGTGATATACATTTTTCTATACAGGTCCAATGGTGTGGTTCCAGAAATTTGAATACGCAATAGGACATTGGCTCCAAAAATCAACGGAACACGTAACAGGTTCTGTTCTCTGTAGTCCAGGTTGCTTTTCTCTTTTCAGAGCGAAAGCTTTAATGCAAAATAATGTGCTGGCAAAGTATGCAACTAAATCTACCAAACCAAGGCATTATATTCAGTATGACCAAGGGGAAGATCGATGGCTCTGCACATTGATTTTACAAGCCGGCGGTAGAGTAAGAGGATTCGAGTTATAAAATATGTAAAATCTGAGGATCCCCTACCACCCTGTATTATTTAAAGTTATCTTATTCGATCAGGTGGAGTATTGCGCAGCCAGCGATGCTTACACTCATGCTCCAGAATCGTTCTATGAATTTTACAATCAACGTCGTCGATGGATTCCGTCAACTATAGCGAATATGTTTGATTTGCTGAACACCTCGAAAGAAACCAGAAAAGTAAACAATAATATTTCATGGCTCTATGTAGCTTACCAGTGGATTTTAATGGGCGAGTAAAAGTAGTACACTTCGATAACAATCTACATTCAGTTTCAAGAATTGTTGCCATTTTGGTAATTCTTTAACTTTTAAAACTTATTCCATTCTAGGTAGTACAATTATAGGACCATCTTTCCTCTATCTAATGATGGTTGGCGCATTTGTCGAGACCTTCCATATAGACCACTGGACAAGTTTCTGGTACAATCTAATTCCACTTTCTATCTTTCTCGCAGTCTGTTTCTGTTGCGAAGAACGCATTCAGGTAATTGTCCGGACAGCGCTTCTGACAAATCAGAAATACTTTCGATGGACTAAATATTTTGTTCTACTAACTTAAGAGAAGCATAAGTGCAGAATAAATTTGATATTAACAATTATTAATGGAGTGAAATTATATAATTATTAACTTTTCTTTGCAGCTTATAACAGCTGCAATTATGACTGTTATATATAGTTTGATAATGGTAGTTGTACTAGTTGGAATGATTCTACAAGTAGCGGCGCAAGGATGTTTCGCACCCAATACTCTTCTCTTTTTCATCGTAATCGGTCAATTTGTATTGACAGGTCTTATGCATCCCAAAGAATGGGAATGCCTGAATACCGGATTTGTGTATTATATTACTGTACCATCGATGTATATGTTACTCACCATCTTCTCCATCTTTAATGTTCACAATGTTACATGGGGTACCAGAGAGTCGAAAGTAAAAGCGAAAGTAATGTCTCGCAAAGGCGAATTATTTAGTTGCAAAGAAAATTATAATTTTCGCAGCAAACATTTTTGTTTCAGGGATCGAAAACACAGTTTGCAAAATTTGATAAGTCTCAAGCTGAACAGGACGACGAAAAGGCAGAGAAGAAATGGACAATCTCTTCAATGGCAAATTTACTCAAGTGTAATTTTGGTACACATAACGCTTCAGAAAAGGAAGGGAGATACTTGAAGTCTATTTACAATGCTATAAATGAAATCAATATTCGTTTAGAACAAATGGAGAGGTATTAAATTAATAGAAGATATATAAATATAGTGAAAAGTGTAGATTATATTATATTCATCTACACGAAGCATTAGTTCAGAATGAAATTAATTGGGGAAAATAAATTTTTTTAGTAATTATAGGATTGGAAGCATATCAAAAGAGGACATAGAAGAGAAAAGTAGCAAAAGCAGTAAGCCATATAGCGAGCAAACAGAATTAACCGTTATCGAGGATGATGCATACAAAAATACAGATTCAGAAAGTGAAGTTTCATTGGAAGCGCCAGCAATTCCTTATCAACAGCATTCCAATTATTTAATCAGTCCTCACTGGCTTCAAGATGGATGCATAAAGAACGGAGCTGTAGATTTTCTTCCTATCTTGGAAGAGGAATTTTGGAAGCAACTAATCAACAAGTATCTACATCCTATAGATCAAGACGTAGAAAGCCAAGTACGATTTCTTAAAGATTAAGTTGAACATTAAAGGTTTAATCGACACTTTTACAAGTTGTAAATTTCGTTTTAGAAAAAGATTACAAAAGGATTGCTGGCTATACGCAACGAATGCCTACTAAAATTCTTTATAATAAATACTTTGTTCGTAGTAGCGATTTTTTTATTGCAAATTAATAAGGATGTTTTGCAGCTTCAATGGCCTTTTTCCATAACATATAATATTACTTACGACGATGTAAGAGAAGAAGTATGTATTATAATCTCAATATAGAACGAAACTAATACTAATTCATAGACCAACTAATATTAACGAAAACTATGTACTTTTTCTCAGGTACGCATAACTCAAACATTCATGCATCTGGAACCAATTGGATGTCTCTTTATAGCCGCATTTGTTGTGATTTTGTTAATTCAATTTTTAGCAATGTTCTTTCATCGATTCGATACATTTACTCACATACTTGCCAACGTGAAGTTAAATCTCTTTTCCTGCGGCCAAGTAATACGATACATAAAATTATTAGTAACGCATAATTCAACTCGGATGCAGTGATTTTGTTATGAATCGTAAGTTTTTTATAATGCGTTTACTTTTTCAGGGGAAAAGAGTTAATAATAATCGTGCAACAGGTATAACAGAAGGACGTCCAAATGCAATAGACAAGGAAACAGAATATAATTTCACGAATAATATACGTTATTCAAGAAAAAGGAGAACTATTGGGGAATTAGTAGAAGGCGCACAGAACACTCCAAAAATGTCTGCTAATTTTGAAGTACTGTTTGATAAGAAACAAAGCGAACCTGCCATTTCTGGTATATATTTCCAGTTTAACATTTTATCCTATTTGGATACTCTTGTGTTTTACTAATCCTATTAATATCTCAGGTAATAAAGTAATATCTATGAACGTACCGAAGGACACAACGAAAGTGCAAGGAAGTCGATCTTCTAAAATTAATGCGAAACGTAAAAATGATACGAATGACGAGGAAGCGTCGAGCCCTAGTGTCAGAAAGACAAGCGAGGAAGCGAAGAATTATGAATATTACAATCCAGCATTTTTGAACGATGACGATAAATAACTGTAATCCCTAATAGACTCATTAGTCTTATTTATTTCGCCAATAAAGTAAACATGAACTTGATATTTATGTAATATAACTTTATAATAAAAAGAGAACTTTGTAAGGAAATGTTTGTGTTTGGAAATATTTACCTTGCATAAATACGATGTAGTGGTAAAGTAATTTACCTGTTTAAATAACCTAACATATGTAAAATTTTACAATTAATTAACAGTTGATAAATTTTTGCGATCATCAGTCAAATGGTAGACCATTTTTCGTTAATCCTTCGTCAGTTGCATTTATTTTATTTAACACGATAGCATTAACAACTATAATACTGCCGAGAAACGTAAATATAATATTTCTAATTATTTCTAACTGCGAGAATGCCTGAAAATGGCGACGTTGACCGTTCCGCAATCCGCTACCACTTTCTTTCTAAAGTCTCTAGAACGTATCAGTTCACATTGATCTCTGTAGTAACTTTTACACTACTTCCGATTCTCTCGCGAATTATTTCTGGATACAGGGTGATTCGTATCGACTTGGCTCTCAATCTGTCGACTTTAAAAGAAACTTGAAACTTCGAAACGATGCTTCTGTTTTCGCTGAGAATCTGATTTTAAAAAGTAGCTTGCTTTTCAAGATAAAAAGAAATATGTCTCCGAGAAGAGGAAACTTACGCGACTCCAGTGGCGATTCAGGTACGTACATAAACAATGATGTTAAGTCGGTACGTTTTATCTAGCGTATATAGAGTCTCTGAACTACGATAGTGAATTGTATTTTTCATTTCTTCGAGAGTAACATATAAAGTACTTTTTAGGTTCAGACTCGGACAATCAATCAGGATCTTCTAGGTCGAGTCGCAGTGGTTCGCCCTCCAATCCTGGAAACTCTACACGCGATAAGAATTCTGATGACGAAAATGATGCTCGATCAGTGGGTTCAAACGTTAGCGGAAGGTCTTCTAGATCCAGTAGTCCATCTGCAGAGGAGAAAGCAGGATCTAAGCAAAATTCTAAAAGTCCATCTCCAGCCAGATCAGATTCCAGACACTCGAGTATCGGATCTGCTTGGAGCGAGAAATCTGGTTCTCAGAGATCCAGAAGCGGTAGTCCGAAATCGGTTGCATCGAATAACAGCGACTCGCAAAGATCCAAATCAGTTTCACCGCAGGAGAGGCGATCGGAGAGTCCGAAATCCACAGAGTTAGTAAATAATTTTGTAGACGTACTTTCTTAAGACATGTCTATAATATGTTCTACTAATGTTTTTAGAATATTAAATTCTCCCGGTATCGAAAGAACCGAACCCGCTGTTTCTGAACGAAAACCAGATAGCTCTGAAGAAAATAAGGATGACAATGAGTCCGAAAAGTCATTGAAGACAAGAGGTCCGTAAGCTGGGCGAGCTAATAATCAGTTTTCATTTTGAAAGTAAGATACATATTATTTTTTCTGTGTATTCTAGGCAGTACAAAATCAAACGACAGCGAGGGAGAAGCAAGCCCTGTTCAAAAGGATGATAATAGCAGGTCTGCGTCTGAACCAGAAGACGCGGTGAAAAAGGCAAAGCCACTGATAGATTCTGATTCTGAAAGCGAACCGGCGCAGAAAGAATCTGTCGCCCCGACAGCGGATGCTCTCTTTGGAGATGCTAGTGACATTAGTACGGACGATGAGAAAGATAAAGAAGATGAGAAGAGGCAGAGGAGTCACAGCAGGAGTAGAAGCAGGAGTAGGAGCAGGAGCAGGAGCAGAAGTAGGAGCAGGAGCAGAAGTAGAAGCAAAAGTAGGAGTAGAAGCAGGAGCAAGAGTAGGAGTAGAAGTCCAGACAGATCTGATAGCGGTGGCGAGGGCCCAAGCCAGGTTGTCGTTAGGGATGTATGTATGAAATGCGAAAAGCATTCGAAAATATATTTGAGAAAAGAGAAATAATTGTAATTCACCGGTGACTCGATCTTCTTTTATAGAACCCGGAGAAAGAAAAGGAAGATGAGCCTGAACCTCCGCCAGAAACAAGAATTGACGTAGAAATTCCCAAAATCACCACAGATTTGGGTCGCGAAATACATTTTGTAAAACTTCCAAACTTCCTGTCGGTAGAAACGCGACCGTTCGATACAGAGACGTACGAAGATGAGATTGACGAAGAAGAAACTTTAGACGAAGAAGGTCGTGCTAGATTGAAATTGAAGGTCGAGAATACTCTTCGCTGGAGAGACGTGTTCGACGATCACGGTAAAGTTGTTAAAGAAAGCAATGCCAGATTTGTGAAGTGGTCTGATGGCAGTATGTCTCTACACCTGGGCTCCGAGATCTTTGATGTATATAAACAACCGCTCCAGGGTGATCACAATCATCTGTATATCCGCCAAGGGACCGGTCTCCAAGGCCAAGCAGTTTTTAGAACAAAGTTGACCTTCCGTCCACATTCGACGGAATCGTTCACTCATAGAAAGATGACAATGTCTCTCGCGGATAGGTCGCAAAAGACTTCTGGCATAAAAGTACTGTCGCAAGTAGGAACCAATCCGGATCAGAATAGATACGAGATGATCAAAGTAAGTTGTGTTTAATCAGTTTAATCTTACCGCGGAAGATGTCCATGGGCAATATTATGCTGAAAGTTACCTTGACTTTCAGAAAGAGGAGGAGAAATTACGTATGGCGATGAGAGTTCAAAGTAAAAGCAAAAAGAGTACTACGAGTAGCAGAGGTGCTGGAAGATCTGTTGGTGGATATGGCGCTGATGCGTATCACGATGATGGTTCAGACGACGAAGGTGCAATTTCCCTTGCAGCAATTAAAAATAAATATAAGAAAGGATTAAATACTCCTGTTAAAGGTAAATTCTGCATGATGGGCATTGATACGACAAAACAAGACGTTCTATTTGAATACCTCGAAACTATCAAGTGCTTTTATACTTTTAGCGTCCAACATATATTCGTCGGATGAAGAAGGATCAGATTTTGAAGCTCTCAGACCGAAGAAGAACATTAAAGGGAAAGTTCTTAAAGATTCAGATGAAGACTCGAACTCCGTAAGCGGTTCGGAAAGCGGGAGGGAAGATGACAATCAAGCCGATAATGTTAGTGATTAATTATTACCTTTCCATTATGATAAACCGTTTTGTAATATAAACAAATAAATTTTACTCCCAAGTATCGACAGATAATTGTATTCCAAAATATAGATCATTAAGACTTTTCTATACGATATTTGTGACGATTATAGTTAATTATTAACAGTTATTTATTTACAGTGACGGATGAAAGAAAGTTTGCCACTTTTAAAATCGCATAACTTTTTTAGAATTGATCCAAAAGACATGAGTTCTTTTTTAGAATCTAGAAGGATTAGTTTGCTAAGTGACGTGCTTCGTCGTTTTGAAAAAAAAATGCAATTGATCGGAATAGCAAAAAAATAAATATCGTTTTTTAAACTTTTTTGTGAGCTTGTAATGAAAATTCAAAAAACCGGTTTGAAGGTCGCAGAATAAGGTCGAAAATCGTTTTTTTTTTTAATTTTCATTACAGTCTCGCAATAAAAAGTTGAAAAAACGGCATTTACTTTTTTTTTTTGCTATTCCGACCAATTGCATTTTTTTCCAAACGACGAAACACGTCACTTAGCAAACTAATCCCAGCTTCTCAAAAAAACTCATACCTTTTGGACCAATTCTAAGAAAGTTATGCGATTTTAAAGTTGTAAACTTTCTTTCGTCCGTCATTGTGTGAATGAAATAACTCTCATTCTACTTAAAACTATCAACCGGTCGCATTTCAACCGTTTCAACGCTTCCTTTAGTTCACACCTTTCACCGCTACGCGCACACTAGCATTTCGTTGTCCATAAACTGGACAAAGATTTTTACAGCAATAAATAAATGATGTGGCTGAAAATGGGTGTCTAATGAGTTGCGAAATCCCTTCTACCAATCAAACGATTAATAAACAATGTTTTATGGGTTACCTGTGAAATTTTATGTATATATAAATATAGCTAGGATGATCTAGAAATTCTTCCCTAAAACTAATTGGTAGAACTGCATGAACGCAGCGACACAGTGACCTGTGCTACGAAAACATTTTTATCTTGCGAGCTAATATTCTTATAATTAAGAATTGTATTCTAATTTGTGAGTATAATTACTGTTTTCACTAATAGTGATAACTGAACTGATATATTTTGATAGCGCTAATAAATGTTTATATTACCACGAGAAGTGGCAACTTTTATTTAATAAATATTATTCTTTGATTTTCATAAAGCTGTAAAGTGTTCTATTAATTATAGCTTGGCTTCATTATTAGTTATATTTTTGTTCTCAGGTTAATCAGACATGTAACTACCCTTTATGTACACAAGATAGTTTTAAAACATAATTCTCGTGTTACTTTTTCGTGTAAGTGGCTTGCGTTAATAATTTGAGTAGAATAGTAGTTCACATTAGAATGTCTTGTCTCTCTTATAAAAGCAAATTATAAAAATAACTTTCTACAATTTGTTCCTATTAGTTTTAATGAAAAAATCAAAGCGCAAGATTTGTATTTAAACGAATGATTTACCATTGAGAGCAATTGAGAGGTTCGAAAATATCTGCTCTTGCCGTTAATTGTTTCATTGCTCGTAATTGAGGTACTGGTTAAGTAAATTGAACGTATTTCTGAACATAACCTTGAAACTGTTCTTCTTTTCTAGGAAGTGCTTAAGCACGAACTTTTTTACAAACCAATATATGTTTACGCAATCGAAGGAATTGTACAGGAATTGCGAAAAGAGTGTTCCTTGACTTTGCAATAATTTTATAGTAATACAAAGGTATTAACATTAAAGTAACAAGTGGCAGAATATAATAAACATGTTATTCGTGATATTTAGATTTCTCGTACTAATATACCACAAACTATTTTAGGTTTATACGCAATGGTTGCCCATACTGTACTCCTTGACTTTACGGTCCCATCGAGTGTAATAGGAGATATAGAGAACCGTTCTAATCTAAAATTAGCGATCGCTAATGTTCTTAGAGAACACTTCGATGGCGTGAAGCCATTAACCGAGTCGAATATCGACGGAAGCCTGTTAGTCCTCTACACAGGCCCCAGAGGCAGCCTGATAACTGTACGAGGATATACCGAAGGCTTAATCACCATTAATATTGAATACTATAAGAGAGACGATGAAGAAGCGCTCTTGAATTTTGAGGTACAGTCACTAATATGAATTCCTGCAATTGTTTTGCGATATATAGTTGCAAACTTTATAATATTTAGTTGCCTCTCATGGGTATTGAACAAACAATCAGCTTTGGTATATCTGAAATATGGGGTCATTACAAGGTACATCTTGTTACATATTAACGTCTTACACGTCTTTGTCTGACGTCGAAAACTGAAGTTACAAGTTCGTTGTATCGTTAAAAGATCATCATTCGATGAGTAGTATTATAGAAATAAGTAGAAATTTTACTATATGCGGAAGAAACACATGTAACAAAGAGGACCTTGTAGCAGTGGCGATACCTGGAAGCGGACGTTGCGATGGCTCTGAATAGCCAACGCAGCAAGTGCCTGCCACCAGTAAGGCGAGGAACGATATATGACCTCTATCTGACACTATCAGGTAGAAACCACTTCCCCAATTAGTTCCCATACTTAGTTATCTATAGCACCTTACAAACGTGCGAATCGTTACCGTTGCACTATAAAAATTGCCAACAGCTCCGATTGATTAGTCGTTTTCCGGTTAACGCGTATTCTTCCCCCGGTATTTCTTTTTAGTTCTTCTGCAAAGGGATTTCAAATGACTCTTGACACACAAGTAAAAGGGAGAGTTGTAGCGATTGGTTTAACAAGAAGGTTTTTTTTTTTTTATTCATCGGTTCGCTTGTCGCGGCCACCTTTAGTTGACCAGAGAATTGGAGACGGCGTTGCAAGCGGCAGCAGCCTCTACGCGCTCGCACACGCTTACACCAATTAAACGCGGCGGACCTTTTGAGAGATACTTTCCTACCGCCGGTGAGTTTTTTTATTTATTATTCTGTTTACGGTATAAGCGGAACTCTGCGCCTGCACAATTTTCCATTCTATCTTGCGCTGTCAACGAAAATTGCCTTTGACTAATTTCCCCGATGTCATTCATTTATCTGAATTGTTCATGGTCCTTTCGTTATTTCTCGCGCGAACAACATACTGATCCCTATTAAGGGGAGGTTCCAGTCTAGAGCCCAAAAAAAAATAGGTGATCTTTAGGAATTAATTAAAGGAAAACTACTATATATAATTTAATGGGACTTTTTGCATTGTATTAAGGATGTCTTAAATTATATAAATATATTTGTTGTTTTATAATTAATCATAGCAGACGGCACTGGGGAGTCGTTAGAGTCAAGGCGTCAACAAATTTTGAAAAATATAAATTTTCAATTTTTTGACAATTTTTTTCTGCTTTCCCCCTAGTATATTCTTCAAAATAAAAAATTTTCAGTCGAATCGGATAATAACTTTTGGAGATACAGGTCCCACCGTTTTGAAAAACGCGTTTAAAGTTTTACGTGAGCGCCGGAGTGGCCGGTTGTTGCCCATGCATTTGCTGCTACCCAAATGCCTATAACTTCGGCAATTTTACGAATTTCAACAAATCCTTTTAAATAAGTATGCCTAAAAGGTTGAACATTCGAAAAATGAAATAAAAAAAGAAATCGACTTTTAGGTTGGAACCTCCCCTTAAGTTTTCATTATTTCACCGTGTATTATTCATCGTAATTCTGTCTCAGCTATTTAAGAACATTCGTATCCATTTTCAAGTACATTTTCATTTTTAGTGTCTCCTTTTAATAAAGGAGACTACTCATGACTATATCGCATTGTTCGCTTTATCAGTTCTGTTGTAGTAACTATGCGAACTTCATGATTTCCTGAAATAAGTGGCATCTACGAAAAGGAAAACATAGACACGTCTTAAAGTCCTTAACGACACTAAGAATTTTAATTCTTCGTATCGAAAGACCCACGAATTTCACCTACAATTTGTACGCCACATTAGAAACATGAATATTCATAATATAGACATAAATAATACGATGCAGCTAGTAATATGCGCATGAAACTCCTAAGTCATCGATATTTTGATTATTTACTTTAGTATTGATGTCAGAAGAAAATCTTTATTATTCCCGCAAATTTATGCTTAGCATCGCATGCATCTGTTAAATGCTTTCTTACGCGATTATTCGAATGTTGTAAATTTACAAGATTTGTACAGTCATCCGTTTCTTTCTTTTCAAGATGACAGATTACTTGAATACGATATAGATAAGTTGGTCTTTGAGGCACGCTCTCCTTATCAGAAAGTGCAGATCGTCCACTCGAAATCGCTGGGGAATCTGTTGGTTCTTGACGAACTGCAAAGTAAGAAATAAAGAATAGTTACATCCTCCAGGCAGATAGAAGTACATTGAAAGTTCAGGAATCCCTGACACTGATAAACTGTACAATTTTTAGATATGTCCGAAGCAGATCTTATATATACAGAGACTTTGATGCAACGTGGAAAGGAGAATTACACAGGGAAGGAAATAGTGATTTTAGGAGGCGGAGACGGTGGTTTACTCTGGGAATTGCTTAAGGAAAAGCCGAAGTTCGTTACGATGCTCGAAGTATGTTGAACTCGTTTTATAAAATAAATTATAATTCCGTGATTGAAAAATTCTATATTATGTTTTACACAAAAAAAAATGGTGTATATTTTCAGATCGATGATATTGTTATAAAAGCCTGCGGTCAACATATGAGAAGCATATGCGGAGATTGCCTGGATAAAAGAAAGGGGGAGAATTATGAGGTGAGTGGCAGTAATGGCGAAAGAATTGGTTCTCTTTGATTAAAGGCTAACGGAGCACAAGTTTTTCGTGAAACATTGGGATTTCCAGATTATTGTGGGGGATTGCGCGAAGGCTCTGACACACATGATCGAAGAAGGCCGACAGTTTGATTATGTGTTCGGCGATCTGACGGACATACCAATTAGCACTACTCCGCATGGAGATGCGTGGGATTTCATCAGACTTATCCTGAATTCCTCAATGAAAGTTCTAAAGCCCACGGGAAAATATATGACTCACGTATGTACATCTGAACTTGGATTGTTCCAAATTTAATACGTTACTCAGATTCGAGAATTCTATTTAACGATCGTCTCTGTTTCTTGTTAAAGGGCAACGGAGCATCTTGCTCGGAGTCGCTAGAAATGTACGAGGAGGTTCTCTCGCAGCTCTGCCTGCCAGTGACTTTTACTAAAGATCGCGCTTTTGTGCCCTCTTTCTACGAGGATTGGGTTTTCTATCAAGTATCGTTAAAATGATGGATTAAATGTATAACCCTGAGGTCCCGGGGGAGGCATGCTCACAAACCATTCCCTCCCTTATGACCCAGATTCGTCCCTAGTCGCAGATTTTTTTCTAATAAGTCGGTTTCTGTAAGAAAAGATCCCGATGCTGGACATACAATCCCAACTGACACTACTACGCTGGCGTCTGTACATATAAAAGGTGGTGGTTATCTGTCCTTATTTAATCGTTTAGTAACTAATAAACTATACAAAGGTGCTCAATTATTTTTTCTAATAACTGTCAATAATCAAAATGAATCATCCTATGATTTAGTGCAAGTGAATCCAAAGAAAGCAATACAAACGGTTTACTGTACAAATACATGTCGATAATTAACCCTTTAATGCTTCGATTTATTTATTAACACTATGGTATATAAAAATACAGACTGAATTAGATGAAAACGAAGACGCGTACAAGTGCTCATTTTTTTCTTAACACGGAGAATATAAATACAACTCAGGTTCAAATTAAAATTTATTTATTTATATTTAGTAATTAATAGTTTGTACTAGAACAGTTCTGTATATAAAAGCTCGAAGTATTATAAGAAGCATGTAGTATACCAGGCAATAAGGGGTTAAGTAATACACAGAAGTAACCAGAGTAGATAGCACTAACTTAAGAGAATTATTTTTACTTTCTTTACCGATTTCTTGATCTCAGTGAAAGCATTTTTCTACAGCTACATTCATCTTCCTTTGTCGTTTTGTAGAAAGTATAAGAATAGTTAGAAAAAGGAATAGAAAAGTAAAGAAACTATTAATTATTGGTAAGTAAAGGGAGTCTGAAATATCTGCAGGCATTAATTACATTGATTATCTTTTAATACTATTAATTAATTCGATATACTTAACACATTTAAAATTATTTTAATATCACCGTTTATGTATGTTAACATTAGTAAAATAACATTCAATCATCACTCTTCTTGCTTGACAAATATTAAAATCACGATTAATAATTTGAAAATCCTTATGACTAATAATTCCCCGATACTAACAGTATTACAAACTTATCGATAATTCATGGTACCATAGATCCTTAATTACTGAAATGAACAATTAGCGATTAATTACTGTTACCTTTACGCATAAGAGAATAAATATATTAAAGTATTTGGAGAAGGTAAGAATGGGTATGAAAAATTCAATGAACGAACGATTTTATCCCAGAGCGAGATATTTTCTACCTCTAGAATTCGAAATAAATATATTATGAAAATGTTACGGTGGGTTGGTTAGTCAGTTCCGCAAATATCTATTTTAGTTGAACATTAAAGGTCGGTATATATGTGGGTCTCTGATATGTCAGATATTCAGGTAACTTTTCTACTTCATGAATGGTCGGTTCTATTTCTGTTTCCAGAAGTATCTGATCTAACCATTGCTGAACTTGCTCCGAATGTCCATAAGAATTATCCTGCTCTTCCATAGTGTTGCACCCAGAGTTTCTACAGCTCTTATCATCTTCCTGTTCGTCAGCAATGGAACTCTGCGCATTCAAATCGTTCGTTTGAAGTTCTGTGTCTGTTTCCGAGAACCGGTCGAGGTTCTCCTCGGAATCTTTCTCTTGGAAGTCGAAAGCGTGACCGGATGTCTCCACCAAGTTTGATGCACTAGAGGTCTTCAATCCGTTAGATACATTTTGTATCTTTCTATCTTCGATCGTGGAAGCAACTTCAATCTTCGTATCGGAAGAATTAATTTCCGAGCTTTTGATGGATTTATCAAAGCTGACATGGTCCTTGTTAACATCTTGATATTCTTGGATCTTATACGGTTCTAAATCAGTTAACGCTGTCGAATTAGAACCCGTCAGCTCTATCCGCCCAAATCTTTTAATCTGTTCTTCGAGGGTGCTCCTCTCGTCTAATATCGCTGCAGAGGACGAAAGGACTTCTTGGCTAGACAGTGCCAACGATACTTGTTGTCTATAGATGGCTTCCGATTGCCGTAAAAGTTGCTTCTCTCTAGTACGTAACGTTTGCGCCAGGCAAGCGAAGGACAGCTTAATTTCTTCCTGAACCTTGAAAGTGTGCGATAAGTTAGCGTTACATTGATAATGCTAATTACCCACATTATCATTAAACCTAACAAAGATGGAGTTTATTACTCGCTACACGAACATGTAAATTAAAATGCATTATTTGTGCAGAAATAACCTGGCGCACATAACCTTGAAGTACTTATTAAAGAAAGACAGAACTGTTAAATAATAAATGAATGAGAACATAAAATTACCTGAAGGAACTGTTTTTCCAAAAACGTCCTTTTGTCAGCTATCAGCCTTACCCTGTCAAGACTGTTGTCGCTATCGTCTTCATTCTTCTCTATCATGTTATTTACTTACCGTTCTCGGCAATAAATAATGATCACTATCGCTACACACCTTTGTCGATAACACAATGCGTAAGATCAATATTATCGACGATTCGGTGATTTTCAAACGCACGCGAAGAAACATCAACTCATTGATCTCGACGCAAGGTTCGAAACCTAATCACAAACTATTCGATTTCTAATTATTCTACACCCGTTAGACTACGTGCACTGCCATTTCGATGCCCAAGAAGTTATGAACTTTGTCCAACGAACTTGAAATCAGGCTCGGATTAAAGGGGGGCTAGGGGGGGCTGCAGCCCCGGGCCCCACCTTCAGGGGAGGGCCCCGTTCTAAGCGATTAGCTCACTACCAGCCCCCCCCCCGCTGTTCAAGCACAGGGGGCCTCGAAGGTTTGCTAGCCCCGGGCCCCAAAAATCAACCACGGGGGGCCTCGAAGGTTTGAAAGCCCCGGGCCCCAAAAATCTTAATCCGGGCCTGCTTGAAATAACAATCATTGTGGCATTTTAATTATTCTATATTACGCGCGTTTAATAGCAAATCTAGTCGCAAGTTTGCGAAAGAAATACAGCTTGGATGAACGTCAGGAGGGTCAGGAGGGAAGTCGAGCGAGCACCATGCATTCTTACTACACTTCGCTTGTCCTATGGTATTTGATTCGAACGCAGGGTGCAAGGATATTCGGCGCGAGAAGTTGAATATATATTTGCGATCGAATAATAAATTAGTACGCATGGAGCGTTAAAATTTCCGAATGATTTTCAGCGATCGTCTTTATTTACCAAAAGAAAATGTCGTACAGATTCATTCTCTTTATCTCGTTTTTTTCTCTTGCATCGAGCGAAGTTCAAGTTTCGCGCGTTCGCGCCTCCTACAAGAGAAACGGAAGACACGGGGAGACACGCGAGACACGTGTAACTACGGTAGATACTAACGAACTATCTAAACGCAGTAATTCTCAATTAAATATACAATGGGTTTTGTGAAAAAAGAAAACCTATTCAAGTTGTTTATCAGCTTACTCTAATAGGCGCTGATAACGATCCCCTCTTATTAGCGACATAACGAATATCTATTATCATATCACCGCTACGCGAATCTACAATTTTTATTAAGAATAAAGTTTGCACTTACATACATGTTGCACTTGAAGTCATATACAAGCCGAGGTATATTTTCTTTCTCGTTAGAATTGAGAAAAAATATCACGGCTTATTCATCGACCGTGCGGGTGGAACGTAATAATTATGGCAGCGTGGATACGTTTGTTTTTATGAATAAATTCAAGATCGTGCGGTAATCGTTATTTATCGTACACGCCCGATATCGCTAGAATAAGTTAGCAGCTAAATCTGTGATTAGGCTTACGCGAATAGCCCTAGAAATTTCACGAAGCGCGGCGCAGTGATTCTTATTAAGCGCTATGTATCTCCGCTTCTTGGCAACTATTCGCGCTTACCGAAAATTTCTTGCCCTCATATAAATTACTAAATATACTTAAGCTAAGACACTAAGCGCGATTTCTGAACACTTCAGTCGCGTCGTACTCGATGGGGGCCGGCTATTTTCTCGACAAACTTCTAAGGGACGATAAAAAAAAAGAAGAGAACTCGTTTAAACAGTACTGACTTGGTTGGCGCGAAGGAACAGGTGAAGGGCTGTTCCCGGATTGACGAGAGAGGGGTGGTTCTACGAAAGGGAGAGGAGAGTTACAGACGACACGGTAATAACGTTAAGCAGCTCGTTAAATCGACGATAGTCAGGGAATAGTGGGAATTAGAGCGATAAATTTTTGTTCAGGATCAAAGTAGAACTGTGGCGGTTAAAGTGGTGTTAGCTCGAGCGACGGCTGGCCCATTTTCATCCGCAGACTCGCCACATCGTCTTCTATTCGTACCAGCAGCTTGTATTTCTGAAAGTCATCGGCAAGGAACGATCGAGTTTAGCTTAAGCATTCGTTAAATGGTGATGTACGATCGGTAGGATGGCTGCTTTACCGTTGGATTATCCCCTGGCGTTGTCATCCAGGCGTAGATCATGTAACCGGGTATGCAGAGCATCGACGACAGAGCTGTCATCCAGCCGAGCACGTGAGACCACCACGGATACTCGTAGTCTAAATACTTGATGGGTGTCCATTGTACCAGATTGAAGATGAAAACGCCCTGTCGGCATTACCAACATTAATGTCAGAGCGCGTGAAAGTTAATCGCATAACGCCGATACCTATCGTTGAATTCAGCATGGAGAAATTCGCGCGCGCAACTTACAATGCAAATCATTGGTGTGGTAATGGTCCAACAGAGCTTCCACCACATAAGAGGGTAATACCCTATCATGTCCCTGAGGGCGTCGTAGAATCGATTGACACCGAACGCCCAGCTTATCGAGATGCACTCGAAGAAGATCAAGAAGAGAAGGCAGAAGCCGGAGACGGCGTACGAGTCGAGGATCTGGAAGACGTACATGCCGCCCTGGGAGATACAGGACATCCCGATGATGTAGGATAGCACGCAGACGATCGCGATGAAGATCTCCTTGCGTCGGCGAAGCAGCTGCGGCCACTCGTCCACCTTGGGCAATTCGGAGGGTTCCGTTTTATTTGAGAAAAGGGACAGCGAGCGTGGACGCGACTCACCATTGCAGTGATGAACCCTTCCATGGTGCAGAACTGAGAGTCCAGGCCGATAAGAAGCAGCATGAAGAAGAACAGGCAAGACCACATGGGCGCTCCGGGAAGCTGGAGAACAGCTGAAGGGTAAGCTAAGAATGCCAGCCCCGGCCCGGAAGCGGCAACTTCTGCGACAGGCTTCTGTTGCTCGTGGGCCATGAAGCCCACCACCGAGAATATTACGAAACCCGCGAACATACTCGTCGAGGAATTCACCGAGCACACGATTAGAGCGTCTTTGTAGACATTGTTCGTGAACTTGTTGTAACTACCGAGAGCCACCAGGGTGCCCAAGCCCAGCCCGTACGAGAAGAAGATCTGAGTGACCGCGTCTATCCATACCTGGAACGTCCAACCAGCTGCATAACCGCAGATCTTAACGAATTTCATGCTAGATACTCCTTACCTCCGATTCTTTCAGCTTGGAAAGGTTCGGGCTGATATAGAATCGGATGCCTTCCATGGCTCCGGGTAGGGTGATCCCGCGGATCAGGAGGATCGTCAGTAGAACGTAAGGGAATAGGGAAGTGAAGTAAACGACCTTGCCAGTCCACTTCACGCCCTTCCAGATGCAGAAATAACAGAGGATCCAGACCAGTAGGAGCGTGCCAGCCAATTCCCAGCGAATGGTCCCCACGTGCTCCACGCCGTCGCTGATCTGGAGTGCCCTTCGTCTGCGAAAATCCAAGCGTTTCCGCGTTCAACGTAGCTCCGTACCTCGTCGTTGGTCCTGCTTAATCGAACTTACTCCCAGAACTCTTTGACCGGGTCCGTCAGCTCCGCGACCGTCATGTTGACGTCGTTGACGGTACACATTTTAACGATGTTAAGCCTGGTCACTTCGTTCCAGCATAATAACGAGTCCCTGTCGTACGGGTTCACGCAGTTCTTCGTGTTCCAGTAGTTGTTGCAGCTTCCCCAGGGTAGCTCTGGCGAAACGAGGGAAATCAGAAGGACCTGTTTGCATACGTGCACGCGGCGTTATACGGATATAAGGCAAGGCGGAACGGACCACTGCGCATTGACATGAAAAAGTAGAAGATAGCCCAGGCAAGGATGACGATGTAATAAACGTTCATCCAGCAGGACATGACCGCGGCAGCGTAGCCGATACCCTTGAAAAGGGGGGCTATCTTGAAGACACCCAGGCCACCGACGGTGAGCATCTGGCCGAGAGCAAGCTCCATGAAGAACATCGGTATCCCAGCGAGCACCAGCGTGAGGAAGTACGGAATTAGAAAAGCACCGCCGCCGTTCTTGTAGCAGAGATACGGAAATCTCCAGACGTTCCCCAGGCCGATCGCCAGGCCGACCTTTCCGTGGAAATCGGATTAATCGCGGGGGTGCTCGGTAGGAGGCATGCCAGGGGGTAAACGAGAAACCATGGACGATTACCACGCTCAGAATGAAGTCCAGCTTGGTGCTCCATGTGCCGCGCTCCGGAAGCGGCTTCGTCTTCGACGAGGGCGTCAGATTCAAAGCGGTCTTGTCGGGAGCCTCGGGATCCCCGAGCTCGGGTTCCCTCGATGCTTCCGTCATTCTGATCGATCTACTTCGGCTGCCGTGAAAAGGTTCCCTCGATCTCGCTTTCCCTCGGCCTTTCTCGCGTGTTCCTCCACAGCTCGCGGAACTACCGCGAAGACATAACAGTGCTTCTGTCGACAATCATACGCATCACCCCTTTCGAGTTTCTCTTACATGATATACTGGGACGCTGTTCGAAAATATGAGAATCCAACTTAAGTTGGCGTTAAGATTTCCGCGGGAAGCATCGCGCGCCCTCGCCGGTTCCTCAAGGTCCCGAGAGCCGCAATCTTCCGCAAAACGTTTCGAGCGAGCTCCTTCTCCGGAGCCGGACGCGATTTGCGTCCCCTCGCGTGGAAAATCGACGGGAAGCTATTACCCTTCGAAATTCAAGGATGCCAGATGACTTTTAAGCGGAGAGACTCGGCATCTTCTCGAACATCGGGGGATGATGATAGATGCTTAAGTCCCACTGCGAACGTGGGCTTCGGTTCGTTTCTCGGCGGCTCTTAATGCTCGGGGATTCATTAATCTGATCGCGGAAGCGAGCGGAAGACAGCGCGGTACCGAGGTCGACAGGTCGGGACCAATAAGAAAGAATTAAGGCGCAAAAGTAGCATCGACGGTTAAATACGAATGTCCGGCTGGGGGTACCCTGTAATGAATATCCGAGTCGGTGGTCCCCCCCCCCCCCCCTCCCTCGAAGCCCATCCTTCTCCCATCTTCCCCTTCGCGGTGCCGATCCATTGCTCGGCTCCCTCTTCCTCTTCCACGCTCATAAAAAACAGCTATATTCTAATTAACCGAGAGCGCGTTGTTCCGCATAACCGACATAGCTGTGATCTTGAATTCCTGCGGCTGCTGTCGATCGACCGCGATCGGCAAGGGGTCGAAGGATCGACGGCGTCTAAACTGTCTCACGTGTCGCGATCGCTTCTACTTTGAATCGCAACGAAGACTACTTAGAACGGGAAAAGTTGCGAAAAGTTGTCGCATACAAACCTACTTGCAATCGATCTTCAATCCCACCACACTATTCGGAGATGCTCGGAGTTCCCAACTTCCGGCGGGCGACACGCTCCTTTCCCGCGAGTTTCCGGCAGTTGGCGTGAAGAACAGGGGGCCAATTAATGAAGAAGCCGCGGTAGATAAATAACGATTTCCGAACTTGTCTTCCTCTAGTTTGTTTATTGTCTCGAAGCGTTTCGAGTATCGGTATGCACTGCACTGCGCACTCTTGATAGTCTTGATCCTTCACACGACGGCTCGGTCGAGTTGAACGGGCGGCATTTCCGGTGGGCGAAGAGAGGTCCTCGACTAGGCGTGTGCACTGCCGATCGGCTGTATATTGATCCTCGGGCTCCCGATCACGAGGCGAACAGTTCTCTCGATCCTGACGGCTCCAGCGGCGTTACGATCATCGGTTATCGCGCTGCGGATCTACATGAAACGATCGGGGTATCGTGATCTCTCCTCTGTCCGCTGGCCTCTCCTTTTCTCAGCGAACTTTCCGCCCTCGGCTCGCAGGCTTGCTATCTCGAGGCGCACGGCTCGGGGACGGTGCGAATGCTCGGCCGGCCCGCTCAGAACTGGAATCGGGAGTTGTTCGCTTTCGACAGCGAACCAGCTGAAATATCGGGGGTACGAAATATCGGGGGATCCCCCTTTTCCTTTTTTTCCCCCGGTCCACCCTTGCGACGCGTTTACATCGGTGTCACGCGTTTATTCCGCGTGCGCCAGCGCGCGCGCTCACTCGCGCCCGCCTGGCGGCCAGAGAGCAAGAGGGGACCAGGAAAGCAAGGAGAAAGAGGGTCACCCAAGATCGCAACAGTATATCATCATCAAGTTGACGGCTATCCCGGCGAATCTCTGCTCTCTTTATTGTCACTGTTCCGATGCGCGCAGGGTGAGGCACTTGGAATTACCACCTTGGCCCGCGTCGGTATCGTTCCTTCCGCAGAAAAATTAAAAAAGTCGCGCGACTTCGAGGGGAACCTGAGTCGGATGAAGCGAAGCCTTTCTAGGCGGTGGCTGGCGACCTAGGTGGACTTGCGACGGTGACTTTTCTTTATTCAAATAAGAAGCACACGATTCTTCTCCATGCAACCAAAATGGGGTTCTGCAAATAGGACCTTCCTCTTCCCAGTTGCTTCCTAGGAAGAAGGAAATGGATGTTCCGCTCGCTGTGCATTAGGCCAACCCGGTCACCCTATTTCGATTTCTAGGTAGATTTGGGAATCGCCTTTACTCAGAAAGATATCGTTTCATGCAACTTACGCCCCCTTTCTCGAGTTTTCTGCAGAAGCTCCTCTCTATCCGCAGAAATTAGTACGTTGCGAGTGTTTCCGTTGCTTGCGCAATGCTAATTGATCGCATCTGTTGGAGGGGCGTTCAAAGTATTTTTTACAAACGTCGGGCACGCAATGGTGCCGATTTTTCTTTATCGCAAGAGCACGATAAAGTAGGTGAGCAAGACTAGGAAGCCAGTATATCCGGAGGGTTCACGTGACACCGATCTATCGCTACATCCGGTCTGGGTACACTCTGTAATATAGATCATCAGGATGATCGACATTAACTCACACAAATCCCAAAGCATCTACCACATTTAGACACCGGTCGCTGGTCGATCGTACAGATTGAAACTAGTGTTTAAAAGGGCGGGAATTTGCTTGGGTAGCCTCGCTATTAATTGCCGATCGAACGGGAGAGGCGCGCGGGGACCTCAGTCGCTGACGAAGCCCGGAAAAATGCAATCTCGATTCCTCGTAGCACGGAAGCAACTCGAAATAGGGCCTTCGATTTTCGGGGGACTTTTTTTCACAAAACAGGAAATTTCGTTGCAAATAATTTGTGTACCTTGGGTGCGCGCGCGCGCACGCACGGTTTGATTGCTCGTTAACGGGCAGCATGGCAGAGGGGAGTATCCCCAATGACCAGAGGATGTGCGGGAAGTGGCGCGGGAACCACGTTAAGAATTGCTTTGCGGGTCAAATCTTTTTTTTTAAACAAGTCGAATCACCTTCGAATTCATAAAACATCTTGAAACTTAAAACCATTATATTGCATTTTACGTTTAAGAAGGATGCAAATATTTGGAAGATGCCAGTAGTTTACGCGTTTCCATTTGAAGTTTTCGTGGGCTTAGCAAAATATTTATTTCGCTCCTACTTTTGTAACAGTGGCAATAACATATTCATTCATCGCATACGTTTAAAAAGGAAGTACAAATATAATAGGTAGAAAAGTCAATTGTACTGCTCCGTTAAATAAATCTCGGGAATAAACATCTGAGTCCTTTGCGGAAAAGTACAAAATAAGCAACTTGTAACAATGTTTTGCTTAGCAGGTTTTAATCTATATTTTATTTTAAATACTTATATTCAGTTGCAATACTTTCACGCATACACTCCCTTCACCTGTATAGAAAAATGAAAATCTAATGCTCTATTAAGAATAGTCTTCGCGTAATGATAAAGTTCACTCTTAATTAATCCTTAATATATTCAAATTTGAATATTCAGAATTAGAGCCCGTAGAGCGGCAGCTTTAACTATCCTCTTTCGAACTTAATCCTTCCCATAATATTCGTTAGATGGCACTTAAGTTCCACTTGCAGTAAAAAATTTATCAAGGTTGGTATCGCGATACATTATTTAATTGGCAGCCGTAGAAAATTCTGTCACCGCGTGAGCAACAAGCAGGGACCATCCCGTTTTCTAACCTAAAGAAGTTTATCCTTAATCAGACAAGCAATCTGCTTTTATTCCTTTGTATCTATCACTCAGTGAACCAGTATTTTATTTACCGAAATGGCCGATGCAATGCGTCAAACTGTGGCTGGAATGTTGAAAGGCATCGAGAGGTACTTATCCGCCACTTGTCAAACATTTAAAATAACTTACTTTCCCTTTACACGCTGCTGTAAATATGTAATATAAGAAAAAGATACTCAAAAGATCAGCACACAGTTTGAAAGTATCGTAATTAACTGAGAACTTCTTTCAGATACAATCCAGATCATTTAGCGACCCTTGAGAAGTATGTTGAAATACAATCAAGAGAGAATGCTTACGATTTGGAAGCTAATTTAGCGGTTTTGAAACTGTACCAATTGAATCCGCATAGATTTAACGTGGACATTACATGTCAGATATTATTGAAGGCTCTGACTAATCTACCGCACACGGACTTTGTTCTGTGCAAGTGTCTCCTGAGTGAAAAGATCGTAAGCCTCTTTATAAGCGCGCCTTGCCTGGAAGCAAATATTTTCCTAATCATCGTTCGTTTTAATATGCATTAATTGGTAATATAATTAAGGAACTGTAATATGCTTTTTCAGATGCAAGACAGCCCCATTAACCAAATCATGTATTTAGGAGACATTTTGGAGCAATGCGATTTCCAGCATTTTTGGGACAGAATCCTTTCTATGTCCGAACTATGCGACAGAATCGTAGGGTTCCAAGACTCTATAAGGAAATTTGTCTGCCACGTAGTAGGAATTACTTTCCAGACCATCGACAAGAGCCTGTTGGCGCAACTGCTCGGCGGTGTCGATGGTAATGTCTAATGTTACATTTTCTGATTTTCTCGCGTCGTGTTTATAAATTGTGCGAATTTAAATTTTATAATCAAGCCGTTCGATAACTTGACCATTACGGCTGTACTTTTAGACGCTACCTTGAAGCATTGGGTGAAGAAATATGGATGGAAAGAAGAGAGTAAAACCATGATTTTTATTGCCAATCAAGACGAGAATATCAAGACGAAAAATATTACAGAGAAGATCGATTTTGAAAATGTTGCTGGCCTGATGGCCGCTTGTCTCTAAAAATTGTATCGTAAATAAATTTTGTATACAAAAGAATCTTGTTTTCTCATAGTAGGTAAATAACTCGGACTTCTTGATCCTGACTTCGTTTCTATAATTCTACAATGCTTTTTATAATAATTCCATGATACATGAAAATATACATATTATCTAAAATACTTCTGTGCAATTTCAATGCAAATCAAGTTTATCGATACTCGTAAAAAATTAACATAGACGGATCTTTTATTTCTACATACTATGAAATGCAACGTTAAATACTTTGAAGTACTCATGACGGAATTTTGCTGAAGGCATGGCTCGAAAACTTTTCTACAACGGAATTTAAGCTGGAGTAAGATCTTCAATATTCCTTCGTCGGTATTACGATTAATTACAATTATTAATACTTGGTTCAATTGCACGAGTACTAAGCTTACAAGTATATTTAGACTTAATTATTCTTATGGAATGACTCGTAAATTACGGAAAACATTGGTTGAATATTTCACCCTACGTTGTTGTCGATTAATATCACATAAAAACTGAGGCAAGAAAGTCTTGAAGAAAAGCGTAGTACCAAAAAATATTAAAACTCTACAAACTGTCCAATTTTAAATAATAAAACAGTTCTTTAATTATATTTAAATATAATTATATAAGACAGTTTATATAATAAACAATCAATGTGTAAATTGATATTCCTTGTTCTGTTTTGTAAATTCTCTAGTATGTAATAATATCTCAATATTTAATTAATTGCACCTTAGACGCGTTAAATAATGAAAACATTCTTACACGTATAAAAAATCATTTACGGCATGCAAAGCCATAAAGAAGCATTCGTAGCTGAGAATTTAATTAAGTGTCCGCTTAAACTTCATGATCGATCAGGTACGCATCTTTTCGGAAAGTATACCGTGGCGGGTTCTGGCAAGGAAGCATCCACAGAATCGGATGACTCTTACCACAAACCTGAGATAGTAACATTAAAGTACGCGAACTGTTCCTCTTATAATGGTGATTATTTTGGATACGCTTCATTGTATTCTCTTCCTCCAGGATACCTTGAAACTGGTCTACCAGTATAGCGACGACGAACATGCCGAACAATGCTGATTCCAACACCAATATAATACAGTGTAAGCTGTAGAAAAAACTTCCTGATTATTCCCTTTCCTTTTCAGCCACATGTTTTATAATAATAAGTAGAAATAGCAAAGATATCGAAGGAATCTTTGAATGATACTTATTGTCATACACGTACTCGCGACTCTGCTTAACAGCTACGTCGTTACTGCAGCGGGAACAGTCTAAGATCCATGATGCTATCACCAAGCCTAGTGCATACACAGCCAGCATTCCGACATAAACCAGAAACTGGATAAAGAACTTTTGATTTCTTTCTCCGACGCAGTTGTTTATCCTTTGGGGAACGTTATAAATTACGATAAGTGATCGTATTAAATTCAGTACATTAAAAATAACATAAGTTGAGAGAAAGAGAACTATTTTATCAAGAGATATTAAAATTTAAGGGTCATAAAGGTATTTGAAGAATCATATCCTTTATTAAACCTAAGATTATGAAATTTGAGAAATAGAAAAGTATTGTAAAATCTGTTATTTTTTTTTTTTTTTTAAAGAGCAAGCACTGATTATTAATAAAAATCATTACGGGGTGAGCCCTATTTAGGATGGCTAAGAATAAGGTGATTCTTGGGAATTTTTTCTAAGAAACTGTTAAGCGGATCTTTTCCAAACTTTCAGGGTATTTTAATTCACATTCAAACAATAAAAATTCATTTTTACGGTACAAAGTGTTTGGGAGAAATGAAGATATATGAACACATTTGTTAGGACTCGCGCGTCGGAGTTGCAAATTGGCGATTGTAACGATGGCTCCATTTCTCTCCTGAAATAAAAAACTAAGGATTTTCTTATTTCTAGTATAATTACATTGTCGATGAACCTAAGACATTGATAAATAAATTGAATTGAACAACTCTTTTTCCATAATTAGTAACTTTTTCTTTCAAGTTTGTTAGGTTCATCGGCAATGTAATTACACCGTTACAACCACCAATTTGCAACTCTGGCGCACGAGTCCTAACGAACGTGTTCATATATCTTCATTCCTACCGAACACTTTGTAACGTAAAAACTAAGTTTTATCCCTTGAATGCGAACTAAAATACCCTAAAAGTTTGGAAAAGATCCACTTAACACTTTCTTAGAAAAAATTCCCAAGAATCACCTTATTCCTAGCGTCCTAAATAGGGCTTCCCCCTTAATTCAATCGAGCCTGCTCCAGTAGTAAAAATCTGAACGGAATATTTATAGTGGCGCAAATTGTAGCATACCATGGACAGTGATGATCCATCCTCCTAATGCATCGCTTACAAATTCTACAATGATGCGCTTTAGGCGGTCTGTAAGTATCGCACCTAGTACAGACAGTCCAATTTTCTGTCTCGTCGCACTCGACTTTTGTCTCTGGATTATCTGTATGAATGTCAGAAAAATCTATACGACTTTGCGGTAGCGGGACAAGGCCAGGATCGCTGCAGACCGCTTTCAAGTGCGATATTATCAATAGCAATACGACGGTATTGAAAGCCACTACATGAAACGGACCCCACAAACTGTACACAACAATAGACAAGGAGAATGTTAATAACAAGCCAGCTCGTGATCTTCGAGAATACTTTCTTATAAATTGCACGTCGAATCGTCTTGAAATGGCGACGACGCGACAAAGTCGGGAGGAGACTACATTCCTTTAACGGTAGTTTACTGGGTTGAGTAGAAAACATTTAAAAATACATACGTCTACATCATCATGATTATAAATTTATAAATACAGATAAATACAATCACAGATACAAAGAGAACTATAAAATGCACACCTGTCTTGTAAACTATGCAGTATAACCCATCGTACAACGACATAATCCGCATAAAAGACAGCGACGTACGTGACTATGATACACACGATGCCGCAGGGGTCTCTGACGAACATTTTTTATTTATTCCATACTCCTTATTAACAAACAGATCCCCTATCATCATAAGCCAGAGCGATTTCATGTGATTTCGCTCTCCATCGAATTTACTTCATGCAAGCTAGACTCGAATCTTTCCACTTCCATCTAACTCCAAGTCTTTTTATTCTAGAATTCCACTGAAACACCAAATTCCGATGTATATTTCCAATGAAAAAGAAACTCTCGGGTCTCTATTAGTAAATAATCGCTAAAAAAAAAGAAATGGACACTGATGTCAAATTTCTGACCAATGCTCCGATCGCTATGGACTAGCCTAAACTGACCGCCATCGTATCGCTGTCACTGAAGAACCACGTGACCGCCCCCCTACCATTCAGCTTTCTTTCACAATTGAAAATTTGTTTCATCCCCTCCACCGATTTCATACCTTTTAATAAATATACATTGATCGATATCATAAGTATAGTCTAATATAATTGTGAAATCTAGGTACAATTTGTCTATGCCCTTTTTTCCTTTTTACTATCGCAACTACGATAGTAAGAACCAGTAAAACACTCGTTATAAAAAAAATCAACGTGAATCTTATAAAAGAATATGTACTACTTTCCTGTTCCCGATATAATTTAGGATATTTTTAGGTGGATGTATATATATGCGTGTGACGTAGAATCACCTTCTTGTAATATACAATAATACGTAATTAAACGAAAAACTTTATTTACAGAACTACTCGCAAATAAAAGTAATAGCGATAATAATAATAATAATTAATAATAATTAATAATAATAATAATAATCGAGTCATTATGAATCGATCAACGATAATTATAACAAGTGAAAGAAAAGGAGAGTGAGGAGACAGAAAGAGAGGAAGAAAATAATGGTAGTTTGGCTACATCAGTGACTGTGATGGTGTAACAGTGGCAACAGCAGCTGAATAGACTTCAATAGTAGTAATTAACGGTAGCTGTAGCAATAACTTGTATTTTGGACTTATTAATTTTCATGTATAGGCGTAAGTTCTGTAATCTGCTTAATAAGGTACGCCTTCTCGTCGTTAAATTGCTCGTCGTCTGAACGATCAGTGTGGAAACGCGTCAGAAATTCGATTAACTTCTCCTGGTTGCGCAGTAGAATGTCTAGAATCGGTTTTGGCTTATTTGGATTCGCCACGAACACCTATACAATTGCGAATACATGTTAGAATACAGACGTAAGAATTGCTCGTTACATTTAATAATTGGATGTGAAATAAATGCTTTTGTATTATTTCCGGGGGGTCTAAGAAATGGTGGAAATCCTAGAATGGAAAATCTCATTTTGCAAGTTAAATATAAGCTAATGCGTAATAAAAGGAAACTACGCGTATAACGTAACTTAGCTTCGCGATGAACTGTTAACTGAAAAGATATAAGAAAATATATGAATATACCTTGAAGACGTGAAACGCTTCAAATTGTATATTACGTGATTTCTCTTTGAGCATATTCATCATTAATTTCAGATTATCAGGATTCGAAATATATCGTGTCATTACCTGAAATATCAAATTTCCTAAATTAAAATGTTCTTAAGCGTATACATGTACATATATATTCATATATGGATATTCTGAAATTAAGTAATTAATGTTATACATACAGTAAAATTGTGTCTATCGAGTAAAAGTTCCCCTAGCAGTTTCAAACTCTGTCGTCGGGTAACATAGTTTTCCGAATCTAATAACCTTTGATAATGAGAGAAAACTTTATCGTAATTAAGTTCTAAAAATTCAGCGCTCAGTATTTTATGCCTGGTAAGTAATTCCTAAAAACCAACGTACCGGATGCACCAACAGTATGCTTTACTTTAAGTACGATATATCATGCGCTTATCATCGCTTACTTTGAACGTAGAAAACGCGTCGGACGATATGTCGAAGGTCGAGACTTCAACATATCTGAAAAAATTGTAAAAGTCGTCCGAATAGATCATTATTTTTGCCAAGGCCTCGTATCTTGCACATTCTCTCAACATTGTGCCGCAATTTAAGGCAATATCTTGGTGCTCGTACCTGAAATTGTTACACTTGTGTACTTAAAGTGCTTCAACGCGCGTTTATACGTCGCTGAACAACTTTACCTCGTATAAAAACTCACCCAGACATAAGAGTAAATAATATCTCTGGTTTAGTACATATGTATTCCACTGTCGGAGCCCTGGTTCCAATTTGTCTTCTAAGTATATTATTAAATACTTGAGCGACATCTTTTTTCCCCTATCGAAGCGTGCCGTTTATAATCGAGAATTTGATAAATGAACGAATGAACAATTAAAAGCCTGTTTGAAAATGCACTTTGGAGTTCGCTATTACACTTACAAGTTCACATTGTTCGACATACCTCGAAATCTATGCGACTAAGATTCTGCACAAGTAGAAGTAACAAATTACTATTATATAATTCTTGGGCCAACTGAGCGACAACGATGTCCGCTTGAGGCTCTGTCTCTGCCGTCCCATACAGCATATTCTTTATGTGTACCAAATTTTTACTGACATCCTCTTGGGCCTAAAAATCACATTATTGGGTCATAGAAATCTATATATGGCCTAGCAACATACCTTTTCTACTTTCTTGTCACCGCGCTCCAACGCATTTACCGCCTCCTTAAGAGCCTTTACTACTTCCGCCGGGCTCTTCTGAGACTTTCCAAACAGAGGCATGTTTCTCACAATGTACAGACCTTTCGGAGCATAGGGAATAACAAGAAACGCGTTAGATTTCTTGACGCATTAACCACTATTCTCAAATTATATCGGACCGAATAACTTTCTATTAACGACAAATAAATTGAAATGCAATAATTGCGAGGCGGATGAAATTTTGATAGAAGAAATTCTGTGACTTTAATCTATAATGGTAAATGCTCCAAAGTCTGATTACTCGAAATTCCTTATATTTTTCAAAATTATGATAGTCTGTCATGCACGTCTGTACGAGGAAATCTTGCTATAAAATTGTACTCTTTACAGATATATGTTTTATATGCTATAAAGCTCGTGTTCAAGGATGCTAAACATGTTTCTTCAGGTTAGATTCGCAGTTCTAAATGTCAAATTCGCTGCAAACTACTATACACTATCATCAAACATGGACTTTTATAAACATTAATTTGTATTTTCTCTCGCCCGGAAAGTATACGTTAGGTTTAACCTAACAAAACGTTAACGCTGATAAAGTGGCGATTGACAAGTCACAGAACGATCGGAAGAGATATATGAATCGAGAAATACTGCGAGAAATACGCCGAACGAAATAGTTGTAACAAAAATGGAGGTCGTGTATCAGGTCGATCAACGATACTACAATGACGATAGAGAGATTACAGTGGAAGGAAAAAAAGAGAGATCAACGAAACGTGCTGGGAGACTCATATTTTTCAATGAGAACGATGAATGTTGCCAGATGAAAACTGAACGATTTAAAGTAACAGAGGGAAACTGAGTTGCGACTCGCAGGAATGCGAGTACGACGAGGGATATAGCAACCGTTTAACCTGTGCGTTTCAATCGCCCCCGCGAGCCTTAAAATAATCTTACCATTCAGTCAGACCCTGAACGAACCCTCAGCCTCGGTTCGAAGTATCCTACGAGATTCTTTTAAAAGCGCACATACAAGGCAGCTACTTTTCAATTCAATATTCCGTACGAAAAACACAATCGAGACGATTATGACAACTCGGTCAATAACAGATTCCAATTCTACGCAGTGCGATATAGTTCGTTTCTTTTTACCGAACGCTACGAACGAATTATTTATCTTTGAAAACTTTTTGACTAATTGCACGATTCTGTGACGTCTCTTATCAAAATTCTTTCACGACTAACGCCGAATCTGCAAAAACATTTATTGGCTCAACTGCCTAGAAACTTTCTCTTCGACCAATCGACAAGCATGGAAATTCAAGTCGCGATTCCATTCGTTTAAATACAATATAGGCTTTACCGTTTCGAAGAACCGAATTTTAATCTTTTGCTGTCGGACGTTCGTATCCAATTTGGTTAAAGGGCTGAATTTCGAAGCAGATACTTTTGTGACACGTGTGTTTGAAACTTGATTTCCAGTAAAATGAGTAGAGATTTTTTGAATACCCTGTATATGACTGCGGTAACAGATGTCGATGATGATTCGTTCCGAACTACAGCAAAATTCTTAATTTACAGACCAGAAAAATTCCAGCCACCTAACGGCAATAGTTATGAACTAAAGTGGCCCCTAGAGATATGTAATTCAATGTGCTGCGCTGCAAAGCCTTGTTTATATACTAATTAATTGATTTATTAATCTCGAATAGTGGCGACAGCTCAAGTCCTTCGATAATAGAGAACCTATAGTGTCTCTATTCAATAAAGAATTCATAAATGAATAAATCTCCATACTATGGCCACGGACGAGGTGTAGGATAGACCTAACAACGTCTAAATTTTTGTTATAGAATTCGTTGGTTCCAACTTCCCTCGCTATTTCTGCGCAGTATTCAACTTTGTCGATTCAGAAGAGAATGAGACTGCAGCGGTACTTACGATAAGAATTCAAATTAAACAATGTCGATATAGCACCATCGACGAAGTGTGAGATAGCTGATAGACCTATCACCACTCAAACTGTGTTACCGACCTATAACTCAAAAAATGTATTGAAATGTTGAAAGGTGTTTACATGCTTGTATACTAGGGTGGCCCTTATTTTCGACTTTTGAATTTTTTTCGCAACACCCTCCCAGAATAGTTCCAAATAATAAAAAATCTTTTTCTCCTTATTTGCAGTGTTTAATACGTCATGAATGTTTCCTAAAATATTGGGACCGAAATTTGCAAAAATTCCGAATATGTATATAGACATCAGAAGTGAGCTATACAATGCATTTTTCTCGAAATCATGATTTCCAAACGTGTTACCCACGATTACTCAAAAACTATTCAACCGATTTACTTCAAATTTTGTATGGCTATATGATACACTATTACTCAGTTTTTTCACAGCGCGGATTTTTTATTTGATTCATAGTTTCTTTTTTATTGCCTAAAAAGTGCAAGATTTCATGTCACATCTTTTTTTAAAATTTTTAAAATTTGAATATACATCGAACATTCCTTATTTATGAAGGCTAAAAGAAATGTGTTTTTATTTTCAACCCCAAAGAGTACTTCTGTTACATTTCTCTCACCAATGCGTATACTTCACTTCTCATGTCTATATCTCCTATATTTTTGCAAATTTTGGTTACAAATTTTCAGGAAACATTCATGACATATCAAACACTGAAAATATGAAAAAACAAAATTTCATCATTTTGGCACATCTCGGTACATGCCCCTCCTTAAATGTTTAAAAAATAGTTCCCCAACATAAAAATTAAAATTTTCTTTCCGCCTTCATAAATAAAAAGTATTCGGAAAGTATTTAAACTGTCAAAATTTGAAAAATAAAAATGTTTTTTTTTCAGTTTTTTGGGTTTTTTCTCGAAAACCGTTTGTTGAACGAAAAAAAAGTAACAGAACATAAAAGATGCTCCTTGTCTGGATATACAACTTTTGTTTGACATATTTTTTTATGTAATCAATAACATGGAGGATATTATATAAAATCGCGGAGGCGATGGAGAAGAAATGTTTTCCAACTTGTGTACGTACGAGGGAAACGAAGTAACCAATCTTATTCGTAATCGGCAATATGACAGCGAGCAACCGTTCGTCTCTTTTTCGTTTCACATCGAAACGTAGAAGCAGTCGCCGCGTCGCGACGAGGCCAGGGGACATGGGAGAATAATTTCGCCCGCTCGTATTGATTACTGCGCATGTTACAGCGGGAAACTTTCGAAAAACTGCTGTTGCGTACTACTTAGGTACGCTTTGTTTCGGCAAAATTCGTTCCCAATGGATTCGAAGAAATATTCTCACGAATTGTTTTGTGACGCTTCCTTTGCGGGTTATTACAGAAACATGATATACTTTTGTAGCCGCCGGTGTAGTTGGAAATCCACGGGTAAAGTGTAGGACGAGGTACGACGCGCGCGCGCGCGCGCGAATGCTGACAGCGTAGACGAAGACCGAAGATAACCGACGGTGAACGGAGGACGACGGCCCGTTCCATTTCCGAGCACGGTTGGTCGGTAGAGTCCTCTCGAGGTCGAAACAGTCCGATGATAGCCAGTAGTACGTTCGTTTCGAATTGAAAGCTACCAGTGTACCGCGGTCACTCTGACCAGTTTTTCTAAACGACGCTGGTTACGTTTAACGCGCGGAGGATAAATACGTCGAAATTGCGATTACAAGTAGCATCGTGTTCCCGTTGGCGTTGCCGAAATTGTTTACACTTTCGGATCGAATTCGCAAGTGTCAAAGTGTTAGGACTGCATCCAAGTCGATCTGCTGGAATCGTAAGGCGCTTCATTCTCGGTCTTCGGTGCTGAGTTGTACGCGCTCTGTGCGACTATGTGTGTGTGCGTGTGCGATTTACGGTGAAAGTACGAGTCACAGGAACCATGACGGTGCGTCGTGCCGTTTAGAAGTGCGCCCACGTTCGTCGTCCAAGATCGATAAAACGGTAGTGTTATTAGAAACGAGCGTTCGCTTGCGCGCTGTAAACGAAACACCGTGCATTGAGTAGACCGTGATGGCGGTGATGCGAGCAACGTAAAAACGAGCTAACGATAGCGTTGAGAAGAAAACGGTGGTGGTGGTGGTGGTGGTGGCGGTGGTGGTGGTGGCCGATGGTGCCTACTTGTAACGGAGACGACAGCGAGCGTTGGCACCGTTCTTGTTGTTGGTCGTGACGATGATACATAATAACGTTCCGAACCACCGTTCTTACGGAAAGCTCTCCCGCGATCGATTTTCGCTTTCAACGTACGAACGTTTCCATGCGCGGCGTCCCAACCCTGATCCACGCTGGTAAACCTCTGGTATTGTAATGCCGCCGGGAGTAGTGTTGTTTTCTAAGGTCGTGTTCAAATATATTGGCCGGTGAGTTCGTTGTCGCGAACAGCGAACGAGGAGAAATCAGCCACCACCATCCGACGATCGTGGAGTTGTCAGTTGGAGTTGCATGGCCCCCGAAAGGTATGGTGGGGTAACCGGGACGCTGCTCGGCTCCGCCTGAACGTAGCCAGTTTTGGCTGTTATTTATTCTTATCGTAATAGTTGTGCGCGTTACGAAGCTATGCGTATACTAATACAAGATGAAGCTATCGAGATAGGATCAATGCGCTGACGAATAAAATTCCTGAATTTTTTCCGAGCTAACGCACGCCTATTCTGATGTGTGTATTACCACGCTGACAGCTCGGTTTGGCCTACACGCTAGAAGCTTGGCACTATCCCCACCACTTCTGGCTCACTCTGGTTCTGCGAACGCGAGAGCGAGACAGAGAACATTGAGAAAAGCAGCACCGAGGCAGGCAGGCGGTATGGTGGGAGAATATCACTCGCGAAACTCACCGGCCAATATATCTGAATACGACCTTAGGAACTAGAAATCGGTGAGACGCGCGCACAGAAATATGGTGTGCCCGCCGAATGATACTCTCATTTGAGACCATCGCGGAGGATCGATCGCTGACGATCGATCGATAGCGGTGGTAGGAATCGTGAGGGCGCGTGCACCGCCTCACGGTGCCCTTTTTGTTTTCATGGTGCAGCGAGAAATAAAGCTCGTTACCGCGAGGGTAGCGTGAAAGGTAGACGAACGGTGGTGGTAAGGCAACGAAGCAGCGGAGTAGCTACTATATACGTATACCTACTCTATACGTGTACGGAGATAAAAGGAGACAGAGAGGAAGCCCGATAATGAAGGAGCACGGAAGCAAACTTCCGGCGGAGCAGCCTGCGAAGATTCTCAAGTCTCTGTTGAAAAAACCCGGCCAATCGAAAGCCAGGTCGCAGAAGAATCGAGTCGTGATAAATGAAAAACTGAATGAATTCTTCGCGGCGGATTATATAATACTGATAAAAGAAGAATGTTGCCCAGACTACGAGGAAGACTGCGACTGTTGCTGTCAGGAACACGAATTGATACGATTGGGAAATTGCAGGGAATGCCGGGCCGAATTAAACCTCCGTTTCGGTGTTTCGGATAACGGTCGATACCGCGATGACGTTGAAAGGGACGATGAAATAATACACGGTCATGGGGCGAGGAGGCAAGGCTGCGGGGCTGAACCGTTCAATTGCGTGGAATTGCGTGTCGAGGACCAAGGCGAAGAGGAATACGACGGAATAAGGCCGGAAGACGACGAAGAAGAAGAAGAGGGGGAGGAGGATGAGGAGGAGGAAGAGGAGGAGGAGGAAGAGGAGGAAGATGATGGTGCCAATCGAAAGGAGGAAGAGGTAGTGGAGGCGGAACAGCGGCAACGACATGAACGCGAGCAGAAAGTGACGCGGGAAGAGCTAAAAGTAGAAGAAGCGAAAGAGCAAGAATTGGTGAAAGGGAGAAATACGGATAAGGCGGCTAACGCGGAGGTACATGGTAAAAAGAAACGGGATAGGATCGATGGACCGAAAGAGGATGGAGGTCGGAAACGATCGATCGAGACGAATGTATCTATCGTACCGCCAGCATCGACGACACCGTCGCCGTCGTCAACTGCTACACAGCCACCACCACCGCCGCCGTCGTCGTTGCCATCGCCACCGGCATTAGCACCTGCACCACCACCACCTCCTGCTCCGCCGCCGCTGCCGCCGACACCACCATCGCTAAACGGATCGTCGTCGTCGTCGTCGTCGCCTCTATCACGGCAAGAGCATCAACAAGAAACGTTGAGCCCACCGGAGGGTTATAAAGATATCTACTCCAGCGGCGATGTCTCCAGCGTACCGGAATGTAGCTCGGAAACGTCGTTAAATTATCTTGACTGTCAACGTAAGACAGGTGAGCCACGATTGGGATGCCGCTTATCGTTGTTTATGTATTATTAATTTTTCAAACAACCAAGCGCTATATCGTTTCCTCGGATGAACGTACGCGAATGAAAAAGTGTTGCGTACATACATACGCTCTCCCGCGTATCTCTCCCGTGTTCCCATAGAATTCGCTTGCGCGTAACACACAGGGGTTTTATAATGAACTCCTTGGATCGAGGCCACGTACATTTTCCCACGATGCGTACATACTTTACTCCTGCCGCGCGTTCGCTGCATAAGATTCGAAAATCGCGTGCCTCGAATTGTCGAGATAGGAACTAAGATCGTGCTTCGCTTTTAGCGTCAACACGTACCAAATAGAACAGAAGCAGCTATCTTCAGACCTACCACCGTACGGAATTACGGATACGTTTAAAGCGATAATATACGCGTTCCTACCGCAGCTCACTGGTAATCGATAAAAGACTGTGTCGATTGCTCTTAACACCGTTCTCCCGACACCTGTTCTCGCCGGATGGTCCGTGCTTTACGGCGACACGGCAATTTCGTTATACATATCGTGTGCAGCGAAATACTTGTCGGGAAATGATACGGACATGCGTAGACGCGTGAGCATCGATCGCATCCTTACCGTCGTTCCCGAACGTGTTGTTAGCGGCACACGCTGGCCAACGCTCACCGGAAGTACAGCGGAGCGTGTCTCCGGTGTTTTCACGCGGTACTTACCCAACAAGGCCGAACGCGTGCATTCCTGAAGAAAGTGACCGGCACCTTTTTAAATTTGTTTGTCCCATCCGGTTCGCTGCTCTCTACCGCGAATATGTACTTAAATTCGCGCAATACGTCCCTCGTTTTCCTATCTCTATGTATGTACCATACGTATATACACCGCATGGATATTTCACCCGTAATATGGTTTTCCAGATACGAAGATCGAAGGAGAATCCCGATTCGACCGCGAGATAACGGAAAACGACGATGAAAACGCAAGGAGATCGTGCGAACGACTGCAGCGAACAACGTCTACCGGTACGTTTATGCCCACGTTTGTGATACGTTTAAGCGACTCGGAAACAAACTCTTCTTTTATTCGTAGAGCCACGGCATCGGTACCTCGTGGAGACGATAACTATGACGACCGTCACGGAACGGCGCATTGTACGCGAAATCAGTCAAGAAGAAGAAGAAGAAGAAGAAGGAGAAGGAGAAGGAGGAGGAGCAGGAGAAGAAGAAGACGAAGAAGAAGAACGCGTTGTGCGACGGGAGGACATTGATCCCTCGAATGGAATGGGGAGCGATTATTGGAAGAATGTGTTCAATTTAACCGACGACAACGATGCTCGCGTCAGGATCGATAATATTAACGAACGCGTTGCTGATGATCGCGATACTAGACAGACGCTATACCCTACGAAGGTAACGACCGATAAGAAAGAGGACATTGACGAGGACCGAATAATTCGAGACGGAACGTCCTCCGATATAAAAGAACTCTCCCTAGTGTTTAAGCTTGGTAATTCATGTTTGGTAGGCAACAGCCTAAAGCCGAATTCCGCCGTCAGGCAATTGTTCCCTAACCCGAAGTTCGTTTCCCCACCTCCAGCGCCACCCGGCAAGCTAATCTCTTCGGCGAATTGCCACGACGATCCGCGACAAGACGTTGCGAGGCTCCTCGTTACCGCCGAGAGTTTGCGCTTAATAGATGCTTTAAAAAGACCGAACATTTCCGAGCAACAATGCCCGCCAAAGGAATTTGGCGAAGAATCGAATCTGATTAGTAGAACCATCGAGAGAAATACCCTTCGAAGAAGGCTTGTCGACAAGTATCGTTCGAGTTCGCGAAAGAAGAGCCTACCTTCCAACAATTTATCCTTGGAGGAGCGAATCCGTCGACTCACCTGCGTGGATCCGGAGGAAAGCGAGGTTTGCGCGAATTCCGCGACGATCGCGGACTCGGTAACGGGTATGAAAGGCGGCGACACCGCCGATTTAATGGTACGCGCCTCGCCGACCGGGCAAGAGGAACCTGCGTTGCCACCGTTGAGAATGCTCGTTCAAAATCCGACCATGATTGCGGAAACAGCGGTAGGACCTGTCGCTGCGGGACTCGACGCGCTACCTGGTGTAACAACAGTGACGACGTCTGCGGTGACGACGGCGACGGCTACGATCGCAGCTACGAATTATAGTAAGCAACACTCGTTGGGCTTAGGTTCCAGCACCGTTGCCGATCACCCGGCGCACAATCACTCCACGTACAAGAAACTAACGGATCTGTTTGTCCACAAGAAAAATTCCAACACGCCGGATCTCGGTCTGGGAAATGTTGAAAAGAATAGCAATGCTGGCAAAGAGTATCAGCAATCGAAAAATTCCGCACTTAAACCGAATAACTCGGACGTGCGTAAACAGTTCCTGGCCAGTCTGGCGCCATTGTCGTGCGTGACCGTTAATAGTGCCGATACGCGAGAAGATTATTACCGCCACGATTCTACTAAAACGATGGTGAACGAGAACCATGATTCCGCGATGAGTTACGATACGATTACGTCTTACAATTTAAAAGACATCGAAGCGGCGTTACGCGAAAGCGATCGGAACTTCGTCGGCCCACCGGATGTTACCAAAGGTACACCACCCATCGTTATCGAGAGACCCGACATCGGGGATAATATAACCGACGAATTGCTTGCGTTCGTCCAACAGGACAAATTTCGAATGGAAAGGATCAAACGGCGGTACAGCCAAGTGGAGGATCATCGCTATCTTCCGGTTAATAGCGAGAACAGTTATGCTCCTGACAATAGAATTGACAGAGTTATCGATGGAAAATCCGACGGTGACGATGGTCAGCGACAACTCGAGCCTATACTCCTCCGCAACGGCGTTATCGTCAATCGTGTCACCGTCCCCGCCGAGAACAAGAATCATGGCCAAGTTCACCGCGATACTGGCCCCCGTTTCCAAAACAACGGCGACAGCAAGAATGACAGAAATAACGGCGATGTTAACGACGTCGACGACGAACGTGGCGGCGGCGGCGGCGACGACAACAACAACAATGGCCACGACGACGGGGATGACGACGACGAAGACGATGAATTGAATGATTATGGATTCAATCGTAGGCCGTCGGTAACGGGTATTAAACAACGGCTATCGAACAATGCTGAGGAAACTTTTGGCCAAATGGTTATAGAAGGTGACGCTGCGAACGTTCCCAGGTCGAACGTTCATCGTTCCTTACCAACGTATTACGAAAGTAGTAGCGTGAAAATGGATGGTCGCGCGGAATCGTACGACCACGAACAACCGCTCGACGATTCCAAGCCGCGTTCGTTCGTTGGTACCTTGGCTACCGATGACCGAGACGCGAATACGATCAATAGAATAAACACGATGCAAAAGCAAATCGATGACATTTATCAGACCATTATAGAGAACACTAACGTTACCCCTCAAAATTCGATGGAACGGGGTCAATACACGGACGATACGTTTACGCGACGACATGGCCAACTGCCGATGAACGATGCTACGTTTCGTTTCCATCAAGAGCCAAGGAACGGCGGCCAGCAATATTATCAAGAACAGCTGAACACGGCGAGCACGGGAGCCTCGCGGAGCGTCGCGCTCGGGAACGAAGAGATCGAGGCCGCTAATAACGACGGAGATTACGCGGCCAACGGCGGCCTGTCCGCGAATCTTAGACGACGCGAGCCTTTAGTAACGACGCTATCCAACTATAATTGTAACGTAATGCCTACGGTGAATACCGGATTTCCCGCTAACGGCAAATGTTATCGTACTATGTACTTTGTTCCGTACAACGGCCTGTCCGACCCGACTTATCAAAACATTCAACGCATTCTACCGGCGCATCCATCTCCCAGTTATGCTAGCCACATCGAAAGGTATCCGTACCCTCGGACGAGCGCGAATGATCATCGATCGCAAACGCAGACGCAAACGCAATCGCAACCACAGTCTACGTTGCAACAGCAATCCCGGTACTACCACGCAGGGAATCGTTCGCTGTCGCCGGTATCGAGTTTAACGCGAAGCGATACTGCTACTCCTCTACCACCTTCTGCTTCGCTCGGTCACTCCGTACCCTCCGCCGCCACCTCTCCTCCCCTCTTTGATCCTCGACTCACTTCCGTCTCATCCCCTAATCCTATTGCCCTGCCGCCATCCACGCAACAAACCTTGCATCTGCATCTGCATCACCATCAACAACCAGACGACTTTCGAATTTCCGGCCTTGCCTTTTCTTCTTCCTCGGTCCCTCATGCCGCGGGTCATACGCTGCAGCTTCATCACCACCAACATCAGCATCACCCACATTATCATCAACCCGCGTTCTACCGTCTACCATCGGAAGTCACCACCGCGGCGCCTCCACCCCCTTCGCCTTCTTATGCCGTGTTCGCACCCTCTAGATGCGCCGCCCCGTTCAATGCCAGTGGAGTGGCAACCACCGAAAGTTCGTATCGATTCTATCAAGTGCAGCTGGGACGTACCGTTGTCTCGTCTCCCTCCGATTTACAATCGGCTCCGACCCTCTTGTCCTCTTCTACCATCGCTACTTCCACCGCCGTCGCTTCTTGCCCCACCGCGATCCCCTCCTCGTTAACATCCGCGTCCTCGTATTCGTCCCCCTTACCTTCGTCGTTCTCTTCCTTGCCCGCGCTCGCTGCACCCGCGCAGCATACGCCTACGCGCGTACTTCCGAATCACGTTACCGAATCTATGCACGGAACTGCTCGTTCCATTTCTAACGACGTCACCGTCAATGTTCCCGTCCAATCTTCCACCACCTCCGCATCCTCCTCTTCCTCCACGTGCTCGTCTTCCTTTTCTTCCGCGTCCTGCTCATTCTCTTCGTCCCCGTCGTCGTCCTCCTCCTCGTCCTCCTCCTCTTCATCGTCGTCTTCCTTGCAAATTCCTTGTTCGCCTTCGAAACTACAGCAACAACAGCAGCAACAACAACGACAACAGATTATCGGCCCTTACGCGGCGATAGAGCGTGGCGTTCCAGAAGGAGCGGCCAGCTTGTCCTCTCGCGACGTTCCGCAACCAGCAATTTTACTTACAACCAACCCCTACGTCACGCATAATCCCAATGGGGTGTCTTTGCCGACTCGCGCGCAAAATTCGGTATATTACGCGATGAACGTTTAAACGTTCTACACCGATCAACACGACACGACAGACAACACGACCAACCACCACCACATTTTCATACGTATAGTCGAAAAACCTCCATTAAACGCGAATGAATGTCCACGCCTGCCGAGCGGTGTATGTATTTGTACTCTACGTATATCGAATCATGGGCGTTTACGCGGTAAAAAGACTGCCGCGGTTCTATATAGGTACGTGTATCATTCGCGTCGTTGCGCGATACATACACAAGGGGCTGACTCGAGACTTGTAGAATTTCGAAAATAAAATTTTACGTCGATCGCTTACGTTATCATCGACTCTAGTCACGCGAAAATACGTACATCGATACGACTGCAAACATTTACCAAAGTAGTAGTACCTATGTGCGCTCACACGCAAAACTGTGGACGACAAAAAGATTTTTTCGCAACGGGTTGAATTGAATTTAAAACAAGGAATTGAGTTACATCGATTAGGAATTATTATGTGCCGGGAGATTGCGTGCAACGCATATAGATAGGGGTCGTCCTTAAATTACGTAAAGCTTTTTTGGGAGGGGGGAGAGTCAGGTAGCGTCTTACGTAATATTTTTTAATCTAATTTTCAATAAATACAAATTCTATCATATTAATGTTCCAGCAAAGTAGTTTTAGTTTAAATTTCCCGAAACCGAGTTATATGAATAATATAAACATTTAAGAATTTTAATATTTGAAAAATTCAATGTAAAAAATATTACGTAAGGAGCGGGTTGCAATATCAAATCTTACGAATTCTTATGTTGGGGGAGGCTGGGTGTACGAAATCGCCAAAATTACCTTTACGTAATTTAAGGACGGCCCCATACGTATATGATATATATATATATATATAGCGCAAAGTTACACCTTGGATTACTTGGCTAAATTATTGTCGAAAAAGATCATAACACTCGAGCAACTGGAATGTCTGAACGTTTGCAAACGTCAACTTTTGTGGCCTACGTTTGTGCAATGATATCCCGCATCTACCTCTTCCGTTTCCCATCTGATAGCTTCTCCCTTTTCGCCTGATGATTGCGAGAGGGAGAGAGAGAGAGAGAAAGAGGGAGAGAGAGAGATTAGGTCTAAAAACTATTACTACAAAAGACCGGTAAAAGGGGGTAAATATTGAAAGGAAGGGAGTGAGCCAGTGATCCATTTATTCTGCATACTCTTCGTATTACGAAAACAATCGAGTTCGGATACAAGACCAAACGATTAGTTTCAACGTACCCCGTGCGTAACGAGGTGTTGATCGTTAAAAACCGCTGTGTCATAAAAACTCGCGTGTCATCTATCGTACGTAGACACGCGCGTAGTGGCGGTGTATCGCGGGTAGAGTAGTACCTGCCGCGTAGCGTCTCATATTAAAAGTCAAGTATCAACGTGTTAGAGTAGACGGTAAGATGCTCGATATCGCGAAAACGTTATTCGGGTGTGATCGATTTTAATCCAAAGTTAGGTACCAAACTTGTACGATAAGCGGCCAAATTTAAGAGCAAGTTTTACATGTACTATAGATACCTCGTCATTATTCAGCGATATCACCGTGAAACAATGTATGTAAATAAAGATCTAATCACCCATCGATATACATCATTTCTAGTACGTACACATTTACGTAGCAACGATGGAGCAGGCGGTAACGGATTTCGAGAACGGATTTGACGAGGAGCTTGGAAAAGTCTACGGCGCCGGAGAAGAGAATAATGATTATAGATATCCAGGTGGAAGAATGTATCGTTGATGCTTATACTCGCACAGACTCGAATCGTGTTCTTTTTTTTTTAAAACTGATTTATTAAAAAATTCACACTACCAATTTTTATCGATAAAAACGTCTTACGTATTAAACAGTTGAATGTTTTGCAGATTCTTCGATGATACGAGATCCGTATGTATGTTTGTAATTCTCGGTGATTATATATCGTTTCTTTCGTGCGATCGTCCAAGTACATCGATGCTCGCTCTGCTGTGAATCGATTTAAACGAAACCATCGATCGGCGACTGTGTCTTTCTTCCTCGAAAGATGGTGGATCGACCAACGTGTCGATGCAACTCCGTTACAGAAGAAGTATATAGAATGTCTGTCTCTCTATACTTTTGTGTAAATTTTTCGTTCGAACGTGTCAGCAAACGAAAGACGGTACTCGGAGTAGCCGCCGATACTCGGAGATTAAAACACTATCGATAGTCGAAAATATTCTCACGTGCGCACCGTACGATTCAACTCACACAGTCTTCTTCGGTTGTGAACAACGGTAAATGAGCTTTAGAAAAGGTTTCAGTTAGATTCTACAAAACGATACATCGTCTTCTTCTAACTGGCTCCGGAGGCTCTAAAGCTGCTAAAATCGCTTCGTCGAACACGTTTTTCAAGCCTTTCTGAAAAGCGAAAGAACTGATGAATGTGCTCTGTTAAAACGAATAAAACCAAGTACATATATACGACGATGTCGATTCGTAAATAAATTCAACGTTACCTGCGTAAGGGCACTGCACTCGACGTATTTCACCGCTTTCAGCTCTTTCGCAAGTTTTTCGCCTTGTTCGGCCGATATAGGCTTCTGCTTATTTTTTGCGAGTTTCTCGATAGTCGCTGCATCGTCCCGTAAATCGATCTGTGTGCCGACCAATAAGAATGGAGTCTTTTGACAATGATGAGTTATTTCTGGAACCCACTGATGAAAAATTTCTGATTGATTCGTCGGGACGTTTTGGTTAATCGACGTATCGGTTGGTGAAACTTGCACGAAGCTTTACCTTTTCTTTGACGTTTTCAAAGGAGGATGGCGACACCACAGAAAAGCATACCAGAAATACATCTGTCTGGGGATAACTCAAAGGACGTAATCGATCGTAATCCTCCTGACCTTGGAATAAAAGATTAGATGTAAGTAAAAAGATATAGCGGTTTAATCAGAATTTATATCAACGGATCAGCTTAGTAATTGAATTGGTAAACACTGTGTATTGGCGAAGTATGCGAATTTAACGATTACCAGCTGTGTCGAATAATCCTAATGTATACGGTTCCCCGCCAATCATAACAGTAACTGCATAATTGTCGAACACTGTTGGAACATATTCTGATGGAAATTTGTTGGTGGTATATGAAATCAAAAGACAAGTTTTACCTACTGCACCATCTCCCACCACAACACATTTAATTGTTTGCATTTTCCTTGTTTCTCTTAGATCTCTCTCTACGGAAAGATAAGAATGACACGTTACTACAGAGACAAATGATGATAATTTTTTAAGACGGAAGCACTCTTATACCGGATTACTTGTGTCAGCGACATACAAGATGAATCTCTGTCATGTTCCGTTCCAATGGGGCCGGTCTTGTGTCTTGTCTTGTCTAGTCCCCATGGGTTCTGTCGTGCCCTATCCAGTCATGTCCGATTATCTACACACACGTTACGTTCCGTCCAACGTACGTCCTGTCATACGTACACTCGCGGAGACTCTAGAGACACAAAGGTTCAACGACAACGACAACGACGACGACGACGTTCGACCGGTATCGTCGTCATTGTCGTTGAACCGTTTCGTTTGGTTGCTTCGTGTTTGCGAAATAGAATTCTTTGTACCAGCAACGAGAACCGGGTCTGTCAACTTGCAACGAGTCGGTTCAGCTGCAGAGATACCTATCTGCTACGAATCAATTGTGTCGTCCCGGAACGCCATTTTAGTAGATATTCCGTCGAATAAAACAGTTTATCTTGTCAAGTATCATCATCCGAATGTAACAATGGATATATCCGAGTGCATTTTTCACAATTTAACGCGGTAAAAACCGTATCACGTCGAAGAACGTAATATATTAAATTTAACCGAAATACTCACAAGCAACTGGGCGTCGACAACACAATTTACTGTCACAAATTTCGTCCAAGTCACATAGATGGCCGACAACTCAGTGATTCGTGGATACTAGTGGTCCCTAGAGAGTCACTAGCGGTGATTAGAGACACTATAATTAATTAATAGACACTGTCTTTAATTAATTAGTTGCTTATTTTTCTCATTTTAATAGAAATGTCCATTCACTAGCACGTTTTCATTTACTGGTACATTCACCCTATATCTCTTTCCCAAAACATGGCGGATATCGATTCATGGCCAGAAGTGTCCCGTTTAGCGGCGTAAACGCTTGCAGCGCGAAGTTTGAATCAGGCCACATAAATGTAACAAGAAAGGGAAGCAAAAATGATGTTAGCACAAGTCCGAGGGGTATTATAGTATATTACGTGACAAGGGAGAGAAGAAAGCGATTCCGGCGAGGCGAAATCGCGTCTCTCCCTTGTCACGTACAATATTTTTTTCAACACCTGCATGAAAGGTGTGTTTTTGAAAGCCTGCTGAGCGATTCGCAAAAAAATATGCATGTTCGATTGCTCATTTATTCTATCGAAATTAATAAATACGTGTAATAACTGCTTCCGAAAATGTTTCCAATTTGTGGTTATCTCGCCACTCCATAAATTTTTGGTATATCATCTGGTATTTTACTTTCGATTTTGATGGTAGCAAATTTTCTTCGATGGCTTTTGCAGCTTCTGCTATATCGGGGGGCGTGTGGTATCCCGTGTTGCTATCACTGTCATTATTATTCATTATACCTTTTAATTGTATCTTTTAATGAAAAATGGTGCTGTGACAGTTGTAATATCATGATAAAACACGCATGATAGATAACGATTAGTCGAACAACTGCATCTTCATACCATAGGGTAATGTCAAACTTCAGGGAGGAAAGTAAAAAATTATGCGAATACGCATGCGCGTAAAGTCTTTTTCCCTTGGGAGAAAAGTAGAAAACGCGAATACGTCTGAAATTGGTCATTTTGCTCCCGCTCAGCAGGGGTAAAAAAGCACACATTTTCATGCAGGTGTTGAAAAAAAATAGTTACAGATTCTTTTAGTAAATACACTTCATGATTATAAATTAATCAATACTTACCTGGAAGCGGATGTTTGAACATTTCAACTCCACTTTTATTCGTTCTCCTAAATGTGTAAAGCCAGCGCAAAGGTGTTAAACGCTTAATAAGTAAGAAATCGATATCCGAGAGGAAATGTAACGACGAATAGGAATTTATCTTATTATTAATAATTCTCCGATTGGCTCATAGTATCTAAGGACATTTTGTAATTAACAAAATATGTGAAACCGATAGGGTTTGTAATAAATGTTATAAAGCGTATCCTGTGAATTTCCAATTTGAATCAAATCCAAATTCAGTTTTTGTTCAGTAATATTAAAGTTTATGTCCCTTGTTTGTGTTTAAATTGTTTCTTTTGTTGCATTGATATTCCAAAAATCCTCGTTCGTATTTGTATAGGTAGGTTGTAAAAATCATTAGATTTTATGATCGAGTATATTAGGCAGAATTACGAAGGAGTTGCAAGCAGAAAGAAAAGAAGAACACTTGTGTGTTTTAAGCGCGTGCGTTATTAAAATTACCAACTAAGGTAGGAAGTATATATATACACACACACTTGGTAATTTTGGGACCGTTAGTATTAAATCCTAGAGCGTATATAATTATTACTAAAATTAGAATGACATTGTTTCGGGCACTTTTGTTCAAGTTTTCCCGCGTAAGTCGTTGGAGAAAAGCTCCTTTTGTCGCTCGTTAATTGCGCAACGTTCACAGATGGGACGTGTTTTTCTGCAAGTATCGAGAGGAGGTGCGTATGCTACTTCAAATATCCCAGTCAACCACGTCCGTTTTTGCAGATTTTGCTGAACGCCTGAGTACAATTGTTTGTGGCAGAAAGACTACAGATTTGATACAGGATTTGTTATATTCGATGATGAAAGCAGACTGACAGCAGAAAGCCGACAAATTGTGCTGTCTTAACCTGCGAGCAGATCTGCGGTCAGCCACGGCAGCAAGATCTGATCGAAATCTGACATCAATCTGCGGTCAGATCCTGATGTCAGGCTCTGACCACAAAATCATAGTCAAATGCGGACATAGTAGGACCCGAATCTGACATCAGAATCTACTCGAATCTGACATCAATCTGCTGGCAGACTGCAGTCAGTTTGTTTACTGGGATACTTGTATATTTGAAGGATGGGTCTCGATTCGCAGCAACCTCCTCGCGAAAAGACCGGTGGGTAATCTCTCCGTGATGTATGAAATTAGTAATCGTATTGCGAGTAACATATATTATAATATTATTTTATTATAATTATTAGGTATCACAAATAATATTTGAGCAAATGGCTGCGAGCGATCTTTGTTGTCTGTTTTATAAACGTTATCGATTCAGAGTGGAATTCGATCGTAATCCTACTGGAGGATAGAATTGAAATGAAATGTGGTGAAATTAATTGCTACGAGACAACGAAAATTAGACTATATAGATCTGGGGATCCGGTGCGCTTGGGGAACAGGTATAGCCCAAGTGACAACAAGTATGCGCCGGAAGCCGGAACCAGATCAATTTTCAAGTATACATCGTAGTACACTTCTTACTACTGCAGCGTGAACGCATCGTTATTCATTTTCTGTCCTTTATGCAAACTTTACCGACTTGGGGGTGATTTAGTTGAATTAGTTCCTAGAGTCACCGGTCTTAAATATAGAGTGCGCGCGTCAGAACCACTGGTTTTCCACCAAGTCGGTATTTCAGTCGGCAGCGTGACACAAACATCCCGTAAAGATGAGGCATAAGATGTATGTATGTAATGCCCGCCTATTCCATGTGTCCTCGCCTGTGGTGGTGGTGGTGTATCAATGATCGCACGTCGGTAAATTAACCACGAAGAACATATTAAGCTCGAGAATAGAAGCAAAGGCCAAGAACATGGCGTACATTATGAGGCAAGCTATTCCAACGGTTCGTGTCAATCTGAATTTGGCAATTACGAGAGACACGTAAAGTACCGCGAGAGTAGAAAACAATGATATGGAACTGTAAACGAGTCCTTGCGAAATGATCTTTACGTAATGCTGGTTGGGTACCGAGGGAAAGAGCGTTGCTTTTAAGAACCAAGGTAGTCCGAGGCAAAGCAACACGTCGAATACATTCGAGCCGATTGTATTGCTTATACCCATAGCCCCGTGCCCTAAAAATATAGAAAATCGTCGGTCAGTCATGGAATTCGTAGATAGAAAACGAAGGGAACATACGAAAATGACGCGCTAAACGGTATTAATTATACGGCAAGGCTCTCACCAAGGAGAGGAAAAAGTTCCGCGAGCAATGTCCCCCCGATACAAGTTGAAAAGACGTGGCGCATAGTTGATTGTAAAAAGATTAGGCGAATTTGATAATAGAGTTGCGGCGGTGGCCCGTGCCGCGCTATCGTAACCCGATCTACTCGCGATAGCGCATTATCGCCCAATGGTTGTTTGCCGGTTCGCATTGTTTCTTGATTAGGTATACTACTTGGTAGTTATCAGGGCGAATCGTAGTAAATCGTGGTGTAATCCTGGCCACCGCTTCGAACCACGATTTAAACGAGAATTTCTTTCAACAGACACTATACATAATATGTGTAATGGATATCGTGAGAAACGAGGTATTAAAAAGGCGAAAATTACCTTGATTCGCGACGATAACGCTCGACACAGCCTCCGGTACGCTCATTCCTGCCGCAAGAAAGGTCAATCCCATTATAGTGTCGGGGATCCTAAACGTATCGCCTGAAATAATGATCGATTGTCACGCAACGTGTACGCATGCACATGTGTGGACGCGTAAAGACAGAGGTCGAGCACTTGAACAATTATCGCCCGTCGTCGTCATCGTTTCTTACAATTAGTTGGACATTTATATTTACACTCTGGTCACGGAAGGATGAGTCGAGTGCGCGCAAGTATGCAGGCATAGAGAAATAAGAGCTGCTCGATAGTTTGTAAATAGAATTATTGTAAAATCCATACCAATTATGGTAATGACCCATCCAACTATGTACGAAGTTGTCGCGATCCATACTATGCACATAGCGAAAGTAAAAGGATACCAGGATTTCAAATTGTTTCTTCTACAATCGGGAATGGTGATCAGAAGTAGAAAATTAATTGGCCATGTCAGCAACCACCAGATTCTTTCGCACACCGAGTTCGGCCAGTTCGTCATGTCTACTATATCGACTAAAAAGATGGCACGCATATCGTGAATGAGTTGGGCACAGGTACACCCATGTTTAATACAATTTGAGGGAAACATGGTAGACACCTACCTCTACTACTACTTCATTTTTATATGTATGTACTTACGTGACTCCTCGTCCTCTTCGCCCGATTCCAATAGATTCATGTCGGCGTTCTTAACGACGTCTGAAACGTTGGTAGAATACAAGCCAGTCTTTTAGGCTGCTTAAAAGTACGCATTAACGTATGTACCGACGGTTTAACCCTTTCGCGCTTAGCGTCGGATGAAATATATATAGCAAGGCTGCTAGCATCGCCGCCGAGAAAGGGTTAAGGGAGAAATAAATTGATATGATCGTACCGTGATTGGGAATCAAGGGGCTCTCTTCGGTAAGATTTTTATACTGTTTCCTCCTGACCGTTGAGCGTTCAAGGAACTCGGAGATATTTCGATTGAAACACATTGCTGAAACGATATACATATAGATCGCGCGTTGAATGAATCATCGAAGGAAATTGCGCCGCCGGAGAAGCAACGGCAAGTGATGGAAATTTAAATAAAATAAAAGATTATTTTAATCTGTGGCGCACGAGGCTGCAAAGATCATCCGAATTAGTTAGTTAATTGTTAACAAGTGTCCCGGAACTTTCCGTGTACATACCCACAATGTATAAAACATAGAAAAGAACGAGAATTAGTGCTTCGTACCACTCGATACGACCGTCCCGTAACGTCAAAATTAATAGTAGAACTGTAATCGTGTAAGCGATGATATCCCGCGTTACAGGCCACCATTCCAGGCTTAATACCTAGAAATTAAACCCGTTTGATACGTTTCCTTTTTCTATCCACCCCTACCCCCGCCACCCTTCTCGCATTGCCCCCGAAATAGAAAAGACTTTGATCCTTCTCTTCTACTAATTATTGTGTTAAACGGTAAGGTTGCTTTTATCGGCAACTAATCCAAAGTAAGAAGTAATCTCACTTGATTTGCGAATAAGCCGCAGCAGGCAGGTACGGCCAGTATATTAAAGACAGCGGAGCCAACGATCGTGCCGACGCCCAAATCCCCTTCTGTCACAAAAGTTCCTACAACATTGATAAACAATTCCGGACTAGAGCTGGCTGCCGCCATAATAGTCGCTCCTGCGACATCCTCCGTAACATTGATCTCTGAAAGTCAAACACGCCCAATTGTTTCACGAGCTCTCGTTTCGTCGGTGTCGGCTGCCTTTCATTTCGCGTCTGCCGAGAATTTCTTTCCCTCGGATGAACGAACGTAGAAGAGTAGGTATGCAAGTAGGTAGTTGTACTTAGTAGGTAATAATATTGTTGCTCCGTTCAACTTACTGCCGCAGATCTTTTTAATCGATGGCACGAAATAGTCGTCGCAAACGATAGCGAGTAACAAGAACATATAAATCGCTATTACGAAATGTATTATTATAAGACCGGATTGTCTTTGCTGCCGCGTCAGCCCGTCAGGCGGGAACTCTTTGATCGTCGGAGGAGTACAGGTTGTTTCATTTCCCTCTGCGACTGTTGTTGTGTTCGGCTCGAATTGCAGCAGTTTACGGAGTCCTTGAAGAAAAGATACGCGTCTACCGATGCGGATAAATGTGTAATATGTAAAGGTGTTCCGGGGACGTGGAGAACGACAAAACATGTTACCGAACGGAGAAACGGGGAAAAAGCCAGGAAAAACAGAGAGGTAAAATCACTTTTCAGAGTAGTTTCTGGATTAGAAGTTCGTGTAGGTAGGCACACTCTACCTACGTACGTACACACACACACACACATACGTAACAAGCGTGTTACGTAACGGTTGATTGTAAATTTTAGTATTGCGCTACCATTTTTCACCTCTTTCGTTCAACGTAGTCACGAATGTATAAGCACTAGAACCAGCGCATTTACGTTTTAAATTTTGTTAATTGGTGTTTATTGCTTGCCGTTAACTGTTCCCGTACTCATTGTCAGTACTGTAAAGAATCGTGGAAAATTGTTTGCGGGCCAACTACGTATAGGTATGTTTTTTTTTTGGCAGTAACGTAACGATGTTATCTTTCAACGAGGACGAGAGAGAGAAAGAGAGAGAGAGAGAGAGAGTAAGGAATGAGAGTAGTTGGGAGGAGAGTATAACGCAAGGGACTGAGAAAACGAGACTTACGCATATCCGTGGGATTATTTGCACTTGCCGTACTGTTTGGAACAAGCATCGGCAACGTATTTGCGAACAGCAAATATATCGTCGGTATAACGATGATGCAGGATATTTTGTAACCTATCATTCGCTTGTGTTTTCGCGCCATCGTGAAATTTATAGCTGATAGTCGAAGAGAAGTTCCAATGGCCGAATCAACGATACAATCTGCTGTTCCGTGTGATACTGATTGTAGTTTCGCAGAGAGACTATCGGCAGACCACGTCGATATTTTTCGTTTACGAGCATTATCGGCTTCAACTTTACACAGATAAGATACTACACGAAGCGAGAGCCAAGACATCCCTTTGCTGATATAATCCAACGGAAGGAAAGTTCCTGCTGCTGGAACGCAAGTAACAATGGGAGCATCCCGAAACCGAAAATTCAAGAAAATTTCGGAAACTTTGTGGATACGTAAGGAGTTTTCTCCCGATTACGACGCAATATTTTTTGCTACCCAAATTCACGCTAATTATAAGTAATTATAATATCTATCCAATGACCACCCTACCCGTTGAACGCCTGAACGCCGCTGTGTACCCTACATTTATGTACGTATGTAATATCTTCTCGTCCTTCTACTCCTCCTCCTCCCTCCTCCCCCTCCAACCACGAAAATAAAGGCTAAACGATACTTGGTAACTTTATTTTTCCAACTACTTTCTTATTTTTAATACCGACACCGCGCCACTTGAGCGTGTATCGCGCGTTCGCTTTATAATAACACACTTTCGATAGAATTCGGTTACAAACAGTGGGTTTAACGAGAGAGTAACGATTGGAATGGAGATTGGAGAAGCAGGCGGCAAAGAAGGGCAGAAAGAAAAGAAAAATTTGCGACGGTGGGTTTTCGGGAATTATCAGGAAAATGTACGCGATGCCGCGTTGAATTTTCAAGGGAGCCGTAACGACGATTGTAGTGCAATGACGATTTCGCATTTTGACCGCGGCACGATTCAGCAGGCGCGATGCGCGAGAGATGAGAAGAGAAGAGTTAGAGGGAGGGGCGATTCCAACAAACGCTGCCGGACTTTAGAGTAGTTGTTAATGTAGTATATGTGTGACAACGGGATTGACAACATGGATACGACTGACTTGGGAGGAGGTTCGTTCGAATATCTTGTCAGTATTATAGAAAATCGATGCGTTTCGCGGTACATCGGGATCAGTCGATACCAACAGAGAGCCGGGGGTGTGTTTCGAGGATCGTAATATAACGTATAACCGGATAATATTAAAGAATGTAAATTAGAGAATCGAACGAGGTGAAGAAGACGAAGAAAGAGATGAAGGAGAAGGAGGAGGAGAATGAAAACGATGAGGAGGAGGAGGAGGAGGAGGAGGAGGAACAGCAGCAGCAGTAGCAGCAGATGGAGCAGCAGCAGATGGAGCAGATGGAGCAGGAGGAGGTGGTGGTGGCGGTGAAGAGCGAGGAGGAGGGGAAGGGAAAAGACCAAGAGGAGGAGAAGGTGGAAGAGGAAGAAAAATTGGAGGTAGAAGAGCATGATGATCAGCACTAGCATCACCAGCAACAACAACAACAGAGGAAAGAGTAGAAGAAGATAGAACTTGGGAAAATGCAAAAGCAGAAGGAAGGGAGGGTGGAGGTGGTGGATGTGGACAAGGCGGAGGACGGTGCAGGAAAGGAGTAAAAAAAGGCTGCAAGATCGAATAAAACCAAGATGGAGAGGTTTCCAAATTATAGTGCATTGTACATGTATCGAGGAAGATTGAAGCGTGCAGGTGTGTCGTGTGACGTCGCGTATCGTGGTACCGCGATACCTGCTTGTGGGGTTTAGTTGCCAACGATTGTTCGGGAATACAGACGCAATACTTCCTGGATGGGAAAGAATTGGACGTGAAGGAGAGAAAGAGAAATACGAGAGAATAACGAGAGAAAGAGAAGTGCGATATACAATACATATTCAAGGACTTGTAAACGCGGCCTGGTAATTTTTTATGGTTTTGCCGAACGAAACAGTTGTGTGAATTTTCATGATAACGGGAGGCTCGTCTTCTTCCTATAAATCCACGGCATTAGTAATTGGTTCAAACTGCTCCAAGTAGTTTAATCGATCGATTAATCAAATTTCATTCCGATCGCCCCCCTTGCGCCCCCACTCCACCCTGGCTATCTCTCCCACCGAACCCCCGTCAGACTCGCGGTCCATACCTGCTTCTTCCCTTCTTGCCCGTCTCCTATTTCAAGCCGAGTTTCTTTTCTTTCGGTATTCTAGATAGCAAAATACATTCTATCCTAATACGAATCAAGTCCTTGTGGTGTTCTCCTACGCGTTTCATACGTTCGGCAAGCCGATGGTGATACTACTCGAGTAGCTATATTTTATTGCCGCTACTAATGGCATCAGGTCGCGATGGATGGGCATACGATATTTGTATCGATCGTTGTTCGCAATCGACAGAATGGACGACGGAGGCTCGGAACTTTGTACCGATTTTGATTGTTCGAGAGTCGAAGAAGGAGAAGAAGCCGAAAGAAATGAGAGTACATACGTGAACAACACTTGACCCATTTCAATTCTGTAACATGTCCGTATAGAATAGTACACATCCACTATTATCGCGCATGGGGAAAAAAAATCGAATAGATGACCGATTGCGCATCAGAATCGCACAGCTGTCGCTATGATCTCGCGTTAAAAATATCGAAAGGAACGAGACACTTTGGTGGAAAGAATGGCGAGGCATTGCTGATATGCACGCAAGGTTTGGTGCACGTACCTAACGATCAATGTTGAAAAACGAAAGGAGAATTTAGGAAAACAGTCGGTTTGTCGGCGTGTTACGGAATATAGAATGGTACATGATATGTATGCAGATCGTATCAGCCGTGCAACTGATTAGAAGTAACGATTAAACAATCGTTCTGCTCGTTCGAACGATGCTACGCGTGGGAGGGTCGGTGGATGGATGGATGGATCGCTAATTATTGACCACCGGCACGGTGATTAATAATCGGCAACTGAACCGCGATGGCTGTCGTTTGTTTTCAGCATGACGAAACTGTTCGACACCAAATGGCCGAGCCACGTTACATCTAGTTTATGCGACGTACATTAGACATGAATGGCATCTCCTCTGCCAACTTGAATGAGAGCAATTTAACTTCTTTAGGTTGCTTAATCGGTAGGAAGTCACATCAGCTATACACACAGCTGTGTAACCTGTACAACACACCGATACGTGAATCGTTTGCTTCGTTACGTCCGCGTCGGTAGTAAGAAATCGTAGAAGAAAAATCACCGGGGCCTAAGAATCGTAAGAATGCACGGGGAGAAGAACCGGTCGGTGCATCCAATGAGGGAAGTGATCGATGATTATCTTTTCATCGCGTACAACCGGAAGAATATTATAAGAGAGAAGCAATTACGATATCCCCGTATACCCAGCATTAATTGAACGATATATGTACATAATAATATGTAGTACCTATTACGGTTGCAAAGAAAGCCGATTTATACAAAAGAGAGGCGCGACAATTTCACTTTTACCGTATTACTCTAAAGTCGAGAGAAAGAATTTTTTTTTTTGTACAACACGAGCAACGTTGCGGGTCGTCAGCTTGGGATTAAAGAAAAATTGAGAGAGAAAATCCGGCTCGTCTGTGCGTATCATGTAGATTGTACACCTGATCTGTTAGACCATAAGTAGATCATAGGTATGCACAGTGGTGGACGAAAGAAAGTTTACAATTTTTAAAATCGCATAACTTTTTTAGAATTGGTCTGCAACATATGAGTTTCTTTTAGAAGCTAGAAGGATTAGTTTGCTAAGTGACGTGTTTCGTCGTTTAGAAAAGAAATGCAATTGGTCGGAATAGCGAAAGAAACAGTAAATGTCGTGTTTTTTCAATTTTTTTGTCTGTGCTCGTAATGGAAAATTTCAAAACGCCTTTTGTAGATTTAAGTAAGTTGTATGCGTGCTGAAAATTTCATGAAAATCGTAGTATTCGGCCATTAAATCTACAAAAGGCATTTCTTCTCGCTGTTTCGACCAATTGCAATTTTTTCAAAACGACGAAACACGTCATTTAGCAAACTAATCCTTCTAGCTTCTCAAAAGAGAAAAAATCACGTCGTTTGGACAAATTCTAAAAAAGTTATGCGATTTTAAAAGATGTAAAGTTTCTTTCGTCCGCTACTGCACGTAACTACATGCGCAGTGAGAGTTATGTGTACGTTTATCCCGGATATAACGTATCGATGGGTAAGTACGACGCTCGTTCCTCTTACGGGGTAGGTATAATTGATTGACGAGTGGAATCGCACGATGACGATGATTATCGCTATCGTCGCACGCGCAATAGGGACGATTATGTTATACTACGAAAGAGAAACTTTACAAAGAGACAGATTCGCTAGATGAACGACGAAGGTCGGTGAACTCATTACGTTTGTACTGATCGTAGGTAGTCGAACGAATACGACCAATTGTCATGATTCGTAATCGCCGAGTACAGTGAGTATCTGGACATTTGTGTTGAACAAGTGTGCTGTAGCAGCTGCGAGCAAGGTTGTCGAAACTTGTATAATGGATTTGCCGAAAATCGGGCAACGACGTAGCGCGCAACAGGCTCGATTACCGATCGTAGGCCGAGCCAGCGGTTTAAAAGCCGTAAACAACCGTGTGGTGGAAGATGTCACGTGAAAGGAAAAGAATGGCAAAAACTACGTTATTGTTGGTCGCTCTATTTGTTGCCGCAAACCACCGTGCGTGTCTCTTGGTTCAACGCGACGTTAACGGAAAAGAAAAACTACTACAAGTCCGAGATCCGTGATTCGAGACAGATCTCTTGCACCTGTTTCGACGTGTTTTACCTTTTTACTGCATTTGTGAATTTTATTCTAACTGTACATTCGGCACCCGAGACTAATTTATTCTACGATACGTGTACACTTGCTAATCACTACTTCGCGTTGCAGGTATAAATTGCACACCCCCGGCGATAGAAGATTTTCCACACGATCTTTTCGACGAGAAGCAGAGGCAAGGCGGGGCTGTTGTCGTGCACGTGATCGTTTCGCTCTATCTATTTATCGCGTTAGCAGTAGTATGTGACAAGTTCTTTGTTCCCGCGGTGGAAAAAATTTGCCACGGTAAGGAAATTCGACTTTTCATTCGACTTACTAGATCATTTTTTAAATTCCCTTAAACAAATACGCGCATGTGTTATGTACATGCATATAAAGATCGGATGTGTCGTTGAAATTACAGCACTGTCGATGTCCAAGGACGTGGCCGGCGCTACCTTTATGGCCGCAGCAACGTCGGCACCGGAACTGTTCGTAAACGCGATCGGCACGTTTATCACTGAAGGTGACATCGGCGTCGGAACAATAGTAGGCTCGGCTGTATTCAATATCCTCGCAGTGCCGGCTTGCTGCGGGATTGGCGCGGGAATGGTAAGTTTCGGTGCAAACCAATCAGGAATGTGCTGCGTTAATATGTACGTATTTGGTTCCTTTCCATAATAGGGGAGAGTAGGGGAATTACGAACGCTCAATGGAAAAGTTAAACTGAAACTAAACTATTCACTCTAATCAGATTTACTTTATGGACAATTTTAACTTTGGTTAATTATCTACAAAGGCAACGCAAAGAATTATAGATACTTTAATAAACAAATCATTTTTTTAAAGAAAGACAAAAATCGTTCTGCTCGGCATTACCCGTGACTAGCAGGGTGAATACGAACGGCTGCTTAAAGATCTTCATCTTTATTAAACACTGGCCCTTTTTCCACACTGTGGGTTTCACACAGTTTTTCTTCTTGTTTGATCGAATTTTGATTGCTCGTCGGATTGAATATTTATTTGTTGCCTGACGGATGGAAAGTCTTTAATCTTTCATTTCTTTCACGGGTATCTCAAGATCTTTCAACAAATATGTACGTATATTCTTCCTAATTAATTCCGGGGTATAGAATACATGATAAAAAAATTAAAACCGACTTCAAAGATATTAAATTACATTAAAAAGTAAAAAATATTTTTTTCCCTTATTTAATCTATGGCTCTCATCTTTTTTATGTCGACGCCAGATTTACACAGTGTAAATGATGAGGAACCGCCTTAAAAAATATGTGCGTCGTAGATTAAATAAGGGAAAAAATCATTTTTTTACTTTTTAATGCAATTTTATTTTTTTGAAGTCGGTTTTAATTTTTTTAAAATTTTTTTATTTTTCACTTTTTAGTTTTATATATATTGACACAACATACCGAGGAGATATGCGCGTACGTAGATAAAATAATAATAATGAGGTGACAATAGTCTTTATTATTAACCAGAACTGGCAAAATATTGGTCTAATGTTGATGCAGTGTAGGATGGGACCACCAGGGCATCGCCCTCTTTCGAATAAAAAAGAATCAGTCCATACGCTGAAGAGTTATGCAGGGACAAACATAAAAAAAAATTCAAACGGGTCGAATCTATAACATCTTCGTTACCGAAGTCGGTTAAAAAACTTGGAAATGTTAAGAGGAAAGGGTAAATGCCATCGTCCGTAATTGCCCCATACAAGCTGTTCGTAATTACCCCAAATGAACAGAAGTTAAGGAGTTTCAAATAAAACGAATCCGAACATGCATATATACAAAGTGAATCCGTGATTTTATTTAGAATTAAGCAACGGAACTGCGAGAAAATTATGCTTTGTTGGGTAGTACTTATAGGTTTAATGCACAATAGACTCAAAATATTCGAGCGTAAAATTATAAGAAAAGCTACGAAAACATTTCGCGACCATTATCTTCGCGGTTGCGCGCAGCCTTCCGTCGTGACAGTTTCCTTAATGCTAAACATAGCTAATTACACATTTTATAAAGGTGCGTTTAGACCAAACGAACGAGTGCTCGTTCGCCCTCCCCTCCCTCCACACACTTCGACGAAATCCAAGTGATGAAGAATTGCAAGTGAAGATTGCCGTTTACACTAAATGAGCACGAATTTTATCGAAGTGGAGGGCGAACGAGCACTTGTTTGTTTGGCCTAAACGCACCTTAACAATATCGCGGGTGGACAGGACAAGCGAATTCAGCGAATACCGCGGTGTTCGGGTTTACCCCGCGTTCGCAATTCCCCCACTCTCCCTTACCTACTAGCCCCACTACTCAATTACCGATCTTGCGTTTCGCGCATCGATATCACGAATCTATGTAACGCACGTACTTACTTGGGTACGTATACATATACTCGTGCATGTATGTATGTATTTCGGTCGATATGCACAGGTAGTGCCTCTGGACTGGTGGCCGGTCAGCAGAGATTGTCTCGCCTATGGCGTTACCGTCGCTATTCTGATATGTATCATACACGACGAGCGCGTAGAATGGTACGAGGCGTTAACGCTAGTGTTACTATACATCGTCTACATTGCTGTCATGTACTGGGACAAATCGTTTCAGCGATGCACACGATTCCGTACGCACACCGTTGATCAATCGTCAACGGATGACCACCGGCTGGGGACAGGTAAGGATCCCTACCTCTTGGTACTATCAATCGGGTGGTCTTGGTAAGGTAAAACATAGGTATACCACCTATGGTCAGGGTTTTCCGATACACAGTGTCCCAAAACTGTTGGAGGTCCTTGAAAGGGTTAGGTGGGGTGATTTAAAATAGCTTTTTCCTTGGCGCAAATGTTCTCCGAGGCTTTGTTAACGAGATACATAGTAACAATAAGCGGAATACCCCGACCAAGCAGGCATTATTTAAATAAAAAAATTATTTAAATCACGTATCAAATAAAAGAGACTTTATCTTTATTCGTCATCGAATAAAAATAACCCCGAGTTATTTTTAACCCCGAGTTATTTTTATTTGGAAAGTCACGAATAATTTTTCTCGTTCGACGTGAATTTAACCGACGGTCGAAAATAATTTTTTTTATTAGCGGGAATTTATCCGACGGCCACAAATAATTTTTTTATTTGACGGCAATTCATTTTAATCTTCAAATAATTTTTTCGTTTTTTCATCCATTTGTATTTGGAAATTATTTGAAGCTCAAATAACTCTGAGAGTAGAGAGCAAGAGGGGGGGAGGAGAGCGTGTGCGAGAAGGGTAGAGATCGATGATACTTTTTCGCTCTCTGTAGCGGTAAGCTGGAGAGCATGATGCGAGGAGGTAGGTAGTTGTTAGAGCGAAAGGGAGCGGGGATTAGAAAGAGAAGGGGACATTAGGAACGGGCAGGGTTTTTAAATAGTTTATCAGATGTTGCGGGTAGAAAACGATTTTTTGGATTAATTATTTGTGGCCGTCGGATAAATTCTCGTGAAACAAAAGAATTCTTTGTAGCCGTCGGATAAATTCACGTGGAAGAAAAAAAATTATTTGTGATGTTTCAAATCAAAGTAACTCTGGCCTATTTTCATTGACGAGTCTCGAATAAAATTGTTCTCTTTTATTCGAAATCAATTTTTTATTTGAAATAATCTGTTGCCCATCTCTGTCTGCAGTTCTGCGCTCGACTGCAGCGGACTAGCGTTCTGCTTGGTCGGGGTTTTCCGCTTATTCGGTAGTACATATCTCGTTAACAAAGCCTTTCAAGAAGCTCCAACATTTTCAAGACACCTCCGTATACATAATGTAGATATTGTAGAATATCGTTTGTACCTGCATATTTCAAGACCAAGTTCGCCGGCCATACGTGGAAGCTAGACGCACAGATCTTCAGGACTTTTTAATTGCTAATCTTTCTGTTTTTAGAGGGCAGCATCGAAATTTGTTTAGCTAGATCCGATAAGGTGCAACCGACTGGTGATCAAGCCGAGCACACGGATGTGCCGTTACAAAACGGAGGGACGAAAACTCAGGAAGAGAACCCCGCGGATTCTAGTAAGTGTAGAAGTAGTCCGACTGTCCGGACCGAACACGTACTCGGGTACCAAGGCTCTGCTGAGAACTCGTCCTCGCGTTTCGTGGTAACTCTTATCGCTGGCTTGTTGCACGCGATCCGATTCTACTTAGTTCTTCTCGCTCGACGCATACGTAGGTATTTATGCAGCTATTAGGTCACTTAGGCCGTACGCTCGTTCGTACGATGCGGCTCGATATAAAATGGGAAAGCAAATGGAAATGCTACGCGGGCATAGCCGTGTACTTATTTATGTATGCACACATCAGCTGGCCGCAACTAAAGTTACAGTGTTCCTACGTTACGCAGATTACGAGTACGAGTTATTGGTATGGCCGGCACGGGCAGGCTGGATAAGAAAAACAGCCTGGATCATGACATGGCCGATTCACCTGATATTCATGTGCACGATACCGGACTGTGAGAAGCCGCGATTCAAGAACTGGTTTCCGGTTACGTTTCTCATGTGCATCATTTGGATTGGATCGTTGAGCTACGTTGTCGCCTGGATGATCACTATAATCGGTAAAGGAAGCAGCGGCGAGCGTACATAACGACGCAAGATCCCCGTTGCGCATGGAAAACCAACGATCGCTCATTTTCCAGGTGACACGCTCAAGATACCGGACTCTGTAATGGGTATTACCTTTCTCGCAGCCGGTACCAGCGTCCCAGAAGCTGTCTCGAGCGTGATAGTGGCGAAGCAAGGTAAATTACTATACTCGTAGCAATAGCAAGTGCAAGTGCAAGCGCGGTGCATAAGCTTGTAGGAAAAGTTATATGTATCGCCCGTTAATTTGGGGGTAACGCGTTAAAACTTTGGATCGATTTATTTTGTGTCAGGACACGGTTCGATGGGAATTAGCAACTCGATAGGATCCAACACTTTCGACATATTGTTGTGTTTGGGTCTGCCGTGGCTAATTAAATCTTCATTTTCACCGACGCAACCTGGGAAACATTACATCAGTATAAACTCCGGGGGACTCGAATACAGTGCCATATCGTTATTGTCGACATTGATGTTACTCTATATTGCTTTTGCCTCGAATAAGTTTCAGCTCGATAGAAAAGTAGGCCGAGCCTGTTTATGTATGTACGCCGTGTTCCTCATATTAGCGTCGTTGATAGAGCTCAATGTATTCTTCAGGGTGAACTTGCCCACGTGCCAGAGGACGGTGAAGTGATAAAGAATATCGAAGATAGAAAACGCTTAATAATATTCGATACGGTTTTAGTTGATCGTCATTGGTTCTCTCGAACTTGCGAGCAACACCGTGCACACCGAGGGATACCTACTGTTTTATATTACGCGAATCTACTTCTCCTCCCCTTCGACCCGCGCCCAGCTGCCTCAACGAGACGTTCCATCCCGAGGATCCGATATATCATGCCATCGTTTTCTTCGTACACAGAAAATAGATGCATATTGCCTACCTATCTGAATCGCGTTACGTTGTCCTTTCCCTCCCCTCTTTTCCTCCGCCAACATTTCTCTCGTACACACACACGCACACACAAACGAGCACCGCCTTTGGTCAACGCCACCGAGCCACCAACTTCTCTTCACCCTCAGCCAAGAATCTATTACTATTCTCTCTCGCTATTCTTCTTACACCCGGATAGTGGATACCTACTACTCGGTCCGGTTTAACCATCGGCATCCGGGCAAATGAAAAAGTAAACATCTTATCCTTTGGTAACCAGCAAATACATACATTCACCGCGTCATATTCGGATGCGTGCATGCACTTCGCAAGGTAAAAAACTTACAAGTGCTCGTAGAAAATGTTACCGACGCACAACGAGGTGCGAAGCAAGCATCGGCGAAGCGACAAGTAATTACAATAAATGATAATCGACAATCGTCCGGTAGATCGTAAGGAAAAAGTTGAATCTAAAGAGAAGCGAGGATACAGAAAAAAAAATGAGGCCCCGGCAAAATTGTACGATCGTAGGATACCCGTAGGAAAGACTGCCGCCTTTTAGGGACATGCCGTTTCGTCGTCGACATACATATTCACAGATATATAGGTACACATCCGCATACATCGATACGCGCGCCCGTGATCAAGTGTCCACGATCGACCCAAGTTTTCACGACCAATTATTATCGTTGCGGTAGGGGATTGCCGAAACGAGGAGCCGTGACGGTATCCTAGACAATTTTATTGCGATAATAATTGCGCGCGAAATCGTTGCTGTAACAACACGCGTCAGCGTCGCATTCGTTTTGATTAAATATGCCGTTGCGCACACTGAAATTCCCCGCCCGCGCCGGTTGTATATTTAGGTAATCTACGAACTTAACAGATTTAATAAAGTACTGTAATAAGTTATTAAAAAGAGAAGTAATCCTATTATTCTTTAACCGTACGTACCCGCCTACGATCGCCGCCGATAACCGATACCTACGCTATAAATTCCGACGACCGCAATGTGTTTTGTCGCGTTGGCAATTGTAATCAATGTTTCCGCGACCTTTGGCAAAATTTCAACAAAGGAGTGTCTGCTCGAACGGCAAGAAGAGGCTAGGATCGCCACGCGTCGCAGATTCGTTCCAGCGAGGAGCAGACACGCGTCGGAGAACGGTGTGGCGAATTTTTTGACAGGTAGGTAAGACCCAACAACGTTCTTTAGTTTCACGCACCCTACATACATACATACATGCGTACATACGTAGAGCGTTGAAAAATCATTAAATTCATGCGAGTGACTCGAGACGATCCAGCGCGCCGCTGTTTGCCAGAGGGTTTCAACCTTTCAACAACGATAAATTGACGGCGCAGGAAGAAGGATACAATGCCGAGTAGATGTACCAGACACAGTGTTGGGACACGGAGGAGCGTGCGATGGCTGAAGTGTAATAAGAAGGGCTGGATCGGTAGTGTGGCTCGGGTGATGGTAGGTCGAGCGCGTACCATTGTATATAGGTCGGTAGGTCGAACAACGTGGGCGGTCATAAACGGTTCAGGAAGGGGTCAGTTGCACGTCACCGCGCCGGATCCGCAATGCGGCGTAGTCGCACAGAGACTGTGTGGCCGTTGCGTTTTCTATTCGCAAATTTTTCCGTATGTGCACACCTTGTCGCGAATGATCGGTAGTAATGGAAAGCCGCGTATACCTATGCGTATCTAGATCGACATACCGCGGGCTTGATCGAATGGTCGATTTATATCGTCGGAGGGAAGAACCGGCGCGGATCGATCCGCGTAATTGATCCGCTCGCCGCGCCGATAAGAATTAGGGACGCGGCTTTCCAACGGAAACAGTTGCGAAACTTCAACACGGGCTTTAATCCTTTGGAACTTTTCATTTGGAATCTGTGCGACAGAGTCTGAGAAAAGAGAAGAAGCGAAGGTGGGGAAGGATACGTAGGTATTGTAGACGATAAGCGGAGCGAGTAGGGCCGCAAACCAGAGAGGGCAGGTGAACGAAAGACATGTATAACTCTGAGAGAGACTCGATGCGGCAAATGCGGCGAATGCGCTGAATGCGTTGAATGCGACGTAGCTAATGTCATGCGCCCTGAAACTCCTGAAAGCGACCGCAACCCTCTGGCGAGGGACGGAGTCACGATAAGGGTAGACGGCGCGGTGCTAGGGTCAGTGCGCGGGCGCGTGCGCTCGCTGGCTAGCTCGCTCGCGCACTCCGAGCAGTATACCGCGGAGGAACGGAGATACGAAGGCTTGGAATCACGCAAACTCGTAGCTGCTGCTGTGAAAAGGAGGGAGTCGCGGTGTAGCGAAATTCTGCAGTGTTGCTTACCACGTAGGAGGTATAACACTCGCCGTCTCTACGATAGGATCCCTACATTTTTACAACGTTTCCGTTTCGCGTTTCGGTGTTTTTCTTTTCCCAACATTCGTTAACGTTTATCCAGCAAACATTTCGCCTGTGTCGCTGCGAGCCGTACGTGAGATTGATTATTTAATGAATGATACACCGACACCGACACCGACGCCGACACCGATACGACAAAAGTACAAAGGGAACGTATCGGGGAACATCGACCGAAACGAAGATTAATGCTGCAACTACCATGCAACCCAGAGGTGCAGTTACTATGGAAACCTAGATCGAAGCCGAAGCCTAGATCGAGATCTGAAAACTGGGATCCAAGGAGCGATTTGGGTCAGAGTCGGAGCTGGGAACGGAATTGGAGCCAATAGAAATTACAGTACCAAGATTGCCAGCCCGGCTGTGGAATTTCCTATTGCATCGATGGATCTGTGAAGGATGGATCGGTGAATGTTAAAAACGTCGGATCCAAAGGCAATAATCGTCGCGCCTATCTCTGTTCCACGGGAATTACATATGACATATCGAAACTCATATCGACCACCGTTCGTCTGTACCTAACGATGCATTGCCTTTAGAAGGGGTGGAGATTCCGTGTTACGGTTTTCAAGCAGCATTGCGATCGAACCGAGTAAAACGGGTCAGAAAACGTCTCGCCTCTACGTAGCGGGATAGTTGCGAACAGTACCTACCTACTTGTTCTTTACTGCGGTGCCTACATAACTTAAATTTAATAAAAATAAAAAAAAAAAGGGAGAAGAAAAAGAAAATGAATTAGTGCCTATACTACAATGTTTGCGCAATAAATAATGTGAAATGTTAAAAGTTGAGGAAATAATAAAAATATCGACTCGCTGAACCGAGTGGTTTAACGTACACGTACCCATGTACCTACATATGTACATACCTACGTTTAGCGATCGAGTGCTACTCGAGAGAAACTCGATGCCTCCCACCTGCAATTGTAATCTGATCGTACAAATCGTATTACGTGTTTACGATATTTAAATATTATCAAGTGGACAATGAAGCAGTGTGATTTTAATCGGATCGTTGACAAATTATGAGTCGAATTATACTCGAGAAAAGCTTTCGAAAGCTGTGTCAGCGAAGCCCTCGGATTCTTTTCCTCGGGTACGAGTGTTAACCCCACGGTATTGTGCTCGATCGATCCGTTAGATCTTTTCTCCAATCTCGATCGGGTCCCCTAAGAATTTTCGCTCATCCAGAGGCATCCTTCAAGCCTCCCGGTCACAAGTATCATCTCGTCGATCCAAGTACCTACGCGAGAATGTCTCGTTTAATGCTGTGTAATCTTGGTAATACGTCCACGGCTGGGAATGACACGAACAACAACGCGAACACAAACAGTAGTATGGAAGATGACGACTACTATCCGCTACCTACTATTTATCGGTGAGTAAGATTTTATTAGCTTGCTGTTTGCATCTCTCCCGCACTTGTTAGTTATTATATATAGGTAGCGCTCTCTCTCTCTCTCTCTCTCTCTCTCTCTCTCTCTCTCTCTCTCTCTCTCTCTCTCTCTCTCTCTCTCCGTCCTCAGCGTTGTTTCCAAGCGTTGTTGCCTACAGAACTTGTACTTACAAGACGCAAGATTCCATCAGATACATACCTATAATATTATTACTTAGCTTCTCATTGGATTGGAAGCGCTATCTGAAAGAAACAGTTGGATAGGTTTATTCGAGGTAGCGGTAAGGGCGCTTTTGAGATGCATAAAGAGATGAGATTACGACAGAGCGCAACCAACAAGTCGCAATTCCATAATCGTTAACATAATCGCCACCTATTATACCTAGGTACCCGATATAAAAGCTTTTTCCGATGTTGCCGATGCGTTTCGCCACCGTGTGTACGTCATCAGAACCATGTGGCGTATAATGTTATACATTAACGATATTCTATACAGCGATCCTGTTTCCCCCAATCGGTTTCAAACGATTTTCTAATATACGTAAACATCGAATGCGTACATATCTAATTTATCCTTTGTTGTCGCTTCTCCCAACTGTACAGGAAAAGTGTTAAACTTTTCACCCTTTTTCCATTTGAACGTCGTGTGGCTGTACGTAACCGTCTGGCGTGCTCCTAGAATTAGCCTACGAGACAACAACAGTTTCAGTGTTTCCGAGGTGTTTTCGCGTTAAATTTTCATCATTGTGTGTTTGGGACCTGCTGAAAGAGCGGGCTGACCTGGACAAAATTGTCCCGGAACGCGAGCGATCAATCCGAAACCTGACAAACTGTTGAGAAGATGTTTCCATAGGTTTCTATGGTCTACTTACTTGAGATTCTATTATTATTATTATTATTATTATTATTATTATTATAATTATAATTATTATTATAATTATTATTATTAGAATACTATTTATCAGTAAGACGCGTAAACGTTGTTTAACGAGAGTGACATGATTTACGTGCTTGTATCGAGGATCCGATCGATCGTGACCTATTAATACTTTGTATACTTTATATGCGCAGCTGTCGTGCACCTATAGCAAGTCTTGATTGCATGGAAGAGTTCAACGGCGGTGGCGGAGGCGGAGGTGCTGGCGGAGGTGCTGGCGGTGGCGGCGGAGGCGTTGGTAGCGGAGGCGGCGGCGGTGGCAGTGTGGATACTGGTGTGCACTGCAGCAATACCGCTGGAACGAAGGAACAGCTGCTGACTAACTGCATTGCCGCACAAGCGCAACGCTTACAGCATCCTTCGCCAGGTATTCGCTACCGCAACTTGGGCAAAAGCGGTCTACGTGTTTCCAATGTTGGATTAGGTACGCTGAATGTTTTCCCCCACTTTCGTAGAAACAAAAGAAAACAGAATCGCGCGGTTACCCGACCGTTTTTTCCATCTTGATGTACCTGCGCTTGAATGCATCCCTCTGTTTGAGATGGGTAGTAGCTATCCAATCACCCGTCGTCATACATTTACGTTTCAATGCGGGTACAACAATTTCGTTTTCGTCTCTCTCTCTCTCTCTCTCTCTCTCTCTATATATATATATACAGTTAGTCACACAAAACATGGGTAGACTGTACCTTCGTTCCTTGTCCTTTCCGTAGATTAGTTAGCATTCCTATCTCTCCCGTTGTTTTCACGGTGCGCTTATTACCCAACAATGCCTGTATGTATAAGCTTCTGCTGTACGTGTTTCCGTAACGAGAGATCAGTGATTAAGGAACCGTGGATAAAACACGCGAGCGGCGAAGAAGGGAACGCAGGTAGTACGGTCGAATCTCGATACAATCTTCGATTTTTATTATTTTCAGCTGCGATGTCTGGTGTGGTAAATTAAAATTCGATGGGATCCTTATGGACGATTCCCCAACTCAGGTACTCGACGCGTTTTTAACCCTCTCCGCGTGTGAAATGCAAACGTTAAAAGGACGTGCCGCAGAGGAAGATGTATCCTTCAATGATATCTATAACTTATCGAACGGCGTATGGGCTCATAACGCTGAGAGGGTTAAATTATCGAATCGATGGATTGTGCGCACGAGCTCCTTCTTCGTAGCTTTGTACTTGGTTATAGCGGGGAAAATGAAGTCTAGGACTAGCGACGGGGAAAGGGGATGGGAAATGGGACATGGAAAATGGAAAATGAATAGTGAAAAGGCGCGGTTAGAAGGTTAAATAGAGATGTAACGTAAATGTGTACATATATGCAAGGTTTCACGAATAATTGGCAGGCTGTATTCGTGTTGCATGGTGGGGAAAGGACGGTAGGTACCTAGAAATAGAAAGAGACACCGGTCGCACAAGTGTTGCCGCCCACAACTGTTGGACACGATGGAAAATCGAATTAATATTTGTTGAAAGAAGATAGATGCCTGGATGGTCTAACAAAGTTACTTTGCGCGCGCAGGTACGTGGACAACTTTCGGCGTAGGAGGATGCAGTAGCGAGGAAGCGGCTGAAGCTGTTGTCGCCCTTGCTTATGACAGTGGAATAAATGTATTCGACCTGAGCGAAGCCCACAGTGGTCATAGGGCGGAAATCCAGTTCGGGCGAATTTTGTTACGACGCGCTTGGAATCGCTCGAGCTACGTCGTTACCACCAAAATATACTGGAATACCAAGTGAGTACTTGTGCACGCCGGCGCTCAAGTGTCCAACGCGGTAGGAAGTTGTCGTTAGCTAGGTGCGCTAACGCAAACTTGAAACTCCGTAGGACGGAGGGTCGAGGATTGTCGCGCAAACACATCATCGAATCGGTGCAAGCGTCGTTGGTCAGACTGCAGCTCTCTTATATCGATATAGTGATGATTCATAAAGTCGATCCAATGTGCCCTATGGAAGGTTCGTTCTCCAACCGCGGAATAATAATTACAGAACCCCCCTTCTCTCTTTCGTCTGCTTTTACCCTTTCCTCCTGCTCCCCCTGTTTCAGAGATAGTACGCGCTATGAACTACGTGATAAGTAAGGGATGGGTGATGTACTGGGGAACATCTCGATGGACTCCCGTCGAAATTATGGAAGCTTATACGAATTGTCGTCAATTTAACTGTGTCACGCCGATCGTAGAGCAAGCCGAGTATCATCTATTTTATAGGGAGAAACCAGAACTTTATATGCCCGAGTTGTACAATAAAATTGGTAATCACCCGTCGGCTTTTAAAGAATGTTAAACGCTAGCGTATTACTGCGAATATGTAACGCATCTCTGTGTAGGGGTTGGTCTGATGGCATGGTCCACGGTGACAATTGGTATGGTTTCTACGAAACCGGAAGACTACGGTGTCTCTTTTTTATCGAGATCCTCTTACAAGGTAACCGGCGGGAGTATGTATGTAGTTTAGATATAAATAACGAAATAAAATAATCGCTGTAACGGTTACGGTTTCAGAACAAGTATTCGTCGTTCAGTTGGACGGAGGACGAAACACAATCCTTGTACAAAGAGGTACGTGCTGTTCGGTAGCGCGCGAATCACGCATTAATAATAATAATAATAATAATAATAATGAGTTTGTGTCACTTGATTCGTACATAAGAAGAGCAAACGTTTTTGTTTCAGCAGGAATATGGCTGGAAAGAAAAGTCCACCGACGATGAGACCCGAAAATATTCGGACAAATTGCGAGACGTTTGTGCTCTGGCCGAACGGCTCGGTTGCTCTTTTGGACAACTGGCCATAGCGTGGTCGTTAAAGAATGAAAGTGTTCAGTGCCTTCTCCTCGGTGCATCAAACATAGATCAACTATACGAGAGTCTTCAGAGTTTGCAGGTGATGATTCTGTCCGATTTTGTCCTGATTTTGGCCGATTCCGTTTCGCCGGTGGTGGTATAAAGGGAAAATTAATCGCGGTTTCAGCTGATTCCAAAATTAAACGCAAACATAATGAGCGAAATCGAAAGAATTCTCGACAACAAACCGTCCCGACCTCCGATGATCTCTACTCTGGCACTCAGATGACAATCAATTTGCCCCCACGGGAGCGGTGGGGGCTCTTTAGAAGACGGAGGTAGCCCAAAAAGCGAGGGTGCCAACAGTCAAGATCAAGAACAGACCAAAGAGTTGACCGGCAAACTACCATTTTGCGAGATACAATGAGACGCGTTCACACGTTTACGTAGAGTACATACGTTCGTGTACATTTTCATATTGGTCAAACCGATTCGTGGACGGAGGAGGACCGAATTCAACCGAGGTGATCCAAAGGGAGCCGAACCAAATCAGACCGAGCCAAAATCACATTTTCCGGGTATTGGCTGCACGCGTTATTCAACATTCAACGTGCTCGGTGCAAGTGTTTACGAATGAATGAATCTCGACGACAATACTTACGATTACGGTTACGGTTACGATTACGATTACATTCAATAATTATTAATGACAAGTATTGGCGTGTAAAGTTGAGACGCGATTTGTACATTGCGCGGTGTAAACACGCGATTTTCCTTTCGCGATCCCAAGTGATATACCAAGGTAAAACAACACGAAGCAATTCGAAGATTGCATTACACAAGTTTCTCATTTGCGAAAATGAAAGCATGGTAACGGGGTTTTCTACGAATATGCGAGTCGAACCTTTACCCACGATTCACTAAAGTCAAGTGTTCATTAAACATAGATACATACGCATGCATACACAGACGCATGTATGCATGCATGTATGATGTAGCGCCTTCGTTGCGGCGGTAGGGAAATCGTACTTGCGTGATTGCAACTTGTATGTATGTAATTTCTTTCAGCTCTGTAAAATTCTGTAAAATTCGTTTTATCCATTCCCACGATCCCTCTGCTCGAGATAAACAAATTTATTCTGCACGCGCGCCATGAATAAGTATAGTACATAATAACAACACATAATTGTAACCGCGGAATCTCACGGTATTACCTGCAGTTACACGTCTTATCGTGAAAATTCATTCAACATTTCGTACCCAAACTAGTAGCCTTTAAATTATTAATTCCAACGTTTGTCGCCGCTCTTTTCCACCTCGTACCAAAACTATTGGATCAGTGGTTCTCCATGTATACATAAACGTGCGCAGCTATTGCCGTACCGTTCGTTATCGGCAAATCAACAGCTCTATAGCACGTTAACTATAGCTATGTAGCTAACCGGGCAGCTACGTAGACAGATAAACTACTTAGACGGATAGATATAGGTATGTACATATAGGTAGGTGTGCGTAGTCGAGGTTAATAGATGGACAAGTACATATGTACATATAAGTAGACGGAGATAGGAGAGTACCTACGAACGGCGGTATGTGAACATACATACGTACGTACCTATCGCGGTTGTGCGGCAGAGTAAAAAAAAAAACCTCTATACGGCTGGCACGAGTAAATAGTAGATAATGAAATTTTTCTCATTTGTAACTTGATTGATTGAAAAGCGTGACAGAGGGACGTTTATATGCTAAGCTTACTTCGTATGTAGGTATTATCTTCTCTCGCGACGCGACCGGTTGTTTTAATCAAAACCGTCCTTATAGCGCGGTGTGACGCGTTTTGAAAGATCAGTGAAATCGCTTACGAATGCTACTACGTATTATTTACACAAGTATGTACGTACTTGTGTATGGTAGCGTCGTGTGGGCTGAAATCTGACGATGATCTGGCAAGCAATGATCCTCACATTGTAGATAACTACATATGCGCATTGCATACGTGTAAAAAGATAGCTACGTAACGCTAGTTTACAGCCATTTTGCGGAGCAGATGCCACTATTTGTTTTTCTTATGTAAAATGGCCCGCTGATTCTGAGAATAAGAGGTCTGAAAAAGTTTCTATGGATACGTTTTCGAGATACCGACAGGTGAACTTAATGCCTGTCTGTCAGAAAAGTTGGTTTTACATAATTGCGAATATCTCGCGTTGCGAATAACCGATATGGTCGAAAATCAGCTGAAATTAAAGATAATGGAATCACGAATAAATTTACCTGACAAATTTTCAAATCGGTCCAGTAGTTCGCGTGAAATCGATGGAAATACGTGACAAAAATTAATTTTTCTAAGGAAATCTGGAAAATCTCGAAAACGTATCCATAGAAAATTTTTGAAACCTTATTTTCGAAATCAGCGGGCCATTTTACCATAAGAAAAGATAGTGGCATCTGCTGCACAAAAATGTTTTTTTTTCTTTTGTAAACTAGTGTAATTAAAGGGGGAAATGGAGAAGATGAAGCGGGATGAAGCGGATCCCGATGGTTTTCGCAGTAGGCAAGGGACGAGGGGGAGGTGGAAGAGAGGCGAAGAGATAAAGAAGAGAAATGTTGTGAATGAAATTGAAAGTGAACGAAGGAGGTTTGAAAGGGAAGCAGAGAAGATTGTGCACACTGTTGGATGTTGAACAAGTATGATTGCTGATCGATTGCACGACTTGTGATTATACAATATACATACATACCTATTCGATTTCTTAAATCCCGAACGCGCGCGTTCCAACGATAAAAACAATCTCGTCGCAACTACATATACTTACTTAGAGGCAGTAACCGATATTGAATATCGATCCAACTGCGGCTACTCTCGTGTCGATCGCGCCAATTACATCTGCGTCGCGGTCAATACTGTTTTCCACGCAACTTTTTTATCGAAATAACGATAATGCGATAATATTCGTACAGCGTAGTATATCCGCCCTGAGAAACCAGGACAACAAATAATACACGATCCGAGACATTTTAACAATTTAACGGACGAAACGATTCAGAGAAATTAAACTGCTGAAACGTCGAGTGTTTTTGTCGCTTTGTTATTGGCCCTGATACGACGAGTGATGGTTAAAATTTATGAAAAGTATCAACCGTGCTTTATTCTGTGAATAATAGGAAGTCGTGTGGAAAGAAGATAGAAGGAGTGGGATAACAGAATAAAGGTAGGAAGAGGCGAAGGAGCTTGCGAAACAGAAACGATAAATATTTGCAATAATAGAAAAATGTATGAATTCTGAAAATACACTCCAAGATGTACGATTCGAGAGAATCGCGGGGAAAACAAGTGGATAAATTTATCGTCAGTAAAAATAGTACAATACATATGATATTGCGGGTACACTGATAGTCGCGCGTTTTACAGTTTTACATAGAGGTATACTTATTAGGCGGGAAACGAGCACGGTAGACTGTTCATTTCGAGGTTCGATCGAGCAGTAGATCCGACAACATGCTTGAATTCAAGAGGAAAGAGATTTCGGTAAGTGATTCTCGACCGTTATCGTTGCATAGTTCATCATTAGGTATCTTATCTGATTAGACGTATACGCGCCAGCTGGTTATCGCCGTTCGTTTACGCGATTAATTGTTATCGCGTAAGCATCGGGTTAAAAACACAAAGAATGGTGTTAATCGGAATAAAGGTCGATGGAACTGATTAAATCGGCCCGAGTTGTGTTACAATCCGTCCTTGATAGAGTCGCCGGGCCGATTTAATCGTCGTTGATACGAGCACGGTATGGACCGTGCGCGAGTAAGTGAAAAGCTATGCTAGCACAGGATACACAGATATCGGGTAACCCAATTATGCTCCCCGGCTGCAAAATTTTCCCTGCTTTTCCAATCGTCTACCTATAGGTATCTACATATTTACATATTTAGTACATACACAGAGTTTCGCGCGTTGACGTTGTCGGAACTATATCTCTGTACCGTGATTGCAAGTAGAAGATTGCATTCGCGTTAATTGCATCGTTGCAGCAACGTGTCCCACCAACTTGCCCCGCTTTCGTGCGACCTTTTGTATTTTCTTACTAGCGAAAGGCTCCCTCGCTCGTGATATCTCGTGACGCGGTAAGGTTCTATACGCATAAAAATTATAAACACCCTTACATTGGTTGAGCGGCGAGTACGTATGCTACCGTACGTACCGGTCCATTGCTTTCGCTTACAATTTCTTCCAATTCAGAGCTTCGTACCACAACTTGGACAATTACGTACCTACGTTCTCCCGCCTTCCAAACTCGCAACTCGCAAACTCAGTCGAATCCAATTTCCTTTCATGGTTGTCGCGCTAAAACCGTTCCTCCTGGTCAAACTTATTCGTCGGGCGTAAAAATAAATGATTCTTTATTAAGACGATACACTTAAAGGGAAAATACTCGTGCGGTGAATGAGGATTGAGGTCGACAGATGCGCGACCGCTTCAATTCTAGTCTTTCGTTTACTTCTATGTGCATGGTCCCCATCCCCGTTCCCGGTCGCGTCTCCAACGTGGGGCGCTCATTGTCGCTCTCTCACGAGACTCGCGAGATTTAATATGCAGGTACATACGTACCTATTTCGCACCACCAATTGATTACACGATCAATCCGAGGAGACAATGCTATTACATACGCGTGTCGTACGATACCATCGTTGCGAAGAAATTGCACTTGCTTGTCGTCAAGACCGGTTGCACCGTGATAGCGGAGGGTGGGATACGAAAAAAGAATTACAGGATAGTGCGCGCGTGTAGAAGATGGGAGGAAAATACGAAATATACGATGGATGTTGGTTAATAATGACACATGGGAGGATTCACGTAGAAAAAGATGTTTAGTTCGATGAGAGTGGCAAATACTATAAATATCAAGTATAAAAGGAGACAGATCAGCCCAACCTTTTTGTTCAATTTGAACCCGAAGTACGCTATCACCGCGTAAAGAACGACTATACAGGCAACTATTGACAGTACACTGAACGACAGAGCTCCCGAAACGATCTGCACGTCCTTTCCCGTCATCAGACATTTTATTATCCACGGTAAACCCAGGCAGAGCAAGATGTCAAGAATATTTGCTCCCAGTGTGTTACTCATCGCCATGTTTCCGTCACCTACATATTACACATGTACCTACGTAGGAGTCGTTCAACGATTTCCATTTCAGTGGTAAATAATTGCGGGTGAACGCTTACCTTGCCTCGCTAGAATAACAATGGACGCGAGTTCTGGCACATTTCCGCCGGCAGCTAAAAACGTAATACCCATTATGGAGTCCGGTATTCCTATGGTATCGCCGACAACCGTCATCATCCAAGAGACCAAATAGGAGGCTATCGCGATCCAAATCACACACATGATAAACGTCAACGGATACAATTTCCTCAATCGTTCGCGTCTAATATCCGGTATCGTTATGAACAGCAGAAACTTTAATGGCCAAGTCAAGATAAACCAAAATTTCCCGACCTTGGATCGTTTAACTGGCCATGAGAAGGGATTCTCTGCGAACAGGAAAAAAGCCGGTTAAAGTAGGTAGTATGCGTGCACGCACGAGCACCTACGTACCTGCTAGCTCGTGTTCCTCCGATGTTTCGGAGGTCGTTAAATCCTCCGGATCATTTCTGCCGCTTTGCTGCCCTTTCGGTCCGTCGACGACGTTCGAAATCTCTTTAGCTGGTGCAGCTGTATTGGTGCAGATGTAATGCGGCTTGTACGACCCCTCGACAGACGAATTCTCGCCAATGTTGGGAACTAACGAATCATAGGAGGTTGCGTTGCTCTTTACCTAAATACTTTGTCCGCCCCTTCCGCCTTGCTTCCCGACAACCGAATCTATAACTCGTAGGTATAGGTACGTACTACTTACGTTTCGCTGTTGAACCTGCGCTGTGCTCGCCGGAGCATTTTACCTCGGTGCGGGAAGACGAAAGGATTTTCGGCATTTTACCGCAACAGAGCATCATCTTTTTACCGCAAAACAGCAAAACCACGTAAATAACGAACAACGCCAGGAGAATCGTTGCCTCGTACCAAGCGATCAAACCATCCCACATTATTATTACCAGTGCTCCAACAGAGATCACGTACATGATACAATCGCGTGACAATATTCGCCATTCTAGCGGTATCGCCTGTCGGAAAGGGTGAGAGCATTACAATAGGGAAGAAACATGATCCACATCGATACGCGTAGGCTGCTTGGGTCGTTAAGGGGGAGCCCTGTTTAGGACGGCTAGGAATAAGGTGATTCTTGGGAATTTTTTTCTAAGAAACTGTTAAGCGGATCTGTTCCAAACTTTCAGGGTGTTTTAGTTCACATTCAAGGAATAAAACTTCATTTTTACGTTACGAAGTGGAGGGTGGAAATGGAAATATATTAACAACGTTCGTTAGGACTCGCGCGCCGGAGTTGCAAATTGGGGATTGCAATGGTGGCCCCATTTCTTCCCTGAAATAAAAAGCCAAGGATTTTCTTACGTCTAGTATAATTACAGTGTCGATGAACCTAACAAACGAAAATAAAAGTTAAAAGTTGGGAAATTGGTAGGACTTGAAAGAAAAAGTTACGATTCTGCCTCAAGATATTTCGTACTATTTATGGAAAAAGAGTTGTTCGATTCAATTTATTTATCAATGCCTTAGGTTCATCGACAATGTAATTATACTACAAAAAAGAAAATCCTTGATTTTTTTATTTCAGGGAAGAAATGGGGCTACTAAATTTGCAACTCCGGCGCGCGAGATCTAACGAACGTGTTCATATATCTTCATTTCTACCGAACACTTCGTAACATAAAAATTAATTTTTATTGTTTGAATCTGAATTAAAATAGCCTGAAAGTTTGGAAAAGATCCCTTCGACAGTTTCTTAGAAAAAAATTCCCAAGAATCACCTTATTCCTAGCGTCCTAAATAGGGCTCCCCCCTTAAGAAATCGAAAGAGAGCTATTTAGGTATCCTACACTCCCCCAGGTACTACTAATACTACTACTGCTACAAGTTTACTTTACTCTACGGAATATTGTATATTAGTCGATAAAATCAAACAAATCAGCTATTAGGCACGTGGATTTGTAATGATCAAGGGGTTGGCTGATTCTTTTCCTATACGCACCCATGTACTTGATTACGTATCCACATCGAAATATGTACATTATATTCGGGAAAGTGTAAATAAAAAAGTTCATTTGGGCTCCTATCGAGGATGATAAATATTATAATTGCGCGCACGCGTGTGTATCTATGTGTGTATACGTAACACGACGCACTGTCGCAAACGGGACGTCCCGTAGTTCAGCTTTCAATTATCGTTAATTTTGGTAAGAAACCAAGTATGTACGCGCGCGTGTGTATGTACGTATGTATCTATGTATGTACTTACGTGAAGAGCCGTCAACGCTCCGCAAGCCGGAGTTGCGAACGTGTCAAATACGGCGCTACCGACAACGGTTCCGACTCCAAGATCCGACTCGGTAAGGAACGTTCCGATCACGTTCACGAACATCTCGGGAAAAGAGCTAGCCATCGCGAGAAATGTTGCCCCGGCGACATCGGTGCTTATGTTCATGCCAACGCATATGCGATCGAGTGCCGGTAACAGGTAACTGTGACACACCATCGCTGTCAATACGAAGCAATAGAAACCGAGAAACGCGTGCAACACCACTGCCCCATATCGGCGTTGTTCGTACGTGAACAGATCTGCGGGAAAATCGTCGATCGAGGGCGGAGAGCAGTCGTTTGTCGTATTCCCTTCTTCGTCTTCTTCAACTGTAAAGTATCGTTTGCGTTCGCTGCTTCCGATTAGTTGTTGCTCACCATCGTTTCTTAACGGCCTCCACCAAACGATTTCGTGGCCACGAACAGCAGTGCCATTCGACGAGTATTCGTTCAGAGACGACTCTACAATAAAATATGTATTTCCTTTTCCTCTGACAGAGAAATAGACAGGGCGAAAGAAATAAGGGGGACGCGTTGAAAGTCCAAAATTCAAAACCATCGCCTATTCTATATACTAGGTATGTACAGCGTAGGCACTATAGTAGACCATCGTCCGATTCTATAGGCGTAGCGATATATTCTTATTTCATCCGGTATCATTTGCGTTGTTAATTCTCTCCTCGGAATGGTTAAGAAATCGCAAAAATTATGTAGAGGGAGAAAGGGGAAAAATAAAAGACATTGTATTCTTAAATATTCATATATGTATGTCGTTCAAATTGTCCAGATTCAGCACTCACCATTCCCGAGAAGCGCGTAAATACCCGGGAAGAACACTGATAATAACACAACGAGACACGCGCAACATATGGGAAACCGCGTATCTATAGTCATTTTCAAGTATCCTCCGAATTAGGATTCTTAAAATATCGACCTTCGATCCGAGTTCTTTACTGAAATACGTTAAACTAGTTGTTCAGAAGCACTTTGCGCGTTTATGGTACATTCAACTGATTACAATCCCTTCCTAACGTCCATCCACGCGTCGTTATTATCTGCTTGACCATCATCAACGACATCGTCATCGTCGTCTTCGTGTTCGTCATCGTCGTCGTCGTCGTCATCGTTGTCGATAATTGATGACAATAACGAAAACCAATTTTAATAATCGTTACACGCGAGACTATCTATCCTGGATTTTCCATTTGGTCAAGTGTTGTGCATATACTGTTGTAATTTGGCCGCTTGTCTATTTTCTTCATCTCTCGGCTGTACGGTTTGTCGTTGTTTGCGCATCAAATCCACACAGTTCCGTCGCAAGATTTCGACGGCAAGCATTAAAAGGAAGGCATAAAAAAGAATCATCTTCGTAAAAAGATAAAATGCACTAGATTACGTATGGAAGAATCGTATAATTTATTATTCTACATTCATCGATTCGTTTATAGTACGTATGCCCAAAATTAACGATACCGTGTATGCCGCTCGGGGACAACTCGCGTTTGTACATGGCACTGTTGGTGACACGGTAAAGTTCAAAAAGGGAAAAGGGTAAAAAAAGGGGAAATTGGGAGAAGGGAGAGGAAAGATAAACGAGGTGAATCGGGCAAAATCGCAGGAAACTTATCCATGGAAGAAGGCACGCATACACGGTCCATGTAAGCTACTGTGTACGCGTCACCCACCAATTTACCGCAAACGTACATACAGACGTGCACACAACGCGACGCGAGACAGGACGGGACGGGACAAAGCGCAGCACGGCGCGTGCATACACACAGCACACACCTGTCTCTGTGCACAGTAGGCGAACGTAGAAACGCGCAATGGTGCGAAATTTAATCTAACAGAATTTCCTTGAAATCGAAATCGCGGCAACAAAGTTCAATGTAAGTATACAACTAAATTGCACGAAACTGGGATACCAAAGTCCCACGTATAATATAATTCGATTGTACTGGTTTTTCTCGTGAGATTTCTAGAAATACAGAAACACGCGTTAAGGTACAAGATTATGTCATTTGTGCGACGATGTCATGATCCCACGTGTTAACACGCTTGCTTCCGTTCGTTACTTTACCACGTTCTTCTTCGACTTATCCTTACCATACATAGCATCTAGAAACAATCCCGAAAATACCGTCAACGTGCCTAACCACTGCCTATGAGATAAAATATTGCCAAAAATCAGTATCGAACCAAGAACGGTGAAGAATTTCCTAGTGGTAGTTATAATGGCACATGGTAATGGACCAAATTCTACGACTGTAATAAATATGAAATATTGCCCGAAAGCACCTGCTATGGAAAACATTGCTATATGCCATATGATAAAAGGATATCTGTGTAAAAACTGGACAAATTCAAAGAATTCTCCGGAAGCTAGGATAACGATACCACTGAATATTACAGCCCATGCGTTCATGTTCAGCATCATATGTCCAGACTTGGAATTATGTTCTGCTTTCATTCGTTCCTGTACAGCGCTAAGTAAACCGTCCATCGTTAACGACAGTAACAATAATAGCTCTCCAAACGCTGTTTGTCCCTCGGCTTGCTTCTTCGACGAACCAACATCTTTGTACATGAACAAAGCTACGCCCATGACGACTAAGAAGACAAACAAGTACTTCCTAAGGGGATAAACCTGTAAGGTAATGCACCAAATAGTTACGACGAATGCTTTTCCAGAAGTTATGGCAAATGAAGGAAATGCATCGATCGAAACAGTTCGATTTTTACGTAGATAATATTCTTGCCAAATGGAACTTGCTTTAAACTTTTCAGAATCTGTGGAGCTTGGTAAAGGAATGGGTTAAGGGTTTTGTGGAGAACCGAGGGAATCTTTTCTCCATAGTGGAACCGGTTGGATGAAAGAGCGGAGAAGAGAACGGAATGAAAAATTACCTACCCGTAGCAAATTGCGTTGATAGAAAAAGAAAAGAGTGAGAATACAAGGGGGGGAGAAAGAAAGAAAGAAAGAAAGAAAGAAAGAAAGAAAGAAAGAAAGAGAGAGAGAGAGAGAGAGAGAGAGAGAGAGAGAGACAAAACACAGGGTAAAGGTGATACCTTGTTTCCCAGTAGTACTCCGAGTATCATCACAGGGATCGGTTTACCAGCTTTTCCAATTACTTGTGTTGGATAAGTGACAAACTGTAAGGCCATGTTACTGCATACCATGCCTAGTAAATATGTCAAGGCAGATATCGCGTAATATGTTCTCGGCGTAGTGTCCTCGCCCTGTTTCATGACCGTCAATAAAATAGTCTTAGCGAACAGGTAATTGATTAAACATTGGCAAAAAACTAAGGTGAACATATAGGTGAACTTTTCACTGTTCTTTTCGTCCCCATATTGTCCTCGCGTGATTTTTTCTTGCAGCATGGCAAAGTGAAAGTAGCATACGAAAATACCGAGAGCGCAGAACAACAGTTTGGAACGTTTCGAGGACTCCATTGTAATAATTAATTATACACGCGTGATAATTGACTAACTGGTCACGGATTCTGCTGCTACGTTATCGTTTGGTTGATGGGCTGGTATCGCGATTATCACGAGGACACGACGAAATCGTTTGACACATTCTATGCGAATGGTTTGCGAATGGTGCTCAAACAGTACGTACACAAAAAGTTATACAGAAATGATACGTGGCAAGCAACGGTAGGTTATGTTCGACGCGAATCACATGCGCCCACATCAAACGTTCACAAGACCGCATGAGACCGCCCAAGCAAGATCACCAGAGTGTGTCGGTAGATGGCAGTACTTCCTCTTGATTTCTCTCGCTACTTTATTGTAGAGACATGAGAGAACAGAGTACCTGGAATGTCACATAAAATTTCCGAAAAATTTCGCTCCCCCAAATAGAATGTTTAACTTCATCAATTAAAATAGGCGTTAATTTCAACAAAATTCAAGAAAAATTTAGTTCCTCTAAATAGAAATGTTAATCTAATGAATTAAAATAGAGTTTAATTTCAACAAAATTTACTAAATATTTTGCCCCTCCCCGCTCACTAGAAATTTTATCGTGATGCTTTGCTGTCGAACTTTATTTCAACAAAATTTGCGAAAAATGTAGCTTCTCCAACTAGAAATTTTAGCGTAAAGAATTAAAATAGAAAAATACGAAAAATTTAGCTCCTTTGCCTATCACCTTATGGATGAGACAGAGGGTGCCTTCCGATTCACGCATAATGCGCATGAAGTGCATAGGGTACGTGACATATGCTATGCACTTCATGCGCATTATGCGTGAATCGGAACGCGCTCAGAGAGAACAGACATGTAGCAGCCTCGTCTGTGGTAGTAGCAGCTATGCGCCAAAAGTTCGTCTACACAGAGTACCTGAAGATGTCACCTATGTACAAGTTCTTTTTATCGACCGCAGTAGTTTCATTAGGGTCCGTCTGTTTATAAGGGACGCTTCGATCGATTCGGACCATAACCAAAATGACACGGCAGCCTTAACAATGTTCATCCTATTTGTGATTATTACGGTCTCGGTTAATTAATTTCAATCAACTGCTGCATTTTGCGCGTAAAAATTTGTCAATCGCAAGATGAACATTCCGATACGATGGTCACTATGCGTTTGCGCGAGCATGACTCTTGTGTTTTGTTGGCGGAGTCATGCAGCGGGAAACTTCGAAAATGATCGCTCGAGCAAAGAATCTTTTCATTGTGGCGAGGGTTCGAGTAGGCAAACGACGAAGAATAAAGAAGAACCATCGGGCTACTGTTTAGCAAACGATGCTCCTTCTCACATGTACACGAAAATGAATGTCGGTGGTGTCGATCGTGTGAAAAATATGGCCAAGATAGAGGCAGGCACATTCGGAATCGGAACAAATGATGAGATTTTCATTGCTGACGGCGAAGGGCCGAGGCGACAAGTATATCTAGATAGTTTTTATATGGACAAAGTGGAAGTGAGTAACAAAGAGTTTGCAGCGTTCGTTGACGTAACTGGCTACAAAACGGAAGCTGAAAATTTCGGAGATTCGTTCGTCTTTGGGGGCCTGTTGGAAGAGAAAGTGAGAGCGAGTATTCCGGTCGCTGCCGCTCAAGCTCCTTGGTGGTTACAGGTGAGAAACGCGAGTTGGCTGCATCCAGAAGGGCCTGGTTCCCAGATAACGCGTAGGTATATCCTTATTTTCTTTTCCAATCATTTGAGATTGTCCGTCGGAGATAGCAGAATGTAAAATCAAACGATCCAGACAGGATGGATCATCCTGTGGTTCATGTATCGTGGCACGACGCTGTTGCTTATTGCGAATGGTTAGGAAAAAGATTGCCCACAGAAGCAGAATGGGAAGTGGCGTGTCGCGGGGGTCTTTCCGATAGATTATATCCATGGGGAAATAAGTTGATTCCGAACGGTCAATACAGGTAAACGAAAAGCAAATAACTAAACTCACACCATCGTACCATGTCGAGATTATTTCAGGGCAAATACGTGGCAGGGCGATTTTCCAAGCAATAATACTATAGAAGACGGCTATAAGGGTACCTCGCCGGTAACAAAATTTCCAGGAAACAAATATGGGTTACATAACATGATAGGGAATGTTTGGGAATGGACATTTGACTGGTGGGTAGTCGAAATTACGAAACGTGGAGGACACAGAAATCCTGTGCGTAGATATATATATTATATATATTTAACGGATCTCAATTACTTATTCCCCCTATTACGCTTGTTCTGGGCCAATATTTTTTCATGGCGTGAAACATATTTCCAGGCTGGCCCGTCCCATGGTACAGACAAGGTAAAGAAAGGCGGTTCCTACCTTTGTCACGAGAGCTATTGTTTCAGATATCGATGCGCTGCTAGAAGTCAGAATACACCTGACACGTCAGCTGGAAATCTTGGTTTCAGGTGCGCCATATCCGCTTAACTTCCATATGGAAAATCTTACTTCTTCTATGAATAAATAATAATAAGACTTGAATATTTTTCATGTTGTCTGTCCCTTTTCTCTGGATCCTATTATACATTTTCGTGCGAGTTGAACTGCTCGCTCATGTTCCGCTCATTAAGCGTATAAATATATGTATAGTAGGTACTTATATACTTGCTTGCTTCAATACGCACAAATTAATGCGCCCTTGCGCGTATTCCCCCCACTTTCCACATTCGGATGTGTTCGACTATCGTCGACGGGTCTCGGGTCTCATCGGCTCTAAACAATTCTAAAGTTGACGGGCGTCGGCTCGTGATCGTGATCTACATCGGCATCTACCCAAAGGCTCTGTGTAAACGCAACTTTATGTTTACATTTCGAATTTCCAATCGAAAATATCAAATTTCTCGTGCAGTCGCAATTACTCGCAAAGTAACTGTAGGTACGTGTTTGCGTTGGGTCAGTTGAGTGTACACTGTACAGTTTAAGTCAGTTTAAGTGCGGGCCGTGTGTTTGGCGCAAACATTGTGAAATGGCGTAGTATCGTTAGCGAAAAGTGAAAATACTGTGCACGATATTTGAATGGACCTAACCTGAACCGTGAGATCACAAGCACGCATTCTTCCAAGCATCCCTTTAATCGAACGGGTATATTGTGTACTTGGGTATATAACTCTGTACCTAATTAAAAGAAGGAAAGAAAGATTAACAATGTTGTAAGAGTATAAGAAGTACAATTACCTATATCTAATATATCGGAAAGGACAAGAATCGAATTCGAAGAGAATTGGAAAAGACGAAAGTTTGTTGTTTCGATAGCCTAAATTTTAGGTGGTCAGTTGTGTCGGCTACAAAGCAGAATGAATTACGGAAAGAAATCTCCCAGCATGGGCACGCCTTCCGTATATTCACACGTTACCACACGTAGCAGTGCAAACCTAAGATCTTCGCGATCGGTAAAAAGTGTCAAAATGCCTTGGTATCAGAAGCCAATTTTGACTCATGCCTATGTATTAAATATTCAACGAGGCGCCATGTTTACCGCGGTGTTTTCGTTGGTAGGTATATAAAGTAAGAATTACATGCGGGATTTAAAAGACTTTATCATGATTTGTACACTTTGTTGTAGAGTTTAGCAGTGTTCACCATTTGTACTTCTATATTCGATCTTTATTGTTTATCTCAAGCGGCACCAGGTTCGACGCATTATGGCTACTATGTGATATCCTATGAATTTGTCTATGTGGGTAATCGGCACGGTAAGAACGTTACGTAAAGCTATGAAAGTTCTTACGCCGAATGCAACGAGACATATATTTTCATAAAATTTCCATGCCATTCATGAATCTTTATCTCAATATTTCTTTTCAGTTCGTAACGCTCTTGTCGTCTTTGCCTTGTTCTCTATGATTGGTGGAATAGCGGTCTTTGCGACGTCTTTGATGTTAATAGTTGCCTTGCGAAAGGAGTATGAAAAGAAGATGGTACCTTGGCTTTATAGTTTTGCTGGGTTCGCCGTTTTCAGATTGTTCGCTTTTGTATTCTTTAGCACGGTAAACGACATGATATTTGCCTACAACATTGTGATGTGTCTTCTATGGATGATATTCGTTTGCTTCTCCATTTATGGATGGTTAATTGTTTATTCTCTGTACGTGGAATTGTCCGATCTTACGAGACTAGAAGATTTGGCACATCTAAGAGTAAGTTTTCTGCGAAATATCTGGAAAATTAAAAACTCTTCCCTGCTCTTTCTTTCACCGTATTTTATCATTGCTGTATCCTCTTACGTACGCTCCAATACAAATGACTGATGGATAGATTTCACTTTTAGATCGGTACCATGCAATCGCTCAATGCATCTACCACTCACTCTATCGCTGGTTCTCGACCAACGACACCTCATAGCGCGGTGTCAACGATGCCAGCCAATTAAAAAATCTAAACGAATTGAAAGACGACCGTTAAGTTTCCAAATGTTTAATGTAATCGAAGCAGAGCTGGGATAAGCTTGGAAACGATTTAGCGGGGTGCTGGATGTATACACCGCTAACGCAACTATGACACTGCCCAAGCGCTTATGCGCGCATACAGAAGATGATTGTGTCTACCTATCCGTCCATTAATTTTAAATTCCGTCCAAGCAAGATGACTTTACCAATGCTTATACTAGACGACCACTGTCGTGTAATCAACGTAATTATAACGACGTGGCACGAAACAAATTATTTAAATAGTAAGGATCAAGGTATCGTGCCTTGGAAGGCGAGTCCCTTAATTGCTCGCTATATGTATCAGTTCTTACAGTGCCTTCTTCTTTTTATTAATAAAATCTTAATAAATACGGGCGAGTGGTTGCCTTTTACCTTCTTTTTCATATATGCAGTGCGGGCGTGCGTGCGCATACGCAAACAGAGTGAAATGTACATGCCGTGGCCGCGAAACACGCGAGAAACATCGGGACGCCGTGATTACTGCCATTGGCGTAACTAAATGCGGAATAGTCCCTCCCTAGAAACTATCAAAATAGGCAAAAAAACATTCGTCTGTTCGTAAAATCCTGTCTTAAAAGAAACAAATATTTGGGTCGAAATGCTATATGCTGTGCAAGTAAATAAAAAGAAAATACAATGTTCTTATTACGTTAAATTATGAATTAAAACTGTTAGAATTAAGCTGCTAAATGTAGGTAAATCTACCTATATGAGAGAGAGAGACGGGGGAGATTGGACCTGCCCCTCCCAGACAAAAATTCTAGTTACGCCAATGATTATTACTCTCTATTACAACACGAAAATAAGAATAAAGAGACATAATCGAGTAATAAAATCGTTGATCAAATAATAGTTCGACAAAATTTGACTTTTTTCGGACTAGTAACATTCAATAGCCGTTTCTTATAGGTTTTCGTGCGCTGAAAACGAATCCGTAAACCGTTTCTTGCCATTACCCTCAATTTTTGAGAAATTTGATTTTGAAAAAAATGCAAGTTTTCAACTTCGAACATTTTTTGTGTTGAAACAGTAATAGTTATTCGGTTGCTTGTTGCGTTAAATTATTCTATGAACCCTCCCGAATATAACGCTATAAGTTATTAGTGCATTATGAACATTTAAGTATGTTTAAACAACGATCAAAGAGAAAAGAGCACCCGAAATGCACCCATTTTTACAGATATTTTAAAATTTATTTCCAAAACTTAAGGGTCTAGGAGAAAATCTGACTACTCCACACGATGCAGCAGACATTTTTCCTTCGGAAAGATCAATGGAAGTGGTAAGTCACGTTTTATTTTCAATACAGAAGCGAAATAGTTCGGCAATACGTGCGACGGCGACAGTGGTAGTCACGCGCGTTAGTTGTGCGGATGCAATGTTAGGATGCTCGGCTACTTTTGTTTCACTGAGCATAAAGCGAATAAAATTAACGCATGCTCGTATTATTTACACGCAAGTACATGTATTTTATTTAGTCGAGACTATGCGGGGGGAACATAACTTCATACATACGTACGTTTCAACTTGCCTGAACTGCAAATAGTTGCAAACATGGGAGATATCATCTACTCTGTCGAAACACCGTCGATGTTGGTACAATGTTGATTCGAATAAGGCTACTCTTGTTCGACAGGCAGTGGAAGACCGGGGCTCCGTTCCCATTGTTGGACGTTTAATCGAATCGGATTAGTTTGCCTTGGCAAAGGTTTCACCGTGTATAGGAGCGCGCACACAAAGAAAATAGTTCTTCCGAGAAAGGTTAGAAGGAATATACCTATCGCCATGAATACCTTTGAAAGGATTCCGAAAGTACCTGTTAGTACATACATGGCGATCGCGAGGCACATTTCTTATTGAGTTTTTTTTAAAGAATTTCTATTCGGATGCGTGTGAAATTTCAGATCGTTTCATCCCGTCCGTTTTGCGAACAAAAGATGAACCAGAAAACTCGATGGATGATGGTAGGCCGAAATCGATCTTATCGTTTGTGTTTAACGATCGTTATAGAACAAAATTATAGTCAGTCGTTAAATTTATACGTGTTTGCTGTTTTTTCCCCTTCGAAACGAGAGGCGGAACAAGCCTGCGTGGATACTTACTTATGAAGTTGCATACGTAGCTTTCCATAAGGAATGTGTTTTAAGCGGAAGAGACATACGTACATACTTACATACATGCGTACATGTAGTAGATCGGTGCGCAAACGGGACATCCGATAAATTTTATTCGCCAATTACCTCGCGATTGAAATTACTGTGCGCGGTTCAAAGTTGAAGCATAACGATTAATAACATTGCGATGTAATATAGTGACTGTGATTGGAAAATCAAGCAGCCAAATACATGGTAGTCTAGTAGAGTGACTTTTTTTCGAAAACCGTTTGTCGCACGAGAGAAAGTAATAGAACATAAAAGATGCTCCTTGTGTGGATCTACAACTTTTGTTCGACATATTTTTTTAAGTAAAAAATAACTTAGAGAATATTATTTAAATGTTCGAGGGCCCAGGGGCACCTTTTCCCCTTATCCGATAGGGCTCAAACTTTGCACAATTTTTTTTTATTATTTGGAACTACTCTGGAGGATGCTGCGAAGAAAATTCAAAAGTCGAAAATAAGAGCCACCCTACTTAGTATACAATGTTCCTGTCACCAATACGCTTCGACCAGCGTAAAATGTTTTGCACAAGTTATTTTTTGTGTAGGTAATGCGTACTGCAGCTGGCACGACGATCGACGAACGGTTGAGGATACTAATTTTAAGTACATACTACCTAACGTATACGTACACAAGTACACGGTGGTTTTCCTGGCAAATTTTCGGTATGACCTTCGAACCTGACTCCTACAGCACTTGAGAAAGCAAGGAGAAATATGTAGATGCAAGACGCAGGGACGATGGAGGAATGATTTGACAAGGAAATGTTTTATGTGTAGAGGGTGGGGGATGGCTGCTATCCACGTAGCTCACTGAAAAACTTCCATACGGTAATCTTCTCCGTAAATCAAGGAAACAGTTGGAACCAAAAATATAATCAGAAGAGCGCAAAGGTCGGGTTCGCGAATTCCGAAGGAAAATACATATTGTATGTATACAGGCATGTGCGTACCGGCAGACTTGCATAGCGGAAAAAAATTGAACACGTCCATTGCGTTTCTGAGTGACAGCTGTAGTAAACTCAGTTGATCAAGTTTTTTCAAAGATGTTTTCTTTATTAAAAATGGAAGCATGACGTGCAATAAACGTACATACATACATATATAAAACAAGACTGACAGTCGGCGCTGTTTGCGCGAGTAAAAAATCGTTCTATGAGAACATTCGCGAAAGAAAGAGGGAGGGGGGGGAGAGAAGAGTAGAGAGAGCAGAGAGAGAGAGAGAGATAGATCGGAGACAGAGAGAGAGAGAGATGGAAGGAATCATAATGTATTTCATTTTCTTACAAATCTCTTAATTGTTTCCTTATTCCCTTGCATTGCAATAAAATTGTAAAAATGTAAATAGATTTGTATTGTCCGTTCGAACAGATGCAAAGGTAAGGGAACGCGACGCATTCCAACTGTCGAAAAGAGTCGAATCGTTTGTCTCTTCTTCCGTCTTTTTTTTTCCTTCTTTCTTATTAATTCTTCCGAGGTACCCAAAAAGACAGAAAGCTGGCCCCGCTTTTAAGAAAAAGACACGGGCACTGGTGAATCCGGTGAGCAACATCGGCTTGATTAAAAAATAAATCCCGATGGAACAATATATTCAACGCTATAAACACACATACACGCGCGCACACTCACACCAACACATATAATACACATGCGTGATATATTGGCTACGCAGATTGTCACGCATAAAGTCGAGAAATGCGATATATGGACAACCAACATATTCTCAACAGCCCATAAGCAAGAATCAACTTGAGGGCTTGATGGATCCAATATAATCTGCAAGAGAAAAATTAAAAGTGAAGAAAGAGAAGTGAAGAAGAAAGAATGAAGCTAATACACCTTCTTCCACCTACCTCTGCCATTTGACGCGTGCCTGCGGAAGAGTGTCTAACGGGTCCTTTATTAGATAGATCCGAATCCCGCGCATATATGTTCTAAAGTAATGATCCCAATCGATCCGAGTGACATCGCAAGCGAAATTTTCCCGATCCTCTGGGCTCAACTTGTTCATTACTGCTTTAAACGTGTCGTTCGTAAACTTCCACTCTTTTGTAGTGAAATAATTCAGCACGTCCATGAATTTGTGTATCTTTTTGTAGATCTTTAACATCCTTTGATGAAAGAAACGTGAGATTAAGCGTGGGCGAGAAATCGGCCGATAACAAAACAGGAAGAAGGATAAACGGGAAAATTGAATGTGCAATCGGGATGATAAGACAGAGCTGCTGAGGGAGGCGGGAGTGGGAGAGGTAAAATCTGTTGCACGCATACCTTGGTTGCTTCCCTAAGCACATCATGGCGGTGTCGAGCAGGAGAGCCGGTAGTAAATGTAGAAAATAGACGTAAAAGAAATGAACAATCTTGTGTTTGTTGTTTCGGAAGCTGTAATACCATATCGCCTTGCCAGTGGGAAATTCAAGGCCATATTTTTCAGACATAACCTTGAGCTGGTCGTAGGTGATGGGATTGTCTTGTGAGACGTAATTATAAACCGGCACGTCGTTAGATTTCCCTTCTTGGATGGCTGTGGACCTATAAGCGTTCGCAAATGCCAGGCAAATAAGAATGTATAGTGTTTTCCACCCAAGTAAGAGCTACCGAAAAGTTTTCAAGGTCTTTACCTAAACTTACTAAAACCTACGAGATCGATTACGATTACAATATTATATATGAAATATATTTTTGCACGAGGCCACCCTTTTGTCTAGATTTCTCATCCCATTCTCAGACAATCACGGCGAACGTCGAATGCTGCCGCACGATGATAAACAACTTTTTGTGGCCAGAATTGATTGGTACGAATTTGGACAACATGTGGCCCCAACAGGACACAATGATTTTATTATGATCAAAGTTCAGGAGCAAAATTTCTTTCACCAAATGCCGCTGAATTATTTTTTGGGGGCTATGTAAGTACGGGTCATTGAATCGTGTACAAATGCGATGAAAAATCTAAACAAAACGTGCAAAAACAAAAACAACTGCGGTGACCTTTTGGCCGACATACTTGAAATATTTTAATCGTAATCGGTCATAGTAAGTAAGTATATGTTAAAGTAAAAAGTTTGAAAATATTGTAAATTTAAGTGTTTTACTGAAAACGATGCATTCGGCAGCTGTTATTGTGGTGTGTATTATACATAGCTGGCATGTATTATACATAGAATAGGGAAGGTAGAACGAGAACGGCAGATTGCGTTATAATACTCGTATACCTTGGACGGCTCGCTACGTCCCAGGCGCAGGCAATCAGAGCGTTTATCGTTAAATCTCCGGGCACAACATTTGCGATTATCGAGCCGTCGCAGTGAATCGATCGGAGGATCCCGGAACCCGCGCCAGCCGCGACACCAGTAGGCCCGTACAAATTGTCGATCCAACCCTGTAGCGGCTCTTTGTACGTGGATATTACTAAAAAAAAAATGTTATTCTCGTCAAGTCTTACGCATTTAAATGTAAATACTGTAAATAGTAACTGGGTTCCCAACTGCTGTTATTACCCAAATAGGTACCTACAACCGCGGCCGGGGCGCATCACGCCCAAAGTCCAGACGCATTATTATAACTATTACCTAGATACACACGCGTATACTAATTACTAACCGATCCCGGGACGAAATATCCCGACGGGTAGATCACCAGCCCCATTCTTCACGGCACTTTCCGCCACTGCTTTAGTGAATGTGTACGTATTTGGCCATGCACCCAGCAATCTGTAACACCGAAAGAACATGCGATTAGTCTCGCGAGAGAAACATCTCCGACTTGGCCGATGGGTTTCCACTTTCCATCGCTTACCGCGGAGTAATCTCGTCGACCAGTTTCTCGTCCAGGCATTCTATGAGCGTGACCAACTTTTCTGCTTCCATTGGGGGATCGTACACCCTCTCTTCGACATAGTTATACGGGCAATTGGCGTACGCCGTCGACACGTGCACGAACGACTGAAAAGTCCTTTTTCCATTATATAGATCTTAGCTTATAGGTACATAGAAGATCGTATGCGCGTCACCCGCCCACCTGTATCTTTCACTTGCCTTTAAACAGCGCATTTCTTTACAGAGATCGATTATGTCTTTAGGACTCCGAACATTTATTGGTACCGCGAGCTTCATCTTTTCATCGAACCTAACCGTCGCCGCGACGTGAAACACGACCGAGACTTGTTGCGCTACCATAGCTCTGTCCGTCGGAGACATGCCCAGAACTGGTAGACTACAATCTCCAGCTATCGCAACGATTTGGTGCCTAAATTTTGGCTGTTTCTCCTTCAGTTTGCTGAATAGCTAGACACACAAGGTAACAGTCAGAATCAAACGGTCAAATTTGCCTGGAATGAATTTTCGAGGAAAGATGTCAAATAGGTTGAATAGGTCAGAATAAGCGAATAGAAGGGAGAAAGGAGAAATAAATGATCCTGTATGGTATCTGTACATAGTGTACTACATATTGTACGCAGGGTGTCGCAGATCCGCGGCTTCGTCTTCGAGATATTAACAGTTGAATATTAGCGGTCCAACTTCCGGGCCGTGCACAGTTTAAAGCTGAAACAGCTGAGCGCGGCCGGGAAGTTGGACCGCTAATATTCAACCGTTAATAGAGAACGAAGCTGCGGATTCCAAAAGCAAGAGATAAAATACTCTTCCATGTCTTTTTATCCCATTCTAGTCAGTGCATTGATTTGTTGTACGTGTTTCCTTGCGAAGCAGGAAATCGTGTCGGATGTACAAATTGGCGAGTACGATGAAATCCTTACCGGATCGTCGAACAGTTCCTCGATACGTTGATGTACATCCTTGCCTTTTTTCGGACGTACCAGTAGATAGATGAACGAGATCCCCGGGCACTCACGGAGGAGCTTCTCTATTAACAGCTTGCCCATAAAACCGGTACCACCGGTCACGAAAATGCTCTGGCCATTGTAAAACGTTTGAATCGGAGAAAGATTCAGCTGCTCCGAATTCGTATGGCAGCGATTGTCTTGGGGTGAACATTCCGTCATGTTCTCGTTGAGATTGCAACCGGTCTCCGGGACCGCCACGTCTTGGCCACAAGGCTCCAGCAATACTTCAACCATCCCGTTTGCCGTTCGTCGCTGACCGTGCGTCGTGTGTCGTTTCGGAGGCAATAATGATAACGGGCAACTAAGGGAGAGAGAATACAGGGCTAAATGTCGATTGGAAAACTATTACCGCTGCTTCATTCCGCGGCGCTGCGACGCAAAGCGAGGCGCCGTTCGTGTTTCTGTGATAGCTAGACTCGAAGAGAAACCGCGTACCATCATGGAGTGAAAGTCGATCGTGAACTTGGTCGGTGTTTCTCTCGTGCTCCGAATCGAAAGACCGATTCGATAGTGTTAGGGTCTTTGCCTTTCGTGGTTCGCTTGTTCACCAAACAGTTGCGGAGAAATTGCAAAGAAATTGGTCGAAAGGATCGAGAAGAGCGATCGGACCGGAAACTCGAATGTTGGAAGTTGAGAAAATCCACCGAATTGAATATACATGGGATGTATTGTACATAATGAAGTACAAGAAGAAACAGTACTTATTTCAATATTCAGATTTCCTACCCCCCCCCCCCCCCTCCAATTAACACGCGTTTCCATTCTTTCCGTTATTACCGCCATTTGAACTTTATGAAAGTCATAATAATTTAACGATCATCACCAACCGCGAGTAGCTGGTGCTTTATCAGCACCTGATGACTGATGCAAACAATAACCCCAATGCATACACTTTAATATTGCATATGTATTTGAAAATCAATTATTTCTACATTAAATTTCCGCAAAAGCGCGTATATCATGCATACATTAGTGATCTCGGCTCAATGAAAATAAAACCGATGAATCGCAAGTGGTGGATTTGAAGTAGAAGAGTTCCAGACCGGAGCCTGTGGCTAGTAGGCAGTGCCCTAGACGAAAAAAGGCCAAGCATGTAAAGCCATCCCACAATCGAATCTCGACGGCCACAACCGTTTCAGCCGCCTTGTATTCTATTGCCTGGCAAGCAGTGTGCTTGTAAGATTAAACTAGAGGCGTAAAGTTTTAAGGCGCAAGTATTTACTCGTTAAAACCCCTCGACGCAACGTCACGAATCACACATACATACGTAGGTATGTAGGATATCCGGAAAAGCTGGATGTTGTATAAATCTTGAGACTCGGGTTACCTGAACTTTAACTTGTTATTTAACGCGCACTACCTAGTATAATAATAAACTGCTAGCGGTCATCAGGTTCCTGTGCTTGCGTGTGTTACTCTTATAAAGGTGTTCATGCATAGAGACAGAGATATGTAAGGAGTTAAGGACGCGACGTAATGAAACTGCGGCAAACTCCAGACGAAATAACGGTACCTAAGTACGGATGCTGCGTCGTCGGCACGGTTCACGGATAACGGTACACGTTGTTCGTTAAATATTCCATTCGCCGTAAAGAATTCCGAAACGCGTGAATCGCCGAAAACTCGAAACTCCCGAAAACATGTAGGATGCATAGGAAGGTCAAAGCGCGTCGAATTAGAATGTTACGTGTTCGTTGATACATACATACGCGTACGTAAATGTATGTATAATACATAGACGCCACACATTTATGCGGAATTTACTATTTGAATTGCGTTAAATACCATTTTAAGAGAGCTAGGATCAATGAAATTGCATGTACGGGAGCTTTAGAGATTATGGTAGGTCCAGTGGTGTCTGTGAATGTTTCTTACTGCTGACGATATTCAGAATGTATGAAAATTTTGCCAGATATAAAATTAATGTAACGAAGAAATTAAACCGTTTACACAAATTTTTTTATAAGGTGTGCGTAGACGATTGACTCGACTCGAACGGTCACGTGTAAAGAGTTATCGTAGGTACATTTATGTATGTTCATAGAATTGCACTGACCTTACCCTGTGTTCCGTGACATGAGCGCCCGCACTACGCTCGTAGATATGTCAAAAGATTACCAATCGGACAATAGCGCACGAAATAACGAAATAACGAAATAACTAAATAAACTAACGAAATGATCAGCAAACGAACGAAAGAACGCTAAATACCTTGGTAGGCAGTTGACTTTCTCTTTGCGCGAATCTACCGATCCTCCTCTTATGCCACCTCGAGTCTTTTGCAAGCGATACACCTCAGAATTGTCACTCGTCCCGTCGTCGATCTCGCTTTTCCTTTCTCCTCCTTCTACTCTCCGTCTTCCCCTACCCCTGTCTTCCCTCTACCCTTTGACACTCTTTCCCCTTCTTTAACCGCTGGATCACGCTCGACCCCAGTCACCAGCTCCTTCCTATGCCGGTTCCTCGATGCTCTCTTCTTTCCTGTATTCCATCCCCGATTTTCCTGCATTTCTAACATGTCCTTAGTCCTATTGTGTATATGTATAAGTCCGTGTATATAAGTATAGCCTTTCTTTCCTTGGAACCTTTGATCCAGTGAAAAATAAAAATCCGTTGAGTACCTAGGAAGCTCGGAATCAATTTGATCGCGAGTAGGATCCTCGCTAGGTGTTTGGAATCAAAGATCTATCGGCTGTGCAAATAGAAACATTTAAGCCTGGAGAAAATGTCTGCAAAGGATCGGCATATTCGTTATAAGAAGATTGCTGCCGGGAGCTGCAGGTCCTTGTGTAAGTGTTAGACGCCACGCGAGTTTCGAGGAAACACGGTCGTCCGAAACCTTTCAAAACGGTCTGGCTGGAAATAAAAGAACCAACTACCTAAACTCGTAAGTAGATATCTTTGACTCGGCTGAAATTGAAATTCAGGAGCGATCAATTTCTGCGGGTGTAGCAAAAATCGTGCATCTGGAATTTCCGTCTATACATGTAGCATGCATGTATACGTATGCATGTGGTAGCTATGTGTATTACTGTTGTAATGTAAATTACTGGTATCTTGCCAACGTTAACCGAATGACTATATGACCAAATGCGTTTAAACGTAAGCGAGAAATATCAATGTGATTGAAATTCTTCGAAAGGTTTCTTTCGCCACCGGAGAAATCAATGTAAACATTCTTCATCCAAGTCTAGGGCTGCCATCCGTAAAATCATTAATCTAGGACAGAGAGCATTAAAACCCCGGACATTTCCACTTGAAACCCGGACACATTTAACTATTTCTTATATGAGACAGTGAGGGCAATAACGTATAATAATCTACATTTTTTTCGAAATTGAGTTAGTAGCAATAACGTATTCCAATAGGCTCTACTAATCATATAAAAATAGGGAAAATTTTTTTTTAATGCGATTTGTTCCTTTGTCACTCTCTCTCTCTCTCTCTGCCTCATATTAGGTACGATATCACGAGACAAAAATTTCTGTAAATTATGGACTGTAACCGCAATCAAGAAATAAAGATAAAATATTTATGACTTTTTGAGCGAGTAGAATCGAAAAACCCAGATCACTACAGAAATCCCCCCGGACGTCCCCGGACGCATGGTAGCCCTATCCAAGTCTCAAGTACTTTGCTTATACCTAAGGAACAAGCGCATACCTACTTAGGTACTATACGTGTAAAGTGCAATCTGAAACGTGGTCCAAATATTATATACTTTCTACGAAACTCTTTTTTTATTAATTTATTTCTATGCGACATTTGTATATGGCAATTCTTTGAATACTATTACACGATGAGTATCTAACCGACGCGGCGTGACACGACGGAATAAGTTAAAGAAATTTTAGAAGGAAAACTTCGCCGTATCGATCATAAAGATTGACGATTTTCGAGTGTCGAAACGTTGCCGCCTTTACGCTACTACATACATACGTGCATATACATACATTCTTCTTTCACCATCTTTTACATATCACATATGTACATACACGTTTTGTAACGTTCCCGGATCATCTCCGTCGCTGTATTCTATAAGCACCTACATACATATACAATATACATATGCATACATACTTGTGTAAATGATTCAGCCCACTAGCGCAATTTCACTGAAAACTGACAAAATACTTCTTTTCTCTGCAAGTATGCATACGTTGCTTCTTACAAGAATTATCTACAAACTTGCGAGAAGAATGAACTTGCACCAACTTTGTATTACAACTTACAGGAAGCAATAATCAGGCATATAATTTATCTATTCATTATAGATATACGTATATAAGTTTATCCATGTTTTATTATTTCGCTACTTGTATACAAAGGTATGTACAACGGAAGTACAAACGAAATATAAAATGCAAGACGTAAAGAGGGATCGTTGTATAACAACAACAACAACAATAACAACAACGACGACGACGACGAAAGGGGAAAGAAAGAACCAATGAAAACAACGGCGAACTGGAAAGGAGAGACGTGTCGCGATGCGCGACATGATGGGACAGAGCGGGGCCTCAGGCAAGGCTAGGCGAGGTGTGGTGTGGGGTTTCGTGACGTTTCGTAGCGTTTCGTGGCGTTTCGTGGCGTCGTGGCGAGATGAGAAGAGACGCCATGAAGCGCATCAAGTACGGCTTTGCCTACAGACACTCGTTTCGCAATAGGTAAACAAATTGACACGATTAACATGATTAACGCAATGAATCGACTCATGTATATATGTACGTATGTATGTGTATGGAAATCACTACGGTTTGTGCGTATGAACTGGTTATTCCAAACCTGCGATTTTGCACCAACAGTAAGGCGAGGAAGAAGTTTTCTGCGATACACGTGTACCTATTTGAAAATTAGGGTAAAAATGTTAAGAAATCGTCGGCAGAGCAACGCGGTCGAAAGTTGGAAACCACGTTGAAATCAAGTATTTCGATCAAGTAATGCGGTCACATAATATGCACTAAAATACTTGATTTTCACGTTAGATGCGTAAATATGCCGGTAATGTTTGTCAGCGAGTTACGCGAGTTCTTGTGGAACGAGGAATGTAAAAATCGCTCCGTCTTACGCGCGAGAAATCTCCTGGAGCGTTCGACAAACGCCGCAGGCACCTTTTTGCATCTATGTACGTAGATATTTATGTACGTCAGATCCTCGTACATTTACGATTCATTTCGTGCGGATCGTATTAGCAAAAACTTGTGAAACGTGTAGCGCTCTTAATGCGTTTTACATTAAATGGTGAACGTTGATCAAAATAATTTTTCGAAACTTGTTATGGTAAAAATGTTTATCCTGTAGAAAAGGCACGAGTCGGTAACGTTCACAGCGATGGATCTCGATTTAATATCTTTGAAATTCCACCATTTATAAATCACTACGACCTATTGCGTTACTCTAATCGTAAATATTTATCGGTTTCTCCCATTTCACTTACGAACGGAACTCGGAAGGATGTATCGTACATATATGTGGGTAGGTATACGAGCTTTCGGCTCGAGCTGACTAAATAACTCTGAGAAAATATTTGCAAGGGCACTTGAGGTAAGGCACACGTATACCCGTTATATAATAGTATTCTCGTAGGCTTAAAACTTATGTCAGGATGTCTACTCTTACTTGTCACGTGATTACTGGTGGGATAGAGTTGGGGCCGGCATGACGGTAACCAGGCGAAATAGTCCGAAATATATAAGAGGGGAAAAGGAAGGACCGGTAAAAGCTAGAATGGAGGGAAGATGCGCGCTCGTGTTTGTACATGTGCGTGTATAACGCATGCGAGAGAACAAACAAATCGTTCGCTCAAAGTCGATGTTTGCCGAGCCTGTACAGCCGTAACCAAGTGTTTCGCAGAAGAAGGAAAAAACGGTTAAACATTACAAATGGCGAGACACGTGACATTTATAAAGTTCGTCAAGATGTGCTAATTGACCAGGAATGATTTCTATTTTCCTCCTTGGCCGAGTACCCGTTAACGAACTGGACGTTATCACGCTAATACGTAGCGCGACGATCGCATATAGTAATCGCTCCCAATGGTATTTGCCGGGGGTTGAGCGATTTCTACAGTTTCGTTTAGAGCGTAGGAATATTCCGAGTACCAATCGCGATGAAAAATATTCTGCAATTGTTGCCTCAAGTTATCCGATGTTTCATCACCGATACTTTCAAACGCCGTACCTATACCTAACAACACACAAGTGTTGAAGCTCGAAAATGTATTCGTTAAAGAATGAAAAAAAAAAATGAACGAGAAGGATAGAAACCTGCAGTGTTTATGAAATAATCGCCGGACCAATTGCTGGTTCCTATGTAGGCAGCAGCGTCAGTCACCATATACTTGTTGTGATTCACCCTCGCGTATGGTATTTTATCGTATTCGGGAGTGGTAGGTACCACGAATCTTCTCTGAAAGGGCAAAAATTAAATTACCGGCAAATCTGAATGAAAATGTGTCGTGGAGAAACCGAGGTGCCCGGCCTGCCTGTACTGACCACTTGGATTTTCACGCCTGCGTAACTGTCGGTCAAATCGACCAGCGATTTCAGAAAGAAATTCTCCGATTTCTGCGAATGCTTCCAAGAGGATATCAACAGCCGTACCTGTATCTTGCGTTCGATAGCTGCGCTCCTTAAAGCGTCGTCGATTATTGGCCAATACCTAAATTTCGTATCAGTAGCGAGATATAAAGTGATAATTGAGAAAAATGGCATACGTACTTGATTCTAGCGGTGTATATAGTTAATGGGAAATAGTCCATTACAGCGATATGAATAAATCTCTCTGCTTTCTCGATGCAATAGAGAATAGCGTCAACGTCGTTTGTTCTACCCTTTGGCGAGAAAGCTGGAGGTGAACTCTGAAGTAGACGACGGTTTCGAATGTTATACATACATAGGTATACACTCCATTCCATATAAAGGAGCTCAAACACGTTGAGATTTGTATCGATACATGCTGCAAGTATCAATATCGGGATAAAAATCTCAACGTGTATATGACTGTCTCGGTACCGAAACATCGATACATGCACCTTGCATCTTGCTCACCCTCCTGGCTGAGCGAGCAAGATGCCAGTTTCATGAAACCTGTATCGCGATCTGTATCGATAGATATCTCAACGTGTATGGGGCCCTTAAGAGCGGACCCACGCTCCTACCGATTTACGACCGATCTGCGCAGCTCCCACGATTCTGACACGCGCGATTGGTCGTAGCACTATTGCGATTGGTCGTAGCACTTTCCCCGCCGGTTTCCTACCAATCAACGATATATCCCTGCGCGGAATAGGTCCGCTCTAAAGTGGAATGCAGTGTAGTGGGTTTTCGTGTACCAGGTCGTTCTTACTGTTAATAGTGCTTCGAATGGACTTCACAAATGCCGTTCGTATAAAGTAAAGTTCGTATAACTTACCGCGATAAACGTTTCATATTTATTGTCCATGAACGTGAAATTCATTGGATTCTTTATATTGATGTTCGTGCTGAGAGTATCTGGCCAAACAGGCGGTATTTTACCGTCCGCGGCTACTGTCCAGTAAGCCTGCGAAACGTTGCGGAAAAGATGATACCTAACGTTACGATTGCTTTATATTGCTCTGTCGAGAAAGCGACGTAGCCGTTGGTCTTTGCGCGCGTAGCCGAATAACGGAACAGTGGACTTACGTCGAAAATCTTGGCGTAATCGTTCGCCAGGCAACTGCAATTTAGAGCGACCAGTCCGAGCTCTTTTACCTGCGATAGCGATCGCCAATCCATATTTGCCGAACCGACGTATACGTGCGTTCTGTCAACCACCCATAGTTTCGTGTGAAGCACACCTCCCCCCAATAATCCCGCGAAGTTTAAACTTCGCACCTGCGTGAGATTCTAATTTTACCAACTTTCCCTTAAACGCTTAAAGCTGGGAAATCAGCAGTTTTTATCATAAATACTTTTTCCACTAACGATTTTCAAGGATTTTGCCTCGTTACGTTCTTGTGTGTTCGGCAGGATATACTTACCTTAGCGTTTGCTTTCCTTGCCAATATCTCTGTGTCGATGTTCGGACTAATCTGAGATGGTATGTTCTGCGCTATTTTCAAAATGATATTCCGATCTCTACCCGCTTCGAGGAGCAAACGAAGAATCTCCTCGCCCTGAAACAATCATCCCAAAGATCTGCTTCGGATCCGAGGAGGAAAGATCCGCTATTGCCAAGAGCCGTGCAGTATGCGCGAATAGACGCGAGTACCTGTTTCGCGCTGTCGTCCGGATATACGTCCTCTCGCCTCAGTGTCCAATAAAACGAAGCTATTTCTATTTTCTCTTGCGCTAGTGATATTAATTTCGCCCAACTATCGTACGTACTCTCCAGCGATACACTATCGTCGGTGTAATTCATGCCAACCGGTAGTGTTTCTACGAAGGAAAAGTTGCAACCGTTCATGCAGCTCGGGTTAAACTCGTAACTGGAGTTGTTGGCCGCATACTTGTCCGCGGCATGGTCCAACAACGGCAATAAAACCACCAGTACTATCAGGATTAAGATGACCGTGATTGGAATGCAGCTGGGCCTACACCACCCTTGCGCACCTCCCCATCTGCGCTCGCGTACATACAAAACAACAAAAAAAAACAACGAAAACAATGAGGCTCTCCTATCAGCCGTTACTCGCAAACGGATAGATACTAACTTGCCGTTCGTCAATGAATCGTCCGTGTCGTTTCTCAGCATATAGCCTGATTGATCCCACAATTCAAGATCGTCGTCAGGAGCACCGTTATAAGAGTTATTTCCACCAGCGTCGCCTCCGCCGTTGCAGTTTGAACGATTCACCTCTAACCGTGCATTTTCAGAGACCGTCTGCCGTAAGAAAAATCAAATCAGTTTGCATGAAAATGACGTTGCGCGAACTTACCGGTGTGGTACTTACGGATAATTTGTGCTTGACAACGGGGGTCCTGTTCCTTCGATTGGGTAATAAAACAACGACATCTTGGTCCTTGCTCCGCTCTTTCGCGTACTTTGTATAAGACTTGACCGTGGAGGCTGTGCCTCTAGAGGCGGAACAGGTCGCGACACTTGTGGGATCTCCACCACCGGTGGAACATTTCGAGTATGCGACATTCTTCACGTTATTGCTGCCGCCGTAAGAAACGTTGTGCGTGTTGTTCACCTTTTCAATCAGATGCCATGCAATCGATCAGATCACGATTACGCGAACAATCTTTTCCACCCGAAAGTTTTGCCATTTTTTAAATTGTCTACTTCTTAATTGTAAGTAGGTAGCGAAATGGGTAATGAATTTTTAATATGATTGTCGGTAAAATTTCATTAACATGCATGGGATGCATGGCGAACTCACTTGTACCAAAATATGGCAAGCTTGGGAAGCGATTTGAAAGAGGCCGTCTTGTAAATTACGTCCTGTGTGCTCGGCACTTTCAGAGCGGCTGCTCCCTTTCCAAGCGAAGAAGGACATATCGATGGATTTTACTGAAATCCGAAAGCAATGTTTTGTAGGGCCGGGTAGAACTTGGCCTTTAACATCGCCAACCAATTGTAAATATCTAATGCTACGATATACGATCGATGCTGAAAAACTTATACTGCGTATGCTCGAATTCTAACTCGAATCGATTACAACGAACTCGTTGTTGCGCTTCCCGTGGTAGTATTTCAAGAGAAATACACAACATCAACAAGTCTTTCTCTTTAACTGACTTGAAAAAGAAAGAGTACTACAACTAATCGATCAATTTCCGTGAAAGAATTATCGAAATCGCTCAGGGACTTTTAAGGTCACACGAAAAACGAGATAACTGTATCATTGTTATTGGAATCTTCCGTTTCTAGCAAGCGGTTCTTTTTTTACGAGCAGCTCGTTTCGTAAATCTGCCCATATTTTCTAAAACAACTGAAAAAAACATTTAAAAAAAATTAAAACCGACTTAAAAAAAATGCAATGAAAAGGGATAATAAAGTTTTTTCCTTATTTAATCTATGCGACTGATGAGACGCCGGCATAACAAAATTGAGAGTCATAGATTAAATAAGGACAAAACTTTATTAGCACTTTTCAGTGCGTTTTTTTTTAATTTCGATTTAATTTTTTTTTAAATTGTTGCATTACCCATTGCAGCGTGCGATTTAGTGCGGTCTTGTGTACAGAACTCTACTTGGCTACATACCTATGCAAAAGTTTCAAGGGAAAAGAAATATTAGGAACACAAGAACAGCGGAGGCGCGACGCATTGCCATGATCGTTATCGATTAGCACCCTAATAATTGCACTGTCGTGTATCTCGAACGATAACGCCAACTCGCGGTCGCGTAAAGATCCAAAGACAAAGCGGGGAGAAATGATTGTCGCGAGGCTCACTGAAAACATACCTCGCGAAGAAAATGTTGTCGTGTGACCGTGTGTACATACCTAAGTACACGCGGCGTCCTAGCCGTTGCGTCTGTTGACCTACCTATCGACGTATTTTGCGGAGCGACTAGTGTCTATCGAAAAGTAACGTTCACTTCGCAACGGCCCGGACTTGCGCTCAAGAGCTTTCCAGTTTCCATCACCTACCTAACAATAAGTATACATATATATATATAAGTATGTATACACCTATACCTACATAAATTTCACGCGTACTTCTATACTTTTCTTTTAAATTTCATTCATCTTTCAAAGACGTATCGTTGAATCAATCAGCTGGTTTCCATTTACGATATTTCGATTCGATTTCGATTTGACTAGTTAGATTAGAGATTAGACATAAACCATTTCTCTTTACCTATTTTTCGTCTCTCACTGTCGAGAAAGCAGAACGGGAGAAACGCGAGAAAAAAGAGGGGGGGACGTGAAAGAAGAAAGAAAAGGGCCCAAGAACACTATCTTGCATAATATTTACACCTTCTTCTTTTGCTATTAATTCTAAGATCCGATAAAAAATGGTAATAGTGATGTTATAGGGTATTTTCATGTTTGTACAGGTTTCGTTATAATTTAAAATACATGTGGGCATTCCTGAACCACGACCGTTCTTGACAAACAGACTGCACGCTTTTTTCACAAGCGTTATTTGGAACATCTCGGACCGAATAAGAGGTACGTACATAGGTATGCATGTATGCCGATTGCACCTTCTGTCTGTTAAAGGTTTCGTATCGTTGCCCAGTTTCGCACGCTCTTATCGCACGCTGAACAAATGGTAACACTCGCATCCGTTCGAAGAAAAGTCCCTAGGTTCCTAGTCCCTAGTTCGCGTTCTTCAAATTGTACGATTTTAGGTATTTTTAGCTTTACAGTTTACACCAGCGTGTTCAGCTTCAGGATTCCGGGAACGTAAATAGAAACACGGTTTGTTCTTCTTACCCTCCTTACACGTAGCCGAAAGTTCCTTATTTTCTATTTGTCCGAACAATCTACCGCGATAAGAGTAAATGTGGGAAAGGGGTGAGGGGGGAGGCGCGAAAAGTAATATCTTTGGAAAGGTGACGGAAGCTGAGAAAGGAAAAAGGAAAGAAAATGGATAAGAGCGAAGAGGGCGAAAGGAGCATAGGACAACGAGAATGAGTGTTGTCCTGGGAAGAGGGAGGGGAGGGGTGGGCATACGCGAAAAATGCACTCAATAAAATTGCAATAGCCAACGTACCAATCGGCGATGCAAGCCCAGATCTGCAGTCGATGAATGAAGGCGTGTATTCACGTGTATTCTAGCGTTGTGCAGCGTCAACTTGTACCATCGCGGTACTCCAATCCAAATACTTGGTTAGAACTGTGCGAGTGTTTCACTTGCCGCTGTCGCTATCGCTGTCTCCGTCTTCGTCTCTGTATCTGTCTCCGTCATCGTCTCTGCCTCGGCCTCTGTCGGTCTCTGTCTCCGTCACACTCCCCGTGTCGCCATCGCAGCCATAGCCGCCATTGTTTCTATGGGCGAGCAATCAAGCGAACGAGCGAGTAAACGGATAAGGGAGTAAGAGGGTGGAAAACAACGAGTACAAGAGTAATAATCAAATTTTGATTGTTAGGTGCGAGCGGAGGAACGCTCTGTAGTGACAGACATGAAAAGTGTACACGTTCCAAGTGTTGGATATTTGTATATCTTGTTGACCGTTTGACGAAAATTAAGAAAACGATCACGGAACGTTGCAGAAATCGTGCACGGTGCATCGAAGAGAAGCAAGTTTGTTCGTAGGTGTTGCTCTCTTCCAGCCGTGGTTTCGCGCGGTGATTGTGATGGTGATAGTGATGACAAAAAGTGTGGTGTGCCGCTGTTCTGTGTCATTTGGAGCGACGAATGCTCTTTCAATGGAGAGACTGGTCATGTCCAGCTCGTTCCTTTGACCGGATTACACGAGCCATCTTAAGGAAAATTCGACACGTGAAAGTAATTTACTCGTCCCGTGAAAATTCTCTGCATGCGGCCTGTTTCACCGGAAAGATTTTCCTTGCAATTGCTTAAATATTTCGTGTAATCACGATCGTATACGAATCGCCCTGATAGATCCCGGCGATTCGCTTTACACAGAAATCACGAACTTGGATCCTAAAACACTATGCGATAGTCAGTGAAGCTTTACACGTCCTTTCTTCGTTACGACGATTGCGTTCACGAACGTACAAAGGTTAGTTTCCGTTGACAGCAAGACGAAAGTCCCGTTTCATGCGTCAAGTACGGGAAATTTCGATTCTTTTCTGTATCGGTGTATCGGATTTTTCGGTTTTCGGGTTTTCGGGTTTTCATGATACCATAGAGAAATCGTGTTAAAGTCTGTGATTACTTAGTTTTATAAGTGAAACATAAGTAAACGGAAGGAAAAGCCAGAGAACGAACGCAAAGGATTTCGAAGCGTTTGTTTGAATGTTTGCCAACATGGTGAAACTCTGGGTTGCAATAAAGCGTTGAAGAATGAGATGCGCAGAATCGTAAATATTTCGCGCATCGCTGGAACGAAAGGGCAGTTGGTATGCGAGGTTCTCGCGGGTAAAGGGAGAACACGTTGAACGACACGGATCGGAACACGTGTACTTCATTGAATAATGCATCTCTATCGGGGCGTCCGTTTGTGTTGGCGCATTTCATTGTTATCTTAAAGCACTTACGTTTGCACCGCCACCAGCAATCGCAGCGAGAGCTTTTCCTTTCATCTGATCGTTTTGATTCGGCTTCTACTTCAAAATGCGAATGTCAGGCACGTACCGGTACGTTTCGTATCGGTAATTTTATGAAAACGGCGGTAGCGATACAGATGACGGAAATATGTAGGCCGTTGTGATCCGGGATAAATCGACTCGTTCGATCGTGTTAGTCGTTGTTGTTTGCCGTTATCTAATCTTCGAGTAATTTCAAGAATTCATAGCGGGAATACACGGATCGAAATTTAGTTGGATTCCCATCGATTAATCAAAACACTAACGATTCCGATAACATACAGATGGTAATAATCGAGCGACGATCATGTCGTGTTTGAATCGAATCGCATCGTATCGTATCGTTCATTATGGGAAGGAAATTTTGCGAACAGTAACTCGTATTGTTTCTGTTGTGTTGTGTCATTTCAGGATGCTGGGAGGTTCGTTTCTACATCGGAAAGGGATTCGCGGCCCGACGACGATGCTGATGTTTTTGATTTTATCGTTAGGTGACCCATCATCTGCGGATGGTGAGTAACTGCTTCTAATCCAACCAAGTGAATGCGCGTGCATCGGTTAAAATTTGAAAACAGCCGAGGAGGCAGTATTTCTCTTCTGTGCCAAAAATTATTCTGTTCGTAAAAAAACGCTGATCATTAGGCTTAACTTATTGTTAGATGGACCACTACCACTACTACATCGTAACCGCGAGTGTTGCAAAATAAATGAATTAATATCTGTCCATTAACCACCAACATTCCAACCTCGTGCAATAATTGCAGAATAATCTATAACCTATAGAAGTCCGTCCGAGTCAAGTCTAAGAAGGTGTCGGAAAGGCTGCTGCGTTTCACAAAACATTGAGAATCTGTAAATTTCCCATCATTTGGCTCTTTTTCTTTCGATTCCTATATCTTCTCGTTTATATTCTCACTACACTGGCATGGATTACACTGGTAACAATAATGATTAGGCAATGGCTGGAAATAGACGGTAATCTATAGACTACCAATAGACTGTTAGACTGTCGTCTATTATTATTAATATTATAGTACGAGGAAACGACACGAAAGGAAGGGGAATAAAGTGGGTGAATATAATTGTCTGTTAGGTCCCTGCGAGTTCCCAGCGAGTTGGGCCGGAGAATGGTATCAGCATGAAAAACTCTTATCGATTACTATAAACGATACCGTTCTGGGTGAAAGGACATGCGTGGAGCAATCGAAACACTCGTACATCGTGCAGTAAGTATTCATAAAAATGGTTTCCAGGTGTAGGTGTATACGTGAATATTAGGGTGGCTCTTATTTTTAACTTTTGAATTTTCTTCGAGGCACCCTCCAGAATAGTTCCAAATAATTAAAAAAAATCTATGTAAAGTTTGAGTGCGATCGGCTAATGGGGAAAGGTGCCCTTGGGCCCTTAAACATTTAAATCGTTATTTAACAGCTCGCAAAGTCGATTTTATATAATATCCTCCTAGTTATTGATTAAATAAAAAAATATGTCAAACAAAAGTTGTAGATCTGGACAAGGAGCATCTTTTATTTTCTATTACTTTCTCTTGTGCGACAAACGGTCTTTGAGAAAAGTCTGAAAAACTAAAAAAAACTTTTTCTCAAATTTTAAAAGTTTAAATGCTTCTCGAACACTTTTTATTTATGAAAGCGTACAAAAAAATGGAATTTATATTTTCAAGGACTATTTTTTAAACATTTAAGGCGTTGGGGCATATATCGAAATATGCAAAAAAGATAAAAAAAATATTCCTTATTTACAGTGTTTGATATGTCATGAATGTTTCCAGAAAATTTCGGCCCCAAATTTGAGTCTATATCTGCGATATTTTTGCGAATTTCAATCCCAAATTTCCAGGAAACATTCATGACATATCAAACAGTGAAAATAAGGAATTTTTTTATCTTTTTCGCATCTTTCGGTATATGCCCCGCTTAAATGTTCAAAAAAAAGTCCCCAAAAATAAAAATTCCATTTGTTTGGTATGCCTTCATAAATAAAAAGTGTTCGAGAAGCGTTTAAACTTTCCAAATTTGAGAAAAACAAAAGTTTTTTTAGTTTTTCTAACTTTTTTCGAGAACCGTTCGTCGCACGAGAAAAAGTAATAGACCATAAAAGATGCTCCTTGCCCGGATCTAAAACTTTTCTTTGACATATTTTTTTATTTAATCAATAACTTGGTGGATATTATACAAAATCGACTTTGTCAGTTAAATAATGATTTGAATGTTTAAGGGCCCAGAGGCACATTTTTCGCTTATCCGATCGAGCTCAAACTTTACACAGATTTTTTTTAATTATTTGGAACTATTCTGGAGGGTGCCCCAAGGAAAATCTTGAAAATTTTTTTACCAAGAGTAAATAAGAGCTACCCTAATGCATATAATATAATAAGGGGTGATCCGTCAGAAGTCAAGGACAGGTGGATGACCGATCTATGTATGTACGTATAACGTATAGCGTAAAACAGGTTGCTTTAATCGTTTCCTTGATTTCAGCGGCGAGAACTGCTACTACTGCATAATCGTCAACGATCGACACGAGAATCTGATCCAGTTTCGCGAAGGTGAGCATCAGAAGTGCCAAAACCATTTCTTTGGTTTTCCTATTGCCAGCATTCGTTCGTGTTGCTCCATCTTTGCTCGTTCATTCTCGGCTGTTGGGTAATTGGTTTTCTCGTTCTCGTTAGGCTATTGCCAGCCGGAACGAACCAATTTGGAAGACATATGTTCGAAGATCAAATCGGACGATACCTTGTATTCCATGTTTCGAGTGAATTCCAAACCTATACCGTGCCCTTTCAGCGGGCCATCGTTTACGTTTACCTACGATAAGGGATATGGCGAATGCGCAATGCCCATCAGTCTCGGGGAGAAATGTACGGACGAGAGTAAATTGCTACTCAAGTATCAAGCTTGCCCAGACGTGAAGAGAAGCGAGAGTAACAGTGAGTATTTTTCGAAGCTCGATTGTTTGCCGCCGCCGTCGCGCGTGTCCGTCATCTATTTCTATTCCATTTCTTCTTTTACCGTTTTAAGCCGTGCCACCTTCTATCGTTACGCTCACCAATCATTTATTCTTCAGCGGAGGAATTGCAGTGCCTTGCTGTGTGGAACGACGGTCGTAACAAATATCTTGTTGGAACGTTGCAAGGAAGAAGCGTGTCAGGTGCTGAGAAAACCTACAGGTACGTACCAATTCAAAATGATAGCGTTTAATTCCATCAATTTCACGTATCGTTAAACTATCCCCATATTCTCGTCTCTTATTTCTGCACGTTCACAGATGTTTTCTATACGAAGAAAAAACGCATCATCAGGATAACGTGGTGTATTTGCTTGCTCAATCTGGCGAACCGACTTGCAATGGCCTAACTACCGTTTCCGAAGGATCGCCCACGATCAAGCTGACGAAAGGTACCACCCCGGCTGCTTTAGTATCCCTTGTTAACATTTCCCCATTCCATTCTGATTTACCGCGCAATTATTTTTGCAGTCGACAAGCAGCACAACAGGTGCAAATACCCCTCCTGGATCACCGAGCATCACGACTGGCACTCTCTAGACGGCACAAAAGTATATCATTTTACGAACAAAAATGCAACGCTTAAAGTTCGAGTACAAGATACCGAGGAGGGTGTGTTTCACGAGGAGAAGATTGTTTGTCATAATTTGGAGACATTGCATCCAACCGATAATGGGCAGGGGTACAAAGTGAAATTGATCGCTCATGTTACCAGTGGGTGGTAAGTGAACGTAAACATATAATACATATGTGTGTAAAGCGTTTTTAAGTAATTGTGCTTGTCCTTTCAGTGATATTGGTTACGTTTGCATGATATTCCACAAGAGAGATCATCATGTTATAGAGTTACAGCAATCTGGTGAGTGCAACCCTTCGAGTTAATACTTCTGTCTCAACTACGAACAAATTCAAGTCTCTTTTTACTTTCTTTTAAATATCATCAATGGTTCGTAGATGAAAAGGCTATAATGCCGGACGAGGCGTGCTCCCTCTTCGATATGTCCGCCATGCCGTATACCACGTTGATAAGTCAGTATCGTCTAGCGAATAATTGCGATTTCACGGATCCATTTAGTTGTTTCAATAATCATCACAGATCGGTCTTTCCATGTTATTGCGCAGGTTCTTCGTTACGTGAAAGAAAGTGTCCCAATCTTGGTCGATACGCGATCTTGGGATTGGCTCCGTTTAATTTACCCGGCACGTCGTTCCGGCGACAACGTCGTAGTGAGAAACGTTCTTGGAGAATTATCAAAAGAAGATCTTGGAGCGAAGATGTACAGCAGAAGAAGATGCACGAGCAGGATCAGAACCAACAGCTACAACAGCATCAGCAGCATCAAGAACAACAGCACCAGCATCACCATCATCATCATCATCATCATCATCCATATGGAGGTGAGCAGCAGCAGCAGCAGCATCAGCAACAACAACACGGAGAGGAGTGTAGACATGCTAATGTTGAAATAGGCTGTTCCTCGCCGGAACAAAGCGAAATTGTTATTGGAGAAACGTGCGATAGAGAAGAGACAAGTAAGTGGGATTAGTTGTACCATTCTTCGGGTCTGTGTGTTTTCGTGCAAAACCATTCTAGAATAATATACACGCGTTTGATTTTGTTTTATAGCGTACTACTGTCATGGAAGTTGGGAAGAAAGAGGTACTTGGTACACGATAGTGTCGAAAAAAACCAATCAGGCTTCCCCGGGACTAGGACAAACGTTTTGTTTTTCCATGCGTTTCGACGGCAACACGGGGAAAACGTCTACGGTCGGAAAAGCTATTAGAACGAAACTTTCTGAGCGAGAGCTTTGGTTTACGAGATTGGATCGAGTTTGTCGGAGAGAACCAGCCGAGGATGAATGGCCCTACAGGCTTGTCGATCAAGGTATTTTCACCAAAGAACGTGCAAAGTTTTTCTCCCTCCAAGTCTCTTTTCCTTCTTTGTGCCTGTTGATAAAATTGATGCATCGATATGTAGAGAGTATGTATACATACCATTTCTTTTCTCTCGTGTAACCATTGCCTTCTCGTTGTAGGTGTGTGCGAAGACGTAACAAAAGCAGCTTCCAGTTTAGCGCCACTCTTTTCCCTATCTGGATCCTTGCTTGTTGTAATCATGGGAAATTGTGCGGCATACAAATATCTGTTAAGATGATATGCAAATTTCAAGTGAAAGAAAAGCGATGTTTGCGATAAGTACGTCCGTTTGAATGCGTATGTGAAACGAGCAGAAGACAGGAATGGGATATTTTGCTATCTGTCGTTGATTTCGTAAAGACCGAAAGCAAGAGCGAGTAGCTCGAGTTAAGTAGGTAACGCGAATAATGGATTAGAAAACGAGGCCCAAGCTATGCTCACGACTGATTATATGTTTGTTTTATAATATTTTCCGGCCGGTTATTAAGCGGTATAGCCGATCGTAGTCAACTGCCACTTTTACTTCCTGTACCCTTCCCTTTAATCTTTTCTTGTCTGCCTTCATTTTTTTCTCTCATTTCCCATTTGTCACTTGCCGATTCTCAGTTGTCAGTTGTGAATTCTGAAACGATAATGATACGATAGCCATCATACGAGATCGTATTGTTCGACTTTCCTGATATCTTGTTTCCATTTCCATCTACTCCCAGACGCGTAGGGACGTACTTGGATTTTAGGTGTTAGGCCCGTCCGTTTCGTACGATGATCGAGATTTTTGTCCGACATTGTCTGTCTATATCCTGCAAAATTATATATTTGCATGTGTATTTTTTATATAGACGTACGGTGAAGGAGAAGTATGTAAAACGTTGGCCACGATGCCGGGTAATCGTAGGTAATAGTTGAGAAAGTGAGAAAGCGAGCAACGATGCGCCGCCTCGATTGTTTTTCTGTACGCGACGGATTTCCGTATCTCGAGGTAGGTATACACGCGGTGTTGATCAACGGGCTATCATGCCCCCGCAGCTTTTGTACATATAAGCAGGGTATAACGAGGCAAGACCATGTTTGATTAATCGCGGGTAAAGTCGATATAATCCTATAACTACGAATTTCCTTAATTTAACACGTAACAATTATGATAAGGGAATACTTTTTACCTCTCGACTAGCTACACCTTGTACATAATAATTTAAGCACTGTACAAAAATTGTTTTTACAGAGTATGTATGTATGGAGTTTTCCACTCACTGCCGCACATAATTATCGAGCGCTAACCTAAAACCTATTACTGGCTCGGTTATATTCACCTTGGTGAATCGTCGACAAAGTACACACGTGTACATGCATCCTCGGGAAATTGGGGAGATCGAAACTGCTGCGCTCGATATACGCGAAATGAGCGAAACACGCACTGTATGGAATCATTAACGAGCATCTTGGTCTTTTATTCTTTCTCTCTTGATTGCACAAATATGTATATTGTGCCTAATTGTAGCGACATGTTTATTCGTTGCTTTATAAATTTCTCTTACTCGAAATTAATTATTAGAATAATGCGACCATCTATCGGCCTCGTTGCATCCGTAACGTCTGTTACGTTTGTACACACGTGTATGTATGTGACATTAGCAGAGCGCGATTATATTAAACCCTATAATAACATACGCACGCAGAACATAAGAGCATAAACGAACGATTGAGACTGTTCCATTCGTGTACGATGGTGCGTTGATTCTAACTCGTAAGATAGACACATTTTGAATATCGAGATAAAATCTTATTTTTATACACATAAGGCTGTTATTTCCAGTTTCACCGTTCTTTCGCATTAGTTTCTTCGAGAGTCTCTTGACATTTATTAGTCATCTACATCTACCTTCCACCCCTTTATACCTTACCCTGGCCAGTTTATACAGTTCGCTTTGTTCCTTTTATATATATATTGTATAGCATTTGATAGACGAAAGCGGATAATCGTGCACCTCATTCCATTGAATTTCCTTCGATATAGTTTCATTATTGCGTTACTACGCGTCAAGCAAGTGAAATAAACCCCGGTCACTCGTCGTATATACTATACTATACTATAAAATACGATTCGATCGTATCGGATGCGAGAGAGAGAGAGAGAAAAAGCGTGTGCGCGCGCGTGCGTGTTGTTTATGAAATGAATACTAATATCTTTAACGCAACAATACAGCGATCGATATCGATGAAAACGACATTGAAATATATGTATAGAGGTATCGCGTCAGTCACAGCCTTATCATAATGTTTCTACGATATCTTGTCGAATACGTAATATCAGCGTTTTTTATACAACAATTCGTCTATATTCGGGGGAAAGGGATGGAAAGTGATCGAGTGACCATCAATCGTAACCAACCACAGAAAACCTACTAATGTGTGTATGCGACGCGTGCGCTTTTGTATATTTTATACGTCGAATGCGTGTGTTTAAAAGAGCGATGCAAAGTGCGTGCACACGTGCGCGTGCTTATAGCAGTCTATTTTTTCTTTACATTGTGATGTGAACGCAACAACGATGATTATGACGACAGAGACAGACAAATTTGAGAACTGACAAAGACGGTGTAATAAATGAAAATACTAATATTTAATATTTAAGCAAAACTCGCGCGTTGCTTGTTTGATTAGCCAGCGAATTTAATGAGAACGCATCGATCGTGTGGCGGATATCGCAAGTTTCGAGGGAGGGGAGTAAAAAGAAGATGGTTGAAGCACAGTTCCAATAGTGTTTCGAAGTGATCGTTCGTTCCTAAGCGATAGATGTTTGTGATGAGACGGACGAAAAGCAACGCAACGGTATTTGTGTCTCGAGATTGGAAGCAGTCGGTCCGTTGTATGGAAATGAGAATTTGATGAATGCAGCATGTAAACTCAGAGCGACTCTGTCGACCGACAGTTTAACTTTAAGTCGACGTAGGTTTAAAGCGGTTCCGACGTCTTAGTTTCGCCAAAATCGCTGATCAAATGTTGTGACCGATAACTAAAAGCTACACTGTGTGTAACGTTTATTATTATATTTTGAATATGATGAAATACACGTACATGTACAGAATATACGCATAGAAAAACACGCGGTGTGTTCGCCCCCCCCCCCCGTATACGCTGTTACATAACATGGAGCATCGTATATATTTTTATAATGTATTTAGGAGAAGACCGAGAATTTTACGATATGCGTATTTTGCATATGTATACACGGAGAAAGGATTTCACCGTTGAAAACAGTGCTCGTCATTAATGAACTCACGAACAGAGTTACCGGGAAATACACTCGCACATCCTCGCAGGACCTCGACACTTCCTCGGGAGTCGAGGTATCCATTCATTAGGGATTTCCACCACGTAAAAAAAGACCTCGACAAGATTTAATTTTAATTCCAATCACTCGTAGCATTGTAATCTTATTTTAGACTGAATCGATAACGTTGGGTGTGACTCGAAAATGGTAAGGGGGCTCGCGAGCCCCCCGAGCGTGTGACCGCAGGCGAAGTATAGAAGTATATACCCCGTCTGTGGTGTGACTGAAAATTATATTGGATGCTAATTCTATCCTATACCTCATTTGTGGTGGCAGTAAACTCACAATGTACGCATCGATGGTTACCGATTACCGGTTACCGCGCGTGCGAATAGCTGTGGAACAGCTCTGGGTGCTGACGCGCCGCGTCGATGAAACGTACGAAACTATACGCGACCGGGCACGTGGTCAGCTTGGATCGATAAGCGTGCTTCGTGTTTTGACAAAGCGGTCGATCAACCCGCGTGCGCTACGGGTCATCTGGGGGGCGTGTTTGTAAACCCCTTTAAATGGTTGAGCCACGCGCTACGGGCACACCACAGATTCTTAAAATTTCTGAGACTTATATGCAGGTATATGTAAGTACATGCTTTCCCTCGCTGTTTAAAATTTAAGATTCGATGCGAGTTTAGTTTAAAAATTGGTGATCAGAATTTCCAGTGACACTTGATCGGTTGCAAGCTGCCGATGTTTCCGCGAGTGGAAGCGCGCGTGTAAATCTGTTACTATGGAGAAGGCGGAACATATAGGTATTATTATGAAATTAAACAAGTAGAACGGTGGAGGATGAAATGTAGGGCAAAAGCAGCCGGGGTTAATGGCTCTAGTACGTAGGAAACGTTTGCGCATCTGCGCAGTATTCTACAGATTTGTAAGGTTCAATAATTTGCCACTAATACGAGGAGGTTTTGCTCGATGGTATTCGCAGAGTGTTGCGCACTTAACGTCGCAATCCAATCGATTCTTACTTTATGCAATTTTTCAAAGTTTTCATACACCTTTAGCACTTTACGTTCTATTGGCTCCGTAGCCCGTTTTCTTCGAGAACGTTTCCTCGACTAGTTAGGTATACCTATCAACTAGACATTGAGGCAACTCTTTAACACGTGACAGACATGATTGTTCGCTATCTGCCATAGCTCGCGGTTCTTTGTACAGACACGTACCATTCGTACACATACGATCATTTATATAGGATCGTGAGGTTTCCTAAAATGCTACATCTGTTAAGAAAGAGAAGCGTAAGATAGGAAGACGGCGAGAGTGAGAAGGGAACGGGCCGAAATGCAAGGTAATGGTAGTAGAGAAGATTCCGCGGAAGGAGCGGCGTGGTTCGCAGAGTGTGGTGTAGGAGAAATAAAAAGAGTGGGGTGAGGAGGCTGATGATGGCTGATCGGGCGGGCGCGACGGTGCTGCTGGTTTGGTTTTCGCCCCTCGGAGGAAGAGCGCAAGCGTCAGTGTCCTTTCTCGACGCTCGTGTGTGCCTGTCGTGCTCGTCGTGTACCACGCCAGTGTTGCCAGTAATCCGTTGAATGCGAAAGCAAAAGGTGGTGATATTTTTCGGAGGAATACAGGTATCTAAATTAAACCCTTGTCGCTTTCGATATAACCGAAATCGTGTTCAACAGTTTCTCCACCATCTTACATACATACTTTTATACTTGCCGATGTGTTTGTTTTCTTCCTTTAAGCTTTAAGCGCTACTTTGTTTTGTATACACCTTACTTGACGTTTCAATTCATTCGACTGTATATATAAGTGAAATTTACTTTCATCATCCTTACCAGTTCGTTGCTTTCTTCACTGGATCTTATAAATTGTGTCTGCATACTTACCTATATGCACGTAGGCACTTGCTCTATGAAACACGTTTGATCGTGTTGACCGTATACGTAAATGAATTGAAATGTATTGTGAAGACAGTGGGATTGTAAAGGAACGTTTATTAGTGGATATTGGCAATCTACATTAGGTATAGCGGACGGTATACTCAGTTGAACCTATTGGCTTTTCCAAGATCATTGAACGTTGCAAAGTGTTACCACCGCGACGTCCTCGTCACCCTTGCCTTAGCCAGACTTTACTCAACCTTTTCGAATATCTTTTGCAATCTTTACTTGAAGCGATCGTTTTCTTGAATGCCGACTGTTTCGATTGGTGCGGCGCGGCGTTGGTATCGTCGATAAGTGGCATGTAGAATTATTACTTTTGGAATAATGGTTCCGTTTTCATCTGAAGCGATTTTTATAATGAATAGAAGAACGAAGAGACGTTGATTCTCTGTTGGTTTGGTTGTTCAACAGTAAATTATCGATTGCAACACAATATATGTATTGTACTTGGAATTAGATACATGTTCTGCATTCGACATACAAGTTGTACATTCGCATTGGTAAACGGAAAGTTATATCTATACCTATACAGGTATATTCACGCAGTTGGGTCGTGCACCAATTAGCATTTCATCAACAATACAATCTGTTACACATAGAAGCGATGCTTCTTTTCATGGCATTTCTAGATAGGAAACACATTTCGTGTTCGCCATTATTAGTCTAACGTTGTACCTTTGTTGATTAGATGCCAGGTAACGCGTTCCGCGGGCAGCGTATCGCGTGTCTGTGCACGAGTTTCTCTATTCGTTATCAAGCACAAGTGCTCGACTACTGATTGCGAGCGAAGTGGTTTCATCGAACAACGACGCGACGCGACGCGACTCGACTCGACTCGACCGACCGACCGACCGACCGACCGAATGCAACGCGATGAATCGCCATACCGTTTTGCGTTATAGACGCAGCCGCGGCATTGGAGGATCGACGATCATCCAGAACAGTGAAACCTACAATCCGTTGGGAGAGAAACGAGTGAGACGTGGGAGACGAAGTAGAAACGGACAGAATGAAGGATATTCGATCTAAAATTAAGATCGAATGGATCAGCCAAACACGCACAAGTATCGGAATACGGGAATTCTAACTGACCTACGGTTAACATTCACCAACAGTTCAATGCCATTGACCGTGTCACCCTCTTTTGGGGGAAGTTAAGGAGAAGAGTGCGTTATACGTATCTATAAACACGTAGAAACTCCAGCAAAGAAACTGAGCTCCGGTTATCCAAAGGACAGTTGAAGTGGAGTTGTAGCGCGAAGCTTGTGGTTCATCGGGCAGAGAGTTACTAATCGTAAGTGAGGAAACAGGGCGACAGGCAGGTGGTGGAGAAAGAGGAGAAAGAAGAAAACTAACGATAAAGAAAGTTAAAGAAAAGGCGAGATAAAGATTGGAAGAACTGAGAAAGGCGAAAGACAGTAAGACGAGAGCAGGGAACGCGAGGATTTAATAAAAGAGCCTCGTGACGGAGGGGCTTCGCACGGCCCTGGCGCGACTGCGGCATTGCACCCCCACGGGGGGTTCTCTGCCAAATACACCGAATCCTCCCTCCACACCGGAACACAAGAATCACGTGAGTACGCGAGATTCGTAGAATAAGAGAGGAGAGAGGGGAAGGATTATTGGTTGTGATCGTTATGAGTATTATTGCGAGCAGGGATGCCTGGATGGCCGCGGCCGCGGGTTCACCGGTAGAAACGATGCAAGCTCGCGGGGTAATGGGACCGAGTCATCGGCGCGCGAGTCGCATCCGCAGTCACAGCCCCAGTCGCAACCACAGCCGCAACCACAGCCACAGTCGCAGCCACAGCCGCAGGCATCGCGTGCAACCGGTACCGCGCATCGGCACAATGGAACTTCGGAGAATTCGCGCGAGAGCGATTTCTTGTCACACGCAGCCTCCGCGCTTCGAAGGTTACACTTCAAATCCGCTGGCGGAAGTCGAAGTTGCCGCACAGTTCCGAAGGTTGTGGTTATGGGCTCCAGTACCGCTTCCGAGACTACCATCAACACCAGCACCGACAGTGCCAACACGATGCTCACGATGGTAAGATTCGTCGTCCTTGGAGCAACGAACGATCGGCAGAGATTAGAGAGCAACTGATCGTAGGTGACGACAACGGACGGAGAACAGGCGGACGACAGTTTCGATTTGGCGGACATCCCGTCGGAGATGTCGCCGCCCGCTTCGTTAACGACAGCTCCGCCACCTGAACCAGCTCCTCCGTCACCGCCATCCCCGCCGCCTCCACCACCCCCACCCTCTCCGCCGATCGCCGATAAATATTCCACCGCTGATGGGAAGGGGTCCGAACCGAGGCCGTTACCCTCTACCATCGTGAGGTCCGAGATCACTGCTTGTCTCAACATCCGGGCATCGAGTACGTTGAATCTTCTTGAGGAGGCCGACTCTCATCTCATCACCACCGCAACGTTCGCCGCTGTTGGTGCCCTGAACGAGACCAGGGTAGCCATTTCCGGAAGGACGCCGCCTCTTCCGGACCTCCGGGCTACCGATTTTTTCAGGTTCGTATACACCGCTACTTCTGCCTTTGCCTTTGCTCACCGTGTCTCCTTCCCTCTGTGCATGCACTCGTACCGCCGCCGATTAGAAGGGTACCAAGCAACAAACCTTCATTTCCCCTCTATTTCTCTCTATATCTTTTGTTCTCCTCTTTCTTTCCTACTTTTCTCTCTCTCTCTCTCTCTCTCTTTCTCTCTGTGTGTGTGTGTACATTCTCCTAGTACGCCGGTGAGAGGTTCGGTGGACGCTGGCCAACCGGATTCGGATAATTTGAATCCGGTGTTGACAATGGTCGTGGGCAAATGCGAAGAAGGTAGCAGTCGGCTTGATCGATCCGCCGATCGACCAAACAACTCCCCGTCTAGCGATAGCAAATACGAACAAAGAAAGCCGAGCGTGAACGTTACGACGAATCCTTTGGACATATCGTTGATAGGAGCTCGCGTGGCCAACGACGGCTCAGCCAATGGTCCAGGTAGGACCGCCAGCAGCAAACCCCGAGGGAAAACTGCCGGTGAGTTAAGCCTAGTGGATCAAGCGAAATGCTACGATACGGATACTTTAGCGAGGACGCGTTATCGTTGTATTCCAGTAGGGTTCAACTAACGAGTTAGTTTTCTATTTTCGTTCGTCTCAGTAGTCTTCTTATTTTTCGAGCTGGATCGTTAACCAGAGTGACGCGAGAGGCGCACGGTCGAAAATTCCAGTACCGGGATGTAGAAATTGTAGAAAGAAAGTGAAATGTGAAAGAGCGAGCAGAAGGAGGTAGAGAACCAACGCAACGGTTCGACAGTCCCGAAGACGTTGTGCTTGCTAAGAAAATCAATTGTTGTTGTTTTCTTTCAGAATCTCATCCCCTCGTTTCGACCATTCATTCATGGGTCAGGCTCTTTTTCCCGTTTTGCGCAATAGGTATACAGTTGATTGTGCTCGAGTTGTGTTTCGAGACCTTTGACACCGAGAGATCGCCACTCAAATTCATCGAACGCCGAGGACGCCGAGTAGGAGGGAGGAAGAAAGTCCTTGGGTCGCGTTAATCGTCGTCGACGCTTTTCATTCGAGATGGCAAATTTTCTAAAACCTATTGCTTCGAAACAGTCGGAGGTCTCTCGGTTCGTGGTGGGTCTCGTGCATAGTCCGTCAGACGCACTTTGCGATTCCACCCGTTTCCGCTCCTCCCCTCGCATTCATTCACACCTTTATACGTTTTATTATAATACATTTACTAGAATAATTGCGTATCGTTCACCGCATTTTTCCTCACATTTCGCTTTCTCATTTTCCCGTTTCTTTGCGTTTCTTGCTTGTTATTTCGAGTATGAGCCAGGACTCTCTCTCTCTTCCTCTCTCCTCCCTCCCTCCCTCCCTCTCTCTCTCTCTCTCTCTCTCTCTCCTCGTTCGCAGCCGGATAAACAGTTCATCCCATATGTTTATAGTATAAACCTGTACGATGTTTCGTACTACGACATTTTGCAACAATCACGACGTTTCGCAATCCTTTTTGACGTTCGAGAAAGCCGCTGGAATAGTTAACGATCGATAATCGTTATCCATGGAAAGACGGGAGGTAGCGAGGAGCGTTTGGGGAAATTTCTCGAGGAGAGGAGGGCTGTCAGTTATCGACCACTCGACCCCTCGTTATATCGTTATATCGTTATATCGTTCTATTTTCTCGGAACTTGACAAGTTTGCGCGTTTCAGTTCTTGAGACCGCATGTTTTGCCGATTTTGCCGTTAGTTCAAGTACCGTAGTTGCTAGCGCTTCGTTTGCCACAGCAGCCTACATACATATCGCCGAATTGCCGCCCTTTACACGACTACGTAGAGGTACTTGCTTCTCACGCTTTGTTCGTTCGCCCAGGTCGAGGCATACACCTCTTTCGCATTTACCTTTTACCTTTCATCTTCGGTCCAACGCCTCTATCCTCTTTCAGCCTTTCTAACTCTCCCTAATAAATACATTGGCAAGGAAAATTGGAAGAGGGAGAGGAAGCGATAGGGAAGACGGAGCAAAGCGTAGTCGCGTTGCGAGTGATTGCAAAGCATCCGGTAGGTGTAACAGTACCTACTTATGTATATAATCGCGCTTGGAATCTTAAGGGTTGTTCGCTCTATGAAATTGCTATGATCTTTCTCTCACGGGCGGCAATTCGGCAAACATTGGAAAGACGCACGCGTACCTATACCTACAAACATACCTGTGCGAAGCTTAGCATCACGTGAAAAAGACTCTCCCGGCATCGTACGTTTTTCGGTCGAGTCAAGAAACATTCGATCCCTTTCACATAAATGCCTATGGTAAAGTTGCCGTGGACAAGAGGGTTGCGTGCATTGAAGATGCGCTGGTGCTGGCGGACGAGTACCTAATTGGATGTAGAATATTGATCTCCGTCGTCAGATCGGTTTCGTATTCTTTCGTTCGGTCGGCACCGCGTCGCGCCACCGGCGATCGAGCAGGAAAAAGCGAGATCGAAAGAGGGGAATGGAGAAGAAAGATACAAGTATGTACTAGGTAGTGTGAATAGGAACGGTGGCGGGAATGTTAGCGAATGAAAAACGCGCAAGGGACGAAGAAACGGGGAAAACGTTGTTGCGTAGCTGTTAAATATTCAAATTAAAACGCGAGAAATTGGTCCGGTGCTCGGAGGTCTTTTAATAATTCGCAATGTACACCTTTAAGCGGAAATACAGACGAAAGGTAACGGATGTTTATTTTCTACTACCGAAAAGGTGGGAACGCAGCTGGAAATAAGAGATCGACACAAGCGGCAACGATCGTGGTTCAACAACCGTCGCTCTCGTTGGATGGCTCGGCCGGAGCTGCCACGATACTTTTGCACCCGGAGGTGGACGTGAGGCGTCGCGAAGAAAATATGAGGCAATTGTTGGACGTGGCGAACACGCTGACACTGCAGGAGATACACGACTTCGAGATGAGGTTCGTCCGAGATGCTATCTATTGTATGTAGGTACATAGGTACATACGTAGGTATAGATATGTATAGGTACTTGGGTACATAATCGACGCTTTCAACTGACGAATGATACAGTACAGGCGTTGTCGTTTGTCACAGGTATGGCAGCCCGCACCACAGTCGATCGCAATCGGTCAAGACACCTGGCAGTCGTTCGTCGGGCAGGCCGAATTATTTGAGTCTTCCGCAACAGAGATCTAGAGTGGCGAGTATGCCGAATACCGGTGTCGAGGAAGAATACTACAGGCTCAGACATTTTAGTATAACCGGTAAAGGGGTGGTAAACAGAGGAGACTCTCTCAAGAGCCGGAGATCTAGGTCGAACAATAGCGTCGCTTCGAGCAATTCGAGGTGAGACTTTCTTACCGTCGACTCTCCTTTAAATTCTTCGCAGGGCTAAATGGTCCGTGGAATCACGGTGAATCGGGGGAATCGGGGGAAACGGTGAAACGCGTCGAGTCGCCGGCGAAATCGGCCTTTACAGTTGCGGGCTGACAAGATCGGGCACGAGGAATACCATGAGGTAAGGGGACCGCTCCTTGATTCCGCCTATCAGGCATCATTTCACGCAACCCATCGCGCTACTATATTTACATACATACGTAGCTGGCAATAAATCACACGGTTAGCAGATCACGCGCGTAACAAAGGGCGGAGACAACATTTCGTCTAGTAGGACTTGCATTCCTTTAAAGTCCTTTCTTGTCATCTCCCAACTGTATACGAGTATACAATAGTTGTACATTGTACACGGGGTGAAGTGTAAGCCCTAGGCGGGCCAGTTTGGCCCAGGGCCGCTCGGGGTCAGGGGCGGGACGGAATCGTAAACAACAAAATGCTAAAAGGGACGAGGGAAGAGAAGATTACGAGGCAAAATTGCTGATCTGTTCTACGGTTCTACTCTAAATCGAACGCGTGAGTTTACGTGTGACATGAGCGTTTAAGCGACGTAGACACACGTGTTGGACATTAGAGGAGGATCCAGCCGCGACGTCGAAACGCAGAAGGGACCACATCTGCCGCCAATCAACATCGATTCGAGGTATCGCGGTATCGATCGCGAAAACATAGATTTGCTATCCAAAATGGAAATATCGAACGATAATGAAGATATTGCATAATAGGTATTTAGCGAATTAGAAGTTAAAAGAGACACGCAGCTTCGAGTGGCGTTCGATTCACGAGCCCCCCAGAGTTGTTTTAACCGCCGGCGGCATATCTATTTCATGCTTCTTTCTTTCTTTTCTCTTTCGTCCTTTTGTCGCTCTCTTTCGGGCTGGCTATTAACGGCGGTGCAGTACGGAACACCTGACGGCTTCGTATCCTGGTTCGGCAAGGAATTCAGCAGCGGGCTCGTTGGCGAGCTCCCGCGAAAGCAGCGCGTCCCAAGGACCAACCCCGTATCGCGTTCTCATGTTGGGAGCCCCGGCTGTAGGCAAAAGCTCGCTGGTTTCCCAATTTATGACCTCTGAATACCTCCACGCCTACGATACTTCGATAGGTAAGTCCGGTTGTTGATCGGTATTAGGTATAGATACGTATTGCCAAGTCGTGCATTCTCCCATTACAGACGACGAGTCTGGCGAAAAGACTGTTAGCGTACTGCTAGCCGGCGAAGAGTCCGAACTGACGTTTATCGATCATTCCTGCGCTGAGAAGACGGTAAGTTATACTCTACATGTGGCAACGTATTTAGCTAATAAACGCCCCACGATCGTAGCTACACATATGTACCTAGAAAGGTACGTCGCTCGCCCGTTAATATTCCGAGAGAATGACCCGTATATCGGATGGCTTGGTGCCTTGTTCCTCTCGCCGTAATTCACACTATGATATGGAAATCTGTTTTCTCTCTAGAGTCATCGACTCGCATAAGCGGTATTCCTGATCTCGTATCGTGCTATAATGGTAAAGAACGTTTTAACTTAACGTTTTGCCAAATACCTACTTGGTCCAATTTTTGCTCGTGCACACATACACTAGCGGCAATGTAAAAATGTAGGAAAGTGAAGAGACACGGTCGAAAGCACAACGGTCGGTCGTTACGTTTTAAAGGGTAAACGTGTCAAGTATGGGCTCAGCGAGCCATCGTGAGCAGCGATTGATGAGTATCGAGCCATAACAATCGGTCAACCGTAAAACGGTCCGACGATCGATCAACCCGTGTCTGCCACATGTACATATAATACACAATACACACGCGCGTGCGCGTGCTCTATCGAACATGTTTCCCTTGAATCTTGCTATTCTATACTGACTGTACGTAGGCAATTATGTAGGGGAGAGTAGGGTAAAATGGAACGCTTAGGTTTCGAGGGTGATAACATAAAATCGGAAGGAAAAGAAGACACGGAACTTCAACGGGAGTCTTAAGTGGACCTTAGACTATAAGAAAATCACAGCCTTTGTTAAGAAAAATATTTGGCAACAAAGGAAAATAATATTTACCGGAACACCCACTTCGAGACCATGTAAACGTACAAAATCTATATTATTATGATTTAAAAAGTATTCATTTATGCAAAAAAGTAGAAATATGTGTTTTAGGTATAACTATTACAAATAAAATATAACAAAAATATATATTACACACGTAAGAAAAAATATTTTACCAGATAACATAAAAATTACTGAAAATAATCAAATACACATGGATTTTTACATGAATAATGAATATCAACACGTGCAGGAGAATTTGTTAGTTTTTAGTGCATTTTAAATAAAGTTGTTTAACGTACAATTTTTTTGTATATTTTTTTATTATTTACTTTTTAGTTTCTAACTCTGCTCTCCTCTACTTATGTAGACCTTAGCTACTCTTGGTGAAATTTTTTTGCAAGATTTTTTCACGCCGCCCCCCTAAAATTGTTCCATTGGGTAAGAAAATAATTCCCGTCATAGATGAAGTTGACCGGATAAGAGGAAGGACGTGGCGCATTCGCGTTAAAGTTCCAATAAATGTGAGATTTTGTATGAACGGAAAGGTATGTAGAAAAAATTTATAATGATGGTTAAACGTACTTTTTGTGCACAAATATTTACGATAATACTGCTACAGTATGATTTTTTCAACGTAATAACTAATTAATATTCGTATCTTTCTAATTACGTGCAATAAATTTTTCGTATTTAATAAAATAGAAAGTTACCATTCTTTTAATTTCTTTCTTATATTATTTACGAGTTAATTAATTTTAAAAATGCCGGAATATTCGACTTTAATATTTTATATGTAATAAGAAGATAATATTTTTAATATGCAATGGTGAATATTGTATTATATATTTCACCCCCTAAATATGCAAACGGGCCAAAATAAAAAGACACCTGTTTCTTATATGTATTTCCGTGCTCTAAAACATATCCAAAAAATCAAAGCAATCGGAGGCGTGTATCTGGGATACTCTCCTTGTCAGTGTAAAATAGTCTTATTTCGTAGAAATGAGACTTGGGTTTTAATGCACGTATAAACAAAACAACACTAAATAAATAAAGAATTATGTTATAGCCCTGAAAATACACATTTCTTTTAAATTTTCAGAATCACGCCACTCTTTACGCGTATCGCGCAGTTACTTCTATTTCGATACTTCGCATGCGATGCGCCACGTCTTCCCGACGTTCAATCGATCTCAAATTTTGTACAAATTATTTTTCAAGAAATGGAAAAAAATTACGGGGTGGCGTGCAAAAAATTTTATGGACGAAAAGTAAGGTCCAGTACGTATGTACTATGTAGTACATACCAAGATATCGATCGATCCGAGCCCAGAAGTAAGTGAAATCAAGGATCGTGATTAAGGGCAGAGATCAATTATTATACATGTACAGGTAGTAATATGTCCGATCTCGAGTCATATGCTACCATAGCGTAATGCGAATTCGTGTCTCTTTACAGCCGGAAACTTGCATAGCTGCGTACGAGCCACACGCATACTGTGTCGTCTATTCAACAACCGATCGTGCTTCGGTGCGCGTAGCCGAAGAGGTTCTGCAAACTCTTTGGCGCAGCGATCACGTATCGGCTCGAGCGGTAATCCTTGTAGGAAACAAAGTCGACCTCGTTCGCAGTCGATTGGTTTCGACTGAAGGTAAGAGGCCGAGTCCCCTGCCCTCGTGGCCTGCCAGCGGATAAATCCGGGCATATCATTACCTATGTACAATGTACATACATATCTATGTAGCTACCTTATGTGCTATCCGGTTTTTTCTTTCTCTCTTTCCAAGTATTCCCTTGCACTTTCCATTCTGGACTTGCTATCGAGCAATCATTTTCACGAAAACATCGACAGTTAATTAGTTTCTCTTTTTAAACGTTTTTTTTTTCTCTCGTTACAGAAGGAAAGTCTATGGCGACGTCCTATGACTGCAAATTTATCGAGACATCCGTTGGAATAAATCACAACGTGGATGAACTTCTTGTCGGTTTGCTCACGCAAATTCGCTTGAAGCTTGAAAATCCTGAGAGGACGAGGGATCTGTTCCGAAAACGGTCACGAAAGAACCGTAGTAAATCACCTTTAGGATCTTGCTCTGAGAATAATTCACCGAAAAAGTATCGCGGTAGTCGCACAAGTACAAGTTTGAAGGTACGAAACTTATTGGGTAAGGTGTGGGCCAGAGATAGCAAGTCGAAAAGTTGCGAGAACTTGCACGTCCTTTAACTCGTACGTGACATATACTGCGATGTGACTGCTCTTCCCCCTCTACCATAGCTTCCTCCTCTTCCTCCTCCTCCTCCTCCTCCTCCTCCTCCTCCTCCTCCTTCCCCTTCTTCTCCCCTCCTTTCAGCAATAACAATTCTTTCGTCTCTTTTTCCTCCTCCTTCTCCTCCTACCCTTCGTTGCATTTGTCACATGCGCGTGCTCTTTTTGTTCACATTTCTCGTCTTTATCGAATTTCCATCAATTTGATCGTTGGACCACTTTTTTCAATGATCCGCAAGATCCTTTTTTCGTCGTGTAGTTTTCCCGCACCGTTATCTCTGTTATTCTTCCCATCTCTCCGACTTTCATCAACTACAGGGGAAACGATGTTGTGCCGTTTTAGGAATAAAAGGGATCGAAAGAAACAGTGCAGGGCAGACAAGTAACAAGTCTGATCCTAAGAAATTTGTGGTACATGCCACACAATGCGAATTGCGAACACACTTTCGGCATTCAAGTTTTTGCGTTTATCTTATTTTTACTCAATAATCGTACATCGTTCGAAACGGCAATCGAGCATAGATTGAATGCCGGAAATCAAAATTCTCGAATTTACAGGAACGTAAACGCCGAAAGGGCATGGCTGGAAATGCGAGTAGAACAAACGCATGCACGCATGCACGCAAGCACGCATTCACGCACGCAAGCACGCATGGACGCACATATGTGTATGTATGTAATAAACATATGGAACTTTTGATAAGATACTCGCGAACGAGAATTCCCATCGCGCCCACGTGTCTAGTTTTACGGAATCTAAATGTTAAGTAGAGCAGCATACCTATTTATTAGTAACAGTTGGACCGGTTAAGGTTAAGACGTATTAGTCCCATAATATTAACTCCACCCCCCCCCCTGCCCCTCTCATCTAACTCACTCGCTCACTGATTCTCTGTGAATCAATTTTCATTTTAGTGCGATGTAACTGCTGTCCCGTTTTCTGATTTTATGGTCGCTGCATTATTATCCGGTTATTCTACGTAAATACAGATTAAGTAAACACGCGAGCCATGCCCCGAAATATCGTATAGTCGCGGGTGTTTAGATAAAGGTAACCATTCTAATTACGATTAGATTTTCTTCTATGATAGCAGAATTGGTGGGACTATGTAGCGGTTATTAAATTCGTGTGCTAGAACTCGAGCATGAATGCATCTGATGTAGGTGTTAACGTTTCCCACCATCCGAAGTTGGATTCGTCTTTATCCATTTATTGTAAAAACGTAAACGGTATGAAAAGCTATTGCCCCGTTTTATTGATCGTCTCTTCGGCTTAAAAAATATGAAAATAGGAGAGGAACGAATGGTGATACATAATATCAAGTCGTGATTCGCGATAGATTACTTATTGCATTGCAACGTAATTTTTCAATGAGTATACATATACATATACATATACATTCATACATAGCAATGTAGATAATTTTTAAAATGCTCTGGAAAAGTCAGACAGATAGATGCGACCGATTCCTGTCCGGGACTGTCATGCTATACATGCACAGGTACAGTATAGTGTACATATACACTACACAGTATACCTACGTATGTATGATGCTCTGAGCTTGTGGCACACTCCGGAGTCGACTCTCGATACCGTCCCCCAAAAATCGTAACGTTCCTAAACTCCTTAGATGAGCATTTTTACTATGTAACTTTCACTCGTCATACCTATGTATGTAAGTATATGGTTAAATGGGCGAATAAATCGGTGGTGCCCATCGTATTTAGCGTTACAAAGAGGGGGGCGCGTATACCTACTGATAAACAGATATAGGAAAGTGATAAATTTGGCAATTATTATTGGCAGTGGTCTCTCGGATAGAGGTAGTAAGCGGTTGAGAGCCGTGACAGCCGTTTATAATTTCCTATTTCAGGGTGTCCTGTACACTCTTCAATGGGGCTAGCGGAAACCGAAACAGAAGTGAAATATATACACCCACTTCGTTTTTTTACTATACAACGTGTAATATCGTAAGATCCAAAGTGGAGGCTCGCATGTTTATTTAACTGGACGCGCTTGGATGATTCGATCCATTTCGTTACTTCTTCTCCAGCAGCTCTACATGCGTGGGTAGTGAAATAGGAAATGTATGTCAACTTAAGGGGAGATTCCGGTTTAATAATCGATATTTTTTTGTATTTAGGCACTCAAGTAAAACTTGAAACGCGTTTTTCTCGAAACAGTATTCCTCAAAACCAGTGTGACCTGTATCTGGGAAAAGTTATTATCCGACTCGACTGAAACTTTTTTTATTTTGAAGAATATACTTCTGGCTAGGGAGGAAATCAGAAAAAATGAAAAAAAAAATGAAAATTTATAATTTTTAAAGGCGTTGAAAGGATGAAAAAGATAGAGAAAAAGTGATTTCAAACTTTAAGTGTCGTTATTTTCTTAGAAAATGTCATTCTTTTAATTTGTCTGGTTTCCCCCTAGCCAGAAGTATATTATTCAAAATAAAAAAAGATTTGGATGATTTTTTTGACGCCTCGACTTTAACGACTCCCCAGTGCCGTCTGCAATGATTAATTATAAAACAAAAAATATATTTCGATAATTTAAGCCATCCTTAATACAATGCAAAAAGTCCCATTCAATTATATATAGTAGTTTTCCTTTAGTTAATTCCTAAAGTACACCTATTTTTATGGGCTCTAGACCGGAACCTCCTCTTAACCAGGCGTTGAAGCAAACGACGAATGAAAAAATAAACGCGCGACTGATGGGACACTTGGAGGCGCATGGAACGTGTAGCTCGCATCTCATTCAGTTTCCTCTCCTATTCATTGAATTCACGGATTCTACATAGAAGCCTAAAACCAAAGTGGCACGCATGCATTAGATTTTCATCTGCCGCTGAGTCTTATTGCTTCGACCTGACTGCCGACGCACTCGCACTCGCACTCGCACTCGCACTCGCACTCGCACAGTGTTTGACATAATAATATTGTAAGAGAAAAGTGACCGGGTAAGGTTTCGAGCAGCTTTGGAACAGCGATAGTTTTGACTGTAGCAAGGACTTCCCGTGCCCTTTGACAACGTTCTAGATTCTAGATTCTAGAACGTTATCATTACGACATTCACCGAATTCATTCATAAAACACATGTATCGAGAGCCTCGTGCATACAAGCGACCACCAAATTAGAAATTAAGTGTTGCACCCGTTTTGCGAAGTAATGCCGATAGCTTTTCGGAAATTAGCAATTAACGGTTTGCCAATATTGACCTGTATAACAATTGGAAGAGCAATTAGTCGTCGATCGATGACTCAGATTTACAAATTTCGATGGATATTTTATAGATAGAAATAAGTTTGTTTCCCCTCGATGTTTGTACAAACCGAATTGCATTTTATCTGAATACCTACGAACGCGTACAAAGTGGGCAAGCGAGCGGGGGATCGAATTTACGAAATTTACAAATCGTACTCTTATAAATCGCAACACCTACATACTTACATACATACATACATACTATACCAGTATACAGTATATATACCACGCCGGCTTGCCCCCTCCCCGAGCCCCGCCACCCTACCCGCCTCGTGCTACATGCGTATATGTACATGTAATTATATACCGAGCGAATATCGCGCGCACTTGCAAGTGCACATTTTCATCTGTTCTCCTGCTTATCGACGATACCGTCCTCTGCTCTTCTCTCGGTCGTGATCAACGGCGAGAGCAGCGACGTTAAACGCCAAAAACATGCTCGTGTATTTCTGCTCGACACAACATCGAAAACGAGAGAACCGTCTGTCTAATCGAATGGACCAAATCGATAAAAAAACTAAGATACGCGAAAGAAAGGAAAGGAAAGAAAGGGGAAGGGAAGGGAAAGGAAGGAAAAGAGTAATGCAAAAGCAATCCCCGTTCTGAGAAAAGAACGATGTTCGGTGATGATGATCCGTCCACCTACGTAAGCTTTCAAGAATCCTTCGTGAGCAAGAGTCGGGTTCAATTGGAGACCCTGTCGAGTCCAAGTTACAGAGCTTTTTCCCGAAGGAGCCGAACACCGTTGTTCAGTTAAAACGGGGCGGCGTCCCGCATTGCCCTCGAAATCGAAAGATTCGAGGACCGTACGAGGAGCGAAACAAGAACATCTTCGACGGACTTTTCGTTAGATACATCCGTACGTATCTGTACGTATAAAATGCGACCAGATGTGTACTCACAGACGGATACCCACACTGCGGACCAGAGCCCAACAATGAGGCGATTTCTTCGATTAACGTTATTATAATACATATGTATATCCTGTACCTGTGCGGCGGTGTATTATACATATATACATACATACTTACATATACATACACATAGTATACATATACACTTATATATATATATACCCTGTAATACCTACCGGGCCGACTTTATTGTCTCTTCTTGTTAGCGTATAATACGTTGCGTCATTCTCCATATTAGCGTCACTATCAGGGAAATGATTTTCGATCCGACACCGGATTTTAGCGGAAAGCAGGCGAACGAACGCAAAGAAATTGGCAATTCGGCCCGAATCTTTCTTACGCCACGAAGACGTCGATGGCGATAACAATGACCGCGACCACACCGACCATGATACCATACCAATAATATGGACATTCTTCGTTTCTATTTGTATTCTTCTATCTGTACGTATATCGAATATATCTGGAAAAAAATAGAATTATCAGCGTCCACGATGGTCTATAAATTATCACATCGTGAAATCATAGGGAAACCCATTCAACTGTGTATTCCCATCTCTACTCTCTAATCGCTTTGCCTAATGACTAAAAATCATTGATTCGACCTATTCACCTGGCAGCGGGCGACCTTCATAAAAAATAAGCAATAAAAAGCAGGGGCCCGAGGAAATGTTATAAGCCGGTAGAGTAATTAGCGGTGGGGTCCGCCGCTGAGTAATTAACGGTGGGGGAACGATCACGCTTTCGAATTCGTGCTTTCACGCGACTGAAAATCGACTTTGTGAAAATTCGATGGGCTTGTTATGGTTTGAGAAAACTGAAGGGTTTTCACTTTTAGATCTTCTTTATTATTCTGAACACAAATGATATATTTGATACTGGATCGTACAGAGGTGACAAGGAGTACACGCGCAAACTTGTGGAAATCGACTGACGCCTTGAGGCCGAGGTCCTGCGTTTTTATCCCCTGTTGGAACAAGGGATTCGGCGTGGCCCACGTGACTAGGAAAACCAGGGGGTCCTGGCTTTTCCTGGAAAGGAGAAAACACGTGCAGGCCACCTTACACCAACCGGCTGCTGCACATGCTTAACTCCAGGGGTACGTTAAGGCGTGAATCGGTCAGCGTCGCATTACGACTGTGTTCGGGTAGGTCGAGAGGTGTCACCCGATGACTGCACATGGGTAGTTCGGACAGTGTCACATAACAGGCTGTCGCGTTTTGTCGTGCACTCTACGTTACTAAATGACAGCCACAGGGATTTGATGCTACCCGCTATCTATTGGTAAGTTACCAAAAGTGGCGGATCTCTAAATCACTCATTTTAGTAATTTATCATTTTAAATTTTTCAACTAATTAAATAAATTGTTAAATTATCTTAAATGAAATTAAATTTTAAATTCGCACCTACAAAATAATTGCTCATTAATGATAATTCAAATCTATAGATTATCTCGTAAATATTTTCCCATAATATATATGAATTAATTTCATTAAAAAAAGTAGATATTAATAAAATCGAATAGCATTTCTCCTGGCTGGGTGAAAGCACACGTTACACTTCACACTCTATACGTCATACATCACACGCCACACTTTGTACATCACACTTCACACACTACACTTCACATATCACACCCCACACAATTACACTTCATACATCACGCACTCCATACATTGCACTTCACGTTTCACAATAGTTATACACTGCTCTTAACTTAGGGACTAAGTAGTCTTACGATATGGGCACAATGTGGTAAGTATTCAGGTAAGGTTATTCAGCTTCCCGCGAAAACGCAACAAAGTTGAAAAGGACAAATTTTTTGCAACAATGTTGCAAAGGAAATTGGGGTGTTCGAGACAAAAATTCCGGTTTGCAACTGTTAAGCAGGATTATGAATGTGAACGGGATAAAAGAATGTACAGAAAACGTAATTACATGAACTTTAATGATATAAAAGAAATATTACAGAATGAAAATAACTGTGTGCTTTCTCCTCGAAGTACATTGCACGAAGAAGGAAACGAACATGCTTGTCTCTGGGCAGCCTCGTGTTCGACGAAAGCTGCCGAAGCTACCCGAGTCGTCCACTGTACAGTCACTGGAAAGTGCGATGCCTGTACACCCAACGCAATGAGCGAAAGAAATGCGCTGAACTTAGCTTATCTCAATAATTATAGACAGGGCCGGTGCGAGGCGGTTCAGCGCGTTCCCCGGAACCTAGTCCCGCGAGGCCCTGCGGTCCACGAAAAGCTCTTCGTAAATTTTGCGGGCCCCTATGCATAGATATTTATTATTGTAAAATATAGAAGAATATATAAATGCTTTTTTTTGGCCCTGCAAAAGTTTACGCGGGCATCGAATATAGGGCCGCACTTGCAGTACTGTCTTGAAACGAAGCTGTCTCGGTGAATGAGAGGGTATGCGACAGCGACAAGCCATAGGCCGGCGCCACATTTGCGTTTTGATCGCGCGGACCGACCGCTCGTGTTTTAGTAGAACATAAATTTATATGAAACAGTTCACACGGGACGCAAAGTTTCGCGGCTACTACCCGGCATGTTTGCGTTCGTTTTGAAGAACGCACGTATTGCTTCACCGCGAATGAACGCAGCGGCAAACTGCGGCAAACCGCTTGTCTGCAGCACCGATTTTTACGTTGGGGGTCGGTCCGCGTGGACAAAACGCAAATGTGGCGCCGGCCTACTGTCGTTTGCAAAAAGGTTTGCATCTGAATGCTGAGTGGGGCTACTTTGCTCGCATTGGCTCCCACCGCCTGTGTCCCCGTTCGCTTACTTTGTATTGGTCGACATTGTCGCGTTGGCCAATGCGACCAAAGTAGCCACCTTGCCGCCCTTAGCGTTCGGGCGCCTTCTTTTCTGCAAACGACAGTAAATTACGGTCGCCACTGCCGCGCTGTCGTGTATCGAAAAAAGACGAAATAAGTCTCTCAGCCCTTCTCACTCGCCGCGGCCCTACAAAAGAAGTAGCAGTGATTAACGACAAGTTCTTTTCGAGACAGCACTGTATATTTGGTCACATTTTTACATACTTATATCTCTGCAAGGCATAATAACACATAATCCACGATTACAAAGCTTAAATTAATAGAGGCACTGTGTTAGAAAAATTTCTCATACAACTAATAGAATTATTTCGTCAACATTGAAACAGTACTCATCTTTAGTTGTACATAATTTCTCTTAAATTTGCACATCGCGATCTCGTAGTGTTAAACCCTGTAATAAAACCCGCAATATATTGAGTATTAAGTACCGATGAATAAGTTTACTTTATTCATACCTTACATTTATGTGAATTATATACCTGGAAATTCACAATTAGATTTTCAAATATTTTTGTGCGAACGCGAACTGTTTGAAAACAATGGGAATTAAATTGGGGTTTTCATTCTCATTCACCAAGTTTTCCTTTTAACAAGTAATAAGTACATTACGTAAGAGCATTTAGCATTATACATATAATACTCACTAATCTACCCCCTTTATGATATTGTCTCAATGTTTTTTTTTATACATTTGTACATTTCGCACAATAATACGTGATTCTTTCAGATGCTTTTGTAAAATTATAGTCGTACAGTTTTAGAAAATTGATGATATATAACATAATGTATGAAATATAAGTATTAGTGGTAATCATCCAATTAATACTGTTAGCTATTTAATAACAGTATTAAACATTCATCTGCGTGTTGAGAAAACAGTTTTGACAGTTTCGATCGGTGTTCGATAAAACTTTTAAAACATTTGAGGTATAATTTAACCGCAACGTACACAGAAAAATGAGATTACATCGATAAATGCATAGTAGCAAGGCACTTTTCCAGTTCATTCTACTTTCTCTTAATACTTTCAAAAGAAAATGAAATGTGCATATCTGTTACCAGCTTTTTAGAAATTTATTAAAATATATGAAAATATACAAATTATCTTAATTAAATTGTACTTTAATGACTTTGTTCATATTCCTCCGTTACTTACTGAAAAGCAAGTATACTTGTTCCAAATTTCTATCCTTGATTGCTACGAGATTAGTTGCTTCAGTGCATTAACTAAACTTGTCATATTACCACGTTTCTTTTTATAAAAACTTTTCATCGATCATTTTTCCCTTGTTCAAGTGAGTTTCACGTGTATATCATTGTTTAAGCGCGATATTTCGTCATGGCACTCTGAGAATAACCAACATGCACGAACGACACATGTAGTACTTGCGGACGATGCATACAATTAACTTCTCTAATGACACAAATATACACGCGCGCATACATACAAAGGTATAGAAATATCAACTGACACATCGATGATGGAATCGAGATATAAAGAGCAATTTCTTCCGACAGAAGGAATTGCATAATTCGATTTCTCTGATTTATTACGTTCACATTGGTGTCCATACGTCACTCAACACATTCTCACATACTTACTTATGACAAAGATTTTTTTTCGATGTCCTTACTGTCTCAGTGACTAGCACCAGAAAATCTTTCAAACATTACGTGGCACTAGTACTTCAAACTCTCGTTTGGTCCACTTCACGATTACCCATCAGCGCATAACTGGGATTGCTAAATCCATCGGGCATATCTTTCCTCAGATCAATTCTCTGCTTTGGCATGTTCACATAGTTGTCCTGCGTTCTGATGATGGATGGCACGAAATCTTTCTTCGATGTCCCATCCACATTTTCGCTATTGTTACTCTCGTTTGAGTTTTTGTTCTTCTCGTTCAGGTCTATCAGTTGAAGATTTCGCGGTGCGTTACAGTATCCAGAATCTCTGTCAATCGGCTGGTTGACCGTTCGATCTTTCACCGCTAGCCTATTCCGGGCGAACTCCGCCCTGCGTTCTTGTACGTTGATCGGTTTCAGATAAGGGTCGTCGTCCTCCACCTTCTTTAACATCGGCGACATTTCCACTGCGTCCTCCGAGTCGGACGTAGGTGATGGAAATTCAAAGTGAGAACGTTCCTCGTGTGGTCTTGGGCTGAATATCCCCGACTCGACTGTCTGGTTCGTAGGACTCATGCACAGATACGCCGAGTCCGCTGGATTTCCGGGTGAATTCGTGTATTCGTGGCCAGGCGAGGAAAGGATAGCGTGATCCGGCGCAGACAACATTGTCAAGTAATCATTTTTACCGTCCTCTAGCATCAGTGTGTTCATGTCCATGTAGGGAGCATTCAAACTGACGTAGTGCTGGAATTGAATTAAAATTTTTATTGGAATAAGGTAGTGACTTCGATATCTTTACACATGGTATTTATAAAAAGTTGCTTCACCGAAACAAGAAAAAGAATAGACTTACCGCTCTTACACTTTCTTCCAACAAATCACCTATACTGTCAACTAATTCCGTGAAACTAGGGCGTAGAGTAGGTTTCGTTTTCCAACATTCAAGCATTATATCATACCTATAAAATCAAAATATTGAATGAGATAATATGAACTAGTGACAGCATAAAATGTTGTCTTTCAATTACATTCTACAGGGTGCAGTGTAATTATATGGCTGTAATTATGCAACATGTAATGCTCTTAAACAGAACCAACTGATACTTCATAATGAATTGAAATAAAAAGTGTGTCGAACAAGGGGTTGAGAATCTGTAGGGTATGTGCTGAATTAACAAAAAAGGCTCTGGGTAAATGTTCAGATTAGGGGAGGATTCTCCGATTTCAATGACCTTCACATATGCTGTCAAGATCACCATTCTGAACATTTCCCTCTAAAATTTTCGGCGCTCGGCTTTAGTTTACGAGATATTCGTTGCTTGTATATGTTTGTGTAAATCCCGTGTACTGTATTATACAAAAAATTAAAACATGGCAGAAACTCGCATGGAGAAATTAGCAGAGTTAAATAATCATGTGGAAAAATTTATTCCACAGCTTTGACTCACGCTTGGACAAGAAATAATTTCCTGTACAGTTGCATTATGAATTGCCTGTGTCGTATAATAATAATATAAAAACTTACACTTCAAACGTAGCATATTCCGGCTGTTCCATTCTATAACCCTCAATCAGTTTTTGATACTGTTTCTCAGCTTCCATCCCCGGGTACGGTGTTTCAGCCAGGGTGAAAAATTCCCATAAAACTATACCGAATGACCAAATGTCCGATTGCGTAGAGAAAATCCGATCTCTAATCGATTCAATGGCCATCCACTTTATGGGCAGTGGTCCATCGCCTTTCTTTTTATAATTATCATCTTTGTACATGGTTTTTGCTAGCCCGAAGTCGCAAATCTTTACAACGTTATTTTCAGCAAGCAAGATATTTCTTGCAGCCAGGTCACCGTGTAACACCTGGGAAAAAATGTATAATTGTTTGCTTCCTATACAGATTTCTATTAATTATATTTTCTAAGATCTCGGATAAGAAGAGAACTGAAAATAGCAGAAGCTATTGAAACCTACCTTCCTCTGACTAAGATACTCCATTCCACGTGCAACTTGGAATGCCCATGATAATAAGTCCTGAGTGCAAATGGGTTTTAAGTTATGATCCTTGTAGTCACCACGATAATTAGACCTCCATCCCGGTTGGGATGAATTGTTGCTGAGAACGCAACCATCTGGTGACATGCTAACACCTTGAGAATCCGTAGCTGTACCTTGATAATGCACAGAATCGGTGCCAGAATTTGTGCTAAGACTGCGGGAAAATGACAATGCCGCATATTTTATCCTGTCGTGCAGACAGAAGAGAACAGAAGGATGTTAACACCACAACCCCTTACATGCACAGCAGTCAGTATTTTTATATTACGAAACGAGATGCCGGAGCACACGTGAATTCGCTTATTTTAATTGGTATTCAAAAATTTGTTATTTCATAGTGCAACCTTTCCTTTTTAATGTTATACAGAGAATCTTAATGTTAATTTCGTTTATCCATACATGTGCTAATATTGTTATCACGGAACGTGCAAATCAGTTTTTTAATCGTATAATGCTTTAAAGCTGATGTTTAATTTCCATGAGGCAGAATAATTTCATTTTGTAAATTCTTAACAAGTAACATAGAATGTATGAAAATTGAATATTAAAGCGAACCTGTTATTACTGCTGATGCTGACACTCCTGGCTAAAAGGTCCATGCCAATACTGGGGTCAAATTTGCCAGTCGCTGAATCAATTTGATTAATAAAATCAGCTCTGTGTCGTAGCAAATAATTATGTAAATTTCCAAATCGGCAATATTCAACAATTACTAATAGTTCACCTGTTGAAATGAAAAATAACAATAAATTAATTTTTTTGCACATTACAAAATAATTATACATAACGTAGGGGTGAAAAGAAAGTTTAACTCTTTGCCTGGCAACGAAAAATCGAAAGCATTGTCTCAAGCCTGGCAGGTCCCTTTAAGCATTCACTATAATTAGGGGGAAAACGTTCTTCAGCTCAACTTGTACAATCCTATGTGTCGGCATTAATAAAGTTTTCATTTCATATACTTTTATGTATCAAAACTTGAAAAACACGGTAGTTAGTTATATAGAAAAAGACGGACCTCACAGATTTTGAAGACCTTAAAATGAAATATGTTGTCAAAGTCATCATTCTGAATGACTTTTCCCTATACATGTTACCGCCGCTCGGCTTTAGTTTTCGAAATATTCATATAAATATTTTGGGATTTATTTGGAATCAGGTATATGTGTGTTGATCGTTTCCGAGGTATCGGAATAGGTTCGCGGACAGATTGGGGGGCGAGAGGGCTCCCCGTCAGGGGGAATCCATCACTGATCTATTCTGAAGAATACCCTAATTCAATATCACGTAAATAGGGGTATGAGATAAAAATTTTCATTAGCTACCATGTCCCTTTTGTCGATGAGTTGTTTTTACTTTTAATTTAAAGGGTACAAATACATACTCCGAGGAAAGCAATTTGAATTTAAAAAGTAATAATTTGAAATGGTCCAGTAGTAATGGAAATAATCAAACTGATCAACTGACGTTGTCCACCCTGTATATGTTAGTTCGTTTCTATTAATTGTTGTAGTTCTGTTATCATTCAACTCTTAAACTTACGAACAGTCATCGTCGTGTCTATAGAGCTGTTCAAGTACCCGGAAAAACCGAGCCGAGCCAGGTACCTGACAGAACCAAGCCGCTCGGATAGAACCAGTACTTGAATTTTTCCCAGCTCATTATGCCTAGCTAATCCAGATGAATGTGATTATTTTCACAGAAGAAAGTAAATGAAATTCTTTTATTTACTCAGGCCACATGCCCTGAGCCCTGAGGTTGGCCCCGGCTTTATATGCCCATACGTCTGTCAATTCGCTCGTTCCGACTCTCGAAACATGTAAACAGACACGCTCTACCACTTTTACGACCACCCTATATTTTTGCGGGTACTATACCCGAATATTCAAGTACTCGAACAGTTCTAGTCTATACGCGTAAGTAGTAGGATACGTACGTTTTGAAATGTTCTTTGTGCAAGCACCAAGAAGATTGACAACATTCAGATGTTTTCTAAGGTGCACCATAATCTTTAATTCGCTGGCAAGAGCACGAACATACGTAGGATCGGCTGTACGACGAACCATTTTTACGGCGACGGTAGTAAATGGCTCATCTTCACAAATTCCTTGAGCTTCTGCTTTCATAACGACACCGAAAGCACCGCTTCCTAATTTTTTTCCTGTCACAAGAAATTACATAGTTAGCTAGATTAGCTAAGACAAACACAGCACCATTTATTTATTCATTTGTGTCCAACTTAATATACATACTTAATTAAAGTAACTTTACCTAAGTTTAATCTCTCTCTTGGGAATTCCCATTTTCTATCGTAAGGCAGTAACTCAGCTTGATCATCCACCGTTAGCTCTGGATTTAAGCATTCCACCGCTCCTTCCTCAAAGTGCATCAGCCCAGCTTCCATTAATTCCTTTCTCATGATCTGAAATGCCCCAAAAGTTTTCAGAATTTCTCATTATTCCCGAAAGTATTATCTTCTACCTGGCGACGATACTGAAATTCAAATTTACCTTTTCACGACGGACCTTGATTGTGAAGTAAACTACCAAAATTACAACGATAATAACTAAAATGACGATTAATATGATCAATCCTTTAGGGAGCTCTTTTCCTGTAGTAATAATATCATAAGATTATTATTTGGAGAAACATATATTTGAAAAGCCACCGATTCATTGGTATTTTCATAGTTTAATAGATCACCTTTTATGGTTATTTGCTGATAGGCCTCTAATTTTCCTATACGATTTTCCACTCGACACAAATACTTTCCATTATCACTTTCCAGTAAATAATTAATGCAAAGTTCTTGACTGTCATTGACGATCGCATATTGTTTATTATTCATTAACATTACATCGTCCTATTAACAGTATTATATATATATATGTGAATTTACACTAATAGAATACCTGAATGATATAAATTATTCCACTTACTTTATACCAAGTAATTTTCGGTGTAGGCATCCCGTGTGCAAAACATTGAAGAACCACTGCTTTATTTTCTACATTAAGATCGATTGTCACTTCATTATTTTCCATGTTAGTTTTTGTAAAAGTAGGTGCCTGTGCATCTAGAACAAATAAATATTAGAGAATTCGCCATGTAATCTTCTAAAAAAGTAGAGAAATCCGTGGCATAAAATTTTACAATAATTACCATATACATGCAGAAAGTAATACACAGATTCGTCTGCCATATTATCATGGGTGGCCGTTACACTACATCTATACGATTTTGAATCCTCCTTTGTTACATTCTTTATCTTCAAAATGGAGCGATAAGTGAATTGAGTTTTAGTTTCATGGATCGTCAGTCTATCTAACAGTTTAAAAAACGCATCCAATGAAGTACATTTTTTGTATATCTTAATTTATGAAACTATTGTTTGCCTAAGCAGTAATTAAACAGGAATAGTTACTGTTTTCTAGAATAGGAGTATCTTCTACGTTCCTCCATTTAAAGATACTTGAATAATTGTAAACAGATGCAGCACAGATCAATTCAATATTGTCGCCCTCTGTCACTAGTCCTTTTGGTTCAATTAAACCAAATCCTCCCTTTCCATCTATAACATTTTCATAGTACTGGTGTAAGTAATGAATTATTATACAGTCAGAAGAAAAGATAAACTCTAAAAAAATTGTAATAGAAATATGAAGAAGTGGTCTCTTTACCAGATACCAAAATATTTTCCGTCATAGAATCACAGCCAGCACTGTTGCAAGCAGTGCAAGTCAGCTTGCCGGACATTTCAATAGACGCATTTGCTTTCGAATGAAATGAAGTCATCGTATCTTCTTCGTGTACATCCTACGTAAAGTTTTTCTTTATCATATTAAAAGTTTTTCACTCATCACTTAGCGAGAAAATGCATAATACATCGATGCTGGATCGGGGAAGACATTACGTACCGTTAAAATGTCCATTGTTGCATTTTCACACGAGGGATAATAAGGACACTTTAGATAACTCCATGTAACATTCGGCATTGGAAATGCTGCCACGTCACAATATACTTGCGCTGTTTGCTTGGGTGTGTAATATGAGTCCACTTTTACTAAACATGGTATGGGTTTAGCTGGAAGGAATAACGAATAAGAATTTCGATTCTATTATTTTGTGTGCATGGAATAAGAATTATGTACCTATCACTTCCAATGTGAAGTTCAGCATTTCGATTCTGTCCTGATTACTAGCTTGAAGGGAATACATTCCCATGTCATTGACGTCTAAGCGATTAATTCTTAGACTTGTTGAACGGAGTGTTTTGTTGATTGCATACTTTGCTTTCTCTCGAAACTCCCAGCTTCCTACAATTTCATCTCCTTTGTGATTCAACCTGCAGAGTAATATTGTGGGAATATTTGGTTGTAGCATATAAAATGTCCAGTTACAGTAACTGTACTCGTAGTTGACAGTGTACCAATAGTTGACACTTTTATTTTCAGTCACGACTAATAAGCTTTCTATTAAAAAAGTGTTTCTCACTAACACGTCGTTTGAAAAAGTATTAGTGAAAAACATTTTTTTAATAGAAAGCTTATTATTCGTGACTGAAAATAAAAGTGTCAACTATTGGTACACTGTCAACTACGAGTACAGTTATCCTAATGATAGCTCCATAACATTTCAAAGTATTATACAGAATACCCAACAAATTTTCAATATCGATTTTTATAAAAACGCAGCCTTTTACAACAAAATTCTATTCTATATTTGCGATTTACTTTTACATGACATATTGCCTCTTTCCCGAGAAAGATCTGAATGTACACGAATTATGCCTCTCTCTGTATACATATATGTATCTTGTTGCATATTAAATATATTACCATTTAAGTTGGGGTGTAGGATAGGCATCCACATTTACAACCCATTGCACTTTATCACCGTATCTGAGTCTGTAATGTGTGCTGTTATCCTGAGGTGTTAGATTGATAAATGTCTTCTCTGGATCTGAAAATTTGTGTTAAAAATTATTGTAAGGGAAAAGTAAGTGCCGTGTAACACTTTGAGTGACATAGGGGTGTTTTCAAGCCGAGGTATTCCTATACTGTGCACTGTGAAATCGGCGGGGAAACACCTGTTCTGCTTAATTACCAAATCTTTAAAAATAACTTCATTTTTCCACCGATCAAGCATAGTCTGCTCGAGAGAACCAATCGAGATATATTGCTGCTGCTGGTCCCGGGTCGCAGCAATATATCGTGAGTGGGACACGATTCTGAGGACGTTAGCTTTATTTGCAATTTATTTGAAAACATTTCTTTTGGAACGGCGCCAAACATTTATCGGACACACAAGGAAAACACCATGAGTCGGGCCTGATGAGAAATAATTATGCTCTACATCAATTAATATGTATTAATGTCCCTTCATAGGGATTCTGTATTTATAAAAGAATCATTGTGAATGGACTAACCATGAACCTTGATGTATTTTTCACTTTTCTTACTGGCATGAAAAGATTTAATGATGCACTCGTATAAGCCTTCGTCCTCGTCCAGCACACCTTCTATGACTAATTCATTGGTAGCTCTTCGAATGTTTGCACCATGTTCTGTACTGGAATCATGAGTACTTATTCTGCTGTCCTAGAAATCATGTATTAAATTCATTTGTGTTAAATTCAAGCTAAGTATATACAGTGCCATGTAAAAGTTCAAGAAAGATCAATTTTTAGCTCCCGTTGTAGAACAGTTAAAATGAATTTTGGAAGTTGGAGGAAGAAATGCAAAAATAGGGAGAAAGTTGATATAGGCAATCCCACTCTATCGTCCGTAACTTCCTTATTTGTGCATGAATGTTGCTCAGGTTGGGCTTGTTTTCTTCGTAAAAGTGCGCACTCCGCGTAAAAAATAAGAAACTGTACGTCGCATGATAATTTCTATGTCTTCCAGGCTACGTAGTGAATTTTCGATTTCAATTCCGGCCCCAAAACATTGCATTTTTCTTAAGTTTCGCTTGATTCCGCCTAAACTATTGGTCCGATTGTAAAACAATGTATGAAAGAATTGTATGGAATTTAATTACCTTTAATTTAAGGGTCGTCGCGATTAAATCGGTCAACTCTAACGCGAGATATGGCCAAAAACGTCGGGTCGCCTTATTAAAAAATTACCGAAACATTCATCGGGCGATATCTCAAAAACGTATCCTTAGGATTTCGTCTCATGTCGATTTTTGAGTTTACGGGACCACCTTGCATAAGAATTTCATAGCGGAGTCTCCGTCACCAAATCACTGTAGAACTAGTGTTCTTAAAGCGATATTTGCTCTATTTTGTTTTTGATTGTACTTGATGCTACCTTAGTCCCGGTACACGCGAGCGGTATGCGTCATTTTGCAGTCGTGTTATCGCTACATTCTAGTAATTAAGTGTAAAACATGTATATTCTGCGACAGTATTGTCGTATTGATGCGACTGCAAAATGACACGTGTGCACCGGGCCTTAGACACCCTGTAACTTACACCTGAAACAATTTTTCTTTTACTCCACGTCCTCCTTATCCTACATCATCTAAAATTAATCTTGGCTTTCCTTTTACACAAGAGAGCTAAAAATGCGACCACACCGAAACTTTTGCAGGTCACAATTAATGTTGCGAACAAACAAAAATAGCGTCAATACATTTTGTGGAGTCTTCCAATAGAGAACATAATGCATATCAGCCTCAACATCTATGGTGCATTTCACGCGCAGAGTTTGACCTCTAGTCACGTGGCTCAACGTGTCTTCGAGGATTTTTGGCTCGTTCAACATTTGCCTCCCTAGAATAAGACACGCTATTTGACACTTAAATTCCAGAAACAAAATTTCGAAGAAGCATTCCTATGTAAATATTACAACAGTATCGTCTCGACGACGGAGTTCAATTGACACTTACGAAGCACGTATAAATGATAATTGACCTCACGATATGTACTGTCCTGCTCTATCACGCATTTGAGGTACCCAGTGTCCTTCAGCGTGAGGTTTCTCAGCGTAAATCCGAATCTCGGATCGAACGAGAGTCGGTCACTAGGGTCGAGGAACTGCACAATAAATTTCACTATAAAATATAGTGGAAGTAAATTTGTTCACGGAGAAAGAATCTTTTTTCTTTACAATTAATACTTCAAGATGGGATTTTCGAAATTGCTTCTACGAAGGTTCATGATAAGAGTCAATACGTAAAATTTACCGTGTCGTCGGATGCGATTTGGACGGTCAAATTGGGTGATGTTGGCCTGCACGGTATTGTAGCGGTTCCACCGATAGCTTCCCGTAATGAAACGAAATTATCTTGTTCGACGAATAAGCTCGTGTTGGCTGGAACAGAACAGCTGGTGTACAAGTACACTACGTTGGTGTATAAAACAGTTGGGCAAAATTTCACTTTTCACGGATTTGTAACATTCAGTAGCCGTTTCTTATAGGTTCCCGTGCGGTGAAAACGGATCCGTGAAACGTTTGTCGGTATCACCCTCAAAAACTGAGGGCGATGGTGACGAACGGTTTGCGGATTCGTTTTCAGCGCACGAAATCCTATAAGAAACGGCTATTGAATGTTACGAGTCCAGATGGCTGTCGAACTGTGTAATAGGTAGTACAGGCATCAATTGCAGAGACCTACAAAATACTCAGTTTTGAGTAACCCACAAAGGAATATTCCGAGAACAGAAGCACAGCTTTTATCGAGCGTTAAAAATATATAGACACATATATATGTAGTTTTTTGGTTTGACGAGTAAACAGCTGTAAGATTTAAATGCCCTTTTAAACTTTACCGAGTGCAGCAGCCTTTTTACGATTGATCACAAATTATTTAGCGAATCGAAAAATCTGCAACTATGTCAGAGGAATAATTTTGTAACGCGCTTTAACGTCTTTATGCTTTTATATTTCAAGTATAGGTAAGTTATAACGAATATCATTTTCGTAAACATTATTACCCATAGTAACTCAATTAATATAGATTAGAGACCGAAAACTTTTCTAGAAGATCAAACAAATTGCACCGGTTCCCGTTCCGCTTTAAACGTCTCATTCGTGATGATTTTCATCTATTTGGATTTTCATACAAAAATTGACTTACATTGAACGTAAACGTAAACCCAGCTGATGTCTGGGTCGAAATATGAATCATGAGTGACCTCAACGGTGTGGTCGGCGCAACCATACCACCCCGTATCCCCGTGGACGGTTTCCGGTCGTCGAAACTCGTATCTGTAAGTTCCCGCATCATCTTTGTATTCGTTTATTCTGGGGGTTGAGGTGTTAACCTGTCGTTAAAATAAGTATAAATTTATCAATAACATCCAGGAACCGCACACTTTCCGCATTCCTTGTTTCAATCGATTACTTACTAGCTCCCCGGACTCGTTAGGATAGACGAAGAAGAGTTTTTTGGTGCCAGAGCATATTATCTCCAAGGGGCCCCCTTCGTTTTTTATAATCTCATCAGCTTCCGCCGTTATATCTGGTCTCAGGGTTGCTGAGTCTATTATCACGAAAACCAATGGATGCCCGTTTATTAAAATCTACTCGGCATATCGCAACAGTAATATATTTCTATGCATGTTATATCACATTTACTGATTTTTTTATTATTTGTGTAATTGAACACGTTGCGAACGGTATTGAAGCGTAGTGATTGAAAAATTAGTAGACACATCGAATGTAATTGCGAGCAATATTGACTCGATAAAGAAACCAGAAACATGTCACGTACGTGAATGTTATCTATTTGTAATTTTCAAATACACTTTTCCTTCCTTTCAATTAGTAGGCAGTGGCATTTTTTAGGGGGGGGGGGGGGGAATATTTTCAAACGTAATAAATTCAGACTATTTTATACAAACTTCTAGGGTGCAGGGCAACATAATTACAGCATTGATGAAAATTAATTTTAGCGCCCCGCATAGGGGCGAATTTGTGCGTAGGCTGCAGACTAGAGCGGAAAAGCTTGGGGCGTAATTTTTCGGCGGAAGAAATTTAAAATAGTAGCGAAATGTTTGGGCCTGCAACGTTTTATTTTTTCATCGACGATAACAGCATAGGTTTCTGTTCTGAAGTAAAATATCTTTTCCCTAATACTGAAAGTGAAGGGTGATCTTTATACACAGAGGATTGAGACAATTTTCAAATGAATTCACTTCTGAATCATGTAGCAAATTAGCAATAACTCATACCTGAGCTGTCATATTGTGTTCTTATTTTAAATGAACTCTTTTAAATTAAAATATTTCATGATATTTCACGGAAAGGGCGGTAGACGCTTGTTAGCCTAGGCGTGCCAAATATTCAAATCCGCCCCCGGATCTGCATTTGTTTAATAGGTCATTTGTTAACTGAGTAAAAGGATCTCGGCATTTATAATGAAAAATTTAACTTCAAAATATATTTGTTTCTTTAATGCGCCATCGTGACCATCGTGTACCGAGCATTTTCGATCAAAGAAGAAGGTGTACTTGAAATATCGCCATTCAAGTAGGATATCAGGACACGTTCAAATCTTGAACTTGAGCTATAATGTTTTCGTCGATTCTGCAATATGAAAATTATATAAGCAATCATCAAAAGCATGTCAATAATTGAAACACCTTTTAAATTACATGATAATAGTAGCATCACCTACTCTGTAAATTGTGTTCCGCATTCTTTCGTCAAAAGTTTCTCTCTAAATTCATTTCCTTAGTAAACTTATGGATATATCGGAAATATACAAAGCAGCATTTGGATTAAACGATGATACTGATAACTATTTGCGCCGAACGTAAATTGTAGTTCTGGTCGGCGTTCATTCTTAAATCATTTCAGTTGTTTCTCTCTCCTGAAACGAGCTTGCTGACTGATAACGCGGCAGCACTATCAGAAGAGGAAAGAAAGGACTTCCTTCCTATATAGGAACGGTTATATTTGCGCAGAAACGAGCTTGAATAGAGCGTTTGTGTTTTTATAAAGAACAGCAGCGAAGGATTGGGTCGAATGAAACCAATCATCCGCAGGACATTGCGGTTAGAAGCTTTTTTCTCCTTTAAAATAGGCCTAGAATCATCCATCATACATCAGTCCTCCGAATGATTTGTCGTTTTATTTTAGAAATCTTGTACGCTTGGGAATGTGAATGTAAAGAGAAAATGATCTTTGTTGATTGTAGCCGGGAGTCGTTAAAGTTGAAACAACAAAAAATTCATCCAAATCGGTGGAACCTGTATCTTCAAAAGTTATTATCCGATTAGATTGAAACTTTTTTATTTTGGAAAATACACTTTTGGCTGAGGGGACAGTAAAATTGAAAAGAAATGAAAATTTATAATTTTTAAAAGCGTTGAGAGGACGAAAAATATAGGCGAAAAGTGATTTCAAACTTCAAATAACGTAATTTTCTCAAAAAATGACATTTTTGTAATTTGTTCTGCCCCCCCCCCGCCCTAGCCAGAAGTATATTCTCCAAAATAAAAAAGTTTCAATCGAATCGAATAATATCTTTTGAAGATACAAGTTCTACCGATTTGGATGAATTTTTTTATGTTTCAACTTTAACGACTCCCCAGTACCGTCTGCAATGATTAATTATAAAACAAAAAATATATTTCTAAAAGTTAAGACATCCTTAATACAATGCAAAAAGTCCCATTAGATTACATGTCATAGTTTTCCTTTAATTAATTCCTAAAGATCACCTATTTTTATGGTATCTAGACCGGAGCAGCCCCTTAAACCCTCCGACCCAAAGAATCGCTCTGCGCGTTTGTTTATAAACTCTTTCATTGCTGAGCTTCTTTATCTGGAGTCTCTCCTTTTCAATAATTAGTATACATATAGTGTCTTTCATTTCGGTTGTTTTGTGCATCGATGAAGTTTTGAAAGGGGAGAATCCAGATAAGGGGGCTCACCGATAAAAAAAACTTATAAACAAATCGAGTTTCCATTAAAAAGATGTGGCGTTGTTCGTAAATATTTTGAAACGTGTGACGATAGAACCGATACATACATTAATGATATAATATCGGTTCTGTAGAACCGTAACCGAAATAAACATAATCAGAAATTCCGGTTCCTTATAACAGCTATTCAGAATATTAGTTCTTCATAACTGTTTCAGTTAGAACCGAGCTATGTATAACAGTTTGAAGCAGTTATTTTTGGAAACGTTTCAACCCATACCTAACAGGGCTGGGACTATTTGTCGAATTTTTCGGAATTCGAATTTTCGAATACTTCAGTTGCTCGACTATTTGGCGAATATAATTCGAATATCCAAGTACCCAAATACTATTCAAATATTTAAGTATTCGAATACTGATGTAAGAAATACTGCGAAAAAATATTGTATTGTCATCGGAACCATGTATGTGTGCAACGTTTCAAGCCGATCGGATATGTTGAAGTGGGTCAAAATTAAATTACAAGATTTCACCCTGGTAAACTAACCAACTCACAACTGAAACTAAATAAAATCTTGTAAAAATATGAACTTAAAGAACTTGATTTATAATCCACACCATACTATTCGAATACATCGGTATTCGAATACTGAAATATTCGAATAGTATTCGAATAGTATTTGAATACTTAAATATTCGAATAATAACATTCAAATACTCAAATATTAATAGGTACTTGTAAAATATTCAAATATCAAATTATTCAGCCCTAACACATAATAGTTTAACAATAACTCTGCACGGGGAGTGGAGGAGGGCATATAAAGGTCTATTTTATTTGAATCAACCTAATGCAAATTAAATTCCGTATACAGATGCCCAACATATATTTTGAAAGCTTAAATAAATAAAGAGAAAAAGTGGTTCGTCGCCAATGTGTATTCGATAATATAAAAACTGTATCCACAGTGTCTGTTTGGATATTTGTGCCCTGAAAAGTGGATAAAAAAGTCTCGACCGGCAATCATTATTATTTACACACAATTGTTCTTATTTGCATTTCTGTGCACACTCTTGATTGTTAGTTTTTTAACTTAACCGTATGTGCCAATTATAAACATTTTATACGCCTCTGTAACAAATAAGTTTTAAGAATTGCAATGGATACGCTATGGCTCGTTGCATCGACAAGCGAGGTCGTAAACTGTTTCATCTATTTGTGTCAAGGGATCTCGCCTTGTCGAACTTTCCACCGTTGCACGTTGTAAGCCCGCTTTGGGACTGGCGACTTGATTAAAAACGGTGGACATAATCGTTTTGTATCAATATATTAAATAAATCTAATAAATTCATCGTTTCTTATTAGAACAATTTATGATGGATAGACTTTAGCCGAGTTTCGTAATTAATATACCGCTGTGAAGCGATCAACTATTACGTCCACTTAAGTCCGATACAAATAGAAGGGGCACCATCCACGTGGAATCGATTTTGTTCTCCTCGAAGTACCCATGTTGTCATAAGCGCTACCACCTAATAATGAATACGTGTATACTTTATACACGTACGACTGTTCTAATTATTCAAGCAACGCCGTGCTCTGATTTCAACTGAAGTGTGGAATTAAGTTAACTTCGGTCCCGTAAGATGGGCGTATTTTCTAGTATGCCAGTAGACGAATGTACACGCTTGTGTCATAGAAATATAACACTATGCAAAATCTATTTAAGTTTATTCGAAGACCTACTTAATTAATCGTTTCTATGAATGCTATGAATGAATGAGTCCCTATGAATTTTATAACATATTACCTGTTGCTCACTCAAAGCTACAGTTAGTTTTAACTGCAATTATTAATAATTCTTTAAATGTCTAAAGTTTTAATTAGAAATAAAAAAAATAATTAATACATTTGCAAAAAATGAATAATCCCTTTTATCGTTTAACAGGCGCACAAAATTGGTTGCATTATTTGCCCGTAATCCGCATTATATCAGACGTTTCACGGGAAATGTCACATGTTTTACACATCCTATAATTTTTTCAAGTCGATTCGAATTTCCGTTTCGTTGTTACACATTAGAAGACTATAGCTCCGACATGTATCTATATATACTACCAAAAAATTTTTTTTTACAGTTTATGGTACTAATAAACATTACCCAAAAGTATCAGACACAATTTGTGTTCATCTGCTTGCAATTAATTCGCAAAAAAGTACTTGATTTTCGAGCGATTCGACTGCCTAAGTAGTCTTCTTATAATAGAATGTTAGGACAGTGGGGTGTTAAGATAACCAAGGTACTCTACTGTAGCCATTTGTCATTTACGGTACCTACTTACTGTACGAAACATAGTAACTGGATGATGGCTCATTAAGAAGCCGTCAACGTTCGATTGTTTCCCGCACATTACATAATCGCTGCGCGTTAATTGCATACACCTATGTTATTCGTGTCATAGCTACGCGGGAATATCGTGAAATCAGCACACGTGCACGCGGGTACATTGCATTCCTAAGAATGATTCACGCGAAATTCGTTTGAAACAGTTACCGCGACAGAAAAAAAGCATCTATAAGTAGGTACCTACATTGCACTATTTTGATTTTAATTAAACTTTTTATATAAAATCCTTACTTAGAAATTGAACGGTTCGAGTATATTCCGATGTGTATATCGTTCAGAAAATGTATACTTTCCTGTGGCTTATTTTTCTTTTTATATATATTTAGTTTTGTTTTACGTACGTTCTATTTTGGCACTAAATGGCCTCTATAGATGAAAGATAACAGACGTTAGTGAGTGAACACCAGACAAGTAGGGATTTCACTTAATTTCAGTGTTTAGTTTAGAATTTTTTTCTCTTTTCGGTTTCTGCATTTTACTGGTATATTTCTTTCGTCACACTTTAGACAGAATTTTTAATCCGCAGAAGAATACGAATTTTTACTTGTCCGGGTAATCAATGTTCCAGAACATGTAGGTAATTACACATCCCCAAATCACTTTCACCTTAACACTTTAAGCCTTAAGGTCAGATGCTTCATGCATGCGTTCATCTCACGCTGTGGTCAGTTTTTACCAACCATGAAAAAGGAATATTACTCCTTCTGCCATAAAAAAATATCAGTACAATAAAACCTTCAAACGTCTAATTTCAATATTTATAACAACAGCGTTATTTATCAGAATGCAGGTTCTTTCCGAATTTTGGGAGTAATAAAAACGCTTCCAATAATAATTTCGGGCGAGCAATGAATTCGCACATTCCGAATAATGTAAACGAAGGTTCTTTGAATGGATTTTGTTTCATTTTGTATTTCAATGGCACGGGGATACTGAAACTCACATTCATCTTTTGAAAATAAAATATAATTATACGATTAAGGTGAATTCAGTAGAAATTGTTGGTCCAATTTAGTCGCAAAGCATAATGCAATGCACTATCGAAACAGCAGCTATCAAATAAAGCAGCGGACAATTATCGGCGCCAAGAAAACATGGAACGGACCGTCCTTGACCCGTCGGAGAAATGTTAAATGTTCAATTAAAACATTTAATGAGCAAAAATCTCCACGAGTACCGTACCGATTTCAACGTGACACTCATTCTATACGAAAAAGTCAGAGAGTAGAGAGAAACCCGTTTCACGATCATCTATGACTCAATGATGACCACGTGATCGTGACGACACACTGACGATCATCCTTTGCAGGCTACAGGTGGGTCGGTGACAGGTAACCGCCGAACTGTAATTACCTTGGCAGCGCAGAAGAATGACAATGGCTAAGATGAATCCTCCTGCTGGGTACATCGTTGTTCTCTTTTATTGCACTGTCGCGGGTCTATACACTTTTTCACATTTTTGACAGAGGTAAATAAAAAGCGACACGATTCCACGCGGAATGCCTCGAGCAGAGTGACGCTCCTCAGCACCGATCACGACCGTTCCATGCGTACTTTCTCACTGAACGAACGGTTTACGGCCGCGATTCCAAGAGCAGGCCCCACCCCGGCCGTTCTCTACGTTCCAACGACAACGAGTTATCGGCGACGACGTCATCTTAACGTCGTTCCACTTGATTTGCCTCACGCTCGGAACCTACGCTTAATCGTGAGAATTTCGACTCCAGAACTACAGGTGCACACTTAACCGATTAATAGAGCTCGTAGAAAGAAGCAAAAATTTTTTTATAAGAGAATGGCACGAGGCTTGAATCACCGATTTCGCACAAATTTTGTATATGATTAGTGTAAACAATTGTAAAATCAAGACAGAATAAATAAGGCTGAAGCGTAACCACAAACGCAAGGAACGACGATAGGTTATGGCACGGCCCGATAGCGGTAGGTAAACAGTTCCCGGGCAGTTTTTTATACGTTGGTTGAGGATCAGAAAACGGGCCGACGAGACATTCGTTCGTTGGACGTGATACGGAGCGAACGTATAACGAGCTTTGGACCTCTTAATATTATTAAAGAAGATTGTTTGTGAATTATCGAAATTATAAGTGTTATATTAATAATATTAATAATTTCTTACACGTTCTGTAGCAATAAAGTGGAAGGTAGTTTTTGCAGGTACGTAATATATCTATGTACATATAGGGGAGAGTTGCCGAAATCGTATTTCATTAATTTCTTTGCTATTATCGAATACGGGCGACATCTGACGGTAAAATTATGAAATACATAAATGAGCAATCTATCACCTATACGTAATATAAAATAGAATGTCCGTTGATGGGATCCCTCGATGGGATTAACTCGTAATCCCTTTGACTGTTCTGAACCGAATTTTGCGTAGTTACTCTTTAGAACATTGCGGAAAATATAACGTCGGTGATAGTGCAAAACCGCGTATGAGCAGTTTGTAAATACCGCGGATCTACGTTCTACCGATTTTACAGGAGGAAGGAAAAACTTAATATTTTAGTCATTTTAAGGGATTTCTTTCACGGAACTGTTTTGGGACAGTTTTAGCACTCTTTGTAATAAATATTAACATCAATGATGTGACTTTTAAAAAAAGTGGGCGCGTAATCTTAATTTTGCTACTTTTGCACTATCAGCGACGATAAGCTACCATTAAACCTGGACACCCCAAATTTGCCCCCTGACTTCATCCCCCCTAACATTTTATGATAATTTAAGTTTTACGAGAAACATAAATAAACAATTTGCAGATTATACATAACTTATTTCGATGTAACTTTTGACTATTTTATTTCAGCCGATAATGATCTGACAATGCGGTTTCATTTTAAATTTTCGTATTTTTCTAAAAGTAGGTTTAATGTGGAATATTTTACATTCATTTTATGCACATATTTGAATTTTTACAAAGCTTAAATCAATATTTAACGAAATATCAACGAAGTATGAATTTATGGTGTTAATTGAGGCTACCAGCGCAATAGTGGCTTAAATCCAAAACTTTTGTTTTGAGATAACGGCTAATAAAATTATTGACAATTTAAAGTCATTGCTTAAAAATTGATAGTTTTAGGTACATAGGTTTGATTTTTTTTGCAAAATATAATTGCTGAAGTGTATATTATATTAGTATATAAAATAATGATCAATGCTGCACAGGCCAGTATTGCGCGACGTAAATCAATAAAAAAGATAATCTCTTTCTCTTCGATGAACATTCTATCTTCACTTTTTAATATTTAATATACAATTCATACACCAGATACTGTAATGTATATAAACGTATTGAAATTTCTACGTTCATAAAATTAAGTTACTTTGTTTACGCAAGTCTCCATTGCACTTCGAAGACGGATGTTAACGCGTGCGGACGTTATAAATAACTTGCATAAAACAACAAATGTGGAAACACTCTCTGTCATCGTTTAATACTATCGCGCAAGGTTATTGGGAAATAAAACAAACTTGATATTTTCGGAAGGAAACACTTGCTGATTTCCACGTGCCCAAGGCGCGAAAGAACGATATTCGCGAACATTTGCGTACCTACGTTTGTAACGCGAAACTGCCATTCATCCCAAATCCAACGCCTTCTCGCCATAGGCAGGCATTCACACGTCACACATCGTCACGTACACTAACATTCAAATGTTTGGATACACGAGTTATTTAGTAAGACTTTTACTACATAACGCAGTAAGTAAGGGATCCTCGAACCCTCGTCGCCCATACAAACTGAATTCTACACACAATCTGCGGTTGGAATAGCAACGCAATCAGTTTGTAAAATAAATTCAATGAGTATTTACTGCTTCGCAAACGCGTCTTCAAAATCACCTTTGGGCAAAATATGGCGTTCTGTAACCCAAACGATTCCGTCGGAATCAAAATTCCTTCGGTAAGAACTATCCGCATTTAGGCGCCTGTCGCGCGTGTCGTTATTAATTTTCTTAAATTAAAAGTCAGTACGGAGAAATTTTTGTAAGCCAAATTTTTTTTTCTATTTTTTCTTATAGTTATTCTACAGTTGCTGGCACAAATGCTTTTTTAATTTTCGATACCGATTTCTGGTATCATTCGTTTAGTTCAGCCTGTAACAATTCGGTGATTAAGATCCAGTTGTTATGGTAACGAAATCAGTGGTGACAGAACTATTTCCGCTTCTTTCTCCTTTATCTTATCCCTGCAGGAGCTGGAAACACATTTTGGATGATTGCTTTGTCGCGAGGCAAAATCATTTCGAGCCAGTGGTAATCTGAATGTAGCATTACCTTTTCTTCAAGTATCTTCAATATCCTTTATTGTACAACGTTCTAATCGGCTATTTAATATTCTTGTTGATTAGCCTATTATAATCATTTCATCTTATTTCGTGATTTAAAAGTAGTTACTAAACTGGAAATTGGCCATTGAATCCTGTCGTTTTGAATCTTCGTTTTAATAGAATTATTGTTTTAATTTTGCTCGAATCTTTAATTCTGCGAGAGAAAAGTCACTGAAGCTCTTAACTCTACGACATTATTTATTACTTTAGGCAAATTGGATGGTTGACTTGATCTTATAATTAGAGTGCGTTGCACAGTGCAATAATTTATACTTTTTTGTAATTTTGCAATTTCTAATTTCGAAGCTCGGACGTTTGCCTGCAGCCATTAATCATTTACAGTATTTACTTCATTTTTTGCATTGTTGACTTTTTCCTCTCTGCAAAGTACCTTGTTTAGTGTAATTATTTAAATATCTGTTAAAGGGAGCAAACATACTCGAAAGTGGTACATATCTAGAGGTTGACGTGTCACTAAGGCCAATTAGCACGATCCAGTTGTGCTGAAGGTTCGAAAGTAAGCTGATTCGTGCCTGCTTTAGGTTTAAATAAACGATATCCGAGGGATTTATTTATTTATAGTAGGATAAGGTGCGATCAGGATTATTAGTTATTCGATCGTGTAGTTTTTGCATCGGGAGACGTCTGCTTTGAAATATTATTCTGTCTTATTATGTCTTTTTGTTTATTCGAAGAAAGATTTGTTTCATTAAATGACGCTTTAATACATCCACTTCCGTTACTTGTATAACGTATTACAAAAGCAAATATTATTTGTATTTTTTGTGAGTTTGTACAATATCTTCCTATGAGCAAACTAAGGATGTCCTTTAAAAACACTATCCAACAAAATTGAACTTTCTTTCTGTTCTGTAACATTCAATAACCGTTTCTTATAGACTTTTGTGCGCTGAAAACGAATCCGCAAACTGTTTGTCGCCATCACCCACAGATTTCGAGAATTTCGATTCTCAAAAAAAATCGGTGTGCGGATTCGTTTTCAGCGCACAAAAGTCTATAAGAAACGGCTATTGACTGTTACAGACCAAATTGGCTGTTGGACAGTGAAATTAGTTATTAGTTTCTGAAATGCCCTATACTCATCAGTTACGTTTTTATGTATGCTTCGGTTACATGCACACAAGTTTTTGTCAAAGTAATAAAGTAGAGGCCAATTCAGACTTCGGTGTCACCAATTTGGGGCGTTATAGAGAATGATAGAATGAACATATTTCCGTAGTACCATTTTTCCCATATGATGTCATGTAACGCAATTACAGGCCTTTGAAAATTAGATTCTCAAGTTCTTAATTGTTTGTCCATAGGCAAGTATCCACTCATCTACTGCCTACGTGTACGCATGTATGAGCACCGCTTCAACTCCCCGTTATCCTTTATCTGTTGTGCAGCTGGTTCGATAAAAAAACTAGGGATGGGCAACAGATTGGAATTTTACAGTTTAAAGCATTGCATTTATTATACACAATCGAAACAACGTGCATTCGCGGGCAGCAGATGAGCAGGGGATTATCTGTTGCTAGAAGTTCCGAAATCAAATTTTCAAGGGCCACTAACATCAAAATGGTAATTGCAAAAAGTGCTTATTTATCATCCTGAATTTTTAAACATGTCATCAAGACCACTTTCAAAAACATTTGAAAAGTAATAATACTATTACTTTTATATTTTATATTTACTGTAGAAATGAAGTTTGATACATAGAACAAAATTTTATTCCATTACTATAATTTATTTCGTCGCAATAAATTCCTGAGAATCGCTGAATTTTTCGACGCGCTAACCGGAACAACTTTAAAGTTGGCCTTGAAGGGAAAGTGGCAGAATGATGCAAAATATAACTTTTTAATCGAGCTCAGACAAAAGTGTGTAGAGTTGGGTAGAGATTATACTGAAAGATCTTATTAATAAGAAAATTTTATCTCAAGTTTTTGATTTTTTATTGCACCGGTCCGGGAAGCTTTCAGACAGACGGTATACATGTACAGGTTACTGTTACATTTATTACTAACTTTCAGTCCTTAGCTTAAAACGTAGCTTCGCGTATAAAGATTTGTTGATTTAAAACATTTCGAGCGCAAATTCCGTGCGCCGAAACATAACAAAATATGCTTTACTCGAAGAGTTTATGGTTTTCTTCGCTGTACTCAGTCGATTTAAATAAAATATGAATAAAATCGTAAGAAGTAAATGTAGTTACGTCTTAAAATAGAAAATGTCTCGTGAACAATTTTCCGGCTCTGCCTTCGCTACAATCGATGAAATATAATTGTCTCTAGGAACTAATTGTAAGTAGTAGACATTAACTTTCCGCTAACAAATTTCTACATTCTCATATCAGACTTCGTATTAACGGTAAGTCCCAACAATAGCTCAATAATCGTCACAACAATAAAATTAGAAAAAAGGTCGACAATAAAATTAAAGAGTAGATAATTATCTAAAATTCACGGATCAGGTTTTCAATCGAAATATTCATCCGTTCTTGCTTGCCTTCTATTTGTAAAAAATTGACCACTTGGTTTTTTATTTAATGTCCCTGTTGTCCGTCGTGATACGTAGAGATATAATAAAATTCAGATGTGGTGTTTTGATCTGGGTTACTGTGGCTGGTTGCGTCTGGTTCGTCGTTAATGTCTACGTTTATCGCATAGGAACTACTGTCAACAGTGTTATCTTTGTTATTTTCTCCATCATTTAACTGACACGCGCTTCCGTCTGTTGGACTGTCTCTAGGCTGATAGGACCGTAGATTCTCGTCATCGTGGACTGTAAATCTCTCCAGATCGACCGCTGCTTCAGCCAAGGTACTTTCCTTTCCCTCGAGCCTCTTGTTTAAAGATTGCACCTGCTTCATCGATACATCCGTGCTCGAATCCTCTGCAAACTTTTCTTTGGAGCAGCATTGCGAATCGCTGCAGTGATCCCCGTGGCAACGAATCAAACAGCCAGTCTTTTCCATGTTCGGCCTGATCTGCTGAAATTAACGATATTTGTTAATTAGAAACACAGTAAGCGACTATTTCTGGGTTTTTGGTAGTAGATGATCGAGGAACATGCATCGAATATAATATGGGATATTACTTCAGTCATTAGCTGATAGCCTTGGGTCAAAATTTTGTGGGGAAATTGATATGTCCGCAGATTAGATGATTATGTAAAAATACGAGAAATACGAAACTAGCAAATACTAACACGAGCAAGTAGCTAGTACACAATTCATGGGTTATATCACCTTGAAGCTGCTTCTGAAGCTCCACAATACTTCAAAATATGTAGCAATATTTCTTTTAAATACAGTAGACCCCGCATAGTACGGCCTCGTATCACACGGATTCGTATAACGCGACGGAAAAATCGTGTCAGTGCTCGTACAACGCGGTAAATGAATTTAAAGATTTAACTAATCTTCGTGATACGCAACTTTGAAAGATAAGAGGTTTCCATGCATTCGCTTGTTTCCTATTGATGAAATGAGTAACACTTTAACTGGAGCAGGATTGTGAATATTGTCCTTTGAAGGAAAATATATTAAAAAAAAAAAAACGGTGGCGTTGGATTTTACTTTTACATGGCTTCGACAGTAAATGAATATGATTCATGCTCCAAAATAAGAAATAATCAAGTATTTTTTGCAAATTGATTTAGTGATGAATAGAAATTGTGAGTAGTACTTTTGGGCAATGTTTATTAATACCATAAACTGTCAAATTACTTCTTTTTTTTGAAGTTTCATACTTTGAAATGCGGTTTCTCAGTAAATATGAACTGTAGCCACAAGTGTGTTACATCATTTTGTTCGTCTTGGCGAGAGGAAGGTTCTAACGTTTTTTTTTTTTTTTTTTTTAAGTAATGATTCTTAAATAATAGTACCACGGTGGCAATAAGTGGCCGAGGGCTCGATCTGTAGACACGCGCTAAAGAAGGATTTTTGGAAATTCCATGTCCAAAGGGGTAAAATGTATTTTCTCGGATTCCCCCCCTATTCCCTAATATCTTTTTACGCATTATTTTCTGTAATCGTTAATTTAGGTAGTTGACAAAATTGTGGTCAACTACCTAAATTAACAATTACAGAATAATAATGTGGAATCAATTACACAATTACATTTTAATCGAAATTTGTAATTTGTAATTAGATTACATTTTGCCCAACTCTGCTTTTACCGCATTTACCGAATAGGTTTCATACTTTTGGTATTTTGTGGAACTCTGGTTGTATCGTCACTTGCGTGATGCCCATTTGTATGAAGAATTCCGTAACCTGATTAGTAATACTGGCATAAACCTATAAAAAATAATCATTTAAATATCCTAATGTGTCTTCGATGCAGTCATCCTCTAAATATTTGACGAATGAAAATTTACCATTGGGTCCAAAAATATAATATGAGCAGTAGATATTATCTTCTGCCCCGTCAGTTGCCATACGTGTAAATCATGAACATTTACGATACCAGGAAAAGCTTCCAGTAATTCCCTCTTAAGGGAGTCGATGTTTATGTGATTTGGGATCGTTTGAAGAAGTATCAGTCCAGATTCTTTCACTGTAAAAGAAAATACGAAGCTGATAGTTTTATTAGAATATTGGTATATATAAATATTTTTGTATTCGTGCATTGAAACTTACTGTAACGGTAACTAAGAACGAGGAGAGAAATGGCGGCAATGATGGCAAAAAGGGGATCGATGAACTTGGCCACACTGGAGTCAGTGAAGTACACTAAAATCGACACCAACATTACAAATACGCAGCCAAGCACGTCACGGCAAGTTTCCCGAAAACCTTGGCTCTTTGGTATTCCCAATGGATTTCGCCTGGTTTGCGACGATAGCTGTTGCTCACCTTCCCCTGTTTGCTGCGAACTGACATTTCTGGAAACAGATAATGCGTATCTCAGCTCTGAAGATCTTACGAACGTCGTACGGTTACGATTCGGGGGAAGAATGTGGTAGAGCCATGATAAACTTTTTAAAATTGTCGGAGGATCGTCTACTTAAACCACTTTGTCGTTCAGGGTACTGATGCTAGAATAACAATAGGGTAAATCCGGGAGACGCAGTCGGGCTGGAGAGTTGGTCGAATGGCTATATTTAGAGTCTACATCTGTGTATATGCAAAAGTGTGTTAAGGTTTAGAACAATTAATTCTCTAAGAATCAACTGTTTCGACCAACTCTCCAGCCCGACTGCGTCTCCCGGATTTACCCTATGTAAGAATGTTTTCCCGTTTCCTCGTAAGCTTTCAATTTAAAACAAAGGAGCTATCTTAATCTGAGAATATTCAAATGTCACTGTTCGAAGCTACTTTTTTGCAAAACCGCGCTGCACTTTATTTATTTATACTCGATTCCAGTCTCGACAGATTTAACATTCTGTTCAAAGGCGACATTCAAGAAAATTAGTATGTATATACTATTATACATTCCCTGCTGCATTCATATGTACATTAGGGTGGCCCTTACTTATACGTATCGAATTTTTTTTTGTATTCTTGTGCCCTCCCTCGTCCCCTGGAACGGTGCCATTTGATAAAAAAAATAGTCTCTGACAAAGGTTATTGCAATCGAACAACAGGAAAGGGTGCCGACCAGGCCTTAAAGTTTAGAATTCGTCAATAGCTTGGAAATAAAGATTTTTGAAAAACTGGTAAGCCCTATCGAAATTTGATTCAAATGATATTAAAAGCCACCATCAAATTTTCAGGAGCGGCAAATTTTGGGGAGGGGTGAATTTTAGGGACCGATAAATTTTGGGGGCCGGCAAATTTGGAGGAACGACGAACTTTAGTGAGCGACAAACTTTGGGGACTGATCAATTTTTGGGGAGCGGCAAACTTTGGGGAGGAACAAATTTTAAAGAGCAACAAATTTTGGGGAGCGACAAATTTGAGGGTGCGACAAAATTGGGGGAGCGATAAATTTTGGGGAGCATGAGATTTTGTGGAGCGGTAAATTTGGGGGAGTGGAAGATTTTGGGAGACAACGAATTTTGAGGAACGGCAATTTTGGTGGACCTACAACTGTTGAGCGAAACAAATTGTATAAGGTTTAAACACAGAGACTTGAGACAACCTTAAAAACAATTCACTTTTTTCATGTAGCGAATTAGCAATGACTCATATGGGACTATTTTGAGAATATTTTAAATTAAAATATTTGATAATTTTTTGCGGAAAGGGAAGCAGACGCTTGTTAGCCTAGGGGACACACCTTAAAATCCGCCCCTGTGTGGATGTTACAATAAGTGCGCGTATATTACAACTTACAACCCACTAATATAAATTATAACGTGTATCATAATGAGATAAAATACATTGTTTTTCAATACTAATAACTTACCTCCGTAATATCACGTCACCATTCGTAGTAACGTGAAGAAAGATACCCTGGTTGAATGTATATCCTCCTATTAGTATGTAACAAAAGGCGTTGAGGAGGATACCTGATGCACCGATCGCCAATACGGGCATCGGATGATGCATTTCGTCCAAGTGGTCGATGTGTACCAGGGTCTGCAGTGCTTCCATCAACAGGGAAAAACAGAATGAGGCGAGGAAGACGCAACAGACGAGCATGGTAACAATGTCTATCCTTGCCCATCCGAAAGTGTTCTTCATCCTCCTGTCCGATCGTGATTGCTGGTGAGCAAAAGCTAGTTTAATTACACATTTCTCATTGCTTTGTTGTAGCAAATGTTATAACTCCTGCTGACTTGTTTTCATTGCTGAATGTATCATTTGTTCTGAATAATAAAAGTTATACATACCCAGCTCGGCACTATTTTTTGCCAAATATATGATCATCTATATGTACATTAATTGAAAAATAAATTCCCCCAAAAAGGAATGTACAATCTTCTTAAAAATCATGTAAGAAGTAAATAAGACAGAGAAAACAATCTGAATACACGAAATTTACATACGACTTTAGAAAACTCATAACGAAGGCTAATTTATTGCGACACATTTTTTTAACGATGAAGCTTGTCGCTTTGAATAGTCACTTATTTACTAATTTATAGAAACAATACATTATCTTCTTCTAACTAATAATTAATAATTTAAAACAATGTCATTTATATTTACTTTATATAAATTTCGTTTAACTTTTCGCATGACCGATCGGCAGAAAATAGTGTTCAGCAGTATATGTGTAAATAAAAAAATTCATGCATTATCGAAGGTGTCCATGTATCAAAATAACTGAATAAGTATGTATACGAAATCCTTTCTGCAAAATTCTGCGTAGGGGAGACCGGGGCTAGTTGACTAATTCCCTTTAATTCTTGTATTATGGAATAAATTATGCTGCGATTCGCGATTTTGGAGCATATGAATGACAATCTTGCCATTTAATGTGTCGCCGCGACAAAAACTTGCGTGTTCTATCAGTGAGAATGAAAAATCTAAAAAGGTCGGTGGGCCGTAAATATTTTTGTTTCGACTATTTATGAATTTTTGTCCACTGAGTACTGCTTGATGTTTTTTCATGAATATTTTGTGGAAACGTGATACATAGACTATAATTTACGGTATTTTATTTTATCCGGTGCGTGGAGGTTTTTTACGTACGGCCCTTAACACGTTAACAATGTCGGACAGGATTACTTGACTAATTGTAAGCATAGGAATACGATTAAAAATTGCATTTTTTATCCTGAAGATATAGTCGAGGCAAAGAGTTTACCTGCTCAAGTCCACTTCCCCCACCATAAAACCCTTCTAAACTCACCCCTACCAGTTTTACATCCTATCCTCCCTTCAAACTTTCAGGCCTTCCAAATAGACCATAACAAACAAGTACAAAATAATTACATTATCTAGCACCATGATAATCAATAAAAAAAATAACACTGTGAGGAAGTGAAAAAAAATTAAAAAATTTATTGGCCGTAGTATACATATACAACTAACCCCGCAGTAGGGGTTTGTTGACTTATTCGTCTCACTACTCTAAATACAATAAAAACTACAACCCAGACTTAATTAAAACGATTTTAATGAATTAAGTTTCAGGTTAAGTTGGACTAGCCGGGCGACGAGTAAATAATACCGGTAGCGATAGTCGACATTTACAGGGTGTCGAACATGTACTTGGCGTCTCGACGCTACCGCGTCTCTAGATATACTTAAAAAAGCTTGGGATGGGAAAACAAAGCAGCATTGAGTCTTTAAGTTCTTACCTTTCTCTTCGTCGACAGGGATACCACGGAACCTCGTTCTTCATTGTTTATACAAATCACGGAATTTTGTAACGAGCTGCTGGTACTGTTGCCAGTGTGGCTGCTACTGTTTTGGCGATGGCTATACTACAAAATATGAACTCAGTAATACTTGAAACAATTATGCGTTACGAGTGGAGAAGATAGTAAAATTATTTCCAAATTTTTGTGCACGTTAGGTATATTTTCTTTATATTCGTATTATGCGCCTTCCTCAGTCGACTACTTTTAATTAAATACTTCTCATATTAAAATGATTACGGATAATGCAAGTAACAGAAAAAAGGAAGAATTTCCTAATCTAACAACGAATAAAATTAAACATACTATAATAATAAATCAAACTTTACCTTTGAATAAAAGTGAACTTGTAAAGATATCATGATCTCTATAATTTATTAGATATTCTTTCGTATCATATGTACCTATATGAAAATCAGTAGCTCACCGGCGCGGCGTTTCCGTAGCGCATAGAAGCACGCATTCAACAGGAACATACCAAATAAGTTTAACTTCTGGAGGGATCTAAAATTCGATCACCCCTGAAAACCACTGCTATATAAGCAACAAAGTTGGTGATAATATTGATCACACCGCGCATTCTTGAAGTTATTAAGCATACACCCTAGATCCATCAGTCTATTTGATAGTATGTATTTTATTTCTGCATCGATAAGGAGATAAGACATTTCCTACATTTACAGAACGGAACGTGCGCCAACGTGTGAACTTACGATTTTAGCTATAGGTAAGTAAAATAAGTTGAAACTCGATGCTCGAGCAAATTCGATTCGTTTCAGATTCCACGGAGAAAATTTTGAGAATACAGTGAAATTTACCTTGATCAATGCTATACAGCCGCAAAGAGCGATGATGTTGCAGAGCATGTGATAGGCGTTGAGCAGCAACGTTAGCGAATGAGTCACATGGCTGGCAACGATCTCCACAAGGAAGAAGGCAGAGGTGAAGAAGAGGACCAAGTACAGCTGGACTGGCTGCAGTCTTCTGAACCACTCTTTCACAGCCATGACACTCCAGCAAAGCCACGCGCTGAATGCTTTTCTTCTATCCTAGCCCACCTGCACACCTATCGGTTAACGATGCTCTATCGTAGCTCTATTATGGTAAAATACTCGATTGACGTTTAAATTGGAGGACCCAGTCCATTACACGGATATACAAGCACGTGCAAACTTAATCACCATTTAGATTTCGTAAGGAATATTAGGCCCATGTGCTGCCTTGTTTGTTTAAAAGAATTCGCCAAGCGAAACACTAACTTTGCTCAGGTGGAAGTTATTTCTCGTAGAAAAGCCTGCCCCTTTCAGCGTGCATTTCATTTTGTGGGGATGGATCCACAGAATATATGGGTTGTTTAATTCTAGAATCCTTTATTTTGGCAGAAACTGTTTCAATGATACCTACCTATTGCAAAGCGAGGTTTTACATTTGTTTTTATAAATTCTCTGAACCGGTGTTACCTATAATATTCTACATTAATTTAGTTCTGTGTGCTTGTATACCTACGTAACGAGCTGTGCCCCAGAACTGAACTGACAAAGTACAATATATTTACAAAATTTGTGCTGGGTGGGACATTTAAAGGGTATACAATTGTATATTTCCGTTGCGATCGGATTTATAAGCAAGCGACAGGAAAGGAGGGTGATAGAAAATTTGCCATTTTCCGCTTCACACATTCGCGCATTAAAAGGTACATCCCATAAAATAAGGAAAGCATAATCATTTACCCGGAACGTGATGGGGAAGTTATACAAAATTAGTGCAAATATGGAGATGTGACAGTAATTGAACTCACGTGAGTCTTACGCTTCATCCTCTTCTTCATATAATGACCCATCTCTAAGGAAATTAGAAAAGCATCCTCAGGTAAATCAGTCGAAGATTAGTATCGAGCAAAAATGAAATAGTATAAGATTGTTGCTGCATGAGAGCAATGACCAAATGTTATTCATTGAAAACTGTTATAGAATGGGGATAAAATCAATCTTTTTGAAACTTAATATTTAATAACTTAGACTCTCTATTATTTAATTAAATAGTGGAAAAATAGTCACAGTAATCGCGTGCCTATATTAGGTACTAGTTTGAAAACATCATTATCTGAAGAAGAGGAGGATGAAACGTAACGTTTTCGAAGTTCTTAGTGTTTCTATTTTTTATTTTAAATCCAGTGGATCCAGTTAACAGCTCTAGACCGCGAACATAAACGCTGTGAACATCGCACCGCACAGTGGGGTATTTGCACCGAAAAACCAGAACAAAATATTTAAAAATTTGCTCAATTTTCAAACTCCCATAACCTTTCTAAAATTCATCTAAAGTTAGTGACACAGAAGCCAGTTTCCAGTTTAAACTTTCAACAATATACGATACATTATATATGCACCTAGTAGACTTTTGATCATGTCTCTCCAAGGTCGCTTACGCGTAAGCTCGGGTGTTCTCCCACTCTCCTCCGCTTTGTCAGGGGGTACCGCGCGACGCTAATCGCGAAGACGGTAGTCCACCTAGCTCGTCACGGTAGTCTTCGTAGCGTCGCGCACGAAAGAAACATTGGAAGGGGAAGCAGGCGCGTGAGGGGCCCCTACGCTGGAGAGCTCTGCTTTTGACATTGATACTTCTGATGCTACTTTTAAATACATGCAGATAAAATATATTTTGTAAGCAGATTTGGTGAACTAACTTTTAGTTCAACGCAGGAGTATCCACTGGATTTTCGAAGAGCTTTTCAAAAACAAAAAGTCAGTTGTAAAAGTCTTATTCTGTACTTCCCACTTATTTTTCCGAGAGGAAATATCCTGTCTAAAAAGACAATTGCCAAGATACAAAAAAATAGTGCTTGGATTGTCATGGTGTTTTTGAACTAATCAGCTTTTACTCTTGTTACTTTATCATGTCTTTGAATACAATGGAAATATCCACGGATATAGTTTGACGTTAAGCCGGAAATCCACCTGGAAGCTAAGCTAAGCTATGCTGTGCTATGTTTTAGCTTAGCTTTCGGTGGAAACGGTTCCATAAGAATGTATTGAAGCTATTTTTTTTAAAACGTAATATGGCATAACAAAGCTTAGCTTCTAAGGTCGAAGCCAGATATATTGGCCGGTGAGTTTCATTAGGGGTATTCTCCCACCACACAGTTTGCCTTTTGCTTCTTTTCTCAGCGTTTTCTGACTCGCTCTAGTTCCATCTCGCTCTAGCCTCCGGCAAGAAAGGAGGGAGAAACTATCGCTCGGAATAGAAGGTAGGTACACCACCCTCTACGTTGAATGCTCACCGCCGCGCCGTTATTTCATATCTTACTAAAACGCGACTATTCCATATTCTACAATGTTCAAAGTGTGTATTATAATTTTTGGGACTCGATTGGACAGATACATTTCGTACGGTAACTGTTCAAAAATCGACCGGGCCCATTGAACTCATTGACCACCGCGGAACTTTACAGAAGTGGGACCACGAAGGGTTAAGAAAAAATTATGATTCTATCCAAACACTATATTTTTTTTGCCACCTGTGCCCCTTTTCTTAAATCCGCCATGTTTGAGTTCAAGTGCCTCTGAGCAGCAGTAATAGAAAACAAAACCACTTAGAAAGCCAAAGAGCTTATTTACATATCTCCCTTAAAGCTGAATTGAGCGATAGAAACAGAGTGCGCTGACGTAACAAGCTCGCATTACAGGATGTTACCGATGGTTGCGATAATGCTACGCAACCATGAAAACACCGTCCAAGCGATCTATGGTACTTACGAAGCGAGAAGTCTCGATTAGGCAGCGCGAAGGCCTGCGATTCATTCAGTTTCATTTGAAAATTACACCCATGTTCATTGACGAGCAAAATTTCCGTCGCAAATATTATAAAAAATGGAGACTTCCTTCGTGAAGAAATTCACTACTCCAAGACTCCAGCGCGCGAGATACATAATTTCCACGATATTAATAGCACCGCGTAGCGTGGAATCGCGAGGGGATTAACGTAGGCACGTGTCCGCTTGATAACACATCCCCAAGAGCCGCGCGGAAGGTGATGGCTACTGGACACTTCGGAATCACAGTTGAACCTCCCGTTGAGCGTTCGGCAGCAGAGGTTCCTGTCTATTGGAGCAACAGGCGGCCGCGTTTCAGCCGGCGGATGTGCTCGTCGTTCGGACGATATAGGAGGAAAAACAATGTGCGCTGGCTGATTATGATCGGAGGCACGCCGATAGACAGAACAAACGCGAACGGTCTTTCGCGTCAGTGGCTCGGAGTTGGCGGATCGTTAACAGGCGCGCTCACCAAGTAAACTTTACCGAACCGTCCACGAACAACGTCTCGATGTCTCTGGTGACACGTTTCAATCCATCGTGCACGCCGCAAGCAGCCGATAACGGCGTCGAATGGAGAGAAGCACTGTTTCTAGTTTTAGCCGACGTACGGCCGCAAAGACAGGACGAAGAGGACACGCGGCGCGGCGGATCGGCGGATCGACGGCTAACGAACGGAACGGTCCAACGGGCAAAACGATATTGACGAGGTGGATGGTAATTCCTACTGGCGGGCTTGCTTGTATGTTTAGACACTGAACTCGGCGAGCTCGTCATCGTCGTGATAGCTGGGCTACGCCACGGGCAATACAATGCCACGCTCGAAAGTTTTCGATGATTCTTAATGTCAACACAATCGTCGGGCTACCAGTCACTGCGTCGCCGGGCTGCGCTGCGTTATATAGTTCCGAATTTAGTGTTTTGTTTAAAAGCATCCAAATTCTTAGGTGGCCACTATAGTGGCCAGCCCGGCTCTCTAAAGGTTAACAAAATGGCACTCAAATACTGGATGGCTTGTATGGTGGTAATGCTTTCACGTTACAGAATTATTCGGGCACCTTGTCAAAGTGAATGTATTTGTATACCCTAGTGAAATATAGTTCCGTTATTCATTTGGATAGCCACTTTGTTTAAATCTTTTGGAATCAATGCAGCTTCATTTCTGTTAATCGCATTACGTATTATTTTCACTCCACGGATCATAATCGAGTCGGCTGTTTTCCCTGGTTTCAATTTTCAATACGAGATATACAGTTACTCATAAAAGTATCGGCCCACCCCATACGTATAACATATTTTACTTATTTAAATAATGTCAAATTCAGAATTACACATTATAGTTTCCGTTAGTATAAACCTTGATTAGTATATTTTTAGTTAGTACCGCCTACCACGTAAATACTGAAAGAAAGTTTGCTAGAAAATAAAACAAGATGAGCCCGAATTTCACAGAAAATTAGTTGAATCTATGAAGAATATTAAGTTATTGTAAGTACGTTTGTATAAATTAAATATTGAATTTGGACGCATATTTTTTTGCACTGTTGCTTGCACTGATAATAATACTTTTTTACATAAACTGTGTACAATTTTTCAATTGAATGCACTTTTTCAATTGAATAACTTGCAAGCAAAGAAAAATGGGGCAAATGTTTAGATAAATTCTTTTTATTATTTCTACAGCTGAGGTAATTTGGTAATTTGGAATACCGAAGTATCTAATGAACTACTAACGTTATCTATTTTGTAACATCGTAGATAATAGAAGCTAACGACCTAATAACTAATGACATTTGTGGATGAACCGATGAAAAACTTTAACGCAGATAATAATAAAAGGATGCTATATAAAGCTGATTCATGTGCTAATGACGGACAACACTTCCCCCGCTCCCGCACAACCCTAATGCCCGTTCGGGCAGTCGAAATCGAAACTTGGTCGAGAATCCTACACTAGATTCTTAAGTATCCCGCAAAAAGAAACTCAGTGTATCCCAATAATTAAGATTTTGTTAGATCCTTGTTCAGTGAAGGTTCGATTTGTCTGGCGTTAATTGAAAAACGTGGTTGAGCCTCGCCGTGTTAAAACCGCGTGCGTAATCTCTCCGAATACAGAACGTCGTACAAGCAATCAAGTATTCGAGTCGATCATTCCTTTACTAAAATCACTTGCATCTGTTATTTGTTTAGTAGAAAAACTGGGGCTAGACGTCGGTCTTCTACAATTCCTCTGACTGATTTTTCTGTTCACATTCGACATGTCACGAAGGCTCGGTTACATTACCTAACACTTACAAACACATAAGTAGATTTCACACCGAAGGGATTGATTTTAGGATCCATGTTGGTGAAGCTCTAAAGTCTCAAACGCTTTTTCGAAACCCTGTATAAGTAGAAGTATATTGTCAAGCGAATGAGAAAGCTTATAAATCCAAAGTAGCGCAATAAGTCTATCCATTAATTTGGCCCACTTTATTTATAGGCTAGGTATCTTACAGCGACAGGTGCAGTTGAACGTTACAAACGTTCACACCCTGCATCGAACGTTTGATTCGTAGCTCGTTTAAATTGAACGTGTTCGTCGCGAGTCCAGGCGAAGCGACAACGCATGTACGAACAAGACCACAACACGTTTGAAATGTGAATGAACGCGTCCCGAGTGCGCGTACTAAATGTGAGGGGGCCCCATCAGAGAGTTAGTTGCGAACATCCGGTGCACGGTAATGGCTTTTGAACTCTGAAATGTCCGCGGTACCGATCGTTATTGTCGCCTTTAATTCGACTTCGTCGAACGCACAAAGTTAGTCGAATGGTTACATTACACGTCGTTCTCTCGACTCTCGTCTTGCAGCCAAATGGCCGCGATTAGAAACGCCGTTAGAACTAATTATAGTCACTTTTATCTTATCGACTGCACAGATTGATTAATTGTCATAATAATGGTCGCTTAGGGAAAGACATTTTTATGGTGTTTGTCTTGCGCCTTGCTGCCTTGAATAATTCTCTTACCCACAAGTCGATTCGAATACTGTATAGCAGGGGCGCCCGCAGACTTTTTTCCAGGGAGAGCAACTTTGGGATGGTGGTAAAGAAAAATATACCCCTCTTGCTTTTTTAACCCATTTTATAGTGCCAGTTTAATTAAAAATTTAAAACCGAAATTTAAAAATATTCCCTTTTTTAGTATAAAACTTAATAAAAATCAGTTTTGAAAAATAAGGGATTTTTTCTCAAAAGTCAAAGGGGAATTGCCCCTTTTGCCCCCCCCCCCCCTCTGCGACCGCCCATGCTGTATAATTATTTCAAAAGAAGAAGTCACATTTGCGGGCATATGGTTCAATCGTTTAGAAATACTTCTTAGTGTTCACCGTATTGATACGATTCTGTTATGTACAAATCATTAGGTACTAACCTTTATCTTTGGCAAACGATTAGCTTTGCTTTAATCTTCGCAATAATGAATTCGTTTTTAGGGAGTTCATTCAGTTTCCACCGATAATCACATGAATGAAATTGACGCACACGGCTTAACAGCAATGGAACACCTGCCTTCAAGTTGCTTACACTATATCTTTGCCCATTGTAACTGTCGTAAAAGTAGGAAGCACCCGATAACCCAACATTATCAATTTCATTATCAGACAATCAACAACACACGAGCATGGAGCCTGATAGCCAGATCACAATTGATCGATTCCGTTGTTGGATGTTATTACATTATTATGGTGTTAGAATTTAATAATATGCAGAGTGTAAAGGTTTTTGCGGATGAATCTACGCATTTAATTCTTTCGAGATATGCATTATACATACATTTACGACGCGGTGAAAAATACCGACCCACCACTGGCGAAAAGGTATGAAACGCGACAGTAACGGGAATATTAAAATTTATTATAATGTAGCGTACAATACGTCATCATATCACGTAAAAAGTCATCAATAATTCGAACGAATCGATTAATCCTTCGGCAGCCATATGTCGGACGTGCAATCACCTCCGGGATAGCTAGAAAGAGAATCGCGGCTGTTAATTTCAGAAGGGAACGATGTAAGAATATCGAACCATCAACGCATTCCCGTATTTCCGTATTTACCGCATTTCATGTGCAAGTAAAATGTCGTCCTTATCTGCACCAAAGTCTACTAGAAACTGCTCGTCAAGTTTCAAACCGCCCTTTTCTATGTCCACGTCCAATTTAACCATGGTCGAACCATTTCTGTACATATAAATAGGTTTGTAATCGCATACATACAACGTGCACCGGTAAACATTCAGTTGTAGCTATACATATAAGTAATAGCAGTATGTACTTGATAAATTCGGGGTAAAACTGTTTATCCCATGGTTTGAACATGGAAGTGGTCGCGTATAAGCGTGTTCCATCGAGACTTAGTTGAAGCATCTGCGGCGATCCGTAAAGTCGACGGCCTTTGATGTAAACAGGGTCTGGTTGCGCGTCCAGTTCCTTGGCTAGGGTCACACGAACGTCCGAATCCTTTAAAATTGAGCCACCGAGAAAGATTTGACCCGTCAGTTTTGGATTCCTCGTATCGGAAATATCGTACTGTCTAACGTCTCCATGGAGCCAGTTGGATAAGTAGAGGTACTTATCGTCGAGACTGATCAAGATCTCGGTTATCAATCCTACAGGGATAAGCGAGGTGATCAGAGAGAGAGAGACCAGTCTTATATAGTCTGGGTTGAAGACAAACACGCATCAGGCGGATAGTTTCATCTACATTTATCAGAGCTCTCACGCGCCTGCTTCCCCTTCCAATCTTTCCTTCGTGCAGCTTGCCTTCCGTTGTCAAGGAGACCGCGCGACGCTACTAAGCTACCATGACAGGCTAGGTCAGGGCTGTGCAACCCGCGGCCCATGGGCCCAGTGTTCCGATATGGGGCGGGTTTTCTCGCGCATGCGCGGCGATTTTAGCATCAGTGCAGTACAAGTTTCGATAAAATGGGGTACCTTGATCTCCCAACAATAATTTTTCACAAATTGTTATGATATGCCCCTTTTTGGGGGGGGGGGAGGAGGTACCGTGAAGGGAGAAGTACTTAAATAACCGTAAGCCAAATACATAATAAAAAAATAAAATATTTTATTTGGCAGAATCAATTAAATACCAGCATTTGCTACTAGGATAAGGAAAACTGCCAAAACCCATTACCACTATCCCCTGTAGGTGTGTCCCCCTCCATCAATGTAAGCCCCGTCTAGATCCCTGCACGCGTTACTTGCCCCCTCAACATAGATACGGTACTGCAAACGCCGCGCATGCGCAAGAAAACCCGCCCCATATCGGAACACTGTTCCTAGCATCACTGGGCTGGAGAGCCCTGTCTTAGATAATGGCGAAGTCGGGCAATATTAAAGAAGATATAACAGTTGCTGAAGAAAATGTTCCCGTACGTATGCGAAAATTTATCCACGTTTAACATCGCTAACGTTGTTGCCATTAGCATACTCATTTTGCATTTTATTTATTATTAAAATGAATTTTGCTGCATCGTGTATATTGTAATATATTTCCCAAAGCTTCGCTTTACAATTTGTGTTAACACAATTATTTTTCATTTGTACCGGTATAACTCAACTCTCATACGCAGTGTAGCGAAGGTATGGAAGATTACCTCGAGCCTAGATTTGAGTGTCCTATTTGTTTAACTTGGCTACGCGACCCAGTTTTAACATCTTGTGGCCATAAGTTCTGTTCGCAATGTATATACACTTGGCTTCAGTAAGTTTTATACTACACGTGTCAGATTAACAAATACATACAATCTTTTACATATGTAATTTTCATTTGTCGAATAATTCTTATTTGTAGAAAGGAAGGCGCTCGATGTCCAGTCGACAGTCGACCGCTAAAATCCGAAAGCGATCTATTCAGAGATTTATACACCAGTAGGGAGATATTACAGCAACGCACACCTTGCCCCTATCAACGCTTCGGTTGTGAAATTACGTTGTCGCCAGTAGATATGGAAACGCATATAAATCAATGTGTATATAAGCAAAGTCTTTCAAATTCACAAAATATTTACTGTCATTTTAAAAGTGTCGGATGCGTAGAAGCCTTTTGTATAGAAGAAGATTTGCACGCGCACTTAGAAGCAAACACAAATCTTCATTTAACAGTTGGTCTCATTGTTCTCTAATATCTGCTTACGTTTAATCGTAAATTGGAGAAAATTATTACCCATCTGTCTTTGTAGATGGTTTTAAAAACACTACCGCAATTATCTGTTATGCAAACTCACGCTAATACAGTAGCTGTTGAATCTAAAATGTGGGATCCACCTCCGAAAAGTGCGACGTCTTTGGAAAGAAATGAACCGTTGCCAGAATGGCAGCAATTGTTAAAGTAACTGTTATTTTTTTAGTGTACAAAATATTGTTATGACACGTTTTAGAAATACTGAACGTAACTATTTCCTTGTAGGAATTTGTATGAAAGAATAGTGGTGCTGGAGCAGCAAAACAGAGAGCTGTCCATAACTGTTTCAAATCAAAGCACTCAACTTACAACCTTGCAAACTTCCCTGCGATTTAATCAGGAAGAAATGTTCCTGCGTAGTTGCAATGGCGTTTACATTTGGCGATTACATACATTCCATGAGAAGCTTGGAAGCATGATAAACGACCCGTTGAAAATGTTTTATAGCCCTGGTTTCTACACTAGCCCTAATGGTTACAAGATGTGTGCCAGGATTAACGTATCATCCAAAGATCCGGAGTTTCTGTCGTTACTTCTGCACATAATGAAATCAGAAAATGACGATGGCTTGGATTGGCCATTTAATGGTATGATGTACTTTATTTTGGTGCATCCACATGATTGGGAGAAGGATATAAGAGAGATAACATCATCGAGGCCGGATCTTGAAGCATTTAGGAAACCAGTGTGTGAACTAAACAAACGCAGTTTTGGTTACACGGAATTTGTACGAATACGAAATTTATCAGATTTCTTGCAAAACGATTGTTTGATCTTCAGGATAGAAGTTCGTGTTCAAGATCGGTATAAAATGCCAATATAACGTAATAATGTTCATCATAATAGTCGTTTCATTAATTCAAAAAGAATACAAGCTTTGGGTATATGTGTATAAAAACTGAAATTAGAGGCACTGAGATAAAATAAGTCAAGAATCGTTTCTTGTTAAGTCGCATTATTTATTGAATCGCAGTTTACTAAGACTAAAGGTGTGTTTTAAAAAATTGAAATGTGGCATAAAGTCCATGTAGGACATAGATTTCCATTTAGTTTCATAAGAAGTCTTCTATTTATATTTTTACAATTTCTAGCCCGTCCTATGTGCAATTTACACACGATATAGTATGTAATGTAACAGAATCCGTCCTTCTGTCCTGTGATAAAGAATTTATTCCCTTGGCTGGGAAGAAGTTGATTGCAAATATCAGTTCACTTCGTTTGAGGGTGACCAACTGCCAACTTACGTCATCGATGTTTTGATTGAACTTGACCAGGAAGATATTACAGGTGGTAATGACATAAGGAATTAAATTTATCATAATTCAGATAATGATTCTGACAATGAACAAGTTGAAACTGAATTAGAGAATTATGATTATGTGAATTCAGAGTGTGAAGAATCGTCGTAATAGGATTTTTTAATTTGTGTTACTGTAAAATAGTTTCTTAATAAATTTTTTATTATCATGATATAATAAAATTATCAAGTAATCCTATCCTCTTCGTAATGGGGAAGATGACAGCAACTTTTTTCCACCTGTGATGCCACCAGCACACATGCCCCTTGTCAACGGTGTTTTAGGTGAATTTAAATTATCTTTTTTTACTTATTAATTTCTACTTCTATGATATGTGCATATATCTATAATTAATTTGTTGCTGAAAGAGGGCGATGCCCCGGTGGTCCGATCCTACACTGAATCAATATTGGCCCAATATTTTACCAGCTGTGGTTAATAATAAAGACTATTGACACCTAATTATTATTATTTTATGTACGTGCGCGCATATCTCCTCAGCATGTTGTGACAAAATATATAAAACTAAAAAGTTAAAAATAAATTTTTAAAAAAATTAAAACCGATTTCAAAAAAATAAAGTTGCACTAAAAAGTAAAAAATCATTTTTTCCCTTATTTAATCTATGATTTTCATATTTTTTAAGTCGGTGCCTCATCATTTGCACTGTGTAAATCTGGCGTCGACTTAAAAAATATGAAAATCGTAGATTACATAAGGAAAAAATGTTTTTTTACTTTTTAGTGCAATTTTATTTTTTTGAAGACGGTTTTAATTTTTTTTATCTTTCTTTATCCTACTTTTAACCTACTAGTATGTCAGGACGAATTATATTCTAATAAATAATTGCATTACGAGCTTTTAATACAAAATCTTAGCTGCCAATAAATATTTACAGTAAGAGAATAATTAATTATAAAACATTATGTATGTACCTACTTTATACACTCCACAAATTAAATAAAAATTCGCTCGCAAACCATTCGCACATGCGCCCTCATGCAAAATCGCAGTACATGCGCTAGTGGCGCCTTCTGCACCGAGCTATGTCATTTCCGGTTAGATGGGTTGAAAAAATCGATTCTTTTTAACCTTTTTTTTTAAAATGCATGTACTGTCAAATTTTCATCGAAAAATTAGTTATTTTAGCTTCTACAGAGGCATTTTGTACGGAGCGCGGTGGCTCGGCCTCTATACAGATAAAAACTTTTACTCTATACTTTTATTGAGCCTAACTTATCCCAGACAGCACACAAAGTCGCAAACACATCTTAAGGACGTCTGAAGTAGGGCTGGGACTATTCGAATAATTTAATATTCGAATATTTTACAAGTATTCGAATGCTACGAATAAACTTTGAATATTTGAGTATTCGTATGTTATTATGTGTGAATTATAAATCAAGTTTTTTAGGTTCATTTGTTTACAAGCTTCTATTTAGTTTCAGTTGTAAGTTCGTTATAACGGGACAGACGACACGTGACGCGTTGATACTAGGTAGAGCTGGTCGAGTACTCGGAAAAAGCGAGCCGAGCCGAGCCGAGTACCCGTAAAAACCGAGTAGCTCGCTAAATCCGAGTAGCTCGATTTTTTTCGAGTAGCTCGAATATTTTCGAGCGGCCCGAAAGAACCGAGAAACTCGACATTTTCGAGCAGATCGAAATTTTCGAGCAGCTTGAAGCTTGAAACTTGAAGCTTGAACGTTTCGGGCAATACGAATGTTTCGAATATTTTAGGTTACGTTTATCTATTGAAATATAAATAATGGTTCTCGATAAGTAATGTAAATAATTAAAGTATAAGCTGTAAATGGAAATATTCTATAACTTCTGAGAAGTACTAAATTCAAATATTTCTTTTTTCCTTTTCATTTTTTCGTGTCTTTATGAACGTATTTATACAGTTCTGTATATATTATCTTTCTTTTCTCCTTATTTTTTTCTTAGTTTTTTACCTTCTTCGTATGGGTTTTACCTCTGTCGCGCCATTGTCAACACAGAATGAATGAATGAATGAATGAATGAATGAATGAATGAATGAATGAATGAATAAATCAATAAATAAATAAATGAATAAATAAATAAATACATAAATAAATAAATAAATATAAATAAGTGTATATACACATATTACTAAACGTAACACCATTTTATTTTTTTACATTTGCGCTTAAAAAACAAAGCCCCTTGCCCCCCTGCCACCTGAGTGCGCCGCTGATTCGTCCCTGTTGTCCCTACTTCTGGCATTCTTGACCATCACTGACCATGACATGCTAGCGGCTAGCCTACATGGTCGCGCTTTTTAGCGTCACGCGTATCCCTGACCCTGACAACTGCTGACAACGCGCCTGGAAGAGGAACCCTACAGGACCCGCAGGCCCGGCCTTAGCAGCGCTGCTTATAAGTATACATAATTATTATGGAAACTATAGACTTTATATACAGATAGCACACAGATGTCTAAAGACGCCCAAAAAACGTCTTAAAGCCCTCCAGACTTAAACCAGGCGTACACAATTGACGTATTTAAGACGCCTGTGCTATGTGCGTCCCACATCGCATGCAGACGTCTGAAAGATGTCTATCCTAGGCAGTGATGGGTAAATCAGTAGAAAGCAACGTAATTTACGCTACGTGACATACGTGTATAAAACGTCCAGTGGACATACCCCAGCAATATAAGAGCTTAATAAAGCTTGAAAAAGATGTGGGAACTTCCCTACTACGCTCTATATTGCCGGGACACGTCCACTGGACATTTTATACAGGATATTTTAATATTATACACGTATGTCACGTAACGTAAATTGCGGTAAATTACCGTAAATTACGTTGCTTTCTAGTGATTTACCCATCACTGATCCTAGGCATTGAAGACGCCTATATAGGCCGGTATTCATAGTCGCTACTTATTCTTAAGCAGATGCTTAAGCATGCGGCATCCTCTACTATAAACGTAGTAGCTAGTAAAGGATGCTGAATGCTTAAGCATTTGCTTAAGAATAAGTAGCGACTATGAATACCGGCCATAAAGTCTTAAAGATGTCCGAAAGTCGTTCTGAAGACGTTTTTAAGACGTAATTTTTGTAGGCCGTCGACGTCCCGATTCGTACATCTTTAAGACGTCTAAAAACAGACGTACATACTTAAAATGCACCACTTTAAGACGTCGCGTGCTACCTATCTGGGTGTTGTAAAGGTTTCATTTTTTTCATTTATATAAACGCTTTCTGGAGAATTTCTTTATAACATTTATGTTCTGAAAAGAAAAAGAACCAACAAGGGACGTTCGGCAAGCCGGAAATGCAGAAAATTATGAAACTTGGCAACGTTGCATGTCACTGAGGCCGGTATTCATAGTCGCTAATTATTCTTAAGTTAACCAGCGGCCTTAGCCGTGACAAAGAGTAGGTATAATAAGAGGCGTCACTCCGGGCGGAACCTTTGAAGTTCTTGCTTGACCTTGGCATTTAAATTGGTTGTCTATTCGAGCGGGATATTCAAATCGACTAAATGTACCTTACCGCAATTGGCTGATTATTGTCGAAGTTTACCGATCATTGTCGAATGGGGCCGAATGGGCATTTAAATTGGTTGTCTACTGATTTCCCTAGCTTCTTCTGTCCTTGTCGAGTGACGCCTCTTATTATATCTCCTCTTTGGCCGTGATGAAAACACCGGTTCTCGTTAGATCACCGAAGTTTAAAACATCACGGGGCGGGTACTGGGGAAGGATGGGGGTGACCACCTTTCTCCCGGTGCGCCGCTGCTGTTGGGACCCGAAGAAGAGAGAGGAGGGAAAAAGATATATGAGAGACCCTTATAGTTCGTTGGGCAATATAAGCGAAATGCTTGAAACGCCATCCTGTTTAACAGGAAAAAAATAAACCAAACCAACCATTTTTTAAGTAAATGCTTAAGCATGTGGCATCCTCTACTAACCTAGTAGCTAGTAAAGGATGCCGAATGCATTAAGCATCTGCTTAAGAATAAGTAGCGACTATGAATACCGGCCTAAGTATAAACTCACTCAGTGGTTGTAGTGAAATGCAACGTCGTGCCAAGCTTCCGAAGGGAAGCCGTTTCAGGCGCCTAGTGTACTCGTGGTATGCTCGATCCCATCACTATAACCTTGATTGTTTAACGCAATAGCGAAGAAGTTAAATGAGGGGAGATTACAGAGATTACCTCTCAGCAATGCATCTGGAGGTGGTTCTTCCAAGTCGCTTGTTTTTCCGACTCGAGAATAGGTTTTTGTAACTTGTACTTTTTAAAAGAAATTCGAAACATTAAAATGATGAAGCCCCTCTTTCCCGATTTCACATGCACTGCATTATATTGTAATTTCATTAAAATCTTTTATACTTATACCAAGATATGAAATGATTAATTAATATATATTACATAAATTCAAATATGCAACGGAAATGTTATTCCACTGTTCTTACTGCTAGTTGTATGAACTTACATATATCGTTGCTGCTCGAAGTTACCTAGATATTTAGTCTATTTAAACTAGAAATGTTTGTAACTTTGGGATTACATAAGTTTTAAAGATGTTAATTTTTATTTCCCTCATTTGTAAGTTAAGGATATTTGCATAATATACGTAAATTATTGTTTGATATAGAAATAGATAAGCTTTACCTACTGATTCGTTTGTGTGGAATATTTCCAAGAATTCATTTGACAGTAATATAGTCGCATAGTAGTAACGTAAACTATATACTTTTTGAACTGTTGCAGTAAACCTGGCTTCTGAAATGGAACAGTAATTACCGAACAGTGTAACCAGGTAACTGGTGGAAGAACTTTCTAAGTACAGACAAAGTTTCAGTTACACATTCATACCTGTACAGTAAAGATCATCAATGTAACATGCAGTCAAATTTTATACGCACTTTCTTCACTTTTATTGCTGCATCTACTGCTATTTTTGGGCTGCTAATTAACTATGTGGAACCTTATTTACCTTCAACAGTGACTGTTACTTATCGTTATGGCAAGTTTTCTGCTAATACATATCAACCAGTTGTAGCAAAAACAGAAGTACCTAAAAGGTAAGCAGCAATAGTGTAATACGTTAAGTTGTATCATTAAAGTATTAAATGAAAGAATGTATAACATTTTAGATGGTTTAAACATTTTTACATGTTTGCTGCACCAGCTTCCAGTTACGTACTATATTTGGTCCTTAATAAATATTTATTAAACGGCAACATTCCCGAAACTGTTACATGGATATTAAATATGAGTTTCGGAACAAACAGACAACCACTGGGTAGAGTGTATAAAAGTTATGAGTAGTTTTATACATAATTTTTAGTTTTTAATTGATAATCTTGCTTCCTTTCAGTGTCACCAGAAAGCACATTTCTAGCTAGTGTACTTTTCTGTCTGCAGTGTCACAAACGGTTGTATGAAACGACTTGTGTAAGTGTCTTCAGTGGTAAAATGATGAATCTTGTCCATTATTTCATGGGATTTAGCCATTATATAGGAGTTCTACTGTGCATTATAGGCGAATCCGAAGGATTTAGTGGAGGTAATCTCTTAAAGTATTTGACTGAATACCAATTACATTTTAAACTTTTTGAATTTTTGACACAGATTCTAATGGATCGATTGTTTGGAATAGAATTACGTATATCCAGTTACTGTGTGCAGTCATTTTTATATTGGCATCCTATACTCAGCTCAAGGCAAATTACACTCTTAGTAATTTAAGAAAAGATAAAGATGACAAAATAAATTCCTCAGTATATAAAATACCACACACTGGTCTTTTCAAATACGTGTCAGGAGCATTACAATCTACAGAAATACTTATGTATCTAACAGCTTCTATAATTTTATGGCAAAGTTCAACATTTCATTATGTTACAATTTGGGTCCTAGTAAATCAGGTACAAATACCATAATATCTTATTTCGAATACGTAAATTGTATATTTCAATAACAAATTAACTTTTCCTTTTTCAGATATCTACTGCAACGTTAACTCATAAGTGGTATATACAAACTTTCAAGAATTATCCAAAATCTCGGAAAATTCTAGTTCCTTACATTTTCTAAATGTTTTAAGATGTAATTGTATAAATTTTACCTATATATGGTCATGGAACATAAACCTGTAAATTATAATTACGACATTTTTTACAAGACTTAGGATATTGAATATAAAACAAACATAATGAAAATACAGAAAAAAATATTTCATGATAAATGATTTTATTAAAAATGCACTAAAACAAAAAAATAATTTTTTTCGTGTAGGTACTACGATCTCGATGGTATTTTTTCACTTTAAATAAAATCGTGGATATTCTGATATGACATATCCTGCTCCACGATTTTATTTAAAGTGAAAAAACATCATCGAGATCGTAGTACCTACACGAAAAAAATTATTTTTTTGTTTTAGTGCATTTTTAATAAAATCGTTTAACATAAATTTTTTTAATATTTTTTTCTTTTCATGTTTTTAGTGTTTCTGGATTTACATTTTACAGCTCAGACTTCTTTAAAAATATCTCTTATCTGTGTATACAGAGTGCTGAGTAATTGTATTAATTACTTATACCACATTGTTCACGTTCACATATATTCCCTCGTATGCGACCTCCATATATATATACATAGGTATACTATCGACCGATTTCGCTCTATGACCGGAATAGCGATAATTTGAAATTGCAATGCGGACTAGCGACCCGAACGCAGCGGCTTTTTGTCGTTTTCGTAAAGAACGCGAGTGGTTGATTTCAAGTCGATTGGATTTATTGTTATCGGTTATATTTATTGATGACCGGGTAATTTCGTTCACCCCCTCGGATTTTTTTCTTCATAATTTTGTATTGTCATCCATACCACGCACGCCTGCGAAGTTTCAAGTCTGTTGGATACGCAGGTAAAAGGCTGTGTTCATACATTCCATTACTCATATCGCGGACATTTTAATTAACCCATCAAAAAGAATCCAATTTAAAAACATTGTAAATTAATAGCTTTACAAAATTAATAGCTTTTAAAAATTGCGCCAATTATAACAATAGCTATTTATACAAAGAAAAAAATGTATTATATAATATTAAGCAGATATATTTTTATACAAATAAATATTTTAATGCGAATAAATATTTTATTCAAAATACTTGACGCTGCGCCCCGAATTGGTCTTGCTAAACTGAATAAATATGTATAAATTGCATTAATCTTTTTCTTTCTTTCTTGTGCATGCGTTCGTGAATGTGTGTATGTGTGCGTGTACATATGTTATATCATTAATTTTGTAAAGCTATTTACGACAATGTTTTTAAATGGTTTTTTATATCCGCGATATGATTAATGGAATGTATGAACACAGCCTTTTAGCTGTGTGTATGTAGTTGTGTCATCTTATGCGCAGTTGGGAAGCACCTTGATATACTTGCAGCTCATTTTGATTTCCCGTCTTATTTCATTTTGTAATTATTATTATCTTCTATTTTTTTGCGATTAATTTGATTTCACGTACTTGGCGTAATTTTTTTACTTTTTTGAAGTTTTTTATGGAGATCTCACTTCTTTTTACAAAGATAATTTCCATAGGGAATGACTTCAAAAAAAGTTTCAGGTAAGGTTGGATTAGCCGATTTACGAGTACAGTAATTCGTCGTAATAGTCCTGCAGCCACGCGCGATCTTCAACTAGGAAGCGCGATCGTGAACCGACACCGGCATCACACCAGACTTGTGCCACGCGATCCACGCGGTCCTGATTCTCTTTGTTATTCTTGTGTGAGAAGGAGAAATATATAGTCTTTGTTACAACAATCTTTATAACTCTTTATTGAAGCATTCGGACAATTTCCCCGCGCGCGTACACGAACCGCGGACGTTACAGATCCGAATACATACAAGAAACAGAGGATCGAAATTGAATAAAATCGCTTAAAAATTTAAAGAAAAGTAGAAATGGTAGTTGAAGTAAAAATTGCCAGTGTTTATTTTAGAAATGTACACATGTTTCAACATTCTAAACAATTTGCGATGAAGAACAGTGACTTTAAATATTAATTTATTTTACATTACGTACAAATTACGTATATTATGCTTATGGTACAACACTCTTTAACAATAATCAGAGCTAAAGTAGTATGCTCGAATCTTTTTCACATGCAGCCTAGTTTTGAATTTCATCGGGCAAGTAGAAAGTTCTCTTTGCAATACATATATACATATACAAACGATTACTTCCTATATTTACTTGAACAATAAGCTGAAACAGATTATTTATTCATCACTGAGACACAAAGTAATACTGACCCTTAAGAAACTGTAAGATATGAAGTATATTATTATACTCATTGAAATTTCATGCTTACAGCAGAAATAATGAATATATTAATATACTTCAACAGTAATAATATCTCATTATTTAAGAAGAAAATCTGATTTGAAATTAACATACCTGTATGGATAACCTTGCGCTTTGTTCCTAAATATTGATAACAGGAGGCTGAAGAAAATGGCGACTAATCCTGCGCCTATCGCGGCAAATATTCGTCGCTTTTTTACATCACCTTTACGTGATGCAGCCTCGGTCATTAAGATCATACCTAATACCACGGCTCCATCTAGTTATATTTCGTTAAGGGAAATGCTACATAATTACATTCAAATTCTTTTAAATTCTCAAATACATTCAATAGTAGATTCAGAGGCGGATTTGGGTATATATAGGCTAACAAGGGAACATACCGAACCCAGAAATTCAAAAAATTCTGAAACCTGAAAATAATTTATCGAACCATTTTTGTACAAAAAATTCACAAAGAATTACCTATTTTTCGGCCCAACAAGGCGCAAACCCCCCTTTAAGGCGCCAAATCTTCAAATCCGCCCCTGAGTAGATTTATGATTTCTGATTTTCTAGACAAAAAGGATACTCAATACCATGACGATGTATGTCTCCAAAATAAATTGACCTTGAGAAGAAGCATGAATATAAGCCACATTTCCACTAGGTGATTTATGTATAAACGGTGGCCCCCTTATGTGATTCCACATTTGTCCAGATATCATCATAAGGGTGAAAAACTATACGGAAAAGTCATTTGAAAGTAAAGTAGTCTATAAATAATGAAACTTATAAAACACGATATTACCAGTGCACCGAGTCCCCAAATATTTTTGTTGTAAATGAAGTCTAAATTATTACGTCTCAAGTACAAGACCCCTCCAATCAGTACCAATAACATTACTATTGCTACTGTCCCAGAATAATTTGGTGGCCTGAATACTCTAATCTATAACACGTTTAAAATTCTTATTAATCCTTTCTAATTCATATTCAATAAACATTTGTCGTGTGTCCAGCATTTAACGTGACCACGCTAAATATTTATGTTTTTATCGATGATGTGAAAATTCATTTCAGGAAGGAGTCGTTCTTATTTTTTTACACGAGACTGTAGTTTTAATACAACTCGTTCTTGGCGATACCAAGCCGAATTTAAATTATGACTTCGAAAGAAACATCCTGTCGATCTTAATGTGTAAACTCTTCTCGAAACATTGTCTCATATTTTGAGAAATAATAAAAACATTAAGGTGGTATTCTACCCAAAAATTTATTTTTTTTTTTTTTATTTTCTAATAGTTTCGGGTTTCGAAAATATGTCCCTAAAATATTAAGGTGAAATTCGAAAAACTCCCAGAGTTATAGGGGCTTAAGGCCGCAACGTGGTCGGCAGTCGTTACCCCCACTCTTGTATCTAAAGGGGCTATAACTGCCAGCAGAGAAGAGGGAGCTGCCCAATATGATTTTTCTGAAGCTAAGGAAGATTTCCTCTACGGTCCTGGTATAGCAGATTAGGGGAAAGTTACAGAAATTAGTCGTTATCTACCGTAACTTCAATCGTATAGGTCGTAACTGCATGACAAACTTTAAACGCATTTTTCTCGAAACAATTTTTTGAAATCGAGCGCACATTTTTCTCAAAAACTACTGGACCGATTGAGCTAAAATTTTACACACATTCACAGTGAATGTGTACCTATAGCCCGAACTAGAATTATATCAATAGTTTTAATACAACCTCCCCCGCACCTTGTTGTAGCTCAAGGAAAGTAAAAAAATCAAATATAAATTTTTAAACAGCTGCGATTTCGGTAACAATGTTCGGACTTGGTTACACCTAGTTCGGGCGATAACTACACTCACATAGATTAAAAAAATCTTTGGTACTTTCGTTTCAGATAACTAGGACGGCCGCAATTCGTGCGCCCGATTTTTGATGACATGAACCTGCGCTTCGGTGTGTAACTTGTCCAGATCTCAATATAATGCATTCCAAAAATTTGTGTCGATACTTCAAACACTACTATATATGTGTGCAAAACCCCTGCCCTGTAGGTGCGACAGGTGTTTCCAGAATTATTTTCTAAATATCACCTTCAAAAACGAGTGTCTAGACTAGAATACCCCCTTAAGGCCAAATTAGGTGGTCACATTTAAACAGAACGCCCTATACATGTAATTTGAAATATACATGTGTATGTCCGCAATTACCTGAATGTCGGTACGTTCTGAAATCCATTTTGCAATTGCCTCTGCTCCGAATCCAACCCGCTGAATATCCATAGTATCCGCAGGCTTTGGTTTACCTTTCGGTGGGAAATGCATATACACCGGCGCCGTATTTAGCCGCATCTGCTCGGAGTATAAAAGGTTTTGCGTTACATTTATACATATTATATACAAGTGTGCGGCAGTTTACATACCATTTGGAAAACATCCGAGCCCTCGTCGAAATCTACAGACACGAAGAATAATTTCTTCGAATGGGGTTGCGAGTATCTGAACGAATTTGCTACTATCACGAATTCGTCGTTTGCATGTCTAGAACCATGGAAACATAAAAGAAATGATTAAGAGGCCGATAAATTTGAAAGAAAAATGAAATTTACCTGCATATTTGGCACTGCCTTTGGGGTGCCATGGCGGTAAACATTACCACGACGGAATAATTTCTGGGTGTAGTTCTGACATACTCTTTAAATTTTGCACCGTTAAATTTTATCACGGGTCTCGTAAGAGTCAATTCCGTTAATTGTTGCACACGGTCGGATAAAGACGAGCTTTGAGTCTGAAATTAACGAAGTATGTGAGATTTAAATCTGCTTGGTTCGAATATGTTTCTTGGTTATGTAAACCAAATTCTTTTATTAGACGGAAAAACTACGAAGCAAGTGTAAAATTATTCGTATACATTCAAACTTATTTGTTAATAACATTTTGTTGAATATCTTTGAAGCAGTGCGCGTAAAACGATTTGAAAAATTGATTCGGCGTTTGGAGCACGCACAGAAATCACAGAAAATATCAATAGATTCGTACATTTTTCGTTCTGTATTGGCAGCAAACATAATTTAAACTCAAAACGAGCCCCAAAAGTGTAATATATATTTTATAATCCATGGTAGGTGCACAATTGTAATGCAAGACGTTATGGGAACTCTTGCACTGAGAAACACGTTATCACACATATGTGTGGGAAGTTCATTCATTGGTTTATTCGATACAACGTGGCATTTGACGTGTGAACATTGATTTGACAATTCTCTGAAACTATTGAAAAAACGGTACATTATTTGGGGAAAAGTATTTATATGTATCTTTTAGGCATTCTTGAATAAAATAAGATTTTTGGATTTTTAAAAGAATGTATTAAGTTGTTAATATTAAATATTATGGTAATGCAATATCAAAATTCGTGGAATTTACAATTACGTTGCGGAATGTTCGTTTTCATTACACTTAATTGTAAATTATACACATTTATTTAACCAATTAAAGTTACGAAAAGTCTCTTCTTTTTATATTTGGAATTTCGAAGTAAAATAATTTTCAAATGAACTATTTCGGTTTTTATTTATTAATGAATTTAATTCTGCAGTTTGCTTATGATATATCTGACAAACAAATTGTTTTATATGCAATTTATCCATAGCATTCGAAAAAGAACATTATTTTGATGAAAAATTGATATTTTAATTTAGAAGTTTTTTTATTGTATGTATGTTATACACGATGTATGTTATACAACAATCAGGAATTAATATCTTTGAAATATATAAAAGTAGATTGAAAAGGTTTCTTGCGATTTATGCAACATTGTGGAGATCTTTTCCAAAATTTCAAATAGGAGTGAGTAATACCCTAATACAGTTTACAAAAATTGCCTTGCAGCAAATAAGAAAATTTCTGCATCTTAATAAAACAGCAAAGAGCCGCAAGTTTCTATCGTGTGTATGTAGTTTCAGAGGTATTAGCCTTATCTATGTATAATAACAGGTTAGAGTGCTACAGGTTCAAGTACTTTAAGCATATATACAATAGTTTTTAGTGTAACTTAACAGACTGAATGTTTTCTTCATTTATTAATCAATGTCATTTACAATCTTTGATTATTATAAAATAATACTATCATTTCTCGGGTTGCAAAATAGGTTAAGAAATTAAATTAACGTATTTACAAGTGAAGCAACAGTGCAATTGACATAAAGGAAATAAATAATATACAAGGTCATTTAATCTTTAAATCTTGCATGTATAAAAGAATAGAAGAAGGACGGAGGTTTTAAAAGAAGGGGTGTATGAAGTCAATTTCGTCATGGAACTGTGAAAGAAGGGGCAACGATTTAGAACGTTACTGGTCACAGGGTACAGCTGGGTAATTCTGTAACCCCCATACAGGGGCGAATTTGGAGATTTGGCGCCCCTAGGCTAACAAACGTCTGCTGTCCTTTCTGTGAAATATCATCACATATTGTAATTTAAAAAAACTGAGACAATTTTAAAATCAATTCAATATAACAACTCACATATAAGTAAATGCTAATTTGCTACATGAAAAAAGTGAATCGTTTTTGAAGTTGTCTCACGCCTCTGTGTTTAAATCTTGTACAATATCTTTCTCCCCAAATTTGCTGCCCTAGACGGACACGTATATACAAACCCACCCCTGACCCCATAGAAACGTCTCGTCTGTATCTAGAAACAGCTGTCCCTCATTTGCGCCAGATTCATGTGTTAATATGCGAAGTAACACCCATCGAAACGAGAGAATCCAATTTTACTATCATGCATTTGTTATCCTCCCAATATCTTGTTCATATATGATATTCTTAGAACTGACAATTCTTATATGAATAAAACGTACACTATTTCACACTAAATACATTACTATATAATATATAGGCATTCGTATAAACAAGTTATTTGAACTTATTGAAGTATTTAATTGGTAAAAAGTTTTTACTAAAAACCAGTAGCGGATTTAAGGGAAAAGGCACAGGTGGCAAAGGTTCTGGTACACTATGTATACATAACAGAATTACAAATAAATTTACCCACGTGTGGTGTGAAAATTATGGGAAACAATAAAATGTAGTGTTTGGATAAAACCATGATTTTTTTAGAGGATGGGGCCCTGGGAGATGGTCGTCTGGCAGAGGCACAGGGCGGCGACTGCTCATCGGTGGCCCGTTAAATCCGTCACTGGTAAAAACACTTTGATTTGACAATATTTGACTAATATTGAGTTACTAAAAAGAAATTAAGTAAAAATTTAATACATACGATCTTATAGCATCATTGAATAAAATAAGATTCATCATTTTGGAACAAAACTGTCATAAGATTCTAATATCACGTATTATACATTCTGCATTGCTGTAATTTACAGTAATGTATCAAACTATTTATATGTGACATTTAATTACGATTGTCGTGATAGAACATATTTAATTTCGATATGTTGAAAACAAATTATAAAAATTGATTTATTAAAGAAAACATTTTAACTCATAAATACATGTATAAATATATATTATAATATTGTATATGTATATTCGGTACGTATCAGTGCGTTTGAATTTTAAGAAAGGGGCTACGGCGACTGTCACTACGTTACTGGTTTCAACACAAACGTGCCTATGTCGGGATTGGTTGCTTGCGCAACTCGTGTCCTTTGATTCGCTATTGCACCCATGTTCAATTCGTGTAACCGTCAGTTTAAATTGGAAAAACCGGTGCAGCATTCCGCATGAAGAAACGTTTGGAAGCGATTGTGCGAAGGGTGGGCTGAACGGCTGGACGAGCTTTCCCTCGCATACGAGCGGTAGAGTTCGAAGGCGCGTAACGTGTATCGCGGATCGTGTGTGCCTGAAAATCAAGGCCCGTGGAAAGTGGCGATCAGGAAATTAGTCCCAACGGTGTTTCTATCGTTTCTGTATTCATCATTCGATACGTTAATGAACATTTTAGAATGTCCTTTTCAAAAGCCAGAATCCAAAGATTTAATGAATGCGAAAGTAAGTAGATACATTCCTTCGTTAACTTTGGTAAATTGTAGTGATTGATTTTGTGTTAAGGTATATATTTATGCGACGATGTAATGGATGTAATAAACACAATTTTTTTTCATCTTGCAAAGGTAGACTGTAACACAAAAACTCTGTAACTTCGTCATTATAATGCATGGTAAAGAATAGTATAATCTACATTTAACTTAATTTCATTTAGTAGCATGTATGTCTTTTATCTTCATATCAACATTCAAAGACCCTGACATGCTGTAAACTAAACAATATACTAATAAACTGCGGTGTAATATTGGCCCACTCTTCAGCTAAAACTTTCTACAAGTCATTTTATTCTTTCTATTATTTGTAGAAACATTGCCTTTTAAATAATTTCTGGGGTGCTCGATAAGACTTTGAACATTGACAAAGTCACGATACACTTCTTTAAAAACAATTTTTAATTTATTTCATTGGATCATTGTGTTGCTGTTCCAAGCAATCGCTTCAAAACTGTCTGTTTTGGCCATATTTATTTATTTCGAGATTTCTCAATTAAATGTTTGTTTTCTCGCGATAACACGAAGAATGGCAAACCAAAATATTTTCTGAAGAAAACGTACCTATGTTGAAGTTACGTATAATTTGTACGGTATAATAATTCTGCTATAAAATAGAATTTTAGTATATACATTCTAACAATCATTAGATGATCAATATGCTTTTCATGAATTTCTAAATGGTAAAGCTAACAATCATATTTCATTAGATAGACTTAGATGATGTATTTGGCACTATAAAATAATCAAGAAAGTTTATTTAAATATATGTTCTATTTAAGCTTGTTTCCAAGTTATTTGGAGTTTAAAACAAATTTTGAATTTTTCTGTATTCTTATTTAAAAAAACCAAATTTACAGATGATGTACCTCCACCAGGCGCATATGATCCAAAGTTTGATCTTAAGGTAAAGGGTTTCGCTATCGAGAAATCAGAAAGATTCCACGATGGTAAAAGCATAATCAGCGCAGAATGCAGTTTGTCAGCTTCCACCAAAAGTACGAGCAACTTGGTTGGGAGTTTTAGAATGGTAAGGAACTAAGATATATTTGAAGGCAAAATCATGATAATTAAAAAAGATTTCCACAGTTTTTTTTTTAAATAGATCTTCACGTGAACAAATCTATTATTTTTCAGTCACAGCATCCACGAAAGAAGTTTCCTACTAAGCCGTGTTCAAAAGTGAAGCCACGTTCGCTTATTCCAAATGGCGATAAGAAATTTAAATATAAATCGGAGCATCAGCTAGCAGATCTGCAAGTGGAATGCTCAAACAAAAGCAAGACTATACAGGAGCATGAGAAACACATAGAAAATGTGAAGGAAGAAATACGAAAATTAAAGTTACAGTTGGAGGAATCGCGTGAAAAGCAAATGGATGTGGAGGAGCAGCACAAAAGAGACATAGAAACAATGGTTGCCGAACGTTTTCTCTAATTGAAAATTTAATTTTATTTTCTTGGACCTTTAACTTGGAATTTTCATTTGTAGGCCAAACTGCAACAAGATATCTTGAACAGTCATAATGAGAAGCATCAATCTGAAGTGGAGAATATTCGTCGTCAATTATTAGAGGTTTCAGAGGAAAAACAGCGCGAAATCCAGGCTGGAAAAGCAATAGAAGGCGATCTGAGAAGTCACATCGCAGATTTCACCAAGAAGATTACTGCCTTAGAGTCTGAATTGGCCGACGAAAGACATGCAAGCAAAGAGAAAGTAAATAATTACCGATTCAACAAAATTAATTTCTGCAAAATTGTAAATTAATTTGGAAAATGCATTTTTAACTTATAGATTCGAAGTCTCGAAGCACAGATCGAAGAACTGAAAATGAAGTTGGAGAAATTAATCGAGAGTCACAAATACGAAGTGAATGTGTTAGAACAGGAAAAATTTGAACTTGATTCTAGCGTTAAAAATTTAACCGACAAGCTTGCCGAATGCGAAGAAAAATTAAAAAGAGTGATCGCCGAGAGCAACGAGAAAGTAAGCTGGACGCATGACGTACAATGCAAAACATCACTGACTGTGTGCTATTTTCTGATAATTTTGATGAAAATTTGTTTTTTACACATCAGAATAGAATATGCTAAACGAATTTCTACTGTTGAAGTTACATGGTCCAGTTCTCAAAGTTTTAGAGTTACTATTTACCAGTTTCTGTGATGTTTGCTAAATATTCTGTGCTCCGAATTTCTAAATCCATGCTCTAGCACGAGCGTTTAACTTTTAATGGAAAATTATTGACGCAGATAAATGTTATGATAATGGAAGCAAAAACCGCCGTGGAGGAGGAAATGCGACTCACCACAGAAAGATATAAAAGTTGTTTAGCACGTGCAGAAATGGAACGAGTAGCGTTAGACGAGAAACTCGTGGAAAAAGACGCTGAGATTACTCGACTCTCTGTTGCCCTTGAAGAGTTAAAATCTTCTGCAGAAACTCAGGTAATTGATATCGCATAGAACAGATAAAAGGATGAACGATATCCTTGTTAATCTGTTGTTGTACCGTTAATTGTATATTATATCATCATTTGAAAAGATTTGATTTGCAAACTGTAGGAGAGCTTTGGACAGAGCCTGCAAATGGAACTGGATCGAGCAGAAACTGAGCTAGCAGAGAAGAAGGAAGAATTGAGAGCTCTGAAAGATCAAATTCGGTCGGAAGCAGCCGAAATGGTGGCTAGGAGAAAGAGGTATTTACATCTGTTTATTTATACATATGTGTATGTCCATATACTTGAAACATTGAAATATGGTTTAGGTTTGAAGTTATAACGGCTGAAAACCAATCTTCGGTTGCTGCTTTAAGTAACCGTTTGGCACAAAGTAATGCTGAAGTCGAGAGGCTGCAGCACGAACTAAAGCGCGGTGAAGATTGCATAAACGAGCATCGCGATTTATTGAACATTATGCGTAATAACTCAGAGATGGTGCACGGACAAGTAAATGCTCTGATCGAAGAATTAGAGGCCAAGAAGGAATTAGTTAACCAACTGGAAGTCGACAGTTTGAACGAAGTGGAGTCAATGAAATTGTTGTTCGAAGCTCAAATCGAAGATCTTAAAGAAATAGCAACGAAGGAAGTAACGAAATTGCAAGCGGACTGTGACGCAAAAGATGCTCAAAGCGTTGAGGTGCCTTTGCTTCTTTGATATTACAAAGAATTTCAATAAAATAAGAGCCTATTTCATAAGAAGGAATTGTTAATCTCTGTTTAATTTGATATATTAGATGCAAAACCAACTTCACAAGATGGCTAATCGCCTAAACGGAGCACAAGCCATGTTACTTGAATTAGAGGAGAGGAACGACGCTCAAGAGCTCGAGATTTCCAGAGTGGAATTACTCAACAGTAAACTGAACGAACAATTGATAGAAAGTAATGCAGCTTTGGAGGAGGCTAATAAATTGTTAGAGGGTCAATCCGAATATAAGCTTTCTTTGCACGAGGTAGATATTCAAAAGTATTGCATTAGCTATCTGTGTCCTACGTAATACAATGTGAAGCTAACATCACGTATCGTTGTGTGATATTTTTAGGCGCAATCTAAAATCCAGGAACTTTCTGATAAAATTAAATATCTTCAAGAGAAGGAGAGTAGCCTTGAGGTAAGATTTGATTGATACATAAATTAATATGTTTGCAGCAGATTAAAGCATCCATTAAAATGTTATTTCTGTACAGGATAAGACTGAGCAGCTTAAAGAAGAAAAATCCCGGCGAGAAGCAGCCGAAGAGTAAGTTTTCTTCACCATAGAGTCATTAGGTAACGTCGTAATGAATCCGCTTTTATCTATTCAGGAAAGTGAGAAAACTTGCCGGATACAATGAGCGTCTCAGGAAAGATTATCAAGAAATGAGCGAGAAGTATGCGGAACTAGTTGGCCATCAGAATCATAGGCAAAGAATTAAGCACGTCAGCCAGTTGAAAGATAAAATAAATCAGCTGGAACAGGTGCGTCTCGTTTTTCTTCTTGCACTCGCGATCGGTTTACAATTTAAATAAACGGGGAACATGTACAAGCTTTCTTTGCTGGTCCTTTCGAGGAATCGTATTCATTTTATTCTTATGTATTAATATATACTCCAAGTCGGATCTGATAAGGCTTTATATATTTTTAGGACATGCGCGTCAAGATAAGAACGATAGAGCAGCAGCAGAAAGTCATCGAGAAGTTCAAAGCAGAAGAAAAACGTTCCATCAAAGGGAAGGAAAATACGTTAGGAATGTCGAAGATAGTTCTATCGTCGCCTGTTCCTTCGCCGCAGAAAGCACTGACGCCTCTAAGAAATCGGAATGAATAGCTGTATTTATTTTAGGTATAGTATTCGTTTATAATTGCAGTAAATACATGCTGATGAAAATTATTGCCAGGATGACAATTTATTCATATGGTAATTTCTATAAATATGTACTCTAGTGTTAATTTCACGATATGGCCAGAAGGGAATACATTTTTCGACCGAATATTTCAATCTTTTCCCTATCTTAATATATGTATAAAGCAGAATGCTTCTATATCAGTGGCGAATTTAAGAAAAAAGGCCCAGGTGGCAAACGTTCTGAGGCGCCCATTTCTTCGGGAAATGTACGAAAAAGAAAAATGTAATGTTTCGATACCTATACCGAATCATAATTTTTTTTTGGAGATGGGACCCTGGGGGGCCTTCTGGGCAGGGGCCCAGGCGGCAACTGCTCATCAGCCGCCCCATTAAACCTGCCACTGTTCTATGTATTTGTGTTTGTCGGCTAAAAACTTTCGAACGATAAACTCTGGGATCACGAAATGCGTCTCGGGTCATTATGTCTGAGTAATCCAGATAAACGTGACCATTTTCACAAAAATTTTTCTTTATAAAATCAGAATTTAAATTTCGGGCGAAGCCGAGTAGTAAAGCTAGTAGTACATATTTATAACTTTCTTGTTTAACGTAACAAGCTTAATTAACGCATTTTATTTCGTGTTAAATGGTCAGTTTCGCAAGATTTTTTGTATATTCTGTGATGATAATGTTTAGTTATTTAGTGTATATTTTTATGCAATACTGACTGATTAAAAAGTATATTCAGTTTATGCTTTGTAAGATGTATCTTCCTCGTAAATGTTTTAATAAACGTAGTTTTACACGTGGGCAAATGTTTAATTTTGTTCATTTATTGCACGTAACATGTGTTTTCCGGTGTCAGAGTTGAACATTATTTAGATAAGTAGGCTATTCAAATAAATAATTACGTAAAAAACAGTTTATATTTATTTACGACTAATGGATGAACGAATTTATTCACATTGAATCTGTTCACTGGTTAAAAACATATTTTTACCTGAAACCTTGCAGTTTTAAATGATTTTTTCATCTTCATTTGTTTGCATCGTTGCGCGTAATTTATTCGAAACATTTTCCTTTCTCTTTTAACATAAAAGCAGTGTTGGAACTGATAGCGCATCGGTACTATCGATACCAGTCAACAAATTTCAATCTCGTATCGAGTATTATCGAAGATGCAGGTATTAAAATGTAGCGATACTCATTCGATACTTATATGAAAGTATCGACAACTGTTTGATACTTCTACGAAAATATGGGATATCGGTGCCGCTTTGATGCTTCTACGAAAATATGAATGTACAAAGTACGCAACATTGTAAGAGCCCGTTTCAAAGTTAAGTGGAGCGTCTGTGCTTTTTTATCAGCAGCAAGATGCACGCCCTCAGAGCATACATATGTACATATAAACTCCTCTTAGGCCGGGTACAGACTTGAGCACGAACGCGAACGAGGCAAACCGAGACAGAATGAGCATGCACGTGTTGAACGTTCGTGAAGTTCACCGACGTGCAACACTTAAGGTAGGCTCTCGCTACGCCTTGCCCCGCTTCGTCTCGGCGCAATTTCTTTTCGCACTCACATTTAGGCTCGCGTTGCCTCGGTTTTTCCGTATCTTCGATTATCTGAGCTAGGGCTGTTCGAGTACTCGAATATTCGAGTAGCTTGAAAGTCGGACCGAGCCGAGCTGAGTACTCGAAGAGAAAAAAAAAAGAAAAATCGACTAGACGGTTCTCTTCGAGCCGCTCGAAAAAATTCGAGTACTCGATTCTTTGGCGCCACTCGGTTCTTACGAGTACTCGGTTCTTCGAGCCAAGTCAGGTTCGGCTCGCTTTTTTCGAGTACTCGAACAGCTCTAATCTGAGTTTGCCTCGGCTCATGTGTTTGGTCAGTTACTCAGAGAACCTCTTCCTTCCTCTTTTAGCGGTCACCGAAAGCGGTGGCATTGCATCTACTCACACTACGCCTCACCTCGGCTCGTCCGAAGGAAGCACTCTTCCTCAAAATATTCTCGAGGAAGAATCCGCGGCTCGGTGTTACGCCGAGGCGAGGCGCAGTATGGGTCAAATTGTCAAAATACTAACCGAGAGCCTACCTTTATAATCAGTCATTATTTCTTACTTCCAATATCAGCGGAAATAATTTAGATGTTATAAGTGGGACACCTTGTATAACAATTTTTTAACCAACGCATAATTTGAAAATTATTCGGGTGTGGGAGTTAGGCGATTCGCTCTCTATAGGTATTTGAATAAATGCAAAACGAAAATTCTATACATTTAAATACTGTCTTTAAATTGAAATGTAGTTTTGCATTCATATTTTTATCAGTAGAAAGTGCTACATAAAATTACCTTGTACTTCCCATTTGTTTCTCAATTTTTTATAAAACACGACACAATGTTTTAATGTCTGTGCTTACATTTCATTTTACTCTTTGATACAAAAAATTAAAAAATATTAAAACCGACTTCAGAAAAATAAAATTGCACTAAAAAGTAAAAAATTATTTTTTCCCTTATTTAATCTACGAATCTCATGTTTTTTTAAGTCGGCGCAAGATTTACACAGTGCAAATGATGAGGCACCAAATTAAAAAATATAAGAGTCGTAGATTAAATAAGGGAAAAAATGATTTTTTACTTTTTATATAGTGCAATTTTATTTTTTTGAAGTCGGTTTTAATCCCCACAAAATTACCTTTTTTTAAAAAAGGTACAAAAAAGAGCGCCAAGTATATAATTCCATCATAAAGAATTCCATTTAAAAACATTGTCGTAAATTAATATAAATTTCTTAATATGCTATATTTAACTTTACAAAAGTTATGAGATACAACAATTGCGCCAATTATCACAATGGCTATTTATACAAAGAAAAAAATGTACTCAATAATATTAAGCCGACATATTTTTATACAAATCAATATTTTAATACGAATAAATATTTTATTCAAAATACTTGGCGATGCTCTCCGAAAAAATGTTAATTGTCTTGGTTAATAAATAAAACAAGACAAGACACCACAGAGACAAGAAAGAAAGAAAAAGATTTTAATGCAATTTATGCATATTTATTCAGTTTAGCAACACCAATTCAGAGAGCAGCGCCAAGTATTTTGAATAAAATATTTATTCGTATTAAAATATTGATTTGTATAAAAATATGTCGGCTTAATATTATTGAGTACATTTTTTTCTTTGTATAAATAGCCATTGTGATAATTGGCGCAATTGTTGTATCTCATAACTTTTGTAAAGTTAAATATAGCATATTAAGAAATTTATATTAATTTACGACAATGTTTTTAAATGGAATTCTTTATGATGGAATTATATACTTGGCGCTCTTTTTTGTACCTTTTTTAAAAAAAGGTAATTTTGTGGGGATTTCACACATTTTGTAGTGTTTATTGATGACTGGATAACTTTTTCACCCCCTCGGGGTTATTTTTTCAACAATATATTATATCGTTATCCAAACTCCGCACGCTTGCAAAGCTACAAGACAATTGGATTGGTCGAATTGGTTTAAAGTTGAGTTTTCAGATATGAAGCAAACATACAAGAAGCAAACATAGAATCGAAGCTGAATAAAATCGTTTAATTAATATAATATTATGTCCGATTTATTTTTGTTGTCTGAATTATACAGTTTTCCACATTCATAATAAAACTCAATATTAATTGTATATACATATTTCTTAAAACTCTAGAATAAAATTATACATGAAAATGTGCTTATTTTTCTCATTTGCAGCAGGGTTACTTTCTCTATCGCTTCTGCTTCGATTATCTGTAAATATACAAAATTCCACATTTTAGTTATGACTTAACGTAGAACATATAAAAATAGATTGGCCCTTTGCGATGTTAAGTGTACAGACTACAAAATGTGTCCGAAGGAGGTGAGAGCGTATGGCAGAATGTCTTGTTGCAGGAAATTTAAATGCTAATGGTAATTCAGCAAAAATGAACGAAGAGATTCAATATTTTTAACGTACAATGTATTGGTATTGGAATAAAATTAATTTAGTATGTCTATATTTTTGAATTGAAATATTGTTAATGGGAAACTAATAAAATTAATGAATAGCGTAGGAACTACTGTGGATTTTAATAAAGTATTAGGAATACCTTTCCAAAAGAGATTGAAAAGTATCAAGGGAGATGCGTTTTCAGCGTACTTTCTTCACTAATGTGACTTGCTCAACGTTGCAAGCAGTACGCTATAATTTTCTTAATTCTTAATGCTACGCTACTTTGACAAATTTTGTCGATTTACCTTATTTGACAACTTTCCAGAAACTTGTGCGAAACAAGATGTTTTTCTGTCTGTCTAACCTTCTCTGGACAACCTCCAAGCCTGTGCATCCCCTTCATTTCTATCCAAGCTTGTGCGTCCCCTTCATTTCTATCCAAGCCTGGGCGTCCCCTTCATTTTTATTCGAGCCTGTGTAAAAATTGTTTGCTGGTATAAAAACAATATATTAATTTGTGGAAACTTGTGCGAAAGAAGATGCTTCTCTGTCGAACCTTCTCCAGACAACTTCCAAGTCTGCGACTCTACATAAGAAATCTATTTGAAAAATTTTGGCGACTTACCTTGTTAATTGAGACAATAATTCAGTCTCCTATTAGTGTAAAAACTCGTGACATTTCAAATTCCGACAATTTACTTTATTTGACACTTAGCACTTGGTAGGTTATAATATCTCTGCCTAGCTGTCACGTGACAACAATTTATTTGACACTTAGCACTTGGTAGGTTATAATATCTCTGCCTAGCTGTCACGTGACAACAATTTGTTACGCGATTGGCCGATGCCCGCATCCAATGAACAACGTGCCTGAGAGACATTTCCTCACCCTTTCATACTCCCCTCTTGCCTAGAAGTGTAGGACGATGACTATGACGATGCTGAATTTTAAGAACATAAAATTTAGCAAATTGCAACTTTACATCGAAATATCTCAGCTCATAAGGCCCGTAGGAACAAAACGAAGACACTTTTCTCATGTAAATCAAACCCAAGCTATCCATTAAGACCATTCAAAATCTAATTGGATCAGCCGTTATTGAGATTCGGAAATCTCAGGGTTCTTGATAGCGAGTCGTCGCGTAATAGAGCCACTCCGTGTTTTGCGCTGCGCATATATATATATATACTTGGCGCGAGACACTACCGTGTCTCTTGATTTTTTTAAAAATTTATTTTTAACTTTTTAGTTTTATATATTTTGTCACAACATGCTGAGGAGATATGCGCGCACGTACATAAAATAATAATAATTAGGTGCCAATAGTCTTTAATATTAACCAGAACTGGCAAAATATTGAATCACTCCCCTTTGGAATAAAAAAAGATCATCAAAATCTAACCTCCTCCTTTTTGAGGTCGGTTAAAAAATAACAGAGAAGATACATTAACGAAAAATATCGGTACCCCCGTATAACACGGCACATAATACATTCATATTGCTACAATACGGTTAGACAATTTTGAAATTCAAAATCTTACTCTAAAAAGCATACAGGAATTAGGCATAGTATGTTATCTGATTGTGAGCAGTAGGAATTTTATAAATTTAGAATTTTTAAATTTTCTAATTGTTCTGCGAAACATAAGCAATAAGTTTAGTCATTTTTCGTCGAAATTCGAACCCTAAATTTGAAATACCCGCCATTTTGTTAATTTTTACAAACATTGAAATGTTTGATCGTCAATGCTTAATAAATGTAATAACAAGGATAACTAAATTTTCAAAGCGATTAATCGAATAGAACTGGATTTTCTCGAAAACAAAGTCTCAAATGAAAATAATGTATCATATACTTTCGAATTATTTTTTAACACAGAATCACTCCTTCCTCGGCTGTACCGTCAATACTGGGGCACTCTGTACAGGGATTGCCCGCAACACGTTATCTGATCAACTTTGAGGTTTATCGACTGAAGATAAAAGTGCCAGATTAATTACAAGATATGAATGTAAGAATTCTGAATCATGTCGATTCTGCAATGTTCAATTGCCATGGCAAGGAAAAGTGCTAATCCCAATTGAAAATATTGAGTTACAGCTTTTTTATGTTTGAATTATTTGCTGCAGCGTGTAGGGAAAATGAAGGCACCATGTTATGAGATTCAACTGTCGAAAACGTAGTGCTTATTACAGGTTACCATAGTCGAGATTGCGATGGTATTTTCAGCTATTACATCTTAACCAATCAAGTAAGTGAGTTCCTGAAAATAAATTATAATAGAACCTATTAAAATGGTTAAGGATGCATGCACGTGATTATGCTCAGGCATGCGCCTTTGTCTGTTGCGTGTGTCGGTATTATGTATTCCCTCCATGACTGCTCTTGACATAAGTAATAACTGTACGTAGCTACTGCCCTCTGAACTGACTCTGAGGTCAATAGGCACATGAATTTTAAACAATGTTACCGGCTTCCTTGCCCTAATTAGAGTCTTGCCAGAGACGAGGCTGTAAGGATAGACCCATCATCTTTGTGGAAGTTTGTGTCACCGAAACTGAGATACCAATAATAATCAACTTTCTTCCGAATTATTAGAAGATAAAGTATAAAAATGTCCTTTAAGAGTTAGTACAAGTAAGGGAGAGTGGGGTAAACACGAACACGGGGTAATCACGAATGCGACAGTTACGGCGTTTTCAGCCACTCGGGTTCTTTACGAAAACGACAAAACGCCGCTGCGTTCGGGGCGCTAGTGGAATTGCGATTACCGAAAATACACAATTTATCGAAAAATGATCCGTCACGTATGTACGAATAGTAAAACTAAAACTTTGCAGGCGTTCGTAGTCTATCACCAGCGAAGTTGTAGTACAAGAAACGAATTATTTTTTAGTTTTTAGTTTAATATTCTGTCCTTCGAATCTTCGATAGTTATGTATATTATAAGCAAACTATATCTTCTTGCAATATTCCAGCTTGTGTACACCCTCGCACATCCCGTCGCTACCGCTATCATTTATTCGTCGCCCGGCTAATCCAACCTTACCTGAAACTTATTTCATTAATATCTCAGCACGCTTGCAATATTTCCTAAATTTAAAGGCATTTTTCTTATGTAAATCGCATATAAGCTTTCGAATAAGATCAAATTCAATAAAATCGGTTCACGCATGACAGAGCATGAGCGTCTCCTTCTCCAAGAAAATTTTCGTCAGTATAATACGTATATACGTGTTACAAATGCAGGTCCTCTAATAATGATAGACACTATTTATGCGTATATCCTTGCAAGTACTACCATTATCCTTATCGATCTTAAATATTCGAAAGGTGTTACGAGTCGCCGTATCAATTATCCGGCATTCGATATGTTTAAAACGTGTGTAGAAATACCGAGAAGGATGCTTCTTACAAAAATCGATCTCTGGCTGCACCGGCTAACCGTAGCCCCGACGAGTGACCCTGCTTTCACAGTTGACCCCGTTCCATGGTTCGCCTCGAAACGGAGCCCGATGGAAAGGGCCCTGTTTGTTCGGCGTCTCCTCGAACGAAGCACCCCTGGACCGAGGAAGGAAGCAGGCAGGTTTGGAGGGAGGGAAACGAAGCTGCACAGATCGTTGCAGAAAAATTACCGGTTATTGCTGCCCGGAGACTCTACTCGTCTCGATGGACGCAGGGGCTACCTTAAGGGTCAGGATCGACGTCTGCCAGCAGCGTTTGCGAGAAGCGGAAGGGTTTGCCAGCGTGAGAGGTTTCCACAAGCCCCGGTAATTACCCCCAGCGGTCAGTGCCAACGGGGAAAGCGAGCTCCATCCCCCTTTCGGTGTACCAGGATCATGCGTTCCTCGTCTTTGCATTAAGCGTAACGGATTAACGGACACGTTGAATCCGCTCTCTCGTATCGCTTCGCGTCCACCCTCCCCACCTTGCCCCCTGCCAGGGAAATCGCGTCCCTCTTATCCACGGTTTCGATGAAAAGAGACGGGGAGGTGTGCTTCTCGTATCCAGAGCTTCATTGCCCGTTCACGAGCCTGCGTTCCCGTACGTGTAACGTGGAAAATATGCAGGGTGTTTCAGTATTGCCGGTCGAATTTTGGAAGAGTACTTCTTCTGAGTCCGAAGGATGAAGAGAAGGTAACATAACGATGGGTTTGGCAACGTGTCTTTTTCTTTGTGATATGTGTAGTGGTCAGGGGTGGATTTTTGTGTGGGATCAGTAGGCTGCAGCCTAGGGCGACAAATTTTTGGGAGTGGCGAATTTTGAGGAGCCGCAAATTTTGGCAAGAAATAAATTTTAGGGAGCAGCAAATTTTTTGGAAGCGACAAATTTTGTGGAGCGGACAGTTTTCGGAAGTTGCAAATTTTAGAAAGCGACAAATTTTGGGGAGCGGAGAATTTTGGGAAGTAGCCAATTTTAGAAAGCGACAAGTTTTGGGGAGTGGACAATTTTGGGGAGTGGAAAATTTTGAGGGGTGGCAAACTTGGGGGAGCGACAAGTTTTGGGGAGCGGACAATTTTGGGAAGTTGCAAATTTTGAGGGGTGGCAAACTTGGGGGAGCGACAAATTTGGAAGAGCGGCAAATTTTGGGGAGCGATAAATTTTGGGAACAAACAAATTTTGGAGAGCAGCAAATTTTGGGCGGAAGAAATTGGAAAAGGTTTAACCACAGAGGCTTGAGACAGCTCTAAAATAATTCCTTTTTTTTTCATCTATCGAATTAGCAATGACTCCGATGTGAGTTGCCATATTAAATTAATTTTGAAATTGTTTCGACTCTTTCAAATCAAAATATTTGATGATATTTCGCGAGAAGGGCGACAGACGCTTGTTAGCCTAGGGGCGACAAACCTTCCAATCCGCCCCTGGTGGTGGTGTAAGAGTAGTTCATTAAACACTCTGCTGGAAATGATTTCCCTTTAGAACGATGCAGCAGTCTCCCACCGCCGTTTCAAGAAGCGAAGCTGGTTAAAAATTTCTGCTGTTTCTGGAATTTTGTTATGCTTGCCGACAATGCAATTACGGAATATCTATTTCCGTTGCAAAAATAGAAATGCCATAAATGCTAGTCCCAATGTGCCCCTATAAACAAATGTCCGGGGAATTTAAATCAGAGGAACGGAAATCAAGTCATAGAGTTGGTCCTTCTCTGCGAATCCATCGATCGGTATAATTATTATTAAAACACTTTCGAGCAGTTTGTACTTTTATTACACAGGTACCTTCGGAGGATCGTTTTCTTTAATTGTTGTTAAACAATGGCTGTAATTATTATTACGAAGTGCAGGCATTGAAATCTTGGAAACGATGTTCGGCGACTCGAAACTTAAAAAAAATTTGTAACTTTGTGGAAATGTAGTTCAAATGATACTAATAACATAACTATTTCTTGTTTCGGCAATGAAATGACGATAGGGGTAAAATCACCCCTTTAAAGAAATTGCGAGTTTTTATATTATCGTGAATATCTGCGAAACCGTAAAAGATATCGAAACGAAGTTTAATTCAAAGTTATGTGGTTTTTTATATCTTACGATATAGAGATAAAGAGTTCTCGAAGAAATGGGTGGTGGGGATAAATTTTGACAAAAGTAATTTTTCCAGGAAATCTTTATCGCTATATTGTAACATATCGAAAAACCATAAAATAGTGAATTAAACTTTTTTTCCATATCTTTTACGGGTTCGCAGATAGTAACGATAGTGTGCAAACTCACAATTTCTTTGAGAGGGTGCATTCACCCCTAAGTCCGTATCATTGCTGCAACAAAATGTGGCTACGTTATTAGTACCACTTGAGCTACATTTCAAAATTCCAAATTTGTTAAAATTTTCGAGTTGCCGAACATCCCTTGTAAGTGTACGCTGTTTCACTTTAAAAATTGATTACGTTTTCTTGATCTGCTCCAATCGTTGGCGCAGTATAGTGTTAATCGTAAATTGCTATGGACATATTGCCTATATTTCCGACATTTTTTAAGAATGTTTTGATAACATTTTATTTGAAAATAGAACGATACGTGTATCAATAATACTTTTGAAGGAACCAATTTTTCAGCAATATATCTAAGTCAATAATTTACTAGAAAAAGAATTCATCGCCAATCGCGTGTTTCTATCGTTCAGGTGTGTGCAACCTTTGCTCGCGTTTAATTACAAAAATAGCTGAAAGTTCAACTCCGTCTAGAAGCAGGCACGTATTATCGTTTTTTTTTTGGCGAGGACACTTCATGAACCAGATGAGCATAGAAAGACGACACTTATCTTGTGTAAGATGTCTGTCGTCTCCTAGAACCTGTAGAACCGGACACGATGTAATTATAACGGAATTTTCTAGCTACACATGTATAATGTCATGAATTAATTACGAAAGAAACGAACAGTTTACACTGGCTACTTAGTTGGAAACCTGTACTTCATTCTAAATAAAGAATGAGAAAAATTTTATACGGAATGTCCCACTATTCAATGATTTAAATTAACTTCCAAAAATTCCATTAATTATTTTGATCACTGTACATTTAATTCGATTACTAACTGATAGTTTTTATAATCCGCTATTTTAATTGTTTGAAAACTTCGCAAGGGATTCGTGTAATACGTTTCAATGTCCTCCATTCTATTCTAAGCATTATTTTATTTATTTACTTAAGGGGACCCTCCGGTCAAAACGCTCGAAAAATAGGTGATGTGTATGAATTTTTTTACAAGAAGAGGCTATAACATTTCATAATAAATGCTTTTGGCATTTATTGATACACTCGTTAGGGTACAAAAAAAATTGTTTCGTGTTTTTGGACTTGATAAAGAACAAAGAAATTTCTTAAAATTTATATCAATGGCTATCACACTATTCGTTGTTGCGACAAAAAACCCAAACTATGACGATTGGTGCACATTTGAACGAAGCAGTGGAAAAAAGCGGGTCACTTTACTCACAAATGTGCAGGTAAAAAAAATCCACGTTCCAAAAAGTTATGTTATAGGTTGCTGCGATAGCGAGTCCAATTACGCATCAAATGCCTCAAGGTTTTTTTGAATCGGTCCATTAGATCTTCTGAAATCGTCGTTACCGTTTCGAAATATCATGTTTCGAGAAAAACGTGTTCAAAGACTTTGAATTGGTTATGTGACTATAGAATTTATACCCTTACGAATTTGGGTGCGAAACTTTCAGGGTATTCTCGGGATGTTATGCTACGAAAATATATCGATTTTCTGAACAATTATAACCGGAGGGTCCCCTCAATGTTGGTTTCTATATTTATTTATTTATTTTCACGGGTAAAGACACTTTAGTTTACAATGAACAGTTCGTAATGTTAACAAATAAACAACGTAAAAGCTAAGAAATTAGACGAAAAGCCAGTATATACCTAAACAAACAATAATACAGAAAAATAATGGGACTAATGAACTATATTAGTAGCCACTGATCGATGAGTAAACGAAATAAACCTAAAAAAGACATCCGACTTTTCATAATTCATTTATCCCACTTTCGTTAGGGCATAGGACATAAGACTGGTGTTAGATTTATGAATACATTTGAATGCTTTCCATTTGCATTTACTCTATCCCAAAGAATATCGAGGATAGGTAACCGATAAGACGCCCAGTCGAGGTGGTTCCCCAATTCGTTGCGGCGAGGAGGAAACTTCTTTGCCCCATTTGCTCGCGAAATCTCATTTCCCGTCCGAACCTTTGACGTACAGGACTTGCAGCGCGTGTACAACACGCGTGCGTATCGATCCCCGCGCGCTGCAATTCACGGGGCGAATAAATTCCCCCGATATTGTCCGTAGGAACATAAAAGTCTTTCTTAAGCGCGCCGCGCTAGCCAAATCGACTGCACGGCATCCATGTTCTCGTTATTGCTTACGCGTCCCTTGGTTCTTCGTTGCACGGCGAAACGAATCTCTCACGGCCTATAAAGAGCAAGAGGGTTAAGTAACGCCCGCCGCTTTAAATCAGGTTAAACGAATTTCGCGCGCGACCATCGGGAGCTCGCGTCCTCGTCTTTACGAGCGGGCAAACGTCGCCAAACAGGCAAGAGAATAAAAAATTGGAAAGATCGATGGCACGTGAACAGCCGGAGACGAAATTCCATTTGAGCACGGTAAATTGTACTCTGTAATCTTATTATTAAACAATCAATTTTATTATTAAACAATAATATCATATAAGCGGTTCTGACAAAATCAAGTAAAATGTATAATACAATAACTGTGGAAGATATATATATATATTCGTTGCGCAATTTTTTACGTTCTCCCAAAAATGAGAGAATGCCTGTGACTTATAGACGGCAGCGTATACATATGTATGCAGATCAGGGAGACGGTAATACATGCATTATATGTAATGGTTTCGCGAGGAACACGGTGATTCCGTTGGTTTCGTGACTGGGGGACTCAGTTCGTGACTCATTCGTGACTAGGATTGGGATCTGACCTCGTCGGTGCACGAGTTAACCATTACATTAAACTTTGAACGGTAGCTGAAAAAGGGCCAAGAAGGCAAGGAGAGGTCGCATCCACCGAAATTATCGCGGGAAATTCGGTCGATTACTGGGGTAATAGAGAAAATTACTTTTCCGTCGTCTTTCGATGAGTGCCTATGCGCATCTATAGTCGGGACAAAATCAAATGGCCGCTCAAGACCACTGCGTAGGACAGTACTCCCCTACCACTCTATCCATAATCCTTTAAGGGGGTCGTCTTATGTGACGGCCCGTTTTTTTCGCTTTTTGGGGAATTTTTTTGACGAACCATGAAAGCACAATATCTTATAATTTGTACTACATATTTATTAACATTTGAACAGTTATTGAGAATATTTTGAAGTTAAAATATGGAGTGGAATTGACTTTACAGCTCTCGAAAGAGACAGGTGCGAAAAAAAAGTTGGTCGACAGCTGACATGATTCCGGCTGTCAAACTCATCTGAAATCAAAAAGTCAAGCGGCACATTAATTTGTGGACTTGTAGCTATAGCCGGTACCGGAATAAAGTCAAAATATTGGAAATTTAATGTTTGGCACAGTTTTGAAAATAAAGTTACGATTTTCGTAATTTCTTCCGATTTTTTTAACTTGAAAAAAAACTATGACAGATATGATACTGAACATACCATAAAAATTTGAGCGAAATCGGTTCAGTAGTTTTTGAGATATCTTGTCAGCCAATTTAAAAAATGCAGTTTTGAGAAAAACGCGATTGAAAGTTCACTGATTTCGCTCAAATTTTTTCAAATTTTCGCTCAAACAGTATGTTGAAAAATGATTACGTACTTCGTGAATTTACATTGCATTTAATTATTTTTACTTTTATTCTTTAACACAGACACTTTTCAACTAGATACACTCGTTATATGCTTGAAAATGATTAAACGCAAAATAACTCGTGTTGCCCAAGTAAATGCTACATATTAGGTAATAATGTGTTTATAGCTCCACTAGCTTTTTCGCGAAGAATTAATCCCTCTAATAATAGTCCCTCCAATAGGTCTACTGTCTACTGCCGTCCTCCCTTAATTTCTGCTCCATTTCAACGGATTATTCACTGTTTTCCATCAAGCTTTCCTCTTTCCACCAGAAATAGAAAGTTTATTACAAAATGTAATTACCCGTTTGTGACAACAGAACGGTTTAGCTTTTCTTTTTTGGTGGCGCGTAATATGTATAATGTACAAGTTGTTTAAAAGGAACTTGGGCTGTAGAGAGTGTACTGTGCTCATTACAGTAAGTAAAATTGCTTATGCAGGTAGGTCTCGATTAGTGCGAGTAATAAATTCCAGAAACTTATTGCGTTATTCGAATTTTCACTATTGGAACACTTAAAAGGCAGGAACCAGTTATAATTTAAAGAAACTATACAATACAATTTTTAAAATATATCTACCTTTTCATACGTATTTTATTAAATTCTAATGACACACACATCTTTATTATTTTTTAAAGTACTTTAACAGTGTTGACTGCACTTTCTTTCGCTCTTTCATATCTTCCTATATGTGGTGATAAACCCGCAGTAGTTTGTCCAAGTCACAAAAGAATACTGGTTCCCACAATTGTACCGAATGAAAGAAGTTCGCGAAACTCGCATTAACTGAATTTTTGTTCCCATTAAATTCGACCTGGGATCATTTTGTAATTCGCACCAAATCGAAAATCGCACTATTTAAACTCGACCTAATAGAGACCTACGTGTAAACCGGAATAGAATTAATTGCCTGCCTAAAGCCACTGAACAGTCATTCCTATCGCACTGTTTGGCCATCTCTATTCCTCTATCCCTAGTTTCTTTGGTTTATTTACAAGAGAACCGATTCGACCGCAACTTCTTGGGATTATCGAGTGACTTAAAACAAGAACAACGGTATGTTTCATTCGTTCTAAATCGCCCTTTATGGGTGTGAAAACTAACCTCAAAGTAAAGTAGGCACTCCCTCTTTTTCGCGTATAACTCCTAAACTATAAGAAACAAAAAAACTTTCAAATAAAATTTTAAAGGTACAATAAGTTTAAAGTTTAGAGGTTCACAAATTTTTGAAAAAATTTAAAAAATAAAATACTCGGCGGAAAAAAACTTTTTTTTTTCAAAATTTTGATAAGACAAGTCTGCAGCGCTTATTGTATCATTGAACTTTTGTTTGAAACATTTTTTCTGTCATTTGTACTTCAGGAGTTATATGCGAAAACGTGGGAGTGTCTATATAACTTTGAGGTTAGTTTTCACACCATTAGGGTCAATCAGGGACTCCTACCGGTACGTAAAATACCGGTATTATACCGGTATTTTTCGGTTGTATCTTCGTCTGAGACTTAATACCGGTATAACGCTCATACCGGTATTTCGGCAGTACAGCTATACCGAAACCGATATCACACCGAAACAGATAAATACCGAAAACAATAGGTTACCGAAAACCGAAATAAATACCGGTATTTTTTCGGTAACATGATAGGTTTCAATATTTTCCGGTAATAAAAAATAATGTTATACCGGTATTTTGATATAATAGTTCCAATTCTATAAGGGTTACGAAAGTATTACCGAAAAATATTGAAACCTATCGTGTTACCGAAAAGAATACCGAAAAAATACCGGTATTTATTTCGGTTTTCGGTAACCTATTGTTTTCGGTATTTATCTGATTCGGTACAATATCGGTTTCGGTATTTATCTGTTTCGGTATGATATCGGTTTCGGTATAGCTGTATTGCCGAAATACCGGTATGAGCGTTATACCGGTATTAAGTCCCTGGGGTCAATGCACACGAGCGATACGTTGTCGATGCGATCTCGCAGCGGTACACATACGTGTATAGAGACGTTTACACGTGACCCAATTTTTGTGGCAGCGCGATATGACAATAGATACGGCCGCAAAAAATTGCGACACGTGTGAATCTTTCTATACATACATATGGGCTAAGTATCTTCGGCGCGGAGCGCTTGCGCCATCTCTAGGATTTTTTTTAAATATTGGGAGTATACTAGAGAGGGATGAGGGGTAAAATTCAGATTATTAAACAAACATCACGAAGTGACAAATATTGATTTATTCCCCATATTGAAGTTTGTCTTTTAACTAATTAATCATCTCACTTTTCAAAAAAGTAACCGCGAGGCGGCGCCCTCCGCGGTACTTACCTAGCGTATATGTACCGATGCGAAATCGCAACGTCGCCGCATTGCTCGTCTGCATTGACCCTTAAAGGGGGCGATTGAACACGATTGAAACATACTGTTGTTCTTGTCTTGAGTCACTCTATAAATCCACAAAGTTGTTCTCCAATCGGTGAGTGCGGGTTCGCTATGCTCCCTTGTTAGTGACTCTATTTGAGGGATAGAAAGTGCAAGCCCCTAAAGCGCAATCTTTTCATTTTCTAAATAGAGAAGCAAGCTATACTGTACTTGGTATAAAAGGCACAGTATTCCTTCCCTATACCCAATATTGAGTCTATTCATATGCACGTTGATCGGGCCCGTTCGAAATTCTTGAGAGCAATGAGAACTACATGGTGAAATGCCTCATCTACCAATGGAAATTAAGATTAGTATAGTTTTCATTTGATATCTCATGGAAATACTATAGCTGCATTGGTAAGATTTTCCCGGTGAAAACGAGTCTAATTACTCGTCTAATTATTCTATCTTTACGCACAAGGGGACCTTCAGGTTTGGCAATTTCAGAAAATTTTGATACTTACAATTAGTCTACAAGGTCTTCACTTGGAATATAATTTCCGAAATCAGTACGACGCGTTTTTTAGCCAAAATCGAGAAAATCGATTTTGAAAAATTCTGAGTTCCCTTACATACAGGGTGTTCCTCTACCTATGGTCAATATTCTAGGGGGTGATTGTAGAGGCAAAAAATAAAACGAAAATGAAGAGTGACGAAATTGCGGTAAAGGCTTTGTTTTCGAGAAAATTGACTTTGAATTTCACCTAAATACTCAGAACTTTTCAAAGTCGATTTACTCAAATTTGGCTGAAAAGCGCGTTTTACTGCCTTGGAAAATTAATGCCCGAGTGGAGACTTTCGCGTACACTATGTATCAAACTTTTCTGAAATTGCCAATCGTGAAGGTCCCCTTGTTAAACTATTTTTAATTATCATAAATTTACGGTTAGGTAAGTGACCCTGAGCAGCTCATATTTTCTGTCGCAACTATAAAATAACAGAAAGCACGTGGGTACGAACAAGTCAGGCAAACAAATATTTCAGGGTATTCTTAAGCAAATGAAAATATGTACATTTGATTGAGGAACACTGTCAAATGGCGCAGAGTCAGTCATGTGGTGATAAGTGGTAGTGGGGAGAATGTATTATGTATATAGCCTATGATGCCTCTACAAAGGTAATCCCCACAATATCACAGCATGGTGTAGAAGTACTGATCGCATTTGACACGATTTCGAATGGGGAAAGCAGTCTCGAGCGACCATTTGATTTCGTTGGAACGGTAGCGACGGCGGAAGGAACGAAAGTGGTGAGCGATCATCGGCAGGCTTCGGCGATTACACCGCTGCGTGGCGATTTCTAAGTGGTCGGTGAATTTCCTTAATTTTTCTCGATAGTGATGGAGGAAGGAATTAGTATAAATGTGACTTACTTATGTAACGAGGTAAAAGCTGTAACTAGTCGAATAAACGTTCACCAGCGAATTGCTGTGAAATCGGTGAAGTTTCGTTATTTGAAACAGCAATGCAAATGTACTTGTTTTACTCTTTTGCACTTCAAATATGCATCCCACGTAAACAGGAGTTTAAATTAACGTTACGCACTGGTGTCGGTAAAACTTGCAAGGATGAAAGAACCTGCTGATTCGCAGGATTAAGTGAAATAATGATTTTGCAGTTACACATGAAACGCAACAGCGAGTAAAATGGTTATTAATGTGAAATGATTATGTTTCTTTAAATCATACTCAAACTTTGCAATTAAACCAGACATTATTATTGTAAAAACTGAAAGAAAAATTGTTTTGGTTTTTTAGAAAATTATTTTCATATTTTTGAGGTGTTCATAAAGTAATTCATATTTTTAAAAAATCCCGGAATTCTCGGGATTAGTTATATTAAACCCTGGTATTTTTGGAAGCCAAAAAACAGCCGGGATCGCGGGATCCCCGGATACCGTATCCCTGGATTGTCTTCCCTATTCGTGAATCAACGGACGAATAAGTTGGAATGAAAAGTATCGAGGTGTTTAGATGTGAAAAAGAAAGCTAGATTGCACTGTTCTTTATAAGTTTACCTATCAATTTGAAAACAGGTTTTCCAGAAGTGTACCAGAAGATGAAACATGTGTGCCTAATGGCTTAATGACTCTAGCACGAGCGCGTGACAACACGAAAATGATTGATACAAAGCCAACACGGGTATGCGTTTAACGTAGCTGCAAATTAATGTCGCTCGTCAGTCGTATAGTCGATCTTGGACGACGGCCACCATTCGATTAACGCGAAGCTCTTGCACGCGGATTCCTTTTCGTCTTTTCTCTTCCGTCTGTCTGCTTTGCTGCGAAGTTGACTCTGCCGTGTATGTACTGCCCGCTTGTCCATTGCGTTGACATTTTCCTCGAAACGGGCCCGTCAGTATCGTCCAAATGTGGATTCCGCGGCGATTTTGTTTTCGTCGCTGCTCGGACAAAAAAGTTTAAAAATGACCTATTTTCACTATTTTCTTCGCTATTCCGACCAATTGCAATTTTCTTTGAAAACGCCGAAAAAGGTCAACTAGTGAACTAATCCTACTAGCTTCTCAAAAAAATTCAAGTCGTTTGGTCCAACTTTAAAAAGTTATTCTGTTTTAAAGGGTGTACATAAGCGAGTCGTATAATTCCACGCGTATGTCCAAAAAGAGACGTGAGGACACAGGAGATGTCGAAAAGACTTTTATTGAGCCGTCAGCCTCCCTTGGCTCTTCGCTACTTCTGTCCGAGGTGTCGTATTTAAAGGTACCTACATATGTACATTCAGAATTGAATGTATATGTGTATTTACATCGCGCGAGCGATCGACATGCTTTACCGAAACTCTCGCTATAAGCACATTTCAACTATGCGTTGAACGCGCGTCGCTAGTCCCACTGCTTCTTGGAATCTTTCGGTCGAGAGCGAGCGAGAGGGGGCAAAAGAATTGACATCACCAGTGCGTTGAGCTCTATACTATCCGGAGTGTGAACAGCAGTGGGAAGAAGTAGAGGTGACAGCGGTCAGAGAGAAATGGAAAATAGTGTGAGAACGTATCCTTCTTCTTCCTACTATCCCTCTCTATATCCGTACTATCCTGTAGTAAATTTGCGTGTGGTGGGGGTATAGACCGGGGTATAGAGGCCACGCGGGACAGAGAAAGCAATCCCCACTATTTGTGTTCCTTGTCTGACCGGCCGCCATTGCTCTGTTTTAACTCTACAGTTAGTGTAGAGATCAATGGACAAGCGTTCTCGGAGAACATTTTGTTTTGTGGAGGGGGAAGACCTACAGGAGTGATGGTAATGTGTGCGTGTTGCGACGCCAGCGCCAAGCCAAGCCAAGTGATGCCAACGATAAGCCAACCGCGGCCAACCAGTGTCGACAACCTATTTTCCAGCGACCACTCGATCACTCGAATGGGCTAATGTAAACCCAGCTTTACCGTTGGCTCGCTTCGTCTTTCACGAGCTTACGACTGTTTCTCTCTCGTGCCATCATCGGCTCAGAATCGTCGACGCTATGCGTTGAGTGTTCGCCAGCCCCAAGCGCGAGCCCCCTAGCGAGAGTTTACTGTAAATAGCTAGAAATCTAGATGAAAGTTGACAGTCTCACTGTTTCTCGTGCGCTCGGCTCACGCGTGTCCGTGTGACAAACGCTTTGGCATATAGTTGGCAACGAAACATATTCCAGGATTTCTTTCTCTCAGATCCTTCTTTTCGACTCCACCTATTTAATTGTAAGCGGTCTACAACTCGCTCTGTTTACCTATACATACACTGTAAATTGTACTCGGTCTCGCACGTTTCTCGCCCGGATTCCACCACAAATCACCCCGTTACGTTCAACTGCGACGCGAGCCGTGTAAAACAAGCTTTTGAAATCCTGTGAAATTCCACGAGCCACCAAACACGAGCAAGAAGAAGCGACTGCACAGAAGCAACTAAGTCGACACTATTTCGTAAAAGAAAAAAGATATGGAATCTGGTGGTGGAGTCCAGCTTCGCTCCAAAACGAAGGAGCAGCGAATTAAACGTTACCGGCGTGCGCGTGACTCGCGCATTCGATAATTAAAGCGGTGAAAGGGAAGCTCCGACGAAGAAACCAAGCCTCGTCTGAGCTGGTCTGATCTCGTTTGGATGTCGATTCATGCGATCCACCGATGAGTCAGTGTACTCTTTCCACCGTCTACGTTTTCTCCGCGGGGGTGGACCGCGCCATGGATATCGGGCATGCTGCTCGAGACTTTGGTAAACATCTCGCGAGACGTGATTTTCAAGGTTCGTTAAGTCCGTCATAGACGAAGCGAGAAGGACGAGGCTGTGGGCGTGGGCGACGGAACGAGGAAGCGATGAACGTTCGCTCTTGAAGAAACAGAGATGGTTTCGGAAGAAGAGGAGGAAGCAGGAAAACTCGCCCGTATGTGTGCACGTGTTCATGAAGACGCGTGTTGTACAGGGTGTCCCTGGAGGTAGCAAACGTTTCCAACACGTTTGCCAGGCTATTCTAAATCGCAAAGGTCGTACGTCGCACATACATATACACTATGGATCTATTTCCATTCGTTATCGCGATAAGCATCATTTCGCCCGGATGTTAAGTGTCCTAGCCACTGACAGGGCACGTACTTACATAGACTATCCGCGGTGCTTAGATCGCTTCTACGTTCCGATTAGATTGCTTCCATCCACTGTCCACGATGTTTCCTATATTTTACAAGGTAAATGGTTTTTTGTAATGACGGTTGTGGACAGGGGCGGCGTTGAAGATTTGGCGTCCCTAGGCTAACGTAAAAAATAAAAATGCGCTAAAAAATGAAACATAATTTTGTTCTTCATCAATTGCACTGTGTACATCTGGCACCGACTTAAAAAAATGGAGAATCCTAGATTAAAAAAGGAACGATTTTTTTTACTTTTTTAGCGAATTTTTATTTTTTTGAAGTCGGTTTTAATTTTTCTTTTAAATTTTTATATTTTACTTTTTAGTTATTTAAGTTACATAACAACATTTATTTAAATAATGAAATCGGTTATTGAAACAGATTTCTCATTTTTGGCGCAACTTCAAAACTACTTAACCGATTGTGACAATCCTTTCTCCACGACCTGAGTTGATAGTAGCTAAACTAAATGTAATAAAATCGAATATTCGATTTTCACGAAAATCGGTCCAGTAGTTACGGATAAATTCGCTGACAAACATAATACATACTGACATACATACATACACATCGAACGTAGAACCTCTTTTTCTTTAAAGTCGCTTAAAAATGAGTTCAAAGAGGAACGTGATCGGAAAATTTTGAGTATTTTAAATGATACCTCAGCTTTTACTTGTTCATGTTCCCTTAGTGTGTAATTTACATCAGGTCCGGTTAACTTAATAATAATTTGTAAATAGAATACATTACCAAAATATATTACATCGTTAAAGTATAATAATTACACTTATTATTACCAATAATTATTGAGCTACAACGTTTCTTGTCAGGATGTCAATAAACGCGGCATAGAACATGTAGCTTAACGACAGATAGAAGGAGATCCATCGACCCTCTTTTCGCTTTAGTGTAACTTGGTGGATGCAGGATACGTCCGTGCATATTGGAAACGTCTTTTAGCTCGTGGGACACCCTGTAGAAGGAGGAAGAGGTGGCGAAGGACGAGGCAGAAAGAGACGAAGAGAAATAGGCGGAATGAGTTCATCTCCGCTAATGCAACGAGCTAAGTTAACTCGCACATCCTTCTTAACGTGCATAACCTTGCGATTATGCGAGCGACGCTGCTCACTGGCCGGCGAACATGCGAATAATCGCCCCGAGCGATTGTACGATTGTCGAAACGTCTGTGTACGGACGTCACCGCTCGGGGAGCTAAGGAATTTCGAAAGTAATCGGAGCTTTAGGACAGAGACGAGTTCGGATAGAACAGGAATGTTACTGTTCGCCGTTTAATTTTGGAATCCATTTGAGTCGTTGCTTGAACTTTGGCGCAAAAAGAATATATTACACAGTTACGTGTAAAAATGGAGAATATTATTTAAAAAAGGAGGATATCATATTGTTAGGTGACTCGAGTTTAGAATTCTCCTTTGAATTTCAGAGAAGGAAAATAATATTAAAACTACTATTATTTATTGTTTTTAATTTTTGTTTTATTTGGCGGATCGTTTATAAATACAATGAAGGTAAATAAAGATTACATATCTTCATACATTCCTATCATTTGCCGCTTAAAGGGTTTTAGGTAAGTAACTGTTTGATTTCTTGGCAAAGGAGAATAATAAAATATTTCAAATGAAATTCTGATGAAAGAATATTAAAGTATTTAGGAAGAAATTGTAATAAAAAAAGAACGCAAGAGTTATGATGTTGGCCTTGGAAAATTGGAATCGAGTTGCTCTGACAAAATTTTGTAGTTCATTCTTGAAGTAGATTGTGTGTAGTTATCGGATATCTAGTGATTTCATACAGATAATTGTTAAATTGTTACATTGTTAAATTATCTATCTACAAAAGTTTGAGTTTATGTTTTCCTTCGATCAATTCAATAATTAGGAGTCTATTAATTGCGAAACAAGTAGTGTCTCCTTGGCTTCTTTGGCCAGCCTTTTTCGATTAGAGAATAGAAACGAATAACAGTAAAAATAATGGAGAAAATGTTAATATAATATTTTAGTTATAGTAGCCCAAAGAAACAGATTTACGTTTGAAACTGATCTCTGTTGATTTTGAGTTAAGACCACGTATTCTTTCCTTATGTTAGCCTGATAACTACCTTCACTTTTAAGAAAATTTCTACAATTCTTTTCTGATGAATTTTTTGGCTTCCATACACACAGCAATAAAATTTTAGATGTTATTTACATTGTATCTTTGTCTCAATAAGAAATGTATTATTACTTGCAATTCAGAGTGGAATTTCCATAACCCTGAGCAGTAAAACTAAAACTACATATGTAAGTACCCTTCCATCAAAACTATACTTTTCATTTTTTCCAATATGTAGAATTGTTGGAATGATCACGGATGGTGCCTTCTCCGTTATACTTCACTGTAATTTGAACCAGACACAATGTCGCTTGGAACGGAAAACGATCTAAAGCGAGTCTAGCCCCATCCACATTCGAAAATAAAACTCGGCACGTGTGTCAAATCGAGCAACGAATTTAAATAACGCTCAAATTATACTGTGATCAATGCCAAAGCCGAGTTATCGAAAAACGCATTGAAACAGCAGCGCAATTCATTCAACGTTCCGAATGGCACGCTGAAGGACCTTAATTTCCAGTGATACCTATAACGCTGTTTATATTCAAGTATTATTAACTATTTATACGAAGAACGGGAAGTGGAATGTAGCGAGATTACAATTTGTGTTTAAATGTATTTAAAAAAAATATACATTTTATTTGTTTTACTTTTATTATGTTCAAAAATATATTTTAATGAATTGTTTTATATTAAAAATTAATTGTTTGTGTACAAATAGGATCAACATATCAATTACAGGTAAATAAATGTATCTTAATGAAAAATTGATTTTTTATTTTTTTCCCTATAACTCGTTACACTTTGGGGCGGTGGTGGTTACTGTGAGAAACAGTCAAGTTGACACGCGACGATTGGTTGCTTCTTTGCACCCATTTTGTATCGTGAATTTAATTAAAAATTTAAAAAAGAATATTCACTTTTTTTTAGTATAAGCTTAATAAAGATTAGTTTTTAAAATTCAGCGATTTTTTTCTCAATTCTGTGCAACTGCCCCCCTTCCCTACAACCGCCTATGATTACAACATGATTGTAACAATAAAAATGCCCTTCTTTCGAACAGGGCCGACTTGGGTGGCGCGTGAGCGCAGAAGAAATACACGCGACAAAATAAAAAAGAATAATGGAGAATTGTAATCTCCCACTCTCTTCGCCTGGTGTTACGTTATCAAAATATTGTGGACGATGTTGGAGGGAGCACGGGTATCCCTTCGCTAGTGGGCTTCCCCGCAGTGAAGGGAAAAATATGTGACAGGAAATCGTCTTCCTCGCATTTTGTGTCGTAGCAGCCATGTTGTGCTACTGCGAAAATTCCCTGTTCGATGGGAAACTAGAGCAGTGATTCCCATACGGTGGATTGTAATCCCCAAGAAGGTCGCGAAGTGTTTTCTGGGGGTTCGCCACGTTTTTTTAAAAATATTATTAAGTTAGAATTATATTCTGAAATACCTATTTTTAATGTGTGTTTCCTTTCCTTAATAGATTTACCTTATTTATATTTGGGGGCGGGGGGGGGGGGGAGTGGAGCGCAGGTTATTTGATATCATAAAAGTGGGTCGCGACTCAAAAAAGGTTGAGAAACGCTGAACTAGAGAATATATTGGACAACATTGCAGTTACCTCGTTATATGTAGAATATGTCTATGCAGGTATAGAATCTATGGAATATCTACATTGTACACAACACAGGCTTAATGGAATAATGTGTAATATGCAACATACATACACATACATAGTATGTACATATATAGAACAAACAGAGGGCTGTGATGTATAGAATATATAGAACAAACAGAATATAGAAGATGTCTCATAATACGTGGGCGTATACTCCATAATTAATTGGGCACGCGGAAATAATGAAAGACGTGCATAAATGCTTGTCCTATCCGATCTTGTTCCCCAATTACATACGGGCGTTCTTAGGTTGCCATAACTCCCCTTGCAAACTATTTAAGCTAGTGTAACTGACTGCACTATTAAAAACTAATAAGTAACTAATTAGCAACTGATTGTAGCGAAGGCCAAAGTGGTCATTTTCTTTGAAGACGAACTTGTAAAAGGACTCCGTTAATTCAGTTTGTAACAAGAGTTAATGAACAACTAAAGGAGACAGTACGAATGCTTATATGAAATTTTTCATTATCACCAAGATTATGAAATACTTACCGTATGTGAAATGTATAAAGTACATAAAACACATAAGCTATATAGTAGATAGAATATATTCTTTCCAATAGGCGATTCAAGTTCTATAACATACTTCATCCTACATATTGGATCTCCATTAACATTCTCGCCTATAAAATTAATTTAGCTGAATTTTTCATTATACTACTACACTGCATATAATAACACGAATTACTTTAGTAACGTTACTTGTAGGTACATATGTAAGAGAACATATTTCAGTGTTACCAAAAATATCTTTAAGCCCCCATGTAACTAAAATATTTCTGCTTGCGCTTTGCCCTGTTAATTTGATCAAAGATTTTATCGGCACACCCACGCACCTTCCATGTACGCGTATCTACATTGTAACATTGAAACGATGTTAATTTTAGAATTTTGTAATCGATGCTGTGCGACAGTTCGTGGCTTCGGAAGGCGTGTTTGGCCAAAGATCAAGTGAAAATTCAATTTTAACAAGCTGGCACCTACAGTTACGTTGTTAAGCGAAATAATAACTTCAGTAATTTTCTCCTTGGTCTTTAAAACCCTCTATCGAGAAGTCGCGTTAAAACTCACCGCGTCTGTCAACTTGAAACGAGTCAAAATCATAAATGATACCATCGACAGAAGGGAAATTCGAGGTTCCTTCTGAATCTTCTTTGAGAAGTTTTTGGTTGAAAATTTATCAGAGGATTTAAGAGAACGAAAATTTGACAAATCAATGGATCTCGTAACGTCTCTCTTTTATCGATGATTCATTCCGCAATCACTTCTTCTAAGTGAAAATTAGATTCTAAAATTCGACTTTCATAATGCAGCCTCCTGTGAAGAAAGATCGCTGTGTAGAGGTCGTAAGAAGAGAAACGCAACGTGAAAGGAGGCGTAGGTGATTACTAGAAGTGTATCTAGAGTGCTGGACGCCAGCCATTTCCTAATTGTGTAACCTTTCTGGCGTCTAGCCTGGCAAAGGTCTAGCAAATCTAGTAGATCAGATAGTACAGTCTGCTCCTGCATCTGTGACCAGCATTCTGGTTTACCTTTATGCTCGTAGACACGACTACACATGCCCACGAGCGTATTTTATTAAACATATCACATATACAAGGACAAGCTAATAAAACACATGCTTTACTGAATGTGAACAGCTGTATATACATCTATGCGCGTAATGGTATAGCGCGTTTCAAGGGTGACTGAATATTTTTGCCAGATAAAGAGAATTTCAAACAAGTAACAAATCATACGATATTTTATTTACAATTTATTCGAACAATAGAATTCCTTTCCAAGTAAATGTTTAATGTTCAATTTGCTGTTATACAAGGCGTTTCCGAAATCGCGGAGCAAATGGAACAGGGGTTGATTCCTCGTGAAAAAATGAGTTGAAAATATAGAATGAAATTTTTTCATATAAAGCTTCATTTTCGAGGAAATCGAATTTGAAAATTCGTTTAGTACGCGTACACTTTGTTGATAAATGGACAGAATACTGGAGTAAGTATGCTTATCTAAAGAAGAGTCGAAATTGTAAAATAACTTTTCCTCGAAAGTGGTTGTGTTTTTGAGAAAAAAAATTCAAAATGGAACCAATTCTTAACCCTTAACATATTGATAGATTTCGAAAATTGATTTTCTCGAAATCAAAGTCCCAATGGACAATAGTTATTGTACAATTACGAATTATTTTTAGACGAGGCTTCATTTTATTTACATTTGCAGCACATTTATTATTTACTGATCAGTTCTGCTGATTTTCAGTTAGGTGTATAAAAAAATATCATTGTATATTCTGAACTTACTATTGTACGTATTCATCTTGTGAATTATATAATACTGCGATTGTGATACAAACACAGCTAACGTTTATATTGATTGTGTCAGCTGAAAGGAAATAATCTTTTAGTGAAAGGTGACGTAACTAGAATAATTAAAAGCGGTTAGCTAGTTTCGCTATGGAAGGGACTGGAAGTGTCATTAACAACATGCAACATACAGGGTGGAGCACGCAACTGGTACCACTTGGATAACTTCGTAAAGATTTACGTTAGCAGAAATTGACTCAAATAAACACTGTATAGTTCAAAGGTGATCATAAATCTTCATTAAAATCTTCGTCAACATTTCCAATTTCGAAGACCTCGAGGTCACGTTAGGTATATTACTATAGGCCTACTTCTAGTTGCCGAAGAAACAAATTCATAAATCTGTGACATGTTGACTGTCAAATGATCTTTAGTAAGAAAATTCCACATTCAATCGGTTGCAACTGCGAGAAAGAAAGAGTAACGTTTCATTTTAATATTTATTTTTATAAATATAGTACAATATAATGTTGTAATTGTTTTAGTTTTTCATCTCATTTTAATATTTATTTTTACAAATATAGTACAATATATTTAATAACAATAGAATGATGTTTTAAAGTACGTATTGTAACGTCTTGGAACTTTTTTCGTTAAGTCCTGATGTTTTACAGTAGATCTTTGCCAGGTCTTTACCTGCTAACGTTATTTCCTTTCTCTATAAATAAACATTTAATTTCATTTCTTCGAAATGGAGAACTGAAGCTTGCTTGCGAATGGGGGGAAATGATGTAAAACACCTGTTGCAAAAGTAACACAGTAAATTTGAAACTTTAAACGAGGGTAACGAGTCCTGAAAGCTCGTGATCGTTCATGTGGAACACCCTGTATACTTCAGAAACTCCAAATATCAGTCTGCCAGCAGCGAAGAACTTACAAAAATTGAAGGGTCACCACTAAAGCTACGCTTCTGGAATCATCCAGGAGCACTCTGCACATTTACGAGTCGGATTTACCAGCAATATACTCTCGATATATGCACGCCCCCCCCCCCCCCTCGGCAAGTAACCGTTAAATCGCCAATCCATTTCATTAGCGGGGCAAGATTGAGGGCCCGCGAATCCACTGGACGCCCTCGAGTCCTCTTCCTCATACTATGCCCGAAGAAAGCGGCTTTATACACCCAAGCGGGAGGACGAATCTTGTCAACGTCGTTAGGAAAAAGATAAGATGGATCCCGCAGCTGGAGTAGCGCCAAAACCGGCCTTATCGCGAGGAACGAGGAGACGCCTGGCGATCCTTCTTTCGATTTATATTAAATGCCGCGCGGAGGCCTCTGCAGCAACCTGTCTGCAAGAAATTATGCGCATGAATAAAGGTGGCGCGGCCATTTTCGGGGGTCGCTCGACCCGACGTGCAAATAAAAGGGCCAGACGCCGTTTGGCTGTCCCCGAGCGACCGGATCGGAAGAATCAACATTGAGACTGGTCATGGTTCCTCTTTGAATTCATACTGGAACAAGAGGCGAGCAGAGGGCGAGCAGAGGGCGCGAACCGGATGTTCTCTCCGTGGCCTAGGATCACATGACCTCGGCAACCTCTTCGGTGACTGATCTTTATATTTATCTTCTCCGTAGGTCGTTACCTGCTCTTCGAATGAGACAGGGTGCAATCGGTTTAGAAAATCTTCTTCCTCCATTTTCCTTCAAACGAACTCATATGTGGATGGCAGAACTTCGGAGGCATACTCAAGTATCTAGTGGGCTAATGACATCGGCGCAGGTATGGGGCTGCGTTTAAATTTGAACTTTGGGGCCAGCAGAGTGCCACTAAAAATTCTTCGCTGGTTTACACGTTACTACTTAGGTACTTAAGGGGGAGCCACATTTAGGATGCTAGGAATAAGGTGATTCATCAGAACTTTTTTTTAAGAAACTGTCGAACGGATCTTTCCCAAACTTTCCGGGTATTTTAGTTCACATTCAAACAATAAAAATTAATTTTTTCGTTAGAAAGTGCTCGGTAGAAATGGAGATATGTGAACACGTTCGTTAGCACTCGCGCGGCGGAGTTGCAAATTTGTGATTATGTTGGAGGCCCTATTTCATCCATGATATAAAAAGACCAAGGATTTTCTTATTTTTGGTATAATTACGTTGTCGACGAACCTAAGAAACGAAAAAAGTTAGAAGTTGGCAAATTGGTGGGACTTTGGGAAAAAGTTACAATTCTGCTCCAAGATAATTCGTACTATTTATGGAAAAAGAATTGTTCAACTCAATTTATTTATCAAAGTTTTTGGTCCAGAGACAATGTAACTAAAAGATATTCTAAAATCATAATTTTCGGTGCAGTTAAACGTACCTTTAAGAAGGGATATAGAGTTATGTAGACTGAAAATTTGGCTGTAATGTGGCACCGCGAGAGATCTCGAGACACTTAGCGTAATGAAATATTGGTTTATCGTAACGCTTTGGCCGATTCGGCCCAATGTCGATCCTTAGCTGTCGAAGCAAAAGAATGGTACACCTACGTAGATAAGGGGAGCAAATGTAGCGGAGCGTCTGTAGCACTTACACCACTATGTGGTGTGGTTCGTTTTGCCATTCATGCTGTCAAACAGGCAAACGAAGCAATTCAAGTAGCTGGAAAAAATAGGGTAGCTTGAAATTCGGATACTTAGAATACCAGTGTAAAATTTACCTGCTGGTATAATTGAAATAAACTCATTTTTATTTAGATACATACCTTAAACAACAGGAATAGAAGTAATAGTTCGGAATGTTTTTTTGATATTGGGAGAATAACTTTTCTTAACATCGAATTATATTGAAAAAGGAGGTTGTCCTTTTTCACATCGCAAAATTGATGGGTCCTAACGCGTCTTCTGAGCACCACGAGTACAGGATAAGATAATATAACATAAAAATGCGTGGTTGGGTATACAAATAACTCTATTAATTTAAAATTCTTTATTTAGCCCTGGAAACAAGATATTCACTTATACTTTAATTTCCACGATGCCAATAAATGTATGCTAGAATTAGAATTTAACAAAATACATTGAAAAACTAGATCTGAGTATAATGACATGAGTATAATTCATATTTAATTATAAATGATTATTTTAAAATACAATTATTGACAGTGGGTGAAATTTTTTTTTGGTACTTATTGAATAATAAGAGCCTTTTGTTTTATACAAAATTTAGTATCTGATTATTTAAACACAATTTTTAAATTCAAATGTGTTACCTAATTTTTTATCTCTCTTCGACGTTTTACTTTTTTATAATTTTTTTTATTTTAATTTTTTCTTTCTACCAATTTTGTCGCTCTCAAATTTTCCGCTCTGAGCAGCTGCCCTACTTCCGCTCCCCTATATCGGGCCCTGGTCCGAGGAGTTCAAAAATCCAATTTTCGGCTGAATCACGTAAGAATGTTTGATTTGTTGCAATGCCTACGGCATGTAAAATGAAATGCATACAGTGTCCGATAGTTCTCCCATACGTTTACGCGCGTTTGCATCCAGCTGTTCCCTTATGCAGAAAAATGTCTCATCGGTAAACGCATCTGGCTTAGCGCCAGCCGCGCGATGTGCATGTGTGTAATGCTATTCTGCATTGATTTCTTGGTGTATCTAGCTGTCGTTTAGGAAAGATCCTCTCGCGTCCGAGTTTCGCGTTTTACGAATGCCAGTAACATCGGGAGCCGAACGTTTCACCCCGTGTAACGATGACGGACGCTAATAACGAAAGTTGGAAATTGAAAATTGGTTCCATCCCGTGCTGACGTGTTGATACGTGAACTCCCTTGACACGCGAGGCAACTTTATGCTCTTATTCCGATACGGTGAAGCAATAATAAAAACTTCATACCGCGTTCATGAAGAATATAACATTAAAATTCCTTGATATTCTATCGCAAAACGATTATGATATTGTTAAAGTAATTCGCTGGTGATATTATTGATTGCTAAAAGCGATCCACTAATTGCGAGTTGATTTTCTTTCTGCGAAGCCACTCGAATTTGTGGCAATTTAAATTAGGTACATATGATTATTATACGGAAAAAATCGAAAAGGATGCTTCTGTATACAAGGTGGCGTAACAATCGACTCTTCATTTTAAATTCAACAAAGGAGAGGAAAAGTGAAATGAAAACAAATTTTGAAAATTGTATTGTTAACCACAATATAAGTACAAAGCTTCGTTTAATTTATTTTTTTAGAAACTATGCGTGACAAATGGCCTTGTCCTAGACACTAGACGAACGCAAAGTGACCCTTGTTAAGAAATATTCTACAATGTTTAAAATTTCTGGTGGAATATTTTTCTCTGGTGATTTAATATCTCTGACTTAACTGTATTCTGTCTTTAGAAATGTACATTAGTTTACAAGAGAAAGTAATGGATCCATTTTGGTATAATGTAGTGACCATTGTAATTAAGGACTGTTTACCACTTTTTGCACAATTTGCGGAGGAATCTGCAGGTCTGCAATTTCCATTATAATAATGGTGAATAAAGTCTCATTTGAGACACGATATTTTTGTCTCATCGTGGATTTGCACCTTTACGTTTAGTTTTTGTTAGTTTAGTAGTGTTCGTTTAATGATTTCGTTACCTATATGATTTAGATAACAAATAAAGTTTGTTGATTTCACAGAAATACATATATGAAATTTGTTATAAATTTAATAAGAGACCTCAGGCATCTTCCCCCCAAATACCTTGTACGATACAACATACCACGTATGTGTGGAGAGGTTCTGTGGTTTTCCTTGATCACCTTTAGTGGTGTTGCAAAAGGAACAAACAATTATATTAATTTATGATATAACGCCTGTATATTTACACCAGTCGATATAAATCAGGAATATTTGCTATCTCGTAGGTGGTTCAAAACAAAATTCTACTAAAAACGTTCGGCCTGCGACTGCGACTTCCTCGTAAATACTGAATTCTTTAATTATTTAGAAACATCTACCAACTTTTTTATTATGCAGCGTCCGAATGTTTTTATTGGTGCCTAAGCAAGCCTTGTCGTAATAACTACCTTATACTTTCCGTTTATAACATTCAGATTCTTTTAAACTTTACACACATCTCAACGGATACCTGTCATATGTATAACATACGAGCAACTTTATTCATTAACCGCGTATCTTTTACAAGGTGAATCTTTGAATAGCTTCGTTACTCACCGTATATCGAATCGACGCGAGGCAATTCGGCTCCACGTAGGAAAATACTGGGATAATAACCGTCCGAAGTTTCTTTTAGTGTCCATCGATTTGGCATTCTTACATAAATGGCGGATAAAACTCAGGACGAGGAGCGTAGCCGATTCTAAGAAAGCGAGCTCGTAATCAGAGGGGGGTTGTCGGTAGTTTAGCTTCACGATTAGTCAGCCCCTGCTAGACACCCCGTGTCTCTTCCCTTACGTTGCATGCAATATTTATACAGGGTGACTCAATCGTGGGGTCTAGAAATTTATACGCGTACTCTCCGTCTCATAATTACGGGGAAGGTACGCTGGCCGAACAAAAACATTAAATGCATATTTAAAGGGACAGCTTTACAACTGCAAGAGATATGTTTAATACATACATTTAGAGATATTCTTTAATACATACAACTATAACGATCGACAGTTTAGGCCAAATAGACCCAAACGCCTTTACATTTTAAAATTAAAAAAATTAGATATAGACAAGAATTTCCTTTCAAGGAAATAAGAATCATAAACGTAGAAAATAATTATCTCAGGGTACGTCCGTATACCAGAAATATTCCACACGAAAATATCTATTGTCGTCAAATTTTCAGAAAGAAAAATAAGTATAATAGTTCTGAAAATTTTTCCATTTTTTGAAAATGTATATATATTTGAGAATATAAGTACTGTTCAATTTTGGAAGAGAAATGTCAAGTATTTCAAGTATCATACTTCGAGTCTCTGACAAATTTAAACGCGTTTTTCCCGGAACGTACTTTTTCACCTGGCGTAGAAAAAATCTCAAAAACTACTTGGCCGATTGCTCTGACATTTTTAGCGAATAGTCCACGTACGTACTAGTACCTCTCGTCGGAAGTAAAGTTATATTTTTATGTTGGGTTTATCATACTTTTCTTATTGAAAAATGTCTGAGAAAAGAATGAAATTTCGTACTTCAATTCAAGCATTCGCCATTTTGCCAATTTTCAGCATAAATTATTTCTTTCGGTCTTATTAAGTATCTTTTTGATTTTTTTCGTTTAATTTATCCTGAGAGCTCCAATCATTTACGCCAGCGAGAAATGATTCTTAAACATACATTTATTGTGGGTTAAATAAACACAACGTGATATGGTTTCATAAATAATAAGTAGTTTTTAAATAGTTTTAACATAAACAATTTTTTTCGTATTTCCAAATGTTAAGTATAAAGCGATAAAAAGATTTAAAATGATTTGTTTGATAATTTCTTCAGAAAAAATTCCTAGACATAGGCCTGTTTTAACGTTGTGTGAAGTAGGTATAGCCCCCTTAATAGGGCTGAATCTGAAAGAAATAAGAAACAGAGTGGCGAAGTAGACAAAAGGTATGGTGGAGATGTACCCTCTGAATTAGCCTCGACAAGCCTTACCAGATTGTAGTATAAAAGAAAAAACTTATATTAAAGTCACTGTAACTATCTCGGCGATATTAAGCTCTGAAGGACAGTATTTATTGAATTTTTTTTAATTCTTAGCTCTAAGTTACAATTGCAAATTTTCTTACACTGCTGCTGAATCACCCTACAGAGTGTCTCCCGTAACTTTATCCTCTATTTCCAATGTCTCAGGGGAATATCTTCTCGAAGAGGTGCATAGATTCTTGAAAGGCATCGTATGAAGAAACTGGGTATCTTCCTTCCAAATGCAAGCATCAACTAGAAATCAAAAGTTAGCTTAACTTCTTTCACACAGTAGTATTTTCTACAGAATATTCATAATTTTCTTCTTTTCATCAATACCTCGTATAAATCTAAGGATCTACAATTCAAGGTCACTCAAGGCTGCCCGAAGTGACATAAGTACAGCAAAGGCCATGTGCCCAAAATTTTCTGGCCAATTTTTTCATAAAACCGTAGAACTTTCGTAGAAAACACACTTCCCTGGCGAAGTCATGCAAACTTCCTAGCAAGCAGGCATTCTGGTTGAAGTCGTACAACCTTTAAAAAAATCATTGCGTGGGACATTAAAAGTAGTGGGAATGTCTCAGGTAATAAAGTTAACTGGAACACCCTGTATATATATACGCGCGTGTGTGTATGTGTATATGCACACGTTCAGAATCCACTCTTCTTTCGTGAGTCACACCGACGGAAATTACGATCGATCGAACAGGAACGGAACAAACGAAGTAAGGTCGCGCGTCCCGGTCGTTCCGCTAGGAATCCTCCTCGTGTCAGTCTTATCGTAAATGCGTTTAAGGCCCCGATGACACTGAATGACGGAACATCTTTGTCAAAATTTATTCCCGCCACGTGCTCCCCCCCGCTGGCTGCTGATCTTGTTAGCCTCTGCGAGACGATAGTGTCGATAGTCTTTTGTACACGTGAACGGGGGATGAAATTTTTCCAGAGAAAATTCCGCTGGGTACCAGTCCAGTTTCCAGAAATTCCACCGATTTTTTTTAAGAAAATATACTTAAGAAAGATTACCCGAGAGGCCTGAATTGATTTTATTCTTCTATTTGTGGCTTAACAGTAAATTCCAGTAGAAATTCTAGTTTGGAGAGAATTAAAAATCGGACTGCTATCATGCTGACTGTCCAAGAACCCCTTTATTTAAAATATTTCTCTCGTGACTACTAATTTCATGGTGGACACACAGCAATAAAATATTTTTATGCGCATTTCACTTTATTTAGAAACTTTATTTTTAAAATGAAGAAGTGGGAAGGGTGGTTGAACAATATGAACCCTTTGAACCCTTTCACCGTGCTGTAGAGATTCCCTGTATTCTCCCACCCTCCCTACCGTCATATGTGAAATTAATAATAATTCCCTGATTTTATTCCCGTTATTTGCAAAACAATAATTTCCACTTTCCAAGGTGCTGTTTCGCTGCTCGAATTTGAAATGTAGTACAAGTAAAACGATATAGGTGCTTCTCAGATTTTAGTGTTTAATAACTTATTTTGGGGGAGAACAATACCGACTCAGAATATGTATTTGGGAATGAGAAGGGCCTACAAGCTTCTTCTGTAAGTTCAACGATCACGTGCATCCACATTAATTCTCTTCACGCGCCTCAGGCGGCTCGATATCGCTGGATTCGATGAATACATATCGTGTGTCGAAATCTCGTCTACCCCACCGACAGGGGACTGCGATTCGTAGTTGATCTTTCATCAATTTTCGTCAACAATCTGACCGGAATCTTTCATGTTTTATCCAACGAACATCTACAATGAAAGTTGTCTTCGAGGAATCTTCTTGAGGGAAAATGATGGACATTCTTTGGGAATTTCGCGTCGCCTTCGTTTAAATCTTTCCTTTCCCGGAACGATGATAAAGCGAGGGGGCGGTTACTGAATATTTACACGAACGTCCGTTGCATCGATCGAAACTACTGCGACCCTCTTAGCTATTTCTCCCTCCCCGCGGGGGACTAGGATCACAAGAATTAATTCTACCGAGAGCAAATTATCGCGAATAACCGCATTAACCCTGTATCCTCGATTTCGTTTACCTTTTCTATTTGGGGCACCCTCGTCAAAGGATCATTAGTTCAATTTCAGATCCTTCTTAGACGCAAGTTATTTCGTTCCTGTCCTACTACATATGTACATACTTCAGTCATCTAGTCGCGACCGAATCTCAAAGAAATAAAATGAATAAAATAGTTGAAAAGAAAAAATATTTTCATTCAAACTTCCCTACGCAAAGCTGCAATTTGATATGCACCAACCGGATACTACTGGCTGCACTTACTCCCGAATATTTGAGAAATTGCACTATTCTTTTCACTCCGTTTGCTTTTTATTATCTTCATTATATCGTCTTTATAGATACATGCATATACACTTTTTTTTATCTCAGATCTTCCTGTCTCGTTCCATATTTTGTTGGGTGCCTCAGCTAGCCCCATAAAAATTTAGTCTTAAATTTATGGATCTCGAAAAAACGATATGGAATGAAGTTATTCGTATTTGGTGGGAGCAGTAACGATGCTCCAAAAAAAATTGATTTAAAATTTAAAACATACTGGGTTTGATGCGTTTAATCGACACCTTTTATATTTCCACGATGAATGATATTTCTCTTAAATATATTTTAAATAAAGGCAAAATATAAAAGAGGTGTGGCGAAAGTAATTGTTTAACACTGTAAAAATTGGTATACCGTAGGTGTCATTTAAAAAGAAAGGGGACGGACGTGGCTCCCTGTCCTCTGGGAGGCTTCAGAGCGGTGGCCGATGTATTGCGTAAGAGGCCCCACCGGACAGCAAAAATTAAAAGAATACGTTACTATCCCTAACAGTTCTCTAGAAAATAATTTGTAACCCCTTTATGTGTATACTCTTCGCTTCCTTTTCCAATTTCTGTTTTGACTTAAAAGTAAATTTACAACATCCAAGAAAGCACCTAGAATATTCTGAAATATCAACTCCGAAATAACGAAAATAACGCGTAGAGCAAGAATTACCAAGCCTTCGCACAAGCAACCGATGCAACGTCTGCGATGCAATGTACTATTAAATAAAGCTAAAGAATAGAACACCGCGGGGATATCAGATTTATTTCCCGAAAATTTTCCTTCCACCAGGGATCCCCAAGTTTCATTGCCAAACCAAACATCACGTCCCACCTTCGATTCTGCCAGCCTCGTCTTTCTCTGCTTCGTCTTCTTCCTGCGCTCGTTTCCGATGACAGGAGTAATTACATTTTTATGTTGCTCCGACACGAGGCCGTACGTGACTGCAGCGAGATCAATTTGTCTCGAAGCCGGGCGTGTTCGCGATGGTAAATGTTGTTTGCTCGGAATAACGTCAAGAAAACGAAGAGAAAGAAATAATATAGGAAAGGTAATAAAAGCGGCGATACACGATGCAACGTCCGTGGCCGGCTTTCCCTTTCCACATTTCTATAAACACCGTGTACAAATATATAGATGTTGTACCGAGCATGATGAAATTTCATCAGGAGTGATTGGCGATTGCAGTGTGAAGGATAAGAAAATTGAGGGTCTTCTTCGATTAAAACGGGGGGCTCAGGTATTCGGAGACCAGTGTACTTAGATAGGAAACAATTATATTATTTAACTAACTTGTAACTGATATTATTACCTTTGATTATGAATATAGATATTGAATCCTTTACAACAGTATACAGTAGCGGACAAAGTATTCTAATAGTATTCGAATACTGTTGTATTTGAATAGTATGGTGTGAATTATAAATCAGGTTATTAGCTTACAAGATTTCACCCTGACAAACTAACGAACTTCCAACTGGAACTAAATAAAAGCTTATATTTATAATTATTCGCATCATACTATTCGAATACTGATTTTGTTGTTTCACGAGTTAATCAAGAAGCAGAAGTACTGAATGTTTCTCGTTAAAGACGTTAATACAACGATTCTCCTGAGCAACAGCGAAAATATCATTAAAATATTAAGTACAATTATGGAAACACAAATGCAACTTCTAAGAATGTACAAATATTACTTTTCACTCATAATTAATTTGACTATAAAGAATAATTCGTAAGAAATATTTTATTCGCCGCGGCCATGTCCAGATGTCTAGAATTGAATTGTCAGCGTTTCGCGTATTTATACTTTCCCTCTTAATCCTTGAATTAAAGTCGCCCGGAGGAAAATTGTGCGCGTCGAATAATTTCATAGCATTAAAAGATGAGTAGCTCGTTTTGCCAGCGTCTATACTTTATCTCTATCGTAACAAGTCTGTTACCTACGTGCATATAAAAGTAGAGGAGGGAAAATAGAAGAATAGAAAATAGAAGGTGGGTTCGACGATAATGGTGGGAGCAGCCGCTGAGGTGTGATACGGAACGTCGAGGGGTACGAGGTGATATTTCTCCTGAAACTGAACCGAATAAATTTTTAACAAAAACTGCTGACTCACTGTATTACGCTTCCTTCTTTCCTTATTCCTTTACGCCCGCCATCTTTCCGTCGCTTCTTCCTTCGACTCCGAGGCTCGTGCTAAAGTACCGTCCCGCGGAGAAATTTATTTGCATGCTCGATTGTATATAACATCCGTGAAATATTGAAAAGCCGAGCACTGAAACGCCGCAGGACCGAGCCATTAAAGTCTCGCGAATTTTCTCTTATATGCTCTGCAGGAAAAATCGGGCGGAAGTCGTTTTTTTGCTACGTCATCAGAATTTGATGCATCTTAATGCAGTAGGCACTTCATTATCTGAAATAATGGGGACACATGGCTGTCCGAATAAGAGAATACTTTCGAACAGCACAGCTATATTTTCTAACCATTTAGCATGAACAAAATTTTATTTACAATCAGGAGTTTCGTAACAACTTGTTTTTCATACTATTGAACTATTTATTCTCCCACTTAAAACGGGTAATGTCACTACAAATTAGTTTCCTGAAATTCGCACGAATCTTTCAAACTCTGTTGTTTCTCATTTCACAGAGACACCGTTTCAATGGCATATTATTTTAATTCTCCGAGCAGTACGTAAACATTATTTGACAGGTGAATTAAGTCCCTGATTTTAGTATTGTGAAAATCAATGTAGCTTTATTGTAAGAAAATAAAGTGAAAGAATAGTAATTATGATAACATGACTTCAAAGAAAAATTACATTTCTTTCAATAGTAAACTGACGATAACGTAACGAATAATCAAGTGTCATTATTGCACCGAATTGTAATATCATTTCCTTGTAAAAAGGTGACTTACATCATACGGCAATTGATGAATTAATAATCATAACTTGTACGAATGTTATTTTCAAGGCACTACGAGAAATAAAGTCAATACTTTAAAAACATAGCAAAATGTGAGCTTTTTTTTTAAGAATCCAGCGATTCAATTCATTTGAAATTTATACCATGTTTTGATGCAACTTTGAGGAAGCTGCATTTTTTTTTATATTAATTTTTAACCATAAATATAGTAGGGGAGTCCGGGGTTAGTTGACTAACGAGGTTAGTTGACTATTTCCTTTTAATTGTTGTATTATAGAATAAATTATGCTGCGATTCGCAATATTGAAGCATATGAATGACCAGTTCGCCATTTATTGTACGGCCGTATAAAAAATTTGCGTGTTCTATCAGTGAGAATGAAAAATCTAAAAAGGTCGGGAAAAGTATATATTTTTGTTTCGACTAATTATGAATTTTTGTCCACTGAGTACTGCTTGATGTTTTTTCATGAATACTTTGTAGAAATGTGCAACATTGACTATAATTTACGGTATTTTATTTTATCCAGTGCGTGGAGGTTTTGTACGTACTGCCCTTAACACGTTAACAATGTCGAACGGGGTTAATTGACTAAGCTGAGAAATACCACAAATAATAGTATTTTTTATCCCCAAGATGCAGTGGAAGCAAAAAGTCTAGCTGCTCAAGTCCACTTCCCCCACCACAAATCCTTCCAAACTCACCCCTACCAGGTTTACATCCTATTCTCCCTTCAAACTCTCAGGCCTTCCAAATAGACCATAACAAAGAAGTACAAAATAATTACAGTATCTAGCATCGTGATAATTAATAAAAAAAAATAACACTGCGAAGGAGTGGAAAAAAAATTATTGGTCGTAGTATACATATGCACGCATTTCGTATACTATATTGATGGAATTGGCAGCGTATATATGCGCCTTTCGTACATATTGATGGAACTGCGACAGCATGTATATACGCCTTTTGCATGTAAAGGGTTAAAACTGAAAAGTAAATGTCAAGTTAAATAACCCCATCATATTTGTCAACTAACCCTTGTTGAACTTGTTGATTTATTCGTCTCACTACTCTAAATACAATAAAATTACAAGCTAGACTCAATTAAAATGATTTTCAAAATTAAGCCTGTATACCTAATGAAATTTGTAAACTTTTGTTACGCAGCAAACCGTGTAACGATAACGAATAAGCGCTGTTATATAAAGAATAGTGTCTACATTATCTAAAATTCCGCCATGTATAAAAGAAATTTCACTAATTGTGAGAGAAGGCTGATTTTACAAGAGAACGCTCAGTTCTAATAACACAACGTTCTAGTATTTGTGCGTTTAGAAAGTAGAACATTCGGGTAATGAAGGACACTTTGCCGCATTTGTAAATGACAAGTTTATTATGTTACTCTTACTGTACTGCTTATACTCAGATTTCTGAGTGTACGACATAAACGTGGTAACGAAACACTTGCATTGCGGTGTGGCGCGTACATCTGGCCTACTTGGAGCTTAACGAAAAGATAACCGAAGAAGATCGTTGATATAGACGTGCGTTTCCTTTGCAACAACGGTATCAACGTGACCACAAACCACAAAAACGGGATAAATACAATGTCAGCGAATTTTAAATGGGCTAATACGTAGAAACCATTATTATTATTTAATAATATCGCGCTAATCATTTGGGCGAGAGTTTTAAACTGGAACATTCTTTTCGTATGGACATAGACATGCAAGAGAATATGACTTCATAACAGAATGTAACTGTAAACCATCGCTCTGCTCGAATAATTGAAGGATTACATTTCAACGCAAAGAATGACCATTCTGTGAATAATATCATATTCATGAAAAAGATTTGATTTTTTCCCTTATTCCAAGCTTTACGTACGTACGTTTAAAATTCCTATTTCGAAACTATTTCATATTGCGTCCGATCGAATTCCCCTGCTTCTACTATTGTAATAAATAATTTGTGAGTGTTCACACATTATTATTCATGATAAATACGTTGATTGTTTACACATGAACGGAAAGCTCGTGTAAGGTTTTGTATCAGCGTTCAATTATTTTTAAATAATGTTTTAACGTGTTCCATTTATTTATTTCAAGTAATGCGTCCATTTCCGTTACTAATGTATTTTAAATTAGTACTTCAATTTTATACAAGCTGTTCAAAAATAGAAATATAGTATTATTTCATAGTACGTTTTCATACGTTGTTTCGTAGTGCATAAGTTTTATTATTTTCTTCGTGCCGTGTCTGTAAAAAAATAAATAAATTAGACCGTTTCTACATCACTACGAAGTACGTAGAATTTTCTAACTATTCTTAAACGGTAAAAGACGTGTGGAACTTCGAACAGTTCAACAGTTCTTGAAAAATAGAAAAACGATAGATAGGATATTTAATTAAAGAGTATATATAATTTATCATTAGCAGACATGCCTATGGAAACTAACCGTTTCCAAGTTTTAAAAGAAAAATGCCTCCATCTATCGTGGGAAGTATTTAATATCTCTGCCGCTTGTGTGGAATCCAGATTCTGAGTGAATAACTCTGCAGGTCTGCTGATTGAACTCCACACAGACTCAAAACCACCACGTTTCCCTCTTATTTCGTGTTAACAATCCTGTATATCATACTTTTCAATAATAATTGTCCCTATAAACAGTGATTCAACGGATAAAAATCGAAGGGCACGTAACTTACATACTTATTATTATTATTATTATTAGTCACTACTAACTAATTTGAAATGGTTGCCACTAAATAAGAAACGACAGCTTTCTTTTTACTTCTTATTTCATTCTTTCAAAGTTTTTTTTTACACTTTCACGTACATTTCAGCAAGTATTACAAGCGCGCATCGCGAATTTCTGTAACCCTGTATAAATTCGCAAATTGAAGAGGAAACGATTTAACAGCGTTGGTCAGCGTTACAGTAAAGCCAGCTTTAATTACTGTAACCCAGTCATCAGTTTTTGAAGAGAAAAGTTTCCCTCGCAACCATTGTGCTCCCCTGCAAAGGTAAGGCTAATGAGTGCGTCCTTCGCGCGCGCAGACACAAGCGCAAACACGCGTACGTACAGAAAAAAAAAGTACAGGGAAAGAGAGGAGATGGCGATGAGGGGGGGAAATTTTTCAGCGGCGCAAAGCAGGGATGGGGGAAGAGCGATTCGATCTTCGCCCTCGGAACCATTTCATTCCAGGACTGCGCCGGGGAATCTTCCGAATCGAGACACAAACGTAACGCCTGGCGAAATGAAGAGAAACGAAAGGAAGAGGGGGACAGGATTCCAAAAGGGACCAGAGAGAGGGAAGGGTAAAAACCCCCTCGAGGTTCGAGTCAGCATCCCACGATATCTACATCTATTTTTGGCCACGGTCAGCTGTAGTTGCACGGCATTAGCATAATGAAGACAGTTCGTCTCTCCTCGTGCTGTTGGGCAACGCGTGCCCATGCCTATCGCCTGCTATGGGAACGCACACACGCGCGTGCAGCTAGCCACTCACGCAAATGTGCGGGTTCTCCCTCTATTCCTATATGTTTGTACAAGCTGTTTCACGGCATGTGGGCATAATTTCAGAGATCAATTAGACAAGCAGAAACAATAAAAGAATGTACATTTGAACCCTGTATAAATGTAATGTCGCACAACAAATTGTCATTATTCGTGTTGAAATGGAATTGTTCGATTATCTGATCATCAGTTAGTTGAGATACGGTAAAGGTAGACGGTATCTACTAGACACCGACTGCGAGTTGCCTCGGCTGGGCTAATTTTATTCATTCTGCGTATTTCTTATGAATTTTGATAATTTGATTTGCGAGGATGTGATTAGTTCGAGAATATTTGCGAGTCGAGCTGTAATGTGAATGGGTAAAATGTTCTTGTGCAGCTAGAGATCAATATATCGGAAGTATTCGAGAATGACTTTTTCGCCAACAAATATGTGGGCATAGGTAGATAAATTGAAAAGTTTCAGCGAGAGGACGACGGAGGCGAGACGCGCTTAGATATGAGTGGTACAGGAAGTGGCGCCGAGGCGAGTGTGGCGAGAGCTTACCGCAATCCATCTAGAAATATATGTATACAAATTTTGCAATTTTAAAAACAATTTGCAACAGCTGCTACTGCACACGAAACTGTAAGAAGGTTGGAGTCCTGGTGACGAGAAACGATACTAATAAGTCATTAATTATACTCAAACCTACTATGGTATAATAATTGTAATTTATGTGCTCCGTGAAATTAATGAAATACTTACGATCTCTCTTTGCAAATTTAATGAACTACTGTTTAATTCTGTTCGCGAGACGTATCCAGAATTGTGCAGAATTACAATTGAATAACTCCATGAATTATAATTACATTGTAATTCGTAAGATCTCTAATTCAATAAATTACATCGCAATTCGTAATTGCAATTGAAGTACAATTGCAAAGTACAATGTAATTGAATTAGAATTGCGAATTAAGAGGTAACCGAATTGTGAGGTAATAAGAGGTGAGAAACATAAGATTGAGTCATGTATGAACGGGAAACGGGATACGTCGCATCGTATAGAGATGAAAGATAGATATAATCATTTATCTCACTTCTTCAGAATTCTGAGCTGTAATTTAATTACATTATAATTTAATTACACGCATGATTACAGTAACTAGGAATTTAATTAATTGATAAGTTTGAATTATGTATTTCTACTACGTTCTAATTGAATTACTATATGATTACAATGTAATGAAATTACGTAATTGAAATACAATGTAATTAAAAATACGTAATTGAAATACAATGTAATTAAATTATGTAATTGAAATACAATGTAATTAAATTACGTAATTAAATGACAGTGTAATTCAATTAGCACAACTGTGGACGCATCATTCTATGGACACAATAGAAAAGTGGGAAAGTTATCGCGTCTCCTGAGTATGAAACCCATTCGGTAGCAAATGACAAATCATTCGTGTAACCATTAAACGACAATTCGAGTTGATTTTCGAAGAGGAAGCGGCACGATTCCTTCGGTAATTTTAGTTAATCTTGAGGTCACGGCTTACTGGCGTGAATACTTCTCCCACGGGACTCGCGAAATGAGACGATCACGCGTGAAATAACGAGCAATTTTATCGCCACGAGAGTATTATGAGCGCGGCATATTCTCACAAAGATTAAGCTACTCGCGGGGATGGGGGTGGGGTTGGCGAAATATCGCGTGTGGAACGTATTCACAGGCCCGCGGAGCACGTTGACTTATCCAGGAAAGTCAGGTTAGCACGGTTAGGGCTCTCCCTGTCGCTTGTTATCTTATTGTACTGTTAATGCCACCCGATGCACCGTCTTGGAGCAGGTTTTCTCCCCCGTTGCGTCCTTCCCTCCATCGCTGCAGCTCCTTTCTCGCTTTGTCATCGCTGTTCTTCTCGTACTGCTACCTCTGCCAGTCCCTTCAGTCAAACCACTCGACCCCTCATTCTTGAGGTTGTTTGGCACCACTCACCGACGATTTATGCTCCACACCTAACTCATGCAGTTTCTCATTCTTGATTATAAAGACAGCGACAGTTTTTTGGAAGTGTAATCTATAATAATTCAATCTGTCACACTAAGCCCCATGTTTGCTATTTCAGAATGAAAAGAATGTACCTTCCAAATTTCGCGTTCCTAGGTTAAACGGTTTGAGCTGGGCGTTGATAAGTCAGTCAGTCAGGACTTCTTCTTTTATATATATAGATCTAGATTATGTGCAAGCAGGGCCTGAGAGGGATATAATTAAAATTAATTTCACTGATTAATTTATTACATAATTCCGATTGTAAGAATGGAACTACAAAGGGGATACATCAATTTTTTAAATATTATAGACACTTTTACAACTTCACTATGTTTAAAAAATATCTAATTTCGTAATGTTTACAGATACATTTCTGGAAATTGACTTTTGCCACTGATGCCCTTCTTGCGCCCAACAGTACATATGTTCTTGCTCCTTGCGGTTACATCTATCTAGCGTAGTACAAGCGTCAAGGGAATGTGATGACACATGCACATGCACCTATCCTGGTATTGTAGCGTGAGTCATGTAAGAGTTCAATATGGTTGATTTGTTTTGCACCCTCCTGTTATCTCCTGCCGATGAAGCTATCTTTCGTTCTATCTTTACAGGGTGTTTTATACTTGTATCAATTATAATCTATAATTTAAAATTCATACAATTTGACCACAAATTCATTTGTTCTCAATCCTTTTGCAATTTCACCGTTAGAATGTTCTTTTTCTTTTAAGATATATAATTTTGTGGTGCAGTCATAGATTAACAGCTTCACTCTAAAAGTTATGAGAATGCTTATTCAAAATTCATCATTATTATTATTATTAGTATGACTTTATTACTCCTTAAATGGGAGATATAATACCTACATATATAGATAGTAAAATTAGATACCTATCATATTTAGGAATTATAGTATTTCCTCGTCATAAATGCAATTCTCACCCGCGTTTTACGCATAGATATAGTACATTCATGTACCTATGCATGGAAATTAACCGTACCACTTATTTTTGCGCACTGCGTACATTTCCATCAGCTCATAATCACATCACGTAATATGAATGATTCAACAATGAAGTTTCAATTTGATATATTAATGTTTATTATTAGATCTTTGTTAAAGTATTGCCTATTCGCCAGGATTTGCCGTTGAAAATGCCTATACACAGACAGAACCTTATTTGAACACACATATGGCCCTATACCTACAGTCTTCAATAATTTTCAAAGTGTGCTCGTGCAGACTTTCACCTTTCACCTTTCAGACTTTCAGACTTTCACCTTTCAAAGCTTTTCCTGAAAGACCGAATTAATCTGATAAAATTTTATGAAGAATATTATATTTCATCGAATTTATTATCTTTTTAATTGGTAACTCTTATACTTCTGTAGGTATAATGTGTTACGTAACCCATGGCATAAGGGGAAGGACAGTTTTTCTATGTGAGAAAGTAAGTCGAAAAACTCGAAAGTATGCAATACAATTTCTTCGCAAGTCGCTTCGCCCGCGATAGAAGTCAGTTTGAATTTTTGTTAAGTGAGTAACGGGGCGCTTCTCGTAACCGCTACAAGGGGTACCTGCGCTAAAGTAAGGATAATGCTTCTCGCTTACTTTCATAGAGCCTACATGTCCGACAGAAAGCGTTCCCTTTAACTCAGCGTACCCCTTGGGCGCAAAACACAGTATGTACGTTAGTGCACACTAGGGTGGCATCTTATTTACTCTTGGTGAAAAATTTTTCCAAGATTTTCTTCGCGGCACCCACGAGAATAGTTCCTAATAATAAAAGAAATCTTGTAAACTTTGAGCACGATCGGATAACATCGAACATTTAAATAATTATTTAACAGCTCACAAAGTCGATTTTACATAATATCCTGCAAGTTAGTGATTACATCAGAAAATATATATCAGAAAACAGTTATAGATCTAGACAAGAGGCATATTTTATGTTCTATTACATTTTATCGAACGAAAAAATTGTAATTCTTATTTTCGAGGTGTATTTTTTTAAACATTTAGGGGAGGGACATATACCAAAATGTGCCAAGAAGATAAAATTATTTTTCTCGATATTTTCAGTGTTTGATAAGAGTCATGAATGTTTCCTGAAAATTTGGGACCGAAATTCGCAAAAATATCGAAGATATCGGCATCATGATTTCGAGGAAAATGCATTTGAATACCTCACTTCTATCCCCACGCCTCGAAGGAGTAAAAAATAACAAAACAAATTTCTATTCGCCTTCATAAATAAAAAGTGTTCGAGGAAGATTTAAATTTTCAAAATTTGATAAAAAAGTTTTTTTTTCGGAAAAAAGATGCTCTTTGATTGGATCTGCAACTTTTTTTGACATATATTTTTACATAATTAATAACTTGGAGGATATTATATAAAATCAACTTTGTGAGCTGTTAAATATATTATTTAAATGTTGAATAATATATTATACTACTCATATATGAGCATATTCAAATGTAATAAAATTGGAAACTTCATTTAAAGTGGAGTTGATCAATATTTTACTTCTGTAAGTCTCATATATTATGGTACTTTAAAATCGTCATTTTGGTGACAACTTTTTGAGTTTGGGCTCCTAGATTTTAATGCAACACATTCCATCGATTTTGGAAACGGAAAGTACATTTATGTGTGTAGGTAACAGTCGCACCGCTTATCAAAGCCAGCGAGGCGAGAATGGTGTGCTTCCGCTTCCGCCGTCGGTATCGAGAATTTCTGAAGAAAGAGCTTTACTCAAAGCGGAAGTACCCGTAATGTTTGGTGGAGTTAATCGACACTTACAGACGTATCATTGAAATTCTTATTTTTAATTCAATAAATACTTTCTTTTATATTTGCTTCCCCAAAATTATTTTAAGTAAAGTACCCTTGTACTTTTTTTTAATGCGAAGAGAAAGGAATGTATAGAATGAAGTGTGAGTTTACACGAAAAAGTGCGTTAAAAATTCAGAATGAAGTTCTTGCAAATCAACCACCTTTGGTTTTTATACACAGACTGGAATGAGAATTAATGAAGCATATCTTGGTATAGATCGACTTGTTTGCACTTATAAGTAGCATCGCTATGTTAAAAGCACACCAGAAGGAGTGTGGTATAATTTAATATTTCATATAACTTAACGTAATTTAATACCCAGAATTTCTCCATAAATAACTATTAATACCAGCTATATTTAAATACCATATAATCGCAGGCAAACCAGTTATAAATATGTTTCTGCTATAAATGTGTTTTCTGTAGACCTGCTATAAATATATACCCAGCAAATCTACCTTGGCTGTTATTTTTAAAGAGACACATTTTCCCATTTTGATTTTCATTTTCGCAAACAATTAACTCTTTCATAATTACGCTAATATTACCAAAACACCCAGTGCGAAATCAAATAATGAATTAAATATCAAATTTCCAGCGTATAACCAAATATTAAAGAGCGATTGAACATTCGAAGCCCTAAAATTTTCACTAAATTTTTTATGCCTGCAGGACGAGTAGGTAGCTTCCAGAAGATCGGTTATCGCATTATAGCCGTGACCCCCTGATTATTATGATATGTCGCGTATCAGCGTATCGAAGTTACCGATTGGAAAAGGAAAGACGGGAACAAAATTCTGCGCGAAATGGTCGTTGGTTACCTTTTCGGTATCGAAGTCACTTGATCAAAATACGAAACGAAAGCAAGCCAAAGAACGAACGGTAACAATGGCCCGTGATAAGTTTGCACGCGTACAATGCACGGTCGGAGATATTCGTGCACACGATATGCACCGGTCCTTCCGTATCAGGGACCGGGGATCTTTTCCCGCTGCGAACCGTGGCGCGCAGAGGCCATCGGCGTCGGTATAAAGAATTTCCTACGGATCTCGTTCGTTGCCTCCCTCGCGCACTGTCACTTCGCCCTCTCCTCCCTCTGGTACCGGAGAGGGAACGAGATTAGCAGGTGTACAGTACGCGCCAGAAGTCCCTCCACCTTTGCTCTCGCTTCGTTTTGCTTCCTTTAGATAACGTTAATCTTCGAATTGCCAATCCCTTTTTTTTGTATTATGTACCTCCTATCAATGTGGATACATTCTACACTCATTACTCAAAATGCACGTGTAACGTATTTTTAAACGATTTGTATTCGTTTAAAATATATAACGTTTCCATTGCTAATTATTTCAAATGATTTATAGAAACATGTCATTACTTCAGGGGGTGAATCCACGGGCTAAAATTAAAATGTTAGACGGATTATTTTTTCACGACCGAAATGGACAATTAATGGTCAGCACTATTTATTGCGAGTTATGTTGTAAATTTTGCATTATTAACATCCAAGGAAAATAAATTTCATTTAGAACGTACACCTTGCAGTAAACAGAACCCAAGTAACTCGAATTGCTAAAGGTTAGACACAGGAAAAATTTGTGTACCTGTTTCTAAATGGTCACATTCTTACGTAGGGTGAGACACTCGCGTTTTTAACCCTTCGTTGACTCTGTGTGTGTGAACCACCCATAAGCTGATTTTGACGCCCCGCACCTTCTATATGCAAAATAAATACTTTTTCTCCAAAGCCGACTTACAAGCTATTTTCTCTCTCAAAGTATTATATCCGAACAACAACTCTGTAGATTTTTAGCTTCTAATATTGAAATTTGTAAAAGTTTCAATTTTTTAAAGATTTTCTTCTATTTTTCTCGGCATGTGGTAATCCAAATGATTTTTACAAAAACTGTGATAGGAGTTCAATAAAAAAAAACTATTGGAATACGTTCTAGGGACCTTGAGATTGACCCATGATTTTTTTCATAATAATTGGATTATTTAGATGAGAATAGCAGTCGTTCAAAAATTGCCGTGGGTGTGAGGCACCCAGGTATGTCAAAGTTAAATGCATGAATTTTTCAATTTTGAAACTCGCTTTAAGGGGTCATTCTTACGTGGCTAATTCCGGAACCTGCGATACCGGTACTTATACTGATTAAGAATCAGTTTGGTTTTTTTGTTTCAGATGAATTTGTGAGCTGAAATTACTCCCGCCAGAGAGGTATTTCTTTTCAAAGGCGCGATTTTTACCTCTATACTCCAAGTCATTTTAGAAGGAACTTATTCGCGCATGTAGAATGAGCTCATTGGCTCCGAGGAAGCGTTTGTTTGGGGTATAGCCAATGGTAACTTGTTTCGGCACCAATGAGCGCCAACATGCGCAGAACCGGTCTAAACTCGTCGGTCGGCAAGTTCCTTCTAAAATGACTTGGAGTATAGATAGCATTGAAAAAACCCAATTAAAAGTGTATTTAAAAAATTGTTCCGTATACATTATAAGTAGATTAATAAATGAAAAAAAGTTTGACATTATTATTCATTGTATTCACAGAGAAAAAAAACCTGAATGTTTGTCCAACTTTGCGGCATGATTACAGGAATGACCCCTGTAGTTTAAGTTGACATTAAAAGATTTGTAACTCCTTACAAAAAAAAAAGGAAAGATATGTATTTAGTAATTACATGTAAAGCCCTCATATGCAAAGTACTAAGTAGGTATATGCCATTCCTACTTTGGCGGTATTTGCACTTAAACAGTATCTACTTTTTTCCCCGTTTTCACTTAAATTATTTTTACCACCCACGGGCATTCCGACGGCATTTCCTGGCTCGATTAAAACGGGGCACCTTATATATTAGTCCAACGTTTATCCGAAACACCTTCTCGCTTGACACCCATTGCATTATATTTGAAATATTTTTCAATACATATCGCTAACAGTTTCAGCTACATTCGCTCGATTAAAATCGGCCACTGTACATTCGCCTAAACGTTACGCAGCTGTCCCGCTCCACGTATACCTACATATTGCGTATTTTGGTATCCGTCCTCCAAGCGCGCCCGTAACACATGCGAGGCCGATCGAATATAAAGAATTCTCCTCGAATCTCGCTACTCTTCCCCTTACTTTTCCCATCTCTCTTTCTCCGCCGTACGAACGCATCGGAGAAACAAGATTACGCCGACGTACAGCACACGCGTTGGAAGTTCTGTTTTCTAGAGGCAGGACCGAGACGAGCGAAAAGAAAAAGCGAGAAGGAGGAACGGCTGGCTAGCCCGGTTCCACCCGTGTGTGGCGAGCGTGATAGCGGGCAATGCGAGACCAGCCTAACCTAACTCCTATGCCGGTTCTCCAGCGGGGTGAGCTGGATCACCAGGCACCACGAGTGGAACAAGGACAGGCTGATGCGAACGATGCGTGGGTGGTGGGGGGCCAGATCGGCGCATGCGCATCGGGGACACTTATTGAGCCACGGAGAGGGGCGGTTGGTGCCTCATCGTCGGCGGCGGTGACGGCGACGTGGCATGGTATATGGTCGCATGGATGCAGTGGGGAGCGAGACGGGCGCCTCATATTATGCGGGGGAGGGGATTGTGGCTCCTCGTAGTCGGCGGATGGAGGAAAAAGGCAGATATATGACAGCCGGGTTGGAGGAAGAGAGAGAGAGAATGAGGTTTGGTGTGTCACGATTGTCCGTATGTGTGCGCGATCGGGCAGGACAGAGTCGGGTCGGATCCAACGAAGATAGAGGGGGACAGAATGCTATAAAATGATAGGGAAACGACGGAGAGAGCGAGATACGGTTGGAATTAGTGAGAGGGTGCATAGTTGGGCACCGAATAGCAGAAAGAGAAAAACAGGAGACCCCCAATGCGTCGAAGGGAGGACGATAGGGTATAAAATGTTAGACGCAGAGGGAACGAGATGGGGGAATCGTAGGTGTGACTAAGCGAGACAGACGGAGGGGAACGCGAGAGAGAAAGAACGAAATGGAGCGAGAAGGTTCAAGGGGGGGGGGATCGAAAGAGAGAAATAGAAGTCGTAGAAACAGGTTTGCATGCGCGAGCGCGAGCGAGAGGCAGTAAAGTGTACGGAAAGGCGGGCGGGGAGCGGAGGCAGTGACGGATCGTCGGATGGGTACACGGGTGCGCGCCCCGGCCATCGAACAGCAAAAAAATACTAGATTATCTATTTTCAACGTTTCGCTAATTGACAAAGAAATGTAAGAAGTTTCATTTTACCAGGCATTTTATTCGAAAATATATACCAAAATGTTAAAATACTCAAAAAAAAAAAGAGTCCGCTCACATACGTGTTTATTAGTTACACGGTACTCATCACCCTACAACCACGCGAATATGTGAGTTTTTATGATATTAAAAAATAATAAACGTTGCGTTTACCGGTTCATACATTTCAGTTTATCTGTGTCTGGAATTTCTTGGGGGGTCTGGAATATTTGGTGCACCACTGAATGGAGGAGTGGTAGGGCAGCGGAGGATTGGCGAAAGGGGAAGAGTAAGGGCGAAAGGGGAGGGGAGAGGGGGCGCTGGCGTCGGACAGTCAGTGTCGCGCCAGGCCCCCGCTAGCGGCTAGCCAAGCAAGCAGTAAGCAGTCGCAATCCCGTCGCCTAACCAGCATTGCTCGCCTTACCTTTTCACCCTCTTACAAAATCGCATTGAGGCTTCCGTCAGTTGCATATATTCGCCCCCGTTCCATCAGCCGGTCCCTGCGACGTCGTCTACCGTCGTTCGTCGTCGCCATTGCCGCCACCACCGCCCGTCGCCGTCGTCGCTGCTACTGCTGCCGTCGTCGTCGCACACGCAGTACGTCGTCGTTATTGCTCTCGCAATCGTCGCCCAGTCAGTCGCGCGTGGTTCTCAGCAGCGGTTTTCCACTGTTCCAAAGTGCGAGCGAATATCGAAGAATCCCCGGGAGCCCTCGTGAATCGGCCGAGAGAGAGAAAGCGGATTATGAGTTGGTACAGTGCGGCAGACGAGCAAGCATCGGGGCCAGCGTTGTCGTCGGAGTGAGATAAACGAGTTTTCGTGGGTTTTGTGTCGCGATCCGTCGGTCCATTCGACCGGAACCCCCGCCAGTGAGACCACGGGAAACGTATATCCGCCGTTTTTTTCACGTTGGTGAGAAAGAGAGCACAGTGCCCGATAGAAGGGAACTCCGTATGTCACACGTTATCGACGTCCGTATAAAAGTGCTGACAAATTGAGATATTCTGGTGTGTGGTTACCGCAGTGAGGAATTGCCAGGTCGGAAGGAAAGTCAGCGGAGGCTCGCTTAACCTGTCACGCTGACCGACATCACGGCGAGATCGTGGCTGATACCTCCGCGTGTTCCGGCGCAAGGTACGAGTACAGACCTCTCTATATATTTTATACGTATGTTTCGTACGTGGCACGCGTGCTGCATCTACGCGCGTACCGTGCTCTGTGCAGCTATAGGGCGATAAAGTCGGCTCACGCCATTGCCCGCGCGTGGGTGATCCGCTGTGTTCGCTTGGCCGCGTATATCTCGCCCGTCATACCGATCATCGTTTCCGTAATTCCGTTTCTTTCCACCGTTACGGAAACGACGGACGATAGATTCGCGTTGTTTGCGTTCGCACGGTGTAATGTAAATTGTTGATCGTCCCACGAATTCGTCGTATTTCTTCACGCATCACGGTTCATCCGTGCCTCGTAGAGTCGTATTCGAATTATTGGCGCTTTTTCGGCGTTGACCTCGTTGCGTTCCTCAACGCGACTTGCTCGCTGCTCCGTATTACGAGCTCTTGCAATACGCGAACGAGTGACGTTCGGAGCGTTCGAAACGTAACCTTTGAAACCAAGTATGCGTTCAAGTGAAATCGGCTGCGCGTTATCGCTGCTTACCGTCGTTGCCCGTGCGACGCGAAATAAAAGGCGTGCGACCACGTTGCTCCGATTTTTGCTTCTGGACACGAGGCGATCGACATCTTGATTGACATTCAGCTTCGCGTGAGTACAAGTATGTGCGTTGAAAGTCGTTAGAAAATTGTCGAAATAATTAGAATTGAAATTACCGAGTCACGTACGGGAATTGGTACGAATATACACGCGTATGTCTGACGAATTAGCCAGATGCCATTAAATGGTCGTTTCGTCGCGCGATTCGTGCTCGTTTGCCGAAGCAACGACTCTGCAGCGCGGTAACATTTACATATGTACGTAGATGAATTCCCATTTTGTACGGCGCCCTTTTTCGAGTTATGTTCGCCTTATGTCGATACTTTCTTGCCATTTTGTAAATTATTGTAACTTTTACTCCAATCGCCCATTTGATATTTCGAAAAACCGTACAGTGATGGAAAATGGTTTCTATATGCCATAGTCTCTTGACCTTTTCTCCGTACGATACAAAATTAAAACGAGAACTGTTTACATAAGAATGTGCTCGAAAATTGAATTGCCAATGCAACGCATATTTGACACGTTTCGCTTATCGTACTTTATAGAACTACCCTATTATTCTACTCAGAGTGAAAGGTCTGCGTTAGGTTTGAAATTAAAAACCACATTTGCACCATTTCAATAAATTATTTTGTGTTTATTAAACAAAAAGGAGCTCAAAGGCGAATTTCTAAAAAAAATTAGTTGCGACTCTGTAATTTACTAAACACCGAACAGTGTTTGCAGAAAAATTCGTGCAATTATATATTCATTTAGAAGGTAACGTGTAAAATAATAATTAACTGTCTCGTATCGTTTACGATTGGACGTAATTTACTGTTTATTTTATTGCTGCAATTTTCTATTTTCGAATTCATACATTTTCTAAATTAATAAAACTCCGAGTAAATAAAATTTGGACAATTCGCGTGGCAGAATACTCTCGTTACCTCTCTAACGTAGAATAAATCAAATGAAATGATGCAATATTATATAGTACATAAGGAAAAACGTAAGTGTAAGGCAAAGACCAATGACATATGGACAAACAGTTTTTCTGTCTCTGTAAACTTCGTGATTCATGGGTAAAAGTGGTTGACGCCGCGGAAGTGCCGGTTAGATTTTCTTCTGTGGCAAGGGCATGCCATAAATGCTCACTTCTGACGCTCGATATGCATCCGGGCTCGCGTTCGCTGATGCAGATGCATCGTCTGTGCCGGACACGTTCCTGAAGCGGGATAATGCGATGCGTGAGAAGAGCTCTCGTGAAACTCGTTACTTAAAGATATCTGGTCGCCGCGACTGATAGATATCGTCGCTCCCTATCTCTTCTAGAACGATAAAGTGCTTTGACCATTTCGCACGGTTCGCGTATTGCAGCTAGAGCTGCGACTATTCAGATAATATAATGTTGGATTATTTTATAAGGCGCAGAGTTTTGGGAATATCCTTGGCAAGCTGCAATATGCAAATAGGAAATTTCTGTATGTTTCCTACATCTCGTTCATAGCAGACGTATTCTAAAGAAAAATATTCCAACTACGTCGTCTTCCGTCGAGACATTCTTTTTCTAGAGTTGGCGATACAATCAAAGCAGAAGAGATGTGTATATTCCAAAAACATATCATGTGGTATGGATCCATAAGTGGCGTAAGAAAAATGGAAATTGTGTAACATCTCAGATAAAATAGGGCTTGAAAGAGAAGGGTGAATTCGATGTATTCGGTTCAGTGTCCAAATCATCGGTATTCCAATACGCAGGCATTCGGATCGCATCCGATGAATCATCAAATATTTGAATCTAGAAACATTCGACATATAGTTCCACTCCTAATCACAACGCGTCGCTACCCATTTTTTATGACTGGATTTAAACATCGTCCCAAATTGTGGCATTTTGAGTTCCGAATATTATGCATGGACTACCAATCAAGCAATTACACAGCTGTTTTATGATAAAAATTCTGAGTGGCGGGCACCGATGACAAGTTTTTTCTTTCACAATATTTTGCAGTCGATAGGTCATTTTTCATCATTCTATTGAAAAATAGTTATTTCGTTCGTTATCTACATATATCTTTAAGGTTCCTTTTGGAGGCATAACATATTATATAGGCGACTTTGCGAATTCGTAAACAAATAGTCTCTTCTTTTTTCGAATAAGAAGAGGTAACTGTCCTTAACTCGTTACTAAGATTAGATAACACCAAAGTTTATGTAAACTTTCTTCATTATCTTTCTCTGCTAAATTTACCCTTAATATGTTTAGAAACACGCGTATAAAATGCATGTAGGCATTTTTATTACTTGCATAGAGTGTTTTAGAAAGAAATGTCAGTACTGTGCGAATAAATTCTATAGTTAACTCTAACAATAAGTAAAAAAGTTCGCAACAGTTATTGAAGCATATTATGTATTCCAAAAATTTTATATAGAAACTATGCACGGATGTTCTTCGATTACTATTTGTGCATTACGAAATATTGTATTAAATTAAAATAATGCACACTAGTTTATGTAGGATATTCTCAAAACTACGGTTTATCGGGTCAGTGGCTCTTTGTACTGTAGCTATGCACAATGTAGCTCTTCAAGTTTTTCCAGATGGAAAAATCTAATGGAAGTCAGTACAGAGCCATTTTTGCTAATCCACCTTCTTCAACACTGTCAGTCAGTCAATGTGAGCAGTAATTTTTTTGTAACTACATCTGTGCTCTGAATATGAGAGATACACTTTCTAATAACGTGGGGAGTAGTATGTATTTCTAATACATTTTATATTTCATACTAACTACGCAGTACTGTAAGAGCACAAGTAGCTACGTACTTTCCACGTCTAAATTTGAAATGCGTATCTTAGTAACCATTGCGAATTAGACGTATGAAAATATTCTTTTCTCAGAATTGTCTGTAGAATCTGCACCGAAACACTTTTGAATACATTGAAAATGAGTTGTTTGTCAGATCCACGTTTAGTTTAGCTTTCCCTTTATTTTAATGAATTCTAGACGTGTGCATAATTTGCAGCTCAAGTATCTGGGCACAGTGCAGGTATACCGTATCAAATGAATACACGCGGACTGTTGCGAGTGACTGTACGCGGCGGTAGAGGGAAAATTCTTACGTTATACGAAGAAGTCGAAACGAAATCACGCGTAAACGCGTCGAGTGCATCCCACACACTCTGTATGGAACCTAGACGCATCGAATTACAGCACCTTCGTGGGCGTGTCCCACTGACATTCCGACCTCGGTGTCTTTTATCCTATCGAGCCTCGCTACCCGTGCACCAAGAACCCTTTTTAACGACGGGTGTCCTTGTTTCCACTTGTTTACGACGATTACAGGAAGTCACACCTATAAGGTGACGCGTGGGCCGCTGCCGTGCATGCTAGAGGATCGTTGGAAGAGGCGAGCGAATAGATCACATCTTCCGATGCATACGGTTCATATTCTAACAGCTGTCGTCACGCATTCCTGATTTTCGTCTTTCACAATATTATAGTCTGTTAAACTTTACTTGCACTTATTCAAGACGTATTGGGATTTTATTTTTTTATATAATTAATAATCCATCGATTGAATCATTTATACCAGATGATGTATTTTAAATCTCTAAGTATACAATATCAGCACAATTTTTTATTCAATAAGAGCTCGGGGTTGTGAAATATTTTGCCAAGAAACGATTCACTTATTCTTTTCCTATTATCACATATTAATAATATATTATGCTAAAATATTGACATGGATGAACAAAATAGAGAAGCAGATTGCAAAATGCTGTGTAGAGCGTGAATATTTCATAAAGGATTCAGTAAAAACATGCGGAACGAAGGTTTCAGAAACGAAGGCTTATTTTTTAAAATATTAGTTTTGAAGAGCTGTTGAATATCTTTACATTGGTTCAAGCATTAACGTGGCAAATCTTGTTAGGGGCTATATTTTGATTGCACGTATTCACGACATAAATGTCATTTCTAAAGGTCTTATATTTTAAGCCAGTTCATGGCTGTCATCGGTGCTATTTCTAACTAGAAACAAGAAGACACCGTTTAAACTTTAGAATCAGTTTGGTGTATTTTCAAAGTCTCTATCCTCGAAAACGTAGAACATTATTCTACACTTTCGATTTGTGCTATTATCAAGAATCATAACAGATCATTCTATATATGACTGAATTTGATAACAACCGGGAAACGATAGCCTTCAGGGAGATAAACTGTCGATAATATTGGTTTCCCCTTTAAACCGAAGCAACTTGTACTGCTCCCATTGTTTTCTAAGCTCATACGCAATAAAGGTATTCTATACTCTAATGTACCTCACCCTTTCTACATAAGTTGCTAATAATATTATTTCTAAATAAATAAGAATATAAAACGAGTGTAAACATTAAGGTCGTGTTGCATAATAATGGTAACTAAATAGATTACATGTGGCCGTAACAGGGATTCGCAGAAACTCTCTGCTGCGAAGAGTTTTCTTTATCTTCCCCTTTATTTTATACACAAAGAGTGAACGCAACGCTTTTCTATTTACCGCTGTACATTTGGAAACCCGCACGCCAGAGATCCCACTATATCTTTTTACGAGCTTCATTAAGCGCAATGCGTGTCTTAAATAATACACAAGTAATGTGTTTCAGCCATGTACATAACATATGTGTTGGCATACAGTCGCAATATTTTAACTGTAAACCATACGTCGCGTATGTGCCACTGATCGCGAGCGATGTATTGTTTTCAAGGGATCGTAGATAAATTTGTTACTCATAGAAAAATAATTCCATTTATACCTATTAATTCATTTAGAGCTACTACTTAATGACCTACTGTAAAAATAGAGTGTAATATACAGTCTAACCGCGACAACTCGAATCTCAAGGGAAAAATCTTCGAATTATAGAGTTTTCGGCTTATCGAGTTTTCGAGTAAGAGAGGTTCAACAAACGGAAATTCGACTTATAGAGGCTTCGTACGACTGTTAATTTTCCGACTTGTGAAGCTGTAGGACAAGACAAATTCAAGTTTTAAAGGTCAATTATACTTATAATCAAATATACCTATATAAAAATAATTATAAGACACATTTTATGCTCGAAATATATATTAAAAAAATTTGTGATTTTGCTTTGTGCTAGTCTTTCAGTGTATTGCAAATCAATAGCATTTTCAATCGCGAATAATGCAGAGGAAACATTTTCTTCAATATTTTCAGATCTTTCTACGAAATTTCGTAATACATATGTAGAAGTAAACTTCGTTTTGTGGACGTCGGAGTTCTTCTAAATTCGAGTTATAGAGGTGAAATACATAATTTAACATGCAAAATGTAGTTCGAATTAAGGAAGTTTTATTTCGAGTTGTAGAGGTGTTCACACCGGTTCGGAAGGGAATAAAGAAAATTATTGACCTATAGAAGTTTTCGAGTTATCGAGGTTCGACTGTAGTACAATTTCACGCGCGGTTTAAATCCTGAGGCACGCACGTGCTTTTGATATTAAGAAAGTAGAGTTTATTTATTTACGTGTACGAAGAGTGGGAAAAATATCAGGCGTACGTGAGACGTGGTAGGTAACGCGTTAACAAGCTTCGAAATTAATCCCGCAGTTGGCCGATCCGCGGCACTTTTCGTTCCATGATTTATTCGATCCGGGCGCTAAATTAGGAAACATCAGCGCGTTCGCTCGCTCCGTAATCGTTAAGAATTATCCCATGACATCATCCTCGCGATTACCGTCCTGTAGATCCGCGCGCGCGGAGCAGACGCAGAGAGAAAGAGACGGTGGAATGCGTTATGTGCCGCGTGACGTAACGGCAGGGTCGAAATTTATCTCCTCGGCGGAGGCATCGTCGTAGAAGTTCCAGTTTCCCGCGTCCAACAGCCGGTTTCCACGTTTTTCCCCGCACTTTTACGGCGAAACTATCCCCGAAAATAAAACAGCAGGGAATTCGCGTGTAGGGTTACAACTCTAGAAATCCTATTTATACCGTTTCGCGTTTGGCTGTGTGCCAGCTAAATCACATTTATATCAAATGCCGTTCATTTACAATCCGCGGGGACGAGCCGGTCCGTCCGTTCGCCGAGGGATCTAGGCGCCGTAGATCTCGGGGCCGTAAATTGTTTCGCGGATGTTCCACGGCGGAGATATACGCCCTTCTAATCGCGGTATTTCCGCCTCTGCTTTCGTCGTATTCCTCTTCCACGACATAATCGTCGCTGTGGAACTCGATCGATGGCACGGGAGGGGGGCACCCCGCCTTTCGAACTCTTTATTTTCATCGAAAACCCATTTCACGGTAAATAGAAACGCTTCCTCTGCAGAATGGGCCAAGTTTAAACAGGTCACGCGTAAAGGCATATGTTTAATACGAGAAACGAACGTATTCTTTTTGAACACAGTTGAAAACGCCACGGGAAATATTTCGGACTAGCTTCACTATAATATCCGGCTTCGCCCGGGATTTAGATTCCAATTTTATAATTTTTTGTGAAAATAATCACATTCATCTGGTATTTTTAGGCGACAGACAAACACCCAAATATAAATTGTCTGCTTTATACACATATTAAGATGTGCAAGTTAACCTGGAAAGACTAAGTTGAAGACTAGACTGCCTTGCTGAATTTCGCAAGCGAGGAATTCGAGGACTCCTCGAATGTTCTCGAACCGTTACTGTTTCAGTGTCACCGAAAGAAAAACATCTTTAGAAATGACGAACGTACAGTCATAGTTATACCGCAACGCATGTGTTATTCACTTTAATTCACGCCATTCAGCAGTTGATGGCATAATAATTTTGTGCGCATCTAGCTTGCGCAGCGCCAATCGCACGCAGTCAAAGCGCATCTAGGAAGGGGAAGCCTTTATGCATCTGCGGTCGTTGGCACGATATTTTTGAGCGGCGTGTACATACAAGGGAATATCCCCAAGTGGTCCATCGAGATTGAAACGAGCTTTCGCACAATAATAGAGCTTCAATTACCGAAGCTAATGTTATATGGTTTTGGGTGCAGACGGTTAATAGTTTACGAGATATTTAATGTTAAAGTTTTACCCGGCCGCATGCTACTGCATAGAAACGGGTTTAAGGATGGCTCGGTAGCGCAGCGCGCGAAGTCATCTTGCACGCAAGTTTCGATCTTGCTGAATGACATTTTACAGATTCTTCCTTTTTTCTTAATTAAGTTATCAAATCCAGGTTTCTCTTTACACACTGCTGAAGATTTACCTACACTTGTGTTACTTAAATATATTCTTACATTAATCACAAGCGTTATAAATAGTAATTGAATAAATATTTCGGCAGAGGCACTTCTGGTGTTTAATTCTGCTTGAAAAGCTACTTCGTTGACGTTTGAAAAGTGCGTCCTGGTCTCTGATAATATCTTTCGTGACACGTTGGTGTACGCTATTTTCTTGTTTCGAATGTTTCTATGATATTTACTACGTCGATATATGTTCCATTTATGACGCTCGCGAATAATGTAAAAATATATTTAACTAATAGCAGTGTAGATAAAACTTTAGCAGTGTGTAAATAGAAATCTAGATTTGATAACTTAATTAAAAAAAATCTGTACAATATCATTAACGGGATTCGGACCTGCGCACAAAATGACTTTACACGCTACACTACCACGTCGTCGTTGAAGGATATCTTTAGGTTCCGGTAGATAAGGCCACGTGAAACTTTAACGTTAAATATCACGTGAACTATTAACCGTCTGAATCGAAAATCATATATCATTAGCTTCGGCACTCGAAGCTCTATCATTGTGCGAAAGCTGGTTCGAATCTCGGTGGACCACTTGGGGATGTTCCGTTGATAGTGTTTCATTCTCTCGACGGTATAAAGCAGATCTATTGATTCCGGGACCGATACTTTCCCTTCCCCTGGACTTCTGCTCGGCGCTCAATCGTTGTATTGTGGGAGTGGTGACAAGGGGAAGTATCGGCCTCCTAGCCGACAGATCCGCTCTCTACAATGGGAGCTTATCGAAGAATCGTCGTCAATCGAATCACTGGTTGCCAACGACCACGCGATTCGCGAGACATGCGTAAGCTCGAGGCCCAGAAAGTTCTCCGTGCCGGGAGCGCGGAACAGAACGCGGCAACGATCCAGCGAAGCGACAAGAGGAAGAAAGAGAAAGGGAGAGAAAGCTCGAAGCCTTAACGTCGATTCCGCGTCTGTCCCTGAACGTTCTTGGGTATCGTGTGTACGGGCGCGTAGGTGGAGTGGGTGTGCCTCGTTTTAATTTTAGTCCCGCGACAGGCTGCTCCCGCGGGGAAGAGAGGCGGGTGGCGTTGACCCGCCAACGTAACCTACAAATATTTCTCTCTCTCTCTTTCTCCTTCGAAGGGCTGCTCTCTTTCCCTCCCTGGAGCGCATATGCCTGGAGCGATACACGACGAAAATCCACGGGTGTTCTTAACGTCTCCACTCCCTCCCCTTTTTTCTTGAACGGTTGAGAGAACATATAGTCTTACGACATTCTCTTCCCCTTTCGTCTCTGGGCTTTCATACCGGGTGGGACACGCAGAGCGTTGCAAGCTGTGCGCTTCGAGAACTTACGGATATAGCCGAAATTATTTTCTCGTGTTTTGGAGAGCTGTGGGCACTATTACGAGGCACTTGCGGCTCCACCGATAGACCACCACCCTCTTTATAGCTTCCACATTAAAGCAGTTTTGAAGTATGACACGAATGTTTATGAAATATTTCTATCACGGGCAGATATCCAGTCTTTCATCCCCTTTATCGACTTGTATCTTACGCTCTTCTCAATTAATTTCTTCCTTGTATTCTTCACTATCGATTTCAATCACTTTTTTCATAACCCGGTAAAATTTTGTTAATAAACAGTCGTATAGTTCGATGTTTATTGTGATAAATCGAAGCGTGAATAATTTAACCGATGTGATAGTTTCAGCTCTCGTTGCTGACCATTCGAAAGTGAATGTAATCGCTTAGAAAAATATTTTAATAATATAATACCGATAAGTTGAGTAGCTTAAATTGTTGTCGCGAAGACGAAGAATGATTTCATTGACAAGTGACTATTAAATTACACTTTGTAGGAACTATTGCAACCATGAAAAAGCAAAACATACATATTTCTCTTAAAACTCTCTGACTCACCTTTCACCGTGGTTTACTCGATGCAAACAAATAAATAAATACAAATTCTCGGAGATCCCTAAATAGCCTGTTTGTGGTGAACCGTTATTCCACTAACATAAAAATTTTATAACAGGCAAGAGTCAGTTACCTCCCTCCTCCCCAAACAAAAAAAAAAAAAAAACGGTCAAGTTGTTTTAATTTAAAAGTGGCCGATCGCGATTCTGTTTTTCCAGGAGGGCTAGCCGGGGCTGATGGCACATTCATTGCGATAGAATTTGATTTCGCAGAAAACGATAAATATTCAAGGGCGCGCGCTCGAAATCGCGCGAGCACCATGAAATTTCTCGCCCAAGCACTGCGCGTGTGCGGCAGTGCACGTACAGCTCGACTTCTCTCGACAATGAGTCGGAATGAATGATTTGCAAGCGTTGAAATGCATGAACGAGCGAGCTGGAGCGATCGGACGGGGAGGGGGCCGTCTCTCTCTCTGCAGTCGCGGCCCGCCCCTGCCCCACAAATTTATGGCCTGAAAGCGTTCCGATGCATCTACTCTGTGGCATAAAATTGCTTTCCAGCGGTTTTTTAACATCCTGCCCGCCCGGTATCGCGGCAGTTTCACGTTTTATCTAATTATATTTCGCCCTACCTGCCGTCCACGTAGGTTTGTTTGATCGGGGACGAGCGCCCCGGCCTCCCAGTTTCTCTGCCTTCCCACAATACCCAGTGGATTAAAATATTTTTCTCGTTCGCGCCAATGGTCTCCTTCCTTCTCGCTTCCACCGTTGCGCGCACAGAGGATAAAGCCTCGCGGTAATTTGTTCTTCCCATTCTCCCCCTCGCTGCTCAAGGGTAGCGCTTTCGGGTTCGAAAAAGGCGGCTCGTTCCTGGCGGAAAATATTCACCATGTGTATAATCACACGGGCGTTTGCAGGGAAACTCTGGCGCGCTGCAGTGCCGTTTCTCAAGTTTAGTGAAAATGATACTGCGTCGCGATGCGAATAGGTTTTCCGAATGTAACGTGGAGCGGTAAATGTGGCCCGTTTTCTTCCATGCCTTTTTCTTCAACGCTCTTCCAAGCGCATTCCAAAATACGTTTACCACGCCCGTCTCAATCGATAAGTCTGTACTTGTCGCAGAAGAATAATTTAGTATTTAGCAAGCCAATGATTTTGTTTAGTAGATGTGTAGGGTGTAAGAAATGTAATGGTTACGGCCTTCCGTGCACATTTCTTAATAGAAGCCTGCCGCAAAATTGATCTTAAATAGGAAAATCGAGATGGAGCGTTTTGTTTTTTATTTCTCCGAATGCTACTCGAGAAGAGGACAAAAAGTTGAAAAGGTAGCATGTGCCGTAAACGAACCGTTTCATCGTAAACGATTCTTAAAGTTTTGGCCAATTAGGTTTTATAGAGTTAAACTGTTGGGGCGGGGTGCGTGCCCCACTCCGTCTGTCGTTACGGCGTATAAGGTGGGGCAGAGCCACGCGAGATCTTGTACTTGCACAAATTATCGCTTATTCACCGAAGCATTGATAAGTTTTTACAAGAAATGGCCTTGTTAGCGACATATAGTTTATTTTAAATTCTTCATTCCCTTGCCAAATACGCGGAAATAAAAGAAAATATTTGTCTCTGAATTTCAAATTCCTTTTTACATTAACTTTTCACATAATTCCTTTTACATTCATCCGCGAAAGCCATACTCATTACAGCTGTACGACAGTTTATGATAAGAAGAGAATATGTTTGAGGGTGTCAAATCTTATCTTATCGCATATCTTATCGCTTGGATTATTACTCTTTACAGTGCCGGTCAAAAGTATTGGGGCGCCCTTTGAAACCATTTCCATGAAATTTTGGGCGTGTATGGAACATACTTAAATCTACAAAAGGCATTTTTTGAATTTTGATCGCAGGCTCGGGTGAAAAAGTTGAAGAAACCACCTTTACTACCTAATTTCTGCGTTATTTCAACCAAGTGCAATTTTATTTCAACACTACGGAACCCGTCCCCTAAATAGTAAACTAATCCTCTTAGCTTCTCAAGAAAACTCAAGTCGTTTGGACCAATTTTTACGAGTTTATTCAGTTTTAAAGGGTGTCTCAATAATTTTGTCCACTATTGTATATTTGTTATCTGTTAGTTCTGTGCAGGCTGTACCAAAAGTCATCGCGCATTTCACCAATGTATCAGGAATTTAAAACCAATATCTTCATTTTAATAAATATGAATCTATTTTGGTATTAAAAAAGCATTCGTTATTTTTCGCTGCAACTGCCAAAATTATCGAACGGTGCTCCGTGGTTTCGTTGAAAGCAAATTTGTTTCATATTTCGGAGTTGAGGGTTTATATCCCGAAAAGCGTGCGCACAGAATACAAAGGCACGTGCCCCACGTGCACGCGTAGCAACGCCCGCGAATCGCCGATCAATATCTCTATTGTTTTCCCATTCAGCTGATAATAGGCCGGCTATCGGGGATACAGCGCGTTCGGTCTTATTGTAGAAGTTCGCTCGTTCACCTCAGTTCGCCCAAGTAAGATTTTAGTTAGTTGTTCCCGCGTTAAATACTTAGAGAACCCAGGGCCATTATACTTAGTTCACCAACTTTCCCTTCGCCCGTTACGATCGATCATTCGCAATTCTAATCGCTGCCAAGTGAGCGTGTATTAAACGCAGGCCTCGCTTTCGTAATATGGGTCATTCAGGAACCCGATGATTTCTGAAAGTTTTTTATAAGTAAATAGAGAGGCACTAGTTGTTTGAATAAAAAAGGAAATTTTGGATGACGGACCTCCGATTTCCTTTTTACACCGAGCGATCTATATTTCAGAGAAAGAAGTGATTCTTTAAATAATTTGTTTCGTAAATATCCGAGCTTCTCTAATCTATTTGGTGACGTAGAGCCTGGAATTTTTCATCCGACGGCCATGATTGTTTCGAAAATTCTTAATAAGGACATTTTAATCCAAGTAATCGCGAATATCGCGGTATCATGTTCCATTGGTAAATTCACAGCGTCATGACTGTTGAATTCGTTTACATCGCAACCAATTTTCCCTTTAATGGCACTATTTTACAGTACTCGAGTTGAAATCAACAATAGCGAAAATACAGTTGAACGGGTAAAAGAAATTCGGAGACGTATATTAAGATACGCAGCCGCTGCAAACATCGAGGGACGCTGTACACCCGGAACGTTAAGCTCCCCTCGTTTATCGCTCTCGTTACCTGCTAACCACAATACCTACTTAATCGAACTTGAGAAATGGGGATCCCGCGCCACTCGCAAAAAGCTGCAGGTACTCGATCGGCCGGAAGCATAATCGACGCGTGCAATCGATTACAGTCAATCTAGACGTCAATAGCCCAGCGACGACGGTACACGGAGGACAGCCGCACAATAGAGGCATCCCGAATGTTTTCCCAATGAAATCAAAACCAGCGGAGAGTCGGCTTTTTATCTTTTCACGATGTTTGACTCTTGCTAGCCTTTTAAGGAGATTGCCGGCCCAGGTATACCTCCACAGAATTCTGTTCCATTGTGCGGGACTACAGAGGGAAGAAGGTATACCGCGCAGGGAAAAAACCTCTGTCCGCGAAGCAATAGAAGGAGGCCCTCCTTCCTCCCCATGCTAGAACCTTCGACCATCGATCCCCGTTCGCCACGGTTGACACGTATTTCACGGGTGAAGCGTTGTGACAGGTGCTAGACAATAATCGATTATCCCCGGCGCGTTGCGTTTCGGTCATAGTGGCCTGTCGGGAATGGAATTTTATTACCTGCAGGAAGAGGCGATGACTTACAGGTTCGTACAAATTAGGCTTACGCAGTCATTCGTCAGGATTATATAGGGTGGGCCATCTGAAGTACTTGTGCTGCAACCTGTTCTCTCGAAGACTGTTCAGGGGTGTCGATAAAGTTCTTTCTAGGAGAGCCAAGTGAACAGTCGCCTGTTCCGTTTTTAACAAATAGAACGCAGGAATATTTTTGCGCCCCCGAATGTTTCTGTTCAGAATTAATACCTTTGATGACAGACGTTTCTCGATAATTATGGGAGATATGGCAGAAAACGCCGATTGTTAGAAGAAGTGTAAATGCAGAGTAATAAGGATATTTGGGGGATTTGTGGTGTTTCAAGTACCTATCTACTGTATTCGGTGTATTTGGGGTACTTGGCGGTATTTGGGGTGTCTTGATATAGTAGCGATATGTGTCTGGGTTGTTTGGAATGTTTGAGGGGTTTTTGGTATTCAGGGAATTCGGAGTACTTTGAATATTTACGAATACTTGAGGTACCTAGGATATTTGGTGCAGCAGTTAGAAGTATTTAAAGTATTTAGGCTACTTTGAAGATTTGTGGATACCTAGTGTATTTGAGATAGTGCTTTTGGAACTATTTGGAGGATTTGTGGTGTTTGATGTACAGTAGAGGACAACAAACTTACCACTTCTTTCGTTGCTTTTATTTTTTGTCATTTTTTAGCACCAACTTGGAACTGGGGTGGGGTAAACCGGGGCGGTAGTAACACCGCATCGAGTCGATAGTAGCACAAATGTAATTTTACAAACGTAAAATGTTTATTGATTTTAATTATAATAATAAATGAAAAGGATCAAATTTACAACCAATTATGCGGTATCGCTTTTGTGGCAGAAATAGAAAACGTTTTGGCCAGTGCATTCTTCGTGTGATCAATCCTTAAATTCAGTACATTGCACCATTTTTCATTTGTTTGCTTGTGCTGTGCTATATGATTCCATGCAAACAAGACAATATTATTAATCTTCTCTGTCGCTATTCGGTTCTGTCGCGGTACAATCGCCCCCAACCAGGCTTTCGAACTTAAATTATAAATTTTGATTAACGACACACTTAAAAGTGATAAGTAACGATCGGTATTACTTTAAAAATGGCCAGATTAAATATAAAAAAGAAGCACTTGCAATATGGATTTAATATACATATTCAGATGGAGGATTTAAAGCTGTATAAAACCCAGTTAAAGTTGAATTTATTTGGCTAACAAATAAAAGCTTAAATGGCACTGAACGGGACAACGCGTTTTTGAAGGCCAATAACGAAGTTACCACTTCTGGTAACTTTTCATACGCTGGCCTAAAAGCAAAACGTGCTCCTGCAAAATATTAGGTTTTTTATCACTATTCAAAAGTGCTAACTTTTCGTTGGTGTTAAAAGCGCGGTGTACCTTGTTTAACGATAGGTAGGGCTTTTGTTTGTTAGTCAAATAAATTCAACTTTATCCCGGTTTTATAAAATTTTTAATTCTCCATCAGAGCATGTATGTTGCAGTTTTGAGTTGGTGTTAAAAAGTAGAAGTAGAGTGGATCGAAAAGGTTGTAACTTCTTCGTCCGCTACCGTGTTTATAATATTCCGAATATATTTTATATCTAATATATTCAGCATATCTCGAGTAGGTAATTTGAATATCTGGTACATTTGATACGGATCCACGGTTCTATAGTAATTCCCATTTCACTGATATAATTACGTATTCGCTTGCGTGTAGTCAGATAATACTGTCATTTTCATAGGAATCGTTGTGAATTCTACTTGGCGCGCCAACGTGCATGTGTCTCTGCACCGCTCCGGGAAATTTTCTTGAAGTTTAGTGATGCAGAAGAAGCGTGATCGTCGCGGGACGACGGTTGTCGTATACCAGATGCCTCGGAATGCCAAGATGCATATGCAAAAACGAACGAGGAGAAATACTTCTTGTCGGTAGGAAGACATCAGACCGCTCAGGAATTTGTACGAAGATTTAGGCTCTGCACAGATGCACGTATTCGCACAGTGAATGAAGGGAACGTTTTTCTCTTCGCTGCTTCACTGGGCGAATTTTAAGATCCCTCTAAAGAATTCTCTCGGTTCCTGGGATATTCCTATAGCAATGGAAAGCTTTCTTTCCCCGCGGAAATTCTCGGATATACGTACGTATTGTCCTTCTGCAAGCATTGCAAGTAACTCTTTGATTTACGGGATCTTCGCGCTAAAAATGTTATACAGGACGTTTCAAAGTTCTTCAGCATCGTTAATACAAATGTCTCGAGGATGAGATTACTTGAATGACTTATATTATTTTCACTTTGCCGCGATAATTCTTTTCCAATCGATCGTGTAACATTCGATCTGTTATTGATCCTATTCTTTTGCGTTTTACTATTTTTGCACAGTCTCGCACTGTTTTCCACGGTAGATTGTATCATGTTTGTGCGGTAAATTGTATCTATACGCCGTGTAGTAAACATACCTAGGTTTAGAGTGATTTGAAGGCGTCGAGCTGTTAATGAAAATTCATTTATAATGAATGAAAATTCTCGTGTAATTAAAATTTACTGTATTTTGTTAAAATTCTCAGTAACTTGTTCGACGCCGAAAACTTTCGGCGATAGTTATTACCACATCTTAGTGTTAACCCAGTTTCTATGTTACTTTGAATATGTAGAAGGAATTTCGTTTAAGTTTGTACGAAAGCTTGCCACTAAATTGGACGAATCTTTATCTCAAGGGGATTATAATTAGGTAGTATTCGGGCATGGCGGAACTTGATAGCTGCCAAACCGTTGGAAACGAGGGGGAATGGTTGCTGGGTTAATGCATTGAAATTAATACCTTATTGCTGGATATTAGTATCCGTTGTCTAATACACTAATTAGTTTTGAAACATTAATACCAAGCAACAAGTTTTGTCAACTGCGAACTGAATTCAACTAATTGTAAGCCATCGATAAATAATAACTAATTGTAAGTTTAATATATAGCAATGTTAATATATCTTACTAATATTACTATTATTATATTGAAAATTAAATTTAGAATATAATAACTTATAGCTTAGTGTCTATCAATATATGATAAATTCAAAACGAGTTCAAATAATTCCGTGCTATATCTCTCTGCCGTTAATTATTTCTGTCGAATCTTGCTTTAAACTCGGACGACCATCTCAAGATAGTATTACATACTTCAAACATATTTTCTATTTGCAAATTTTCAACCCCTCATTACAGTTACCTTATTTTTCCTAAATTTCTTTTTCAAAAACTAAGGTGGCTACCATCGCCACGATTACGACGACACCTGACTGAGAAAAGAAAAAAAAAAACACAATTTTCACTGGTAATAACATCGAAACCGATACTAGGGCCGAAAATCCTTTTAGCTAATTTAACTGGTTCTAATTGCATTAGGTACACTCGGCGACCAGCCGTAAGCTCTTGGAGCTTGTTCCGTTAATTTCACTTTCCTTTTTATTTGGATCCGAGCTGCTCGCGACCGAAGGGAAAACCGTTGAGCGAACCAGTCGACTTTCAGCTCGGTTTCAGCCTGGATGGTCAAGCGCGGCCGATCGAAAACGTTAAAAATCATCTTCCCTCGGTCACCCTCCCCTTTTGTTCCCCGTGTTCGCTCGCCGGTGGATGACGCTGACCGCGTATTAGCATGGTTATTCGGATCAGTGGACTTTTACAATCCACCGCAATCGACCAGGCAGCCATCCGTTCAGCTATACTGGCTGTGGTAGGAGTAAACATGCTTGCATGGGCAAGGTGGATGCGTCGAATACGAAATATCGGTGCCTGGTGATGTGTATCCTAGAGATGGGGCAGATACGGGGATGAAATGGACACCTCATCTGCCTTAGACACACATGAGAGTCCATGACTGATCTACGAGGTGGTGGGGAAGCCGCCCCGCGCTATACTTATTTGCACGTGTGTTATCGATACACGCTTGTAGCTCATTTTCAACAGTCATTCATTTTAGAGTGTAAAGTAATGCGAAAGACTCTGCTTTGTGACATTAGGAATGTGATCACCTGACTTTCTCAACGCTAGTTATTTCCCTTTAGTTGGCAACGAATTCCTTTTAGAAGTTGAGCTTAAAACAGTCGAGGGTTCGAAGGTTCAAGTGAAAGGGAGTAAAGGAATAAAACTAAAAATCATGCGTTTACTTTCTGAATAAATTCGAGTACACGGCGACACGAGAGAATATGCTTGATTGGACGCTTCAACAGATACACACGTTACGTTCAGAGACTGTTTGTTAACAATTTGACTTTTGACCGTTCCGGGTGTCTGAAATGCACGTGACTCGGCAGGGTCATCGTTTCCTGCAGTGCCGTGGTGCAGCCGAGGTTTCGCAAGAAAACTGATACTCGCTCGAAGGCATGCATGTCCTCGCCACTCGTTAAAACCAATTTCGTAGTGTAAAAAGGGCAACGAATGCAGGCTCGGGGGCTCACTTATAGTTTAGTACGTTTAGAAGGCAGAGGCTTAGCAAAATCGGGTTCTCTGGCGCATTCAGGATTTAATCTCGGGGGAAGCCGAGTTCAATGGATATAAATATTTTGACTGCAAATTCAATGAAAGTTATCAGGTGGTTCGAAAAATTTATTTATAGAATATAATCCAGATTTTTTATTCTTACGAAGCACTTGAGTCACTTCAGTCATGGTCCTTTTTCCTTTTTCTTTAGGATATCAGGGTTCGATACCCTTTGGAGCCTCAAACGTACAGTATGTAAAGTTGCCGTTAGGCATTATATATTTACGATAATCTTTGAGACCCCCGCATTTCTCAGTGCGTTAAAATCGAGTTGCGGATTTAGGTACCGCGACAATTACACTTTTTCGACTGTAAACATCGAATTAATAGGATCTACTTTGTTATTTCTTACTCGGTATTCCTTACCTGGAACCCCCTCCATTATTTGAATTCCCAGTGTGAGATAAACCCACAGTGATACATTTACCGTACGCAGGTGTATCACATTATAAAGTTACGGGGCTAAACTAATATTCCTAGTGGCTCCCGGTGATACGAGACACCGGTTCGTCCACGACAGCTAACCTCCTAGTGGCTCCCGGTGTTAAGCAGGCATCGTCCGTGAACGCTTACCTTCCTAGTGGCTCCCGGTGATAACCAGGCACCGGTTCGCCGGCTACTAACAAACTCTAAACAACAATCACAAATCCTCGGCTTCGCAGCCGCTAATCTCATTGCCCTCAGCCTCGGCTCGTAACACGTACATACCTATATTGTATGTTAATTGAATGCTGCAGTGGTATTATACGTATAGACATTGTTCAAATATTTAATAAAGATCTTGCTAACGTTGTGATGTACAAGACGACAAAACCGAGTTATAATCTCCCGTTTGTTTTGCATCGTGTGATTGCTTCGTCGAATCTAATTTCTCTTTGCTCCGCTTTGCCCCTCTGCAGTCTCTATGGCTAATTGCCTAATTTTACCGCCAAATAATGTTCTGCTTTGTATCTCGTTTGTACGTTCTCTGTCAACCGCATACTACGTTTCATTATTAACGAGTACCCACCCGCATAATTATAATTAAATGGAGGAATGAATGAAGGAATATGTTTATCATAATTCCTGCGTTTCATTATCGTCTTATCCGCTTTCCAGTATACTTTTATTTACATATTCACGTTCCTTGTCTGTGCAATTTTTACTTCTTATTCGCCTATCGCATACTACCTCTCATACCTGATTCTAATTTATTCTGCTCCTATTCTCGTCTTATTCTAACCTCTGCCTCCACTCACCAATAGATTGGAGCTTTAGTAATTGGAATTTCGCTTAATCCGAGCTCTGCTTCAGGCGTAGTTCGTTTAATTTGAGTTCGTTTAATTTGAGTTCGTATTTCGAAAAAGACTTTCTTGGCATTCACGGTATATGGATTTCTTTTGCTGACACGATGGAACCGAGGAAAGCCTGTCTGATTCCCTCAGATCCCATGGAAATCTCTATATTTCTTTATAGAATCGTTCATTTCGAAGCCCCGTGCATACCGACACGCGGTTGTACAAGTGCGAGGAATCGACGGACTCATTATTCGTTTAGTTTCAGAATGATATGCATTATTATAATTACGATGCAGAAATAATTGAACATTCTGTCCGCGGAAGTACGAAGCCTCTTCGCTTTGCGTTACGGATCGAAGCTTCATCGGAAAGTAACGAATGCAGCTTGAAATAAAGTGGATTCTCATTGTCCATTTAGTCAGTGGCATGCAACCGTTCTTCCGCCCATTCCTCGGTTCCTTTAATGGCATGACGACGGGTAGTGTGGAGATTATCGTGGAAAACTGAAGAATGGTTCAATGGACTGCCGACCGAGGCTAAACGGATACTGAGAAATTCTCACTGAGAATCGACCTGTACACTGTAACCATATGGAAGATGTTTCTAGTGATGGTACAGTAGTTTTGCTTTCTGGAGTTTCGACATAGAGACGAGACACTTGAATATGATCCGTGTGCAGAAGGATCTTTTTTCAGAGCTACTTGAATCAGAGTTGATAAAGAATCTGGGAATATCAGAAATGGCCGTTTGGGAATAGAGAACGTATTAATTGGATCTTCCACACTTAAAATAGGGTACCTCAACCAGTGAATGACCGAATTGCTGAATTTATGGACCTTTGAGATTAATACTTGAATATATTTATGTATAAGAATAGAGCAACTGTTGAAATTGCGTTTAAATTTATTTTTCTTGAAATTTCTATAAAAATTTCACAGCCTCGAGTCGCGTATTATCTTCACGTGACGGTTTTCTTTTTCGCGCGGTGGAAAGCCGCCGGTTCGGCTCTCTCGGTCAAATCGATACACGTGCACGAATGCGGCTTCGAGCCTCCGTCCACTTCTTTCACGTGACTGCCGCAGAAAAAGAGGGACGACCGAATCAATATCCCCCGCACAGACTTTCCGTGATCGTCCCCGACGTCGCGTACTCCTCGTGCTCTCGAAGGACACAGCCAACGTCTCCGCATCGAGTTTAGCACTGCACCACCGCCGAATAATCCGATTATCCCTCCCTGCCGTTATTAGCAGCGCACCGCTGTATTTAGAAATGCGCGCACGCTCGTTCTGCCCACGCCGAGTGCTGCACATTCCGTTCAATTCGATTCAGTAAAGTCTTTGTCGCGCAATATGTATAACTACTCGAGGCTCCCCGGTGTTTGTCACGTCCTATTGCTACAGATATTGTTCCGACGTTTCGTCAGCATTGCACCTCCATTCACCGAGGCTCTGCTGACGCGCCGATACTGCTGCCCTGTATTTATAGTACCTATTGCCTATTAGTGCAGGTTTTTCAAAGAGTCAGGATTCTAGGTAGTAACAAAATTCAATATTAATTATGAGCACGTATTAATCGTACGGATATGCGAGTGGAAGTGGACCCTGAGCCGCCATGCAAGGCTGATTCACGCGTATCGGTTCCCGCGACATTTTTAAGAATTTTAATATCGTTTCTCTGGTTTGGAGTAGTTCGCGCTTGTTCGTGCCAGTTACTGACGCGGCGCTGAACCGTGTGAATCCGCCTTAACGGTTAAGACGCCGAGGGATCAACGTTGCGCCCTATTCTTCCGTTTCTTTCTCCGCCTTCGCTGCGAGTCAAAAGACCAGCCTCGGATCGACGCACGTATCGCGGCGCCACAGCGATTTCTTGTCGCGGCCGGGTAAAATCCCCGCGAAAACAAACGGTTTCGACCGAGAGCGTTTTTCCTTCCGGCATTTTCTAGCGCGTTGAACGCGCCCATACGTCCCCATAACTCTCGCCGGGGTAACATGAGAAACGAGTTGAGCGCCTTGGGCCCGCTTTTCGTAAGCGGCTTACTCGCGCGTCGGAAAATTCTACTACGCTGCTCTAGCCTCCCCATTCCTCCTCTTCAGTCGCTTCTTTTTCTTTGCCTTAACTGTCTCTGGCTCGCATATAAAGCACATACTTGAATCGTGCTACTGTATTCTCGAGTTTGCTACCTCGCGCCTCGATCGTCCGCGAACACTGTTCGTCATTGGCGCGTGTTCTGTGTGGCGCATTGAGGAAAAGCATTGTCTCTTAATGGTTAATATACGCACGGTATTAGGGCAAGCTATATGTTTCAAGAGCCCGCGAACAGGATTTCCTATATAGTCAAGTAATTTGTTTTACGGTTAAGTAAAAACGACCTGACCTGGACCTAACGTAGACTGAATTTAGCGCTGACCTAGATATAACCCAAACATTGTTCAGACCTCATTTAATATTTAACACATCCTCTGCCTATCGAGCTGTCTAACAACAGTTAAGCACTATTGTGCGAATATAGTTTCTCATGCACAGTCTAACTCGAATCTAACCCAGATCTAACAAAGTCTAACCCAACTTCTAGGAGAATATTCCAATTTTTGTTACCGGAGTAATCAGTGAATGCACCGGCAAAGTACGATAAAGGAAAAGAGTCCATTATTCTTGCCAGGTAATAAGAGAATCGCGTTCTCAACACTGCGCCGTTGATTTATTTAGTCTGACAGTTCTCTCGCTATTTATTTCAGCACAGATCGCACGAGTTCGACGCTCGTAACTGTACGCCTTACTCATTTACAGCGTCTCTCGTTTGCGGCACAAAGTGGAAAAAAGCATTTCGCGTGTGATTGTCGAAGTGAGCTGGAAATTATGATAATTTTTATGAAAAATAAGGAGCTATCGACTACGATCTCTTATCTGTAAAGTGTTTAAAAGACGTGGAAAATGTTGTTCGGTAGCGATTCTGCAGGTTGAAATAACAAAGAAAATCCCGGTATATGTCCAATAATTTTTTTTTTATATCTAACAAAATCCGTGTCCGAAAGAGACACCGATCTGTAAGACCTGCACGTAGGAATCTCAGCTCCAAATACAATCTAACGTGCTTAAAGTTTTTAATGATGTTATAAACTTACGTGTACAACAAGCCAGGCGATATAAGTCAGGTTACAGTTCTATAGGTGTTTCAATTGATATTTAGAACATTGTCTGTAAGCAAAAGTCAGAAGTTTATTAGACACATGTGTATTAGGGTGGCCCTTATTTTTAGCCTGCGAATTCTTTTGCTCCCACCCCCTAAAATGGTCCCATTTTCGACTTATTTCTTTGTTTACCCACGGACAATTGTCAAAAGTACACTACGCTTTTGCGTCGCTACAGTGGTGTTGCCCCTTAAATCCAAACTATCGATGAATTCTAAACTTTGAAACCTGGTCCGCACCCTTTCCTATTGTCCGATCGCAATACTCTTTCTCAGGGACTATTTTTTTTTATGAAATGGCGCCATTCTGGGTGGCGAGAGCAAAGAAATACAATAAAAGAATCGACATGTATAAATAAGGGTCGTCCTAGTGTGTATAGAAAACTTTTCCATCATCCTGATGTATAGAGTCGATCCTGAAAAAGTACCCTACAGTTTCTTTCTCATTCAACATAATATACAGGTGTCCACTTAATTGCCTCCACCTTTGCCTCTAACCGTACAATTTCTCCCATAGATTCTACAAATTCATGTAATTCACTTATTCGAGAGGGGCTCCGAGTGGCCCCGGAGGTCAAACTCGGCCGCAGTTAGCCTAGGGTTAAGCGTGCTTGCATTGGTAGTCCTGCGCTTTCTCTCTACTTTACTTCTGCCGGTTTGTGGCCTCTGCTTGATCATCCATTTACAATCGGCCCAGCTTCCCTCTTTCTTCTGCTATCTGTCGAATAGCTAGAACCTTTCATGGCGTCTGGTCATCCAACCATTCCCCCCCCCCCCCCCCCCCCTCAACCAACACACACTTACACGTGCATACCAACAAAGCAGCAGCAGCAGCCCCTCTCGCCCCCCCCTACCCCCTAGAAACAAGAAGCATTTTAAGCCTTTGCATCCGCCAGTAACGCGAGTTTTCGCTTTTGGTATGTTTCCAGAACAGCAGAATTCGGAGTTCGACCGCGGGAGGATCCAGGAGTGCGCCGAATAAATGACGTAAATCCGAGGAACGGAAACGCAACGTCACTCGCTAACTCGCAGCCCCCCTTCCTCCACCGAACCTCCCCCCTTCTCTCTGTCTCTTTCACCGTCTCCGCGTCCTACCCCGACCCCTTTGTCCGACCCGACAACGCCTGACCCCCGAACGATAGACGACCCCCGACTGGACCTTCGCCCTCGCCTCTTCGCCCCGCTTTGTCGCCTACCGCCTTCTCGTGCTTCTTACTCGGCGAGAGAAAAGGGAAAACAATCCTGTACCCCCCCCGTTCCGTGGCTGGTCCCCCCGTCGAAGGATACCAGGCATTAGGCTCACCTATCCGAGACTCGAAAACGGCCCCTTCCCAGCTCCGTCTCCTCGCGGCCTTACCTCCTCTGCATCACGGAGTTGTCCCTTCCTCGTCCAAAGTAGACTCTCTACGCACGGAGACACGCGTTAGCTTGACAGAACCGGCTTGAAGGACACCACGACCGGCTTTTTGAGACACACAGACACACGCCTCTATCTTTCTCTCTCTCTCTCTCTCTCTCTCTCTCTCTCTCTCTCTCTCTATCTCTATACCTCTGTAATAAAACTCCAACGCAGCCCAGCAGCAAGCAGCCGCAGCAACAGCAGCAGCAACAGCTATATTGCCGATAAAAACGGGAATCGAGCCGCGCCTAGAGAGCACACTTGCGGTTGTCGACGTTTAGCTTCGAAGGCTTTCAAGCTTTGCCCAACTACTCTACGCTCTGGTCGCCTACCACGCCTTCTAAACCAGCTGCCCGAGTACGTCACGCCAAGACAAGCAGGATCAAGGAGTCCGGTATCGGTTTAGATAGAATCGCCGATCGTTGCTGGCGCGCTGCCTTCCCTCGAGGGAGCGCAGGTCGTGACGGAAGCCGGCAACCGCCTAAAACCGAAGCCGCAGGCTAATCGGCCGGCGATACGCAGCCTCCTTACCTCTTCGCTTTCTTTCCACCGGCGATATATCTCCTCCTCGCTGTCTCCCGCGGAATACGCGCTGCGTTCCTCTTCCAGCTGCGATCACCCGAACAGTGAACGTCTTTCTCTCCTCCGTTGTGTAACCGTCGGCTAACTTGGGAAACGGCACTACTGCCGCGCTGTCTCTCGCTCGTACGACTAACGCTGTTCGATCGATAACCACGGCTCTGCTCGATAACGGGCGAGCTGATAACGAAGCGATCACGGTCTAAAAATAGTGTTTAGAATCGCGCGAGCCAGTGCTGACAATCGCGAGCCTTTTACAGTGTTCGATAATACGCAACAACGAAACTAGCGGTTAAATAAACGAGAAGAAAGAAAATAAAGAAAGTAACTGGACCGGTTGTCGAGGATCTCGAGTGACTCGTCTTTTGTTCGGTTACGCGAGTGTTCTACGGTTCGTCTACACGGAAGATCCGAGTCCTCTGGAAGACCATCAGCTTGCCACGGGACGCGTTCACGGAACAATAAGACGTTCGCACCCTGCCTTAAGAATTCTTCTTTCGAAAGGTATTTATCACAGTTCGCATCAGCTCGAAGCACTTGCGGGATTTCGATGAGCAGGGAGAGCTTGATCGAGTGTGGAACGAATGATGTGCAAAGCATTCGCCCCAAACTAAATAGCATGTACTTTGTAGTGTCGTCAAGGATTGCATTTTAAGGAACTTTTTTGAAATTGTAATATTCGGTTAAAAGATTCAGGCTTCGGCCACTGTCAGCCGTCGGCACAGTTGTCTCAGTTGTTCACCTCGGATCTAACATCAACTGCTATTGTTTCATTTGAATAGCGAGGTTCTAAGGGAGAACTATTATTCGAGTTAGAAAAAATAGAAACTATTACAACATAATAACTAGAGTGTACAAAAGAAAGGTTTCAAGTGAACAGATGTATGGAATTCAGAATTCTCTGGCCCTAGAAGACAATTCTGTATAAATCACAACCCAGTAGCGCGTGTGTTCGAATGAAAGGTTCCAGGTGGAAGAGATGTATAGTTGGTGGAACAGATGGTGTGATGTATCTTTCATCACATATTACAGAGCCTTGCAGACTTAGTGTATTCTCATCTTGGTTCGGCACGAGACCTTAATGTATTAGTGTCTAAAAACTATATCGAATGTGTCTACGGGTTGTTGTCCTCGAACAATGAAGAGTGTTTTCGCCTCCCCACTGCTTTTACGACATCGCTATATCTAGTCCACCAACTACAAGGTGTCCAACCTAAGGTGTTACAAGCCATTTTGCTTCAAGATTACTAAAGATAGTGGCAATATTTTTGTTCTTAACATCCTACAATTAATATTGGTTTGGTTCTTCCACGTGGATTAGCAGAGTACCTTCCTTCAACTCTAGCAACGTTTATCTTCAGACTTAAAGAATTATGAAGAAAAATAATTTCTTCAAGAGAAATATAGAGTGATGACCACTTTCACTTCAACTTGCACACATATAGTTTTTCAACTGGTTTGGCGAGTGGAGTACAAAAATGTAATACATGCTTGACAGTCAATAGAGAAAATTTTGAAGAATTAATAAAGTGATTTCCAACTTACACAACGCTGAATTTGATATTTCTTGGCTTTGCTTTTAATTCTCTCTTACAAAAGTTAGTTTTCGTTACAATGTTTGACTACGTGGAAGAAGAAAAGTATTTTAGATAAATGTTGCTAGGGGTGATGAGTTTTATGAAACCATAACCAGTCCTCTTACGCTGGGGGCCCCTTCTTGGGACCATATCTAAAATTACAAAAGATAGTATGGCTGTCTTCAATAGTCTTGCAGTAAAAAGAAGCATGTGAAAGTCTCGGGTACGACACTCTATAAATAAGATGTGAAAGAGAAGATATGCAGTTACGGGAAGTGTTAGCTCAACGAAATCCCTGAAAGTGCCAATAGTCGGGGGCCCGTTCTGAATAAACCAAAAACGATTATCTATCCTTGGCAAAGATCAGTCGGTGCGAGTGGACGCAAGCAAACGGCGAAGGCTGCACCCCGAACAGGCCCGAGCGCCGTACGAAGAGGATAAATTACAGTCGTCGCGTGAAGCCGTGCTCTAAGAAAGAGTCCCGTGGTCTTCCAGGATTGGAAGTATGGCAATGGTCAACATGAATAACCTGCTGAACGGCAAGGACTCCCGGTGGTTGCAGCTAGAGGTTTGCAGAGAGTTCCAGCGCAACAAGTGCACCAGGCCCGACACGGAGTGCAAGTTCGCCCATCCGCCAGCTAACGTCGAGGTGCAGAACGGACGGGTCACCGCTTGCTACGACAGTATCAAGGTAACCACCACCATTGTATAAATCCAGCTCGTTTCGAAGGTCGCGCCGCGAAACGCGTAGATCCATTATATTTTAACGATACATTACATAACGCATATTTTGGCGACGGTATCTTAGCATCGCACCGGTTGCAATTAGAGTTGTTACGTTAACCAGGTAACTGGCTACCAGGCATCATTAACTGTTATAAAACAAATTTTAAAAGTTACGGCGTAAGAGTTAATATCTTCAGTCAAATGATTTATACGACTAACCATTACAAATGATTAAATTTTTTTGGCTACCAGTAACCCTTATCAATGACACAATTTTTTTTTGTTGGTTACCGATAACTATTATCGACGGCGATTTTTTTCTGGTTACATTCGAGCATTGCCAATTATTCTTATTAATGTTTCTGATAATTATTATTCATTGACATCATGAAAAAAATTAATTATAAAACTTATATACTTTATTAAGCAAAAAGGTTGAACTTTTTGTTTCATATATTTTCATACCGTTTTTTGCTTAATAAAATATATAAGTTTTGTATTTAAAATTTTTTCGCGTTGCCAATGGATACTAATTATCAGTAACATTAATGAGAATAATTGGCAATGATCGAATGTAACCAGAAAAAGAATTTGCCGTCGAGAATGGTTATCGGTAACGAAAATAAAATGCGGGTCATTGATAATGGTTATTGGTAACCAATTTTTTAAATATTTCATAGTGGTTAGTTGTAATCAGAACGATTAAAAATTAGTATTTTTCAAGCATTTCATTTTTTTGAGTAATTTCTTTGAGATTTAATGACAACTGTCTTGAATTTAAATTAGTTTTTACTTAATGACTTTTTCCACTTTTTTTTTTAAATAACTGTTATTTTGGATCTCTGCTAGGTACCATTGAATTATTGCGCTATATTAAATTAGGTATTAATTGAATTTGATTATTGACTGCTCTTCTTTGCAATTCTTAGTGACATATGCAAACGTATTTAGTGCGACCGTGATGGTCTTAACTGTGAAGAAAGAGCAGATTAAATTCATACATGAACAGACCTGTTTAGTCATACAGAATAATATTGCCGGTTCTTGAATCCCCAGACTATTGAATAGTTCCGTAATGATTATCGATTATAACGTTTTCTATTATTCGTAGAAATACTTCACCACTGAAGATACATAATTTCTTCTGCTTGCCTTTAACGTCCAAGCTGAACTTTCTGCCAGATATCGGGGGGGGGGGGGGGGGGGGGAGAGTTTGATTAGAACTCATAGGACACTTTCAATTCCGCGTAACGAATAGGGAGCGTCAGTCCGTCTGTAATAAAGACGTCGGCGTATAAATTCCTCCGAGTCGTTTGCTCGTGTACACGTGGGGAGGGGCGCGATTAAGCGGAGGAAAGGAAAAAGATACGAGTAGGGCGCGGCCTCCGCCGGGTAGATATTGAATTCGAGAATTGAATTTGCAGTTATTAATAGCGACAATTACTCAACGGGACAGGGGAAATGAAAAACTGGCCGACGAGTTTGATGAATCGTAATCCTCGGGGGAAGGAGTGTTACGTAAAAATTGTAGAACCTTTCGCTGACTCTGTGCGTTCCCAGGAACTTTACGCGTGTATACGTACGCGTATTTCTCGCGATTAGATAAGGCCGGAGAAAATGTTACGATCAGGGCGCGGCGCTCTGATATAATCGGAAGCTAATATTTCCTCTGCAAGTCGTTTTCAGGGCTTGTCGTTGTATCGATCCTGCGTTTAATACTGAAAGATTCTCGTCAAAGCTAGGGCAAGGGTAACGTAGGATAATTAAATGATAACTTGAAGAGAAATGTCTATTTTCTTAGCCTAAGCTAGACTTTGAATTTCGCTGTTCCTTGAAGGAGCATTTGTAGGAATCATATATCAAATAGCAGGTCTCCACGAGACGTTCAAGAAACACCCTTTTTGGGGTACAATTGGTTTACTTTCAAGATATGCATTTGCGTTTAGAAAATTGGTCATCATAGTCGACATTTGGAATTAATATTTACCCGTGAAATATGTACGGTGGCTTGTAGAACCGGAGATCGGTAGATCGACTCCTGTTAGCTGTAATTCGGGCAAGTGTTAATTCCAAGTGTCGACTATTATAACCGATTTTTTTAAATGCAAATGTCTCGAAACCAAATGATCAGTTGCACCAAAAAGTGGGTGTTTCTTGATATATGACTCATTACAAAAATTTGATATATTATTTATTACTAATGTGTGGGTACGTAGCTTTGCAATTTGGGTTTTCCCAATCTTTCTCACAGTTCTCCCACGTTCTTTTTCGATGTTGATATCAGCAGAAGATTTGCATCTTCGTTGGTAGTTGCTTGCAAAAAGACGGCATCCACGGGTATAATTTTGGCATGTTTCCCGAATCGAGACAGTAGATGCAAAAGAGCACACAAGTTGATGTTCAGTTTGACTTTAGGCAAATAATATCTTTCGTAGTACATACACATTGTAAACGATCAAATATTTGCAATACAGTGCAATTTAGTACCACTTTACAATTGAATCTGGAACAGGGCAGAGTTAAAGGAATATAAAACTGATCTTGGTCTGATCAAAATAGTTGGTTGAAGAGTTTTTGGACCAGTGGATAATTATATTCCACTGCATAAATACAAGCAGGGATAATTTAACACAGCATCGTCCAACCAATATTTTTTTCATAAAAATAAAAGGTTTAATTAGGTGGCATTGGTGGTTTGCAGCATAGAGAATTATTTTTAAGTGGACATTTTGCACGTTGCAGTATACGATTACTTTTGAAAGCAAGAGAAAAAAGTATTCATCATTTCCATAGATGATCATTGTACACATTAGGATTAACGAAGATAGCTTAAAAAATTCATGTTGACTATGAAAATCGGGGTTAACAGCAAATTTAATAAGAGCAACGTCACAAAGGAAAATTTTCTCGCTAAAGATTATTAAAGATAACTTTGTTCCTCTTCACGTGCTACAACGGGAGACAAAGCGGGGTAGTCACTCCACCCCAGGGGTAATGCGGTGTGATCAAATTGGCGAAAATTTTAACAATCTTTCATGAATAAACGACTCCTTTGCGACCTATACTCTCTGTTAAACTGGTTACCATCTTAAGCAGGATATATAAATTTAAAAAAAAAAATCACGTCAACTGTTAAAACTAAGACAAATTTCGTAGCAAGTGTACTAGTAGATTTCAACTAATTTTCGCTCTGGAGAAATATATTTTTTATATTTCTTTTATCGCGAATGGCCAGCATGTCTAGGAAATTCTCTGGCCCATAGATCAGACATAGGAATGCAAAAAAAAAAAGATAGGGGACACAAATGAAGGAATTTTTCGGAGCTAGTTGTGCATCATCCCCTTTGTTCGGAAAATTGTGTTCAATTTGATGATTGAACGGTTAGATTACTCTTGCCGTAGGTCGCTGCGAGAATAGATAGCTGCACGTTGCGTATGATGGTGCACGTCACGTCGATAATGACGTATGTGTTCGTCGGCACGCGAGCCGAGCCGTCGTTTAATTCTGAAAGTTATTAAGGTCGTGGAACCAGGATGAAAGGGCGCGTTGTTCGACGATCCACGGTCATTTTTTCCGATGCCTTGCTGCAAGCGCGTTCTTAGATGAGGAGGATCAGTGATGCCCTCCGATTTTGTCGTGCTTTTGCGCGGTGTAGTATAAAAGTTCGTGCTGCTGTCTCTATAGTATCAAGTGTATACAACTTTAAGTACTTGAAGCTACTTTGGCGGTAATCCTTTCCTTGTTAGTCAATAGTGGTACTCGCTGCATTTAATCGTTATAATTGAATAAAACGACATATTAATAGAGATACATATCGTCGGTGATAGTGCAAAACCGCGTATGAGCAGTTTGGTAATACCGCGGATGTGCAAAAGTAGCAAAATTGAGATTTCGCGCCCAGGGTTGCCGAGCGATGTTTCGCTTTTTTTAAAAGTCACACCATTGGTATTAGTATTTATTACAAGTAGTGCTGAAACTGTTCCAAAAAAGTTCAGTCAAAGAAATCCCTTAAAATGGCTAAAATATTAAGTTTTTTCTTCCTCCTGTAAAATCGGTAAAATGCAGATCCGCGGTATTTACAAACTCACCGACGATATATGGTACACTTGCTTGTAGGTATCTTATTTTAAGGGTTTACGCACAGGTACAAAGTGAGGTATGTAGTTTCCCTGCTGAGTTAACTTCGGTAAGCCGAAAATTCCGATTTCTTTGCTTAAGCAAGATAAACGTTCCTCACTACGAATTTTACACAATTTGAATGCATAGTTTTGGAAGAATTACTTAATTTGTCAGAGTTCTAAGCGTTATACAGCATTCGTCACAAGCCACACATTTGTGTAATTAATTAGCTGATTAATTAAAAAATTACGAGAGAATAACGCAGGTAGTTTTTAAGTGATAGTCATAATGATGCGTTTGTCATGCGACGTTTTACGCTGGTGAATTAGGAGTGTGACGTGTAGCTTGTTAAAACTTGGACAGAATAGTCCCCATTTTCATTTGCCCAACGTTTATTCGCTTGGAAATTACGCCCGTCCGCCATGAGATACGCGTACATCTGCAGAAATAGTCTGAGAATGTGAGGAAGGCTATCCCCAGTATAGCTAGGCCCCACTTGTACAGCTGGAGAGGCGCGAACCGATATTACTTCGAAGAAATATTAGCAATAAACCATTGCATTACGTACACCGCGCTCGGGGAACACCATCCCGACTTCTCCATAGAGTCCGCCCCCGTTTCTTGCGCCGTTTAGGTGGCAGAAGCGCGGCTCTTACGCTCCACCGATGAAATAAGGGCTCATTTTTCGACTCGGGGGAATAAAAGGGAACGGGCTATTGCCATTTCGTACGTCCACCATTCCCGTTTAAACGTTAGAGTATCGCCCGAGCAGAAGCCAGATTAATTTGCTGGAAGGAAGAAAGCAGTGGCCCCGAAATCGTAGCAATTCTTTCGGTCTATCGAGGGAATGGCTAAGAGGGTCCTTCAGGGCGCGTAAGTAACGATCCGTCCGGGCGTAGATTATCCTGCTCTCGCAAGAGCCTGCGAATTACTCGAATTTCACGATATTCCTGCTTTTAAATCAATTTGCAATTAACGCCGTAGCTCGCGCCCGCCCGGGGGAACAATTAGAATGACTTCGGGGAAGATCTAAGGCGGTTCTAAACGGTTATAATAGGGTCTGTGGGAAGACATTACGATCTGGCAGCCCGCATCGCCCTGAAATTCGTACGTTCGATTCCAATTAGGCCGATTGGACGGCAGTAGGATATTAAAGTAGGCCTTCTAGTATTATAATAGTAAAAGTGGTTCATATCGGCACTGTTTTGCTAGTTACACGCTTAAGAGCACACTGTTCTTTAAAACACATAAATTGTTTAAAAAGTTAGTCTTGGGTACGTCTTTAAACGCGAAAGTGAACATCGTTCATTAGCCTATTACTTCCAATTTCTTTCGATTAGATTTAACATTTTAGAGGAACACCATACGAAGGATAGAGTTTAGGGAATTTTCATAGTTGCAGACTGTTTAGTAGTACAAGCGGAGGGGTAATAATTATACATGAAAGATTTACTTCGAATTTCGACCAGGTACGTACGCACTGTACAGTTTTCGGCTCCCGAGGGGCACGCTGAGGTGAGAGGAACGGTTCTCTCCACTATAAGCGAGAACCCACAGTGAAGGAGAAGTCTACCTCAGTAGTCTACCGCTTGGGAGTCTAAAACTATACTTCAGTGTACCCGTACCTGGCCGAAATTCAAAATCAATTTTCTCGAAAACGAGGCGCAATATCAAAAACTTGCTCGAGTGTAAATGTAGCAGCTGTATTTAGGGTGTTCATTTTTTTTTAAACGATTGTATTTAACTGTACTCCTGTGCCTGTTCGTTTTTTTGTCCGTTTGATTTTACATAAGTATGAATTTCAATACGACCAGGTTAGAGACTATTGTTGGGGATTGGTCTTCCTCCTCCTGAGCCTTCGGATGGGCCCTTCAGGTTTCGTTCACCTCGGCGTTATCGATTCCAATTACCTTAAAACTTTCAATTAATTCGACTGTCAGGTGTTCCACGCGCCGGAGAAAACGACATCGGGTGGCCAGTCATTTCTCGGTGGCAGATGTCGCGGGTTCTACGGTTCGAAAAGTCCTGGCATTTTATCGGCTCGTCACGCCCCACCGACGATTCGACTTTCTTTCTTCCTTTGTCGCTCGTAGCGATATTCCTGGCTCCGGTGATACACATCCACGTACACGCGCGCACAGTCGACCGCGTACGCGTTTTTTCCTTTTCGTTCGACCGGTTTTCCAATTCGCATGCATCCAGTACGCGCCACCGATAGAGCCCCGTTCTCACGCTGATAACTCGCCCGCCGCGCCGCCACGGAGTGAAACGGCGTAACTCCGACGGCCCTTAAACTTTTGACGTCGCGTTCCGCCAGGGGAGCAGATAGCGTGAGTCGAAAGGTGTGCTTTTACGGTTTATTTCTTGGTGCCAACACTTTGAATGGCGCCGACGTGTTTCCACGCCGAGGGATGTCCATCCTGTTCCACGTGTTTTTCCGATTATAGTTTCTGGAAAGGGTCGAAAGTATTGCTTGAGATCTACTTTGCCGCTTCAGCGACTCATCGCTCACTGCACTTTCGAGTATACCTATGAGTTGTATACTAATGGAAATTTTATATTCAACATTTTCAACATCAGGTCTTCATAAATGTATCACCAATAGATTTACGAGCTTCTCCCGATAAAAATCTATTTCCAATCGCGTGTAATGTACAATTACATAGAATTAAAAACAGTCCGAAGGAGATGGCATTTTCTAATGGCAACTATTGAATTTTGTATTTTCATTAGTGATGGTCTAAGTTCGAAGCGCGCGGCAAGCTGGGCAAAACTTTCCCGGCAGACGTGATCGCTTGGAAAGGCAAGATTGACTTGACATGGTATTTCGCTAGACCTTACGCTAGTCAAAGTGTTAACAGGAGATATTTAGTGTTTGATGATGTAACACCGTTTAATGCTTGCTCAGAGGGTACAGGATCCATTTGGGCCCGTCGTATGCATCAGGCTATTTGCGTTACTTGGTATGCATTAATATTACCTCCTAAAGAAAATGCGAATGTTACATCGTCGGAAATTCAGAATCTAACAGACGACCTGTTACAGCTCAAAATGGACCCTGTATCTGCTATGCGATCCACTCTCGCGCTATCCGCCGCTTAAAGATTAAGGAAAGGGTGGAGTAAAACGATTTCTATGATCCGTTGAGCTACGAGGAATTTATCGTACGTCCGGTCTTCTGATTTACGTGTAGCTCGGGATGGCTTTTAAAGCGAGATCCCATTGGTGCAACCCTGCGCTGCGCACGTTTCTTGTGGACGCGCGTTCCCACTGGTGCAACTGAGGCATTTTTATAAGTTTCGACCACTTTCGAGCACTTGAAAGGGTCGACTTTTCCGACGAGGCGCGCGTCGAAAACACTGAGTCAAAGTTTTTCAACACAAATGTGCTCTTTACTTTTTACACATCACTAAGGACTTGTGTCCTTAGCACAGTGGAATAGGGTTCAGAGAAGGCGAAGTGCGAAACCCTTGTTTCGGTGACGAAACTCCGCAGTCGGCGGTAGATAAACACAAAGCAAGATGCGTAGAAGAAGGCTAGTCTATCCACTGTTTTTGACGTACGCGCCAAGCAATCGCGTCAGCCCATTTCGTGCGTGCGGCCTCGTAACATCGACCCTTCCAAGTGCCCGAGAAGGTCGTGCGCGGCTCGCCGTTGCACCAATGGGACTTTGCTTTAACATGGGCCTACTTCAGACACGACACCCTGTGTCTGGCAGTGACGTGTTCACGTCGTATAAGTGGACATAATGATGCTTTGAAAAAATATGGGGAAACGTGTAAAAAACGTCAATATGTTGCTTTTAAGAAAAGGAAGGAAAGAAGGTGGAGTTGAAGGTCGATAGTTGAAGGTTCTTGTCTCCTTTAATGCACTGTTGTTATATTCGGAATGATCCGTATTACAAAAATAGAGTAGCTCTCGCTCGAAGGCCCGCGAGAAGTGACCTCCGCTCGTTCAAGTCCCCGTTTAGGCCCAAGTGTTTATGAGCCGTTAAAACCCTCCCCGAGCTAAGTGACGGAAAACAGGCTCACTTCAACGTGCTTCTTCACGGGTGGAGAAAGGTTTTCTCGCATACTTGAAACACATAATTCAACTAGTTCGTTAAAGATTCATTATTGAATGATTAAGCTCCTTACAACGGAAACGCTTACCAACCGGCGAAGTACATATGTCTTAGTTGGACAAGGAAATCCAATTTCAGCGGGCCTCTATGATAAGATCAGAGTCGCCCAGTTCGACGAAAATTCCGAAAGACCTTAAAACGTTCAAGAAAATGGAGATGGTCGCACGGCGACGGTGCTACACGGAGCGGAAGGTTTTGTTCCGTTGGACGATTCCGCTCACGAGTACGTCGTTTCGTATTTTAGTCTCGCGTTAACGGACACGACAGGTGCAGCAAGGTGGGAGGGTGAGAGAGGCAAAACAGAAAAAAGGGAGACAGAGAGAGAGAGAGAGAGAGAGAGAACTACCACGACGCTAACGCCAACGGTGATGGTGGCGGCGGTGGTGACGGTGGTGACGATGGTAGCAGCTGTTAACTATGTTTTTCGTGTCTACTACCGTGAAACGTATGCCCCCACTACGCTCCCTTTCGCTCTGTTCGTCGCCGCGTACGCACCAATGCGATTTTCTGATCCCGTCACGGAAATACGCCGCTGTCGTTGCCCGGCGAATCCCGCAAGAATCTAAAGTTACTGTACACTGGTCGACCGAGCGAAATATCTTCCTTGCTGCTCCAACTCTCGGTTACACAGAGTGCCTCGCGAAATAACCTACGAGCTTCCCCAGCACGTCTCCGGGTCATTCTGAGTCGAACAAGTAAAAGGTCCATTTGCACCGTAGGTTTATTCCCATTCGTTATCGAGACAAGCGTACCTTGGTCCTAACATCGAATGTTCTCGTCGCTGTCGAAGACACGTAGTACGTCTGCGATGCTGAGATTGCTTCTACGTTTCGATTAATCTATTTCGATTACTCCGCGTAAAGTACCCTTTGTATTCTCAGACGTAGAACGCGTCGATATTGTATTCATTAAACACCAGATTTTGGCAACAGAGATGTTACACAAGCAGCGGATTCTCGACAACAATACTGCAGTGATGTAATTTCTGTTCAATAATTGAATGCGCGGTATTGTTATTGGGTAGTGATAGGTATGCCATTCTTTTCATGTTAAACATACTAGCTATTAATAAGCAATAACCACTCACCGATCCAGACCACGTATCAATTGCAAACCAATTCTGAAACTCATGTTTGCCGATAAAAGACTGCGACAACGTTTAATATCACCTCCCGGATGCATAATAATATCTCGATTTGCAGAAGTAAACATTTCGCCTTGCATTTAGTGACAGAAAGGAAGGAGTTCCTCCGAAGTCTCGTACGCGTTGCGAAGCGTGGATCGTTGATGGGTCGAACGTCTGAGGTTCAGCCAAGTTTATCTATTTCACCTCTGTCGACCCAGACACTTGTCACGGTGTTGTTCCCAGTTAGCGAGGTGAACGTTTTTTAGTCTCGTCTTTCGGCAGAGGGTAAAAAGGCCACGCCGTTCGAGTGCCTGACCTTCTTTCCCGCGAGGCACGCGAGCCTCAGCGTGCCGCGGGTTCGTTCGGTTCATCCATTGCCACTGCCCGTGGACGCTGCGCGTCGCACCGAGCCGGAGGGTCCTATTTATATTTACTCCCTTCTTCCCAGTTGGCTCTTCTCACCCACCGAACGTGCTCGCGAGTCCGGGTTAACGCGACGAAACGCACTTTCCAGGGGCGAGTAGAATAGAGGAAAGTCGTAGGATCGGATGATATATGTTAAGGAGGGCGATCAACGCCTCGGGGAAGCGGGTTGGCTCGATTAGTCATGCATTGTTAGCTTCGGGAATCGATTCGAGTCGGCGACATGCGGCAGACAGGCAGGCAGACGGACAGAGAGACGAGGTTATACGGCTACCAGAGGCAGACAGACGGGCGGGCAAGCAACCAGACTAGCAGGTTCTCATGTATTACTTCTAGCCCACAAACTGCGCCTCTTCTCCTTCCCGATATTACCTCTCTGATATCCGCGAGAGCTCGCCGGAATATCTTATGTAGAGCCGTCTAAACGTTTGCCATTCCAGCCGAGTGGAAATTCATTTAATTGCCTCGAAAGATCAAGAGCTCTTCTCCCCCTTTGGCCGGGTATCTCTTGCTTGCTCCGCCTCTTTGGGCCTTTTTTTTGCTCTCTCCCTTGACTCGTCCCTCGAGAGGTGCACTTTTCACGTACCCATGCACGTATCTGTGGATTATCGATTAGGGATATGCTTTCGCCCCTGCTATATCTCCTTTTTCATAGTTTCATAGGATAATCCGCGGAGAGAGAACAGATGAAAGGAAAGTGTTTCAACGGTTACGATATTGTAGAGGTTTTTGCTGAAATCTATTGCTAGGAAGTAGGGATATTTATTAATCCATTAGTTTAGGGAACACTTTAACTGTTTTATACGATTGTCAGTGTAGATGGTTCTACATGGTCCAAAAATCCGTTCCTACAAGCTGTAATATAATTTCTAGTTTGATAATTAAACGTTGCCGAAGTTGCTTCTGTTGCCCAGAAATCGCACAGGAGGACGAAGTGTGCTGCAGACCCAGTCGCAACGGCATAAGTGAAGCAGCTAATGAAAAAGAAATTTAAATGAAAAAAATTACACTACAATATGAAAGCGAAGGGAGAAGATAATAGTACGTTTAAAGAAATTGTAGAACTTTATGAAGCGTACATTGGCAGGGCTAAAATAAAAGTGAAAGAGGAACATGCATGGGAGATAGAAACTTCAAACCGGTTTGCTTTTATTTATGCAAACTATGTGTTAATACATATGTCAAACACGTGTCTCATCCGAAATCAGGTTATATTTAAAATTACTGATCGATTTTATGCAAACGAGATAATTAAAAAAGCACATTGACGATTATGATGGGTCTCGAATGTTTTGAATCTTTCATTTGTTGTTCGTTGTTGTACTTACGACGAGTTAGTAGTGGGAAATATTATACATATCTATTCGTATTGTTAAAGGAACAAAATGTGCTACGAAGATCTATTAAAACTTTCAAGATCCTTCGGAATGCCTCAAACTTCCGTGATTCCCATAATATTCGAAACGGTTCGAACTTTTCGTTGCGCGTTGTAAGCGATTGGAGGCGTCTTGAAGCTCATCGCTATTTACACCCTCGGAAGGTCGGAAAACCGGCTTGTGCATACGTCTCTGGCCACGGCCAGCGTCGGGTAGGCCGGCAGGCTGACCCTAAAAATCGTACAGGTGCGGTGCCACGTAAGCTACCGTCTATCGCTTTCACGTAATTTACGGGCGAACGGCATTAGCCGCAATGCCTGTCCCCGTAATAGAACGGTCGGAACGGCTGGCACCGAGGGAGCCCAACTCTGACCGAAGGAAGGAAGAGTGGAGCATCGAGGGGTGGTCGTGCCTATCCGTGCAGGTCTCTGCACGAGAGCGTGCATTTCCGTGCGTGTCGTTGGGGGTTGCAACTGGCCAGGAGGGCGACCAGGGACAGGGGCGATGGGAGGCGCGCGGATGGCATTCTGTGGTCAGTCCAGTATGCGCCTATATGCCGTCATGTGCTATCGATTCCTGGCCTGGAGCCCTGCTTCCTCTCGTACCAGACACGCTACAATCGTCCATAGTGCAGAGCTATGGCAGATAAACCCTTTCCTCCACCTCCGTATCGTCCTTTTTCCCCGTACCTCGCGATCTTCCTCTTCTTCTGGTATCCCCTGCGCGTTCGCGTATACGTTTGCGTTTGCTGTGTGCTCCACTTGAGCGATGCTTCATTCCTCTCCTGGTGCACTTTGTTGACCCGCTGATAAGTACTTTAGATCGGCTGATGGTTTCGCAGTAAATTTCGTTGGAAAATGAGAGCTAGTTGGGTTTCAGTATTCTGGATCAGGCGATGGTATTGCGCCGGGTTCCATTAGTAAACGGGTAATTACTTTGGATAAGATAACAGCTTCGGAATATTCTGACCTGATTCATTAGCATCTAGAGACATTTCTTTAAAAGTACATGTCCTTCAGAAACGTTCCATTTGTCAAATTTATCCTTGCAATAAATGTTATCGCAAAGTGTGTGCTTATAAAATTCAACATTCCGACTGGACTGTCTACTTCATCGCGTTAACGAATAACAATCGAGTGTACAGCACCACCAGGTTTTCCGCTGACTGACAAGAAATTCTTCTTTCATTCTGACATGGAAATAAGCGACGTAAGCGAAAACTGCTGAATTCTCCCACAAGTCTGGGGTTAGAAATCTTATCCCTTACTTTTCCTTTTGGAATGGAATGGAATCTACTTTTGAATTTATTAATAGTTTATCGGATGTTTTATGAAGCGATTTCATATTATAATCTTCGCGGATTTCATACACGAATCTACGCAGCTGGAGCAATGAAAGTTCATGAAAATATCCATTTTGACCATGAAATTTGAAGCCTAATACATTTTTCGTTTCCTATATTCTACTCGGGAAAAGAGCGAAACGTTCTAAAAGAACTATATATGTCCCAAACGATCCGTTTCTTTGCAAAATGTTGTTCAGTCTTTGCCCTATAAGCAATGCTGTTTCCGACTGACAGCCTTCTATGCGCTCTGGCGGAAGAAATTTACTTCGTGCGGTTTAATTGGCCAAAACATTGAGAACTTTTTACGAGAAAACTGTTCGTTTACGACGCATAGCATTCTTTGAACTTTTCACCCTCTTGTCAAATACAATACGTGGAAACGAAATACATAATCTGACCTTGATCTGCAAGCTCAAAGTGCGTGTCTTCGTAGATTTAGACGGGCACATGAATCCTTAAATTCGACGGCTACTCTGTCACAGCCTGTATTTAAAGTACATTTAACCCTTTCGATACTACGGGCGCATACTCCTGTATCCGCGTGCGTTCAATGCGCTCAGTGTGTGCGAGGAATGCCGTTTGGCGTTTAACAACTATGGTTAAGAGACGCGATCAGATGAGTCCAGCACGCGGCGTCCGCTGAGCGTTCAAAGTGTCAGCAGCCAAAGGGTTGGGGAGAAGACAAAAAACAAACGAATAGCTGCGTAGAGATTCCGGGATGTTAACAATACGTACAAAGCATCGTGCTTGCTGAGACAGTAGCGGCGCGTGTGTTCGTGACACGGAACACCGAGCACCAGCGAAAGTAAAAGTACTCGAACACCAACAGTATGTATTACGCTACGTCTCATAAGCGATGACTCACGGATGAATATCAAAGAGACAGTGTATGCACCATCAACCATGGGCCCAGCCGAGTTTCGCAACAGCATTACCTAACTGCCCGTTGTACGTACGCACCGGTGTCTGTGTTTTATTCTATTTAAAAATGGAGGACACGCGTTACAGTCGTGAATATACATCGAGTAACGTATGGTGTCACGCAAATGCGTGCATGCCGGTCACGTACTCCTTTCTTTCCTCGTGCGTAGTGCACGTGGTCAACGGGGCGATACACGTGCTAGGGAAAATGCGAGAGTAAAACGAAGACCGAACGAGAGCGGATGCTCTAAATTCGGAGAATCTGGTAACTTTAGCTTTCAGCGCGTAACTTACGACTTTTAACTTAATATGCATATTTTATTATAGCACAATCTTGTTTCGCTCGTAACACGATTTCTCGTATAATTGAAAGACTTCCTCAAGTGCTTCATCGTTTTGTTCCATAAAACCGCTTCGATCACGCTCGATGAAACGAGAGCTGATTCGATAACCCATCTTCATATGGTACGTGATTGCAACGAAGCCGCCTTCGATGGTACCCCACATGCTTCGTGTTTGACCTTGAGGTGCTTTGCTTCGTTCGCTTTTAAAGTAGTACGATGATGTTGTCAATGAACGAAGAACAAGAATTCTCTACCGTGGGAGATTATTTAATGCCTGATGCAGACTTGTTCTCCTTGAAGCATATTGATACGTATAAAACACCTAAGGGACACTGTTTCTTATTTTTGTCTGATTTTAATTTTCAGAGGTGGAAGAATTATTATTCTAGAAGTAGGAAGCTTTATTACGTCGAAAATGAAACGTAATAGCATACTTAAAGTGACATTTTTTTAAACACTATTGGCAACAGTTCAGTTACTCAATTCCCCACGAACTGTCTTTGCTTTCCCTTCATCTCAGCCGCTGTAACTCTGGAAGTAACGTACCTCCTTCGGATTTTCGTCGGTCACGCCCAATGCCACTCTTCACGTAGATCTCTAAATTTTCTGAGCAGTACGTGCAGCAAACGTTCCACCATCGAGGAGTTTGTAGGTCATCCGTAATCATGGAGTCGGTAAAGCCCGTTTCCGCCGTTAAAATTCGAAGCCACGGCACCTCTGAAGGCCCAGAGAGAATGATTTCCGCGTCGAATGCGGAATGTATGCCTCCTTCCGGCGTAACGCGTATCAAATGCGAGAAAAGGGGGGGAAAAAAAAATATGGCGGCGATAACGGATGAACTGGTACTTGGACAATAGCCGCGTAGGTACATCCCTGCGTTAAAATACGTTGAAACGCGAACTTGCTGGAGGAGTTTTAATGATCCAGCCGTTATTCTGCATCACAGCCGTTTTTTTCTCGCCTCTTTCTTTTTTCAAAAATTTTATGCCGCCTTTAGTAACGTAAATGCTCCCCCGTTTCACTATTGCCGCGTCAACGGCGATAGAAATGGAGGGCTGCTCTTGATTCACTATATGATTGAAGCGGAGGTGCGCTTAATATAACAGCGAATCGAAAATGGATAATGGAAATTTTTCGTACAACGTCTCGTTTTTGAAGGAATCGATTTCAAAGATTTGCTAGACACAGTCGGTGTCCAGTAAGATTCAAATGATACAAGAACTTGTCCCACCCAGCTTATGTTTTATACTTCTCTTGAACTACGTTTTAATCGATTATAACCTCGATTATTCATCTCTTCTTTTTTTCCCTTTAGGGCCACATGAAAAAAGTTGCATGGCAAAGGTTGAAATGTCTTCCAGACTGTCGTTCTTAATAAACCTCGTATTCCATTATTTCAAGTATATATCTCGTGAAATACTCAACGCTCGAACTTCTTACCCTAATGTTTAGACAGACTGAGTCGAAGAATTAACCTAAAAAGTGAGAACATAGGCAGATGGAAGAATGGATAGATTTTACCGTATTTAATTTTACTTTCTCACCTGATTTAGAAGCTACAAAACGTTCCAATTGCTTGACTCGCCGTCTACGTTGAAAAAAATCTTCCTCGAACGCGTGATTCGACGCGAAGTGTGGGCCGGAGTGAGGAAGCTTCGAAAGTTCGCTTGGCAGATGCCGTGATTGCTCGTGTAAGACGCGCCTGTCGGAGGACGCCACTTGTACTCAGGATGGAGGAAGACACGACTCGCACATCCGAGAGAATGTGGCGCAGTTTAATAATAGTACAGCCACACGTCTCTCTGTCCCACCACGCCCCTGCTAGAAAATACTTACCATATTTCCCGCGTGTGGTCCCCGCGTAGTTACATCATTTGATGCTAAAATGGTCTTGAGACGGTGCTTGAGTACAAAAACGTGTTTCTACTAAAAACTCTCTGTCGCGCGCATGCATATGTACGTACGTGTGCTATAGATAGAGGCGCGTGTTACTAGTGACAGGAGAATTTTCTCGTAGCCGTTCCCGATGGCTTTCGGCGTTTCGAGCGACATTCCTTTAGGAACGATGTTTTGTTTTTTCTCCAGCTGCTTTTTTCCTAAACAGAACGCGTCTCCTCTCTTTCAGGCCTGAAGTTTTCATGAATGTATTCGTGTAGTAATTTGGGAATCGAGTTTTTACAATCAGCAGAACTTTATTATGCAGCAATTAGAAGCTTCCCAACAACTGGTATTACTCGCTATTAAACTTTAGCTTCTCTCAAGTAAAAACACCCCAAATACACCATGTATTAATTTCGCGACGAGTCTTTGATTATTTGGTAAATTCTCGTTGTTTCGAGTAATGCGACTGAAAATTCAGGTGGTTCTATATAGAATAATAAATTGTAAATGTAGAATACAATTTGTTTTTATACGATCCTCTATGTTTCGAGGAAATATGCGGACTCCTAACGTAGTTTATGCTTCGCTGATGGCGGCTATAAGTAGATTTCATTGATCTTAGTAGATGGTAAGAGTGATAGAAAGGGAAGGATGACCTTGTCAGTGCTCATAAGTTGAAATTAAAGTAGAAACCTTGGTGTACCGAGAGGCGAGGGAACGTTTTTACGTTAGGAGCCGAAATGACGCCGAGTACCTGTATCGAAACATCCGCATTTAGCGCATTTGCACGTATCGTATCGCATGTAGTCGAGGGCATAGCGAGGTCTGCTCCGTGTCAGCCAATTTCTTTAAAAGCTACCTACCATACTGGATCTCCACTCGTATTTCAATTTCGGCTTCACATTTTATTTATTGCGCGATCGTCTGTCGTTTGAAGGAACACGTGTGTTTCGACCCTGGCGACGAGAGTTAGAAGCTATTTGCGATCGTTCTGGTAAAAGGTTGGGAAGGGAATCGAAAGGACGCTGGTAATAATTTTACGGTTTGTTGAAGGCAATAAAAGCAGGGAATGAAATTGATGTCTTGTCGTTCTGGTATAAAGTTTGCCAATAATTTGTTTGCAGACGTTTGGTTTACGTCGTATTGGATGGGGAGTTAAGTTGTTACTAGTAGCGATGGGGTAAAGTATATTTATTGCAAGTAGTGAGTATGGGAATGTGATGGAATATGTGGAGAACTTGTATACCTAGCTTCAAAGATGAAACAACTTTTATTTTACCTACTTACAAGTAGAACTGAATCGTAACAGAAAATGCAGAACCTTATGCGAGTAGAACCCTTCGTTTCTCAATTATTTGCTCCTTCCAGAGAGACTGTATAAAGATCATGTCACTGATTCGACTAAAATTTTGGCTACAGCTAGTTCATGTAGTGCACTATGCAAAATTGTATGAGAAAATTACGATTCAAACTTTGGGCACATACCTTGTTAGTATCTTTACTTCTGACAACGAGTACATACTTCGCAGTTCTTTAATACAGTAGGCACTCGTTATAAGCCCGTTTTTACTATGCGTTGTACGTCCGGCGACTATTCTCACCATTTCTTGGAATCCTTCCGACGAGAGTGAGAGAACCCGAGAACGAGCGAGAGGCTTTTTCGTTTCCTCTCGCTCGCGCCATTGGCCACACCGAATAGTGTCCACAACGCGCTGTACGCCTGCCGCCAGCCCCGTTCGTCGGGCTTATAACGAGTGCGGACTGTATTGAATACTTTTACTTCAATGTTCTTCGCTTTTGTTCCTCCGACTATAGGGGAGACCGGGTATGGTTGCTTCATTTCTTTATTTTGTTTAATATAAACCACATACGTTTGACTGTATAAAAAAATTGGCCCTGTGGATTTTGTGAATCAGATTAGGAGCTAATTCAGATTACTCGCAAGAACTATTTTGTGACAATATACCCCGAGGTTGGGTTGGTTGTCACGGTATCTGGGTTTGATTGTGACACATCTAGATAGCTAAGTTTATTAATAAAAAGTCGATTCAATTAAGGATGTATTACCATTTTTTTTTATTGTAATTAAAAATACTGTAGTCTTCACCACAAAATGAAACTTAGAAACATTATTAACAAACAGTTTACAACTTTATAACTGAACCCCAATTTCTCTGCATTTCCAAGTCTTCTTCATTTTCTTTTTCTCCTTTATTAATTGTTGATACTTTTCTCTTTTTTTTATTTTTTCCTTTATCGCATAAAATAACTCGTTTTGATTTGTTCTTCTTTCCAAATGTTCTGTGACAACTTGACCCAAACCGTTAAACAATCCCACCACTCTACTCATGTATTAAAATGTTTAAAAAATGCGACAAAATCATTACAGTAAGTTAGAAAAAACTCTAAACTACGAGAACAATGCAACAATATTATAGTTAATACTAAGAAATAACTTGTACTTACATCATAGAAAATACGGCGTAATTTATTTCGAGCGCACGAAAACAAACAATGACACGTCGTGCCTTCATGCGACTCTGCAACGAATTGAGCGAAGGGGGAAGGAGGCGGCGATTATTAGTACATTCCTATTGTTTAGAGTTTCTTTGCTATATCGGTTGGCAACCATACCCGGTCTCTGCTAACTGTATTTAGTTATTTTATAAAGATTCATACAATAGATTCTAGTCTTCGAAAAAAAGGCCATTTGTTCTGTAGTTTTAACTCATCTTTCGGCTAATTGTGTGCACTCCTCGTTTGTACCTACTGTTTAGGCTCTGAGCTTAAAAAAGTAAGGGAATGCTGTAAAGGGGGCAAGAATTTATGGCTCATCCTCTATAGAAAATATTCAACATCGTACAATTTATCTATTTCTGCTATGTAGTTCGGATTTATTATTTATACTACAAAAATTTATATGGAACGTGCGACACAATGGTAGAGAGTACGAGAAAATAATTGAAATCGCGGAGGAATGTATGTCGTTGACGTTTAAAATGGCCAGATCTGCAGCTCGGCGCTCGCGTAATGGCGAACTGTGGGTACTTGAAAATCCACAGGGAGAAAAGTTAAAGTTAAAGGCACGTGGAAAGTCGTTAAATTTAATTGCAGCCATTTGATGAACGACGAGACGACCAGACACCTGTTTGCTCTTCTCTTTTTAATGCATTCGCGTACATTGAACGAAGTTGAAGAGTCTGTGCAGATATCGAACTTCCACAATGCTGCTTCCGGTATTTCGTTTATTTTCAACCGCGCCCTTAAACAATTTCCATCTTTACGTGGATGCGAATCTTGCTAACATATTTTGCTTTAATCGCATATTCTGATCTCTTCAGACAAGGTCCATGATTATTATTAATGATTATTAATGTAGGCATTTATGGACACTATTAAATAATCTGATGTCTATTAAAATACGCGAATATTATTATCCAAACGAAAAACTAAATTATTTCCTAATATTTTTCATCGCAAACGAGGAATTGTGTCGATCAGTATACTAAATAATATGGAATTCCATTAAAAAATGACGCAATTGTGTTGAAACTACATAAGTGCATATAAACTTACAACAAATTAAATGGAAACTTGGACCATGAGGAACCATTAATGGAAAACACAACAATGAATAATGTATTATTTAAATCACCAATATATTCATATTTCATATAATTTAGGCCGAGACTCGGAATTGTTGAATTTTTTTACCCAAGTTGTATCGATATGTGCGGGAAAACGGAGATAGAACGCTCTAAAAACTCGGTTGGAGATTTTCGTGCGTTTTATTTCTGGTTTCCTTTCATACACTCATTCGCCGTACAGTGTGCGGTGGTAAATTAACAATGCATTAATTACGTTTCGCGTTGCGGAACAGTGGTGGTCTGAATTCCCAAATTATTCTCGAATAGATGTTGCAAAATTCCAGCCTGCATAGATGTTCCAACATGGCGTCATTTGTTCATTTTCGTGCTACCAAAATGCAAGAGGAAATCACGGTCTTTATAATCGATTAACTGTTTCAATTTTTTTTAGAGCGACGTAAATAAATGTGTCGAGCAACACTTTGAAACATCCAGAGTGTTATAATTATCAATTATTGTCCACTAACGTTTTACTATTGCGTTTATTAAAAACACTATTTTTAGATACTATTTGCGTCCTAAATAATCGAATAAATCTGTTTTGGGTAGATTGAAAGGAATTTTCTTTAGTTTTTACGATCCTCATTCCTGAATTTACGTCGGATGAAAAAAGAGAAGGGAGAGAGAAGAATGACGAGTGTGTCCTAAATCGACTATAAAACGAGAGGAAACTAACGCGACTGCAGAATGATCGTGGAACGCGCAGTGGATGGAGACGATTAGACCCGTAATGGCGGTATCATAAATTGTCAATTTGCCCGGGGTAAATAGCAGCATTACACAATTTTCCCGGCAATTGTCCCTGCACTGAGTTCGCCACAAAACCATTGTACCGTTTCTTTGTGCGTTTCAAAGACCATCCAGCTCACGGTTACATCGATTGCGTCACGAGACAGACATGCGGAGAGCGTTTAGTTTTCGGGTAGTCGCTTGCAAATAAATAATACGCTTTGCGAGACCAGGGACATTCAAAGACCATTGGATTTAGTAAATCCGAGCGCCACCGTAGCTGACTACTCGCGTGAGTAACGAATATTGCAGGAACCTTCGAAAGCATTCGATCGAAGCGATAAGAATGACTTGCAAAAACTTGAACCAACCACACCCAGATATACGTTGATGCCATGGACGTATCGGAGTAACTTTGGCGGTAGAATTTTATTTTTTCTCATCATTTTCTCTGCAGAAATTCGTTCTTAGAATTACGTTGTTGTAGTCGACCTCGTTATAGAGTCGATATCAAAATGCCCACATCCGTAACAACTTATCGCGCGATAAGTTACACCACGAGTTGTAGAGACAGTTGTATCGTCTTACCACACCCAGTTTTTTCCACAGAGAAGGTGACGATCGTTTAACAAATATTACCAGAAATTGAGGGGCCCAGTGGGAAACAGGCACATGCCACATACGCATAAATTTGCGTATTTTGCACCATTAATTAGTTCCTGCAATGTACTGTAATTGTACCACTTCCTAATATAATAGCACGTACGTTTCTCGGAGCAAAATCATATTAAATTTACTTCGTGCTGTGAGAAAACATCATCGCAAAAGAAATATTGATTTTTAGATTTTTCTCCATTGAGCAACGCACTGCGCGGTGTCAGAAACTTCGTCATTCAATGACTATGTGGTTGCGAAAAATTACGAAAGTAAAATTATCGCTGTATGTCGGATCTATCGAAGCAGAACACATCGGGTATCGAGGTACCCCGGTTGCCCAACAACCGTGAACATTTTAGTGGCCTACACCTTATCGTATTATTTGTACTGATTTTGATGATCGGGACACAATGCACCATTTCTTTCATATGCCCGGGTATCTATTATTTAGGGGCCGTCCTTAAATTACATAAGGGTAATTTTGGCGATTTCTTACCCCCTCCCTCGCCCAGTATAAGAATTCGAAAGATTTGATATTACAACCCCTTCTTGAGTAATATTTTTTACATTGAATTTTTTCAGTTATTAAAATTCTTTTAAAGGTTTATATAATTATTTAATAATAGTTGACATTTATTAACATTAATTAATTATATTTAACATTTAACTCGGTTTCGGGAAGTTTAAACTAAAACAACTTTTCTGGAACATTAATGATAGAATTTGTATTTATTGAAAATTAGGTTGAAAAATATTACGCAAGACGTTACCCGACTACCCCCTCCCCTGGTGAGAAAACGTAAGAAATCCGCGATCCATTCCCCCCCAAAGCCTTACGTAATTTAAGGACGACCGCTTATACGAATTTTTCGGGAACGTATCTATCGCGTAAGAACAGAATTAATTATCACTTTACACGCCACTCGAGTGGCTCCTGGGTTAGTCGACATCTCTCTGCGAGGCGCGATAGGTACCTCGATTTTCCTTTCAAGAACCCGTGATTCCCCGCTGGAATCGCGTTAAAGAGGGAACGATAAAGATGAGGGATTCCCGGTGACCACGGAAGGGCTGCGTTCCCGGGATTATTTCATCCCGCGAAATCTCCTCGAGATAGCCCCGTAGTTCGCGATTGTTGCGAGCCCGCGATGCAAAGGGGCCGAAGAAGAATCCGCGGAGATTTAGAAGGAGCCGCGAGCTGGGAAAAAGGGGAAGAAAAAGCGCGGCAGGATGAAGAGGAAGAGGGGGAAAGTCGATAGCCCGTGCTAGAGGTACTCGCGGCGAAGCTGACTGCGCTTGCAACTGAGCGGAGAAACGAGAGGGTGGAAACGGACGTGAAAAAGAGGTTGGTCGAGTGTGAAGGGAGAGAGTAAAAGGAGATATCCTATCTCGAAGATTATTGTATCCCTGTGAGGTGGGGTTCCAGGCTGCGTCGATTTTTTACCGCGATAATTCGGGTCAGCGATATCGAGTGACGACGAACAGGAAGGGGGGGATGAAGGTGTCCGACTTACGGGATGTGGAAAGAATTTTAAATGAAGGATTCGAGGAATACAGTTTGGAGCATGTTGCGAAAGGGTTGAACCTGTAATCACGGAAAAATGTAATCTTTTGCTGTGGAAGTCACTGGCATTCCATTGGGAATACTGAAGTCTGGGTTGGAGTTCGATTTGACACGTGAAAGTATAACATTATAGAATATTATAGGCGTTGAGCACTTTGGGCGACATAAAAGTGAAAGTCGTCGTTCATAAATATAATTACAATGGCATACAACAATAAATTGAAAGTTTTTTTATTAGACAAAATTCTGGGACATGTTGGGAAGATTATTCTAATATTTTTCACGTCCATAAGAAAGTAGATTACACTCAGTGGCGGATTTAAGGAAATAGGCCCAGGTGGCAAACGTTCTGAGAGGCCTATTTTTTTTTGGAAAACTGAAGAGGTTAAAACTAAAAACGGGCTAACTAGTACAGCAAAAAATAGTGTTTAGATAAAATCATAATTTCTTCTTTGAAAAATGGTTCCGTTGAATTGAAAGAACGAACTAAATTATCACTGATCTCAAGGCTGTGGCGGTACCTGGATCGCAATAGACAATTATTAATCCTTTGGAATACCAAGGGAAGTGGAAGCATCCTAAGAATCGCCACTGCAACGAGCCGTTGAGCCGTGGCAGAAGAAATAACGCTATATGCAAGTGTTTCAACGACGATCGAGATAACGCTACGGTCTACAATAGTCCCGTGATCTGGCACTCGAGATCTCGTGATCCCGTTGAAAGATCCTCGGAATCATCCAAGTCGTATCTCGGATCCTATTTGATCCTCCGGCTCTATGTCAATTCGAATTCTTCCCGAGGTATCCCGACGTCTATGACTCGCGCGACTAACAAACCGTCGGGCCATCACGTGCTGGACGATTCGCCAGAGAAATAGGAGGAAATTAATAATCATTGCGGGGCAAGTGGTGATCGAAGGAAGAGAACTTCTGGCTTTGTTTCGTGCTTCGTGCTTAATGCTGAAATTCATGAGTCAAAGTGATACGGGAGAGGGTGCAGCCGCGGAGGAAGCAGAAGAATCGATATCGCGGAGGCAGTCGGTGGAACGACGGTTGAGGGAGCTCCGAATGGCGGACAGAGATGGAATCAAGAAGAAACAATGAGGGGAGGTGAAGAAAAAAAGGCGCGGGGAGTACAAGGGCGAAGTAGAGGCCAGAGAAGCAAGCGAAGAGGGCGAGGGCAGCGTGGAGGGAGGGAGAGAGTGGGGCGAGCGAGCAACAGCCGCTGCTCTTTTGTTTTCTGGGACAAGAGGGTGTCTTCGTTGGCTCAAAATCTCTGCTAGACTAGATAGCCGAGCAGGACTCCCCTCGTTCTTTTCCATCTCCGTCTTGGCGGTCTGAAAAAAAGAAGACGCGTCGATCGAGGCTCCTTCTGCCCGAGTTGGATCTATTTTTCCTCCGTCCACACTTTTGTCCCCAGTTTCGCCGACGATCACGTGAAGTTCGCGTTATTGTGCCTGGAATCCCGGCGTGGTCGCCGGCGATACCGAATATTCTCCGGGAGCCAGTACTTAGCTGGATTGTGGCTGACAATGAGTTTCCAGGGAAAGCTTTGACGAAGAGGGAAACAGGAGATGCTTAAGGCGAATTTACACGGTCCACTTTGGTTGAACGATGCGGTTAATTCAACAAAATTGAAAGCAAAGCGAACAGTGTAAAATTACCATTCGACCAAAGTGGCAGAGTCGGCCATGGTTGGCAGAGCTTCTATTTTTTTATCAACGCAGTTCTCCATTCCTCCAGATTGCAAAATGGTAAAGGACTTTGCGATACGTCTTTGCGCGAGGAATTTACATGTTTCGGCTTGTCCCATAATTCCGGGACATCCTGTGTAACTGGAAGTGTTAAAACGAAAAGTCTCCGGCAGGTAGACTCCATTTACCAAAGTATCTATTATAGGGGAGACCCGGGGCTAGTCGATGCAGGGGCAGGTTGATACGGACGAATTATCTTGACACCGTGTATATGTAGCTCCATTTGAGCGAGATACGTAAGGTTTGTTCTTCAATTCTTTTTTTAACTGTACTCGTTTATATAGAGAAAAAGTAAATAGTTTTGATACATCCAAATTGATCGTGCAAATAACATTTTTTCATTCGTTTTGTATGTATTAACTCAAGTTCTCGCTTACTATCTATATATTAAGGAGGAAGGACTAAAGTATATTTTGGCATATTTGTGATTAAGTAATTAATTCAAATAAAAAAATAAAAAAAATTGAAAACAGAATCACGTGTCAACTAGCCCCGGTCTCCCCTGCATCGAACCAATACATTCGAACTTACGATTAGTTGCCTTTTCGCGAAAACCTTTCGCCTTTTACAGAAAAATCGGCGAGTCCGTAGAGCCATCATTTTTATCGCTTCGAGAAAGAATGATGCACGGGTCAAAAATGACATACGTCAGACGTGACGGTATTTCTTCATCGTAGGGACAAAAAGACGCGCTTGCCCAAGCTGATAACAACATACGACGGTTTGGTACCGTTTTGGTACACTTTACTGGGTACACATTCGCAACGTGTGCACATCCAGCGAAGCATAATGAGAGCATTGTTCTCGGGAATTATAGTTGCATTGTTATTATTCCTTCTTTTCCCCCACTATTCCCTCCTCTCTTCCTCTCTGCCCCTTTGTACATACGTTTCGTCGCTCCTCTATTTTGCTGTCTTGTTCCTCTTCCACCTGTATGCAGTTTAATCCTTCGTTTCGCGTATCTTAGTTTCATTCCATTTCCTTTTTCCCTCCCAAAACCCATTCTCGTTACTTTCAATGTTTGTCCCGTGCTTGAGTCAACGAAACGAGGACTAGAACTCGCATAATAGTAATAATAAATTCTATTTTATCCTTTACTGTTTACAATCCCACTGCGTTAATTCTGCTCTTTATATCAAGCATCTTTATACCCCTTATACTGTGTTTACATTTATCTCATTATCATCTAACACGTTCTATGTTCCACTCATTCTCGTATATACACTGTCACACATTTTTAAACACTGAACCCTAACCTCTGTCTTGTAACCTCTACTTTCTAATTGTTAGTATAGCTTCATCATTTTGTGTCCTCTTCATTTCTTGATCTTACATTTAATTCTACCTTCAATTATTCCTTCTAATCCAATTCTTCTTTTGCGTATATATCTCTTCTTTTCGTTAGTCCAATATTTCTCCTTTCAGCTGTCCTATGCGACATAACGTCATGTAACTAACATAAAACTCGCAGGACCATCAATTTTCGAATTTAAGTAATAAAAGTGCTCCAGACACGAAATTGAGAACGCACGATCTGAGCAGCGCGCAGCGCAACTGTCCAGTTGATATGAAACACTTACGACAGAACGACCAAATATAAGGAAGAAGGATAAGTATAACCTCAAAGTTGTAAAGCTTAGCTGTCGTGAATATCACGATATATCGGCTGTTTCTAAGTTAAACAAGATTTTCAAATAACAATGCAGTGGCCCGGCAAGGGACCTTGATACAATTGCTGAATATTCGTTATAAGCGCATGTAATAAGCGAAAATTCTAGGAGAAAAATTTCCACGAATACAAAAGGTCACCGCCAGTTAGGTACTCTTCCTAAGCAATTAGTAATTAAATTGCAATCTTCAGTTTTTCAATCGTTTTCTTTCCACGCGCCCTTAACGAAACGAACCTTTTGCTGTGTTAGTGTGCTACCCTTTACTTTAACACGAAGAGATATTTATATTCGTTGCAGAGAAAGCACATGGCTGGGCAAATACTTATGAGCGATAGTGTACCTACCCGTACAGGGTTGAACAGGTGAGACTAGGGTGTTCGAGGGATACATTCGAAGCAGCAAGGGCCAGTATCAGTTGCACGTAATCAATAGTATTAGCCAGCCTCCATTATAACCGCGGCTACAGGCTACAATGGTGGATCATTAGGAATAGGAGATAACACCGTAGCAAGATCAATTCCGCTTTGAGGTTACCGGCTGGCCCTGCCCGAATAGATTGGTTCTGTTGTAATAGTATTAAGACGTATTTTCTCCGCAGCCACGCAATTATATACCGTATTATGCAAATACTCTTAGTCGGAGGCGTATCCACTCGAGCATGCTATCACTAATACTGGCCTGTTCAAATTAATTGGAGGATCACTTAGGAAAATAGCTCGGCGAAGTGTCTGGGGATAGTTTAAGAGCAGGCAAGTCGGACGTTTCGGTGAAAATGTTTCGAGGAAAACTCAAGTTCCCATTGTTCGAACCGACATGAATGGAAAGGATGAAGAAAGTGCTGGATAATTGAACGTGATTGGCGGTAATTGGGGTACCAATGGAGCTGGTACCTTCCTAAAAAATGAATCTGAATAGGGGCATATCTAGCTTTCTTTCTCCTCGATACGTTAACTTTGAAAATTTATTGGGCATGTATCAGCGAGGACGCCCCAAGTGATTCATTCACAGTTGCCCACTGCTGTACTTCCACGGAACGTTTGTTACAGTCAACTTATTATTTATATACTTTCATGTATATTTATTGTAAATTATAGAAAGTGCCTTTCTCTTTAAAGCAAAGTAAAATTGTTATGTTCACCTGATGATTAGATACTAAATGAAAAGCATATGCAAGTACTGTCGATAGAAAGGAAATTTAGTAAAATTGCGTGAAATTGTGAAGGAACCCTAAACCGAAAGATTATTTTGAAAAGTGCGCGTACCGATGATTTCGTAACTCACTGTGCAGGATTCCTACTCATCCACCATGACCGTCAACTTCCTTTACACTCCGCGCAACAACGCGTCACCGCTATGAATCTTCGGGCTCGCTTGAAAGGCGAGGAGATCGCTCCGCGTTCCACACGGCGCCGATTTAACTTGCGGCCCCGGTTTTTAAGGTTGCCGGCGTCGGGGGGGGGGGGGGCGAGGGAAGAGACGTTAGGAAGCTCGATTCGTGGAGATTCGGCGTTCAATCTTCTTAACGTGGGCGAGGTCAGTTGCCAGTCATTTGTCTGGCGGGGAGGAACACTCCTCGAGGAGAGGAGCTCCTTCCCTCCGGCCAGCGTACACGCGTCCATCTAAATTAGCCTCTTCAATCACGGCACAATGGTTACACACCGAGGGCAGCTTTTCAAAGCCTCCACCGTGAATCGCTGGAACTTTCCTATTGGCTGTTTACTATCGGGAGTCGAGTCCGGGACCACTGTACACCACCGAACTGGCAAATGGCCAATAGAGATGTGCCCCTATATCGCTTGGCACCGCAATCGCTCATTGCGAGAATCGCGCTTTCGTTGGCTTGTTTGAAATTCGTTAACGATAAAAGGCTCGGACAAAAGAACCGACCGGTTACGTTCCCGTGCTGGATCTTTATCGGCGGGTACGCGCTGCGCCTCTAACCCTTAATGGGGCCGGATCGATCGGTCCCGCCGCTTTGCCGCGAATTCGAACCGCGTCGCGGGCAATTGCGCCGCGAAAAGTAATCGGCTAATTCGCCCCCGCGAAAAATATCGGGGCACTGCGCTCGGACCGCGCGCACCCGTGTTTTTAGAGTGATTGCCGTTCGATGCCTGGTCTCGTCCGAACAAAAAGGGGGACGGAGCTTCGACTAGCCAAGGAATCTCGTTATTTAATTATCAGGGTCAAATGTGCAATTTTGTTGCAACTTATTCGGCGGCCTCTTAAAATGGTTCTTAAAATGGTACTGTAACGGTATGATTGTATCATATTAAAATTCACTTGATAGCCTGATCTGAAAGCTGTATTACTTGGGTGAAAAATTCTATTGAATATTCTCCGGTAATAACATGTGTAACGAGAACTATGGTGTCTAAATGACGAATAAAAATTTAAAGTGGGACAGGAGAAGCGCTAAATATGGGATTTTCAAATATTTAATATTACTGAGGTTAATAGTGAACCTCTGGGGAAATCCAAGAATGTAATTCGGTTTGTAACACTTGGGTACTATTTTAATACGGATCTTTAATATGTTAGGTAATTGAGTAATGTACAGTCTTGAATATAATTGGTCACGACAAAACTCCTTCGCAAATCGTAGGCGCAGAGGTGGGAAAAATATGCCTCCAAAAATCCAACGGGACTTCTGGTATTCCCCGGGCGTGGGTCCCCAATGTAACCATCTGCGTGGTGCCCTAAACGGATCGTTAATGGGCCAGGGTTTATTGCAGGTTTATGGCTGTGGACTTTTTCCTAGGCGCTGTAATATAATTGAAAACATCTGGCTAATAACTTGCAGAATTGTAGGAAAGTCTTTTGCCTTAACTCTCAATTGCTGCGAGCTAATCTTTTTACGTTCGGTACGCAATAAACCGTGCTCGGCTACAGGTTCATTAATAACATAATTATAACTATCAGAGAAATTCAGTGTCGTACAATTTCAACGGGCAACAAGGTACATTGCTTGATTGGGGAATAAGGTGTAGGATTTTGTCCTTCATCCATAACAAAAATGAACTAACCCATATTGAAAAAATAACTTTTTCTATTTTATATGATAATTACAGCTTATTAGAGCACATTATTGTTAACTCAATTTCGCAAAAATGTGGGTTAGCCTGTTTTTCCTCTCAACGCTTCATCTAATAATTGTACATTTGCTGGTGTATATAGTCATTAGATAGATTAAAATTTGTATATTTAATGAAATTGCAATTTTCCACCTCAATTAAGTTGCACACGTGAAACAAGCAAACGAAAATTCATTTACCATCTAGAATTGTTACCAGCCAACGGAATTCGTAAAAATAATTCATTCTTAACCTACAAATTTTATCGAAATTTTACTCGTTTGGGAGTTCGGCCGTTGCTTGCCAGAATATTCAGTGTTCCAGATCGCGAATCGTTAGTCAGAAACATTAATCACTTAATGGAAATCTGTTTTTAACAGGCAGCCCACTTCCGTTTTCATTAATTTTTGTAACTGCAAAAGCAGTTGGGGCTTCTCTAATTTAATTAATTAACAGACAAGAGCGAGACTCCGCAGCCATGTGCAATTATTCCTGATGACCGAGCAATTTATTTCCAGTGCTCGAGTTTAGAGAGGAAAGAGAAAGAAAGCTTCGAGTACTTTAGAGCAACATTTGTTTACCGTGTAACGTCAAAGTTACTAGCGCTCAGAAGATTGTCAACGATATTACACAGCGCTGAAAGTTTCTTTGAGCAGTAAATCGGCGCCTCTCAAAAGTACGCATTCCATCCGATGCTCTCTTAGAAAGTCTAACGAGGATATAAAGTTATAATAGCATGCCGTGCAATTTAACTTGCAATCGTTAAACAAGCTCGTGTCAAACAGAGATATAGTAGAGAGATTCAACCGTTTCGAAGGGTTTTTACAGTTGTGTCGTTTATAATCGTTGTGACTTTGTTGCGAAATTACAAATTTGGGGATAGGTACCGATCGTGTTGTGTAATTACATTAAAACTGAAAGAATTTTTCAGCGTCTTGGATTTCGGGCGAAATATTTCTGTGAACGTAGTTTAGTAGTCACCTGTTAAATAAAAATTTCAATTTCTATATTCTCCTTTAAATATTCATGAAAGCACTACCAGTGTATTGGCGAGATTTTTCCAGTGAAAATGACACTAACCCCTTAATCATACACGATGATTAAATCTAATTTGTCTACTTTAATTATGCAGGTGCAATTAAAAATAACTCGAATAAGGTAAACTAAGAATTTAAATTCTCATCGCTATGTGTTCAAAGCGGGTTACGAGCTGGGCAAAACTTGCCCACCCGCCTTGGAACGGTATTTCGTAAAACCTTGCGCCTCTCAAAGTGTTAATAGTGTTGCGCATTTTGCCACCCTTCTTCGCGGGACCCTATTAAATATCTGGCTTCCGTGTAATTACTCAGTCGCTTGTCAACGGCAGGCCATGCGTTTCGCTCATGAAAAAATAAGCTTTCCCGAAGGCAATACGCGGACATCAAGCATATCGCGTTTCCATCGCGGAACTTTCACAATACGCGTGCAAGCCCACGGCGGGCCGATGAAAATAGAATCGTGAGGATGTATTTAGAGCTGCTTCCACGGCTAGCGTTTTCCTCTTCTAAAGATACATGAAAATAGGCAATCTGGGGCGCCAGTACCTATCGGCATTGCGATTAATCAACTTTCGTGTTGTGTTCCTCTCTTTTATCCTGCATAAACAGCTGCGAATTAATTATTACAGATACGATACTAACTGTTACATAACGAGCTGAGGAGCGCTCAAAAGCAGCGCTGATACATCTCCAAATCTTAGACTTTCATTGCATGTTTATTAGGTAGCATTTTTAATCACTGTAAGAAGGAAACGCGCGATCTGTATTCGTTTTGCCACTATAATTTCGTAATACAGATTAAAAAGCGTTAGGGTTCCTGGCATATCTGGCTTTCCAACTGGACGGAGCAACGGATATCGGCTTCTTGGCTGACAGCGCAAGTTCCGTAGGCGCGCGGCCGCGAAATCAGTGTGTTGGAGCGGATAACGGTGCGGTGTAATTGCCAGCGAACTTATTCGCGTCGTAAAGAAATTTCTCAGTGGTTAAGCCGCGGATTCGGCTGCCGCTGCTCGCGCGCAACACCGGCCGAAAGTTGTGCCCACGATCCCGTGCCGTGTTTCCGCGCGCGGAAACCGAGCGGCGCTCGTGTCTTTTCAAGAGTGGAGAATGTTCCTCCGTTTGCGTTATATCAACGAGGAGAGCCGTCGCGGCTTGTTTTTCCGTTGTTCGGAACGATCTGCCGGGGCAGCGCGGTCGGCGGGAGGGGCGGCGAAACTTAAATGAAATTAGGCGCGTGTAGAGTCTTTTCTCGAGGGAGAAAAGGGGATTCCGCGGGGCGAAGAAGCACGAAACTGCGCCGCGAACGCTTGACGATCGATACCGCGGCGGCTTCTCCCGCGAAACTTGTCTTCTATATTTCCCGAAAGTATATTTTATTGGGCCATGGATCATGTCTGCGCGGCAGCCATGATGCTAAATCCGATTAACTTCTAAGGCGATGCGAAGGTCGATATTGCTATACATAGAACGGAAGAACGGGGGAACTTTGGCGGGCAAACGGGAACGCTCGCTCTGTAAGTCGCTGAACACGCTTTTTTTGCGCGTGTTTATGGCTGAATCACAGCAGAACCTGCATTAGCTAGCAGGGCTTCTGATATTTTTTTTATAAGTTCTTTTTATAATTTGTTCCGTACTTAGTATTCGTATACTTTATTTTCTGTTGTTTTATCTCTCCGTTTCATTATTCGCATTGTAGTCTTTTGGAAACATTATTCTTTCAATTTTATTGTATTTTGGGTTGGATTCATAATAGTATATTACGGTACAAGTAAAGTTCGGTTGTCCGAACATTCCGATGGTTTTTTTTAACTGTGCAGGTTTGTGGAAGACCTCAATAGAAGTATCAAGTAATTTTCGTTTGTGTCCGTTTTCGATTCTTTTAAAAACTTACAGAGATTCGTTTTTTTTTTAAATATATATATATATTTTTGTAGTATGACATCCCGAGAATATCCTGCGAAATTTTCGCACCAAAATTCGCTACGGTATAGATTCTACAGTCACGTAACTAATTCAAACTCAGAACGCAGGTATGAGCCGAGAACTCTTTGAACATGTTTTTCTCAGGCATTTTTGATAATTTCACTAAAAAGTGTTTCTGACAAAAGTGAGATTTTAAAATTCAGAATTTTTTTGATGCCCCCCTTTCTCGCCATACCCTAAGCATGCCTACTTTGCTTATTGGTTCATCCAGCACTGAGTGTGAGTGAAGAAATCAACGACCGACAAAATGAAACGAATTATCACGTCGCTCCTGATTGATTAGGACATTTAATTTTCCAACGATGAATTGATATTGCGTGTCACGTATATCTCCTTGTGTTTTCTCCCATGTAAATGCGTCTGCCGTCTGACATTTAAATACTGCGCGTTGGCAGTGAAACTCCTAAGCTAACTCAATTCTTATTGCTGTTTTACGAAACTCGGTGTGTCGCGTTGTCCCGGAATTTTGGAAGGACCGGTATATTACACAGGCCGAGGGCTTCGAATCACGTGATTCGGATTCTCTCGTGTTTTCTTTCACGGACGCCAGCGACGCTATAAGTATTTCATTAGCGGCGACAAAATAGAATAGAGGATGAACGGAAGGTCGGTGCGTGGTATTGCTTCGCGACCTTAATTTCCGGCGCGCTCACTTTCGCCTCGCCCAGCGAGGAGCGCACAGGCGCGCGGACCGTGTGCTTCTCCGCTTTTCTTTCCCTCACCTTCGTTTCCGTCGCGCGGCAGCCTACGATGCAAGCGAGAAAAAGGTTGTAGCGGGAGGTGGGGCCGAGGGTATTTTATTACTCGGAGCATCTTAGGGTCCGACGAGAATAGGAAAGGATGGCGGCCCTGCGTCCTATAATTCTTAATTTCGGCGATTAGGCGTGCTCCCTACTCCCCCGATATATTCGCCCGTGTGAATTTTACTGGCCTTAAATTTCCTTCGCGCTTTCTTTCCCCCGTTATATGTAGGTACATGAACTCACGATCGTGGCGACAGTTTGATCGAGGATTTTGACGACACGTTCGCCTGGATAATAATCAAATACCGTGTCGAGTTAAGCGAAACTTCGGACCCGACATTTTCACCAGATTTTAAATAATGCAAACTATGCTGCACGCAAGATGCAAGCCGATTCGATAACTCTGTGGACTACCTTCACCATTGAAATTAAAGAATCGGTGATGTCGAGTAAATATCGTATGAACTGTTTCGCTACTCAATAAGCTGACAAATTCCGACTAAGGAAGTGTCCATTTCTCATTTTAGTTGCCTCCGTTTGTCGTAAAAAATTGAGGAAACCGTATGTTACGTTTACTTGCTCATGCCTTGGTATATAACTTTGAACGAAGCTTGGTTTATCTGTGTATACATTGGTATCTACTTTCGTGGACTGATTTGCGAGCGAAACGAAGGTGAGAAACGGCTGGCGAAACGTCTTCCAGCAGCGACACTCGACGAGCCGATTCGCCTCGCGTTTAAGGCCAATTGGAAGCGGAATTTAGGGCCGACTCTGTTTAAATGCGAAACACCCAGTAGATTTTCAGCGCGGCTCCACGGGCTTAATTAAAAATTAAACGAGCCCTCGGGGAGCGTCGCGGCCGCCGAAATTCGTCGACGCTCCCCCCATAAAGCCGAGGATCGAGCTCGTCGCTCCTCACAACGACGCCCCTCTCCAAACAAATGGTCTGTTTCGCCATTTCGACGCCCGATTTTCCCCCGAAATATGGATACATGCACACCTGATCGCAATCTATGTATGCATTCGTCCATCAGAATTCCTGTTGCGAGCAACAGAAAAACAGCGGATTACGTTACTCATTTAGATAAAGTGTTCGAAAAAAGTGTACGTAAACACAAAATGAGCTCGTTTTAAAAATTCGAGTTTTTTTTGTCATTCTCTCCACTACACACTTTTATTCACTGTCACTCATTCTCATTTACCCTCACGGTAGCTTATATTAAATTCTACATATCCCCCTACAATGTGTACCTACTCATACTTTGCGCTTCTTTTTCAGACTCTTCTCTGTGTAATCACTTTCCCCCATTTCTTCCTTTTTATCCACTTATATTATTTGCTTGTACAGATCTAACCTAATCTACATTTCCTATCTTTAATTTATATCTTTATTAGCTACCTATTTACCTAATTTTCGAGCCTCCCTCTCTCTCTCATACTCTCACTCATATATTAACCCTTAACTGGTATATTGGGGTCGTGGCAGACTCCAAATAAAAAAGGAAAAAGAAATTTGTAAAGTCGACACTATGAATATTTTGTTCTTAGGTAATTTATAAAATAATAAAACCGTAGAAAGTTAAACTATTATTACAAAATTAATTAGAAATTCAGTTTACAAACTTAAACAAAAATTTTGCAGCGAACTTTGGGTGCCTGGGGTCATGAGCGACCCCAGGATACCAGTTAAGGCTTAACTTTGTACCAAATTAAACAATTTTATAACTTTTTGTACAAATGCCTGAATTAAAAGTAACGCGTATCGGAATATATTTACTCAAATTATCCAGGGAATATGTATTTTATTATGGTTATATCGTGGCCATAAATGTAAACGGAATTAGTAAATGAAAAGTATACAAGAATCTATCTTAAAGTATGAATACTTATTACCATTAATTTCTGTATTCCTCTGCAATATTCATTCTATATTTTGCAATGAGTCATTAATGCTCAATAAAATACACATCTACTTGCTGAAAGTTAAACACTTCATTTGTTCGTGATAAAAATATTTATAATCCTCATCACAGCAGCATTCGTATTAATAATATTTAGAAGTCATGATACTTAAAGACTTTTAGATAATTACTATTAAAAACTAAGAACATTGAGAAGTAATAGTACTATTCACAATAGTGGTACACGAATGATAATAATTTTTCAAATAACGTTATACGAAAATAGTAGGTACACACAGTGTTAAATAAAAACGTAGAAACAGAATTTCAACGTTTTCAGAAAAAGGGGTATTATAAAAAATTAACGTCGGTTATGTCTTAGATTGAGATACTTTACAGATCGGTATATACATATAATCACCAAAAGCCGATCTCACGTTAATCCAAAAATGTGAAATTGCTCATGGACACAACTTAAATGGGACACCGGAATATTCTCGAGGATACGTGCTATCCGCTGATTAAATTTAAACATCTCAACGTACGCCAACATCGACAAACGCGAGAAAAAAAAATCTAAAAGAAGTGGAAAGTCGAACCGTCAGCGGCCACAGAACAAAGGCGAAAGGTTTTTCACGTGATTTTGCGAGTCGCAGAAATCGGTTTACCAGCTCGATGGAACATCACTTCTGGAAGGTAATATTTGCCGATGCTCGTCGGACGGCTATCGAAGTCCTATGCGACCCGGAAACTCGACAATCGATGAACAAGTTTTCACAGGGTCGCAAAAAAATATGTCCTCGCCGCGTTTTCCACGGCCGTTGGGGGGTATGAAAAGGAAGAAACGGGCTCGCGACCGTTCGAAGCCGAAAAACCACCGTCGAGCTTTCTCTGTTTAACGTTTGCTTTGTAACAGAGCCCACGGAAGTCTGGGCATTCGGCGAGGATTTCCGCAGGGTAATTTACCATTCCCCTGTGTCCCTGCTAGGAACTGGCGACGCCATTTGCCTCCAGCTCGTTCGAATAGATAGGAATCGCATAAATGGGTCATTCGTTCGCCAAAAGGAAAGGGGGACGCCTCTTCATCTTGCTAAACAAGCACGGGCTTCTGTCGATTTCGGTCCATAAGTTAATTTTTATGTTTCTTCGTCGAGATGTGCCTCCTACGCTACTTCCGTCTAAAATAGTCTACTTAAAGGAATCACGGAAGTAACAAAAGATGGAACTGTTTGCTTTGAACTTGGATGGGAAATGTTGCGTCATTCTTGGCATCATCAGATTTTCATCCGTTTAAATCCTTATACCATTTTCTTTTAAAGACGAAGTTGATCGTGATAAAAAATCCTCTAAACTAGTTTTGTCAAGGTATAGTTCTAATCGTTCAATAGTCTGTGATCAGTCTGTAAACTCGAGGAAACTTTTTTCCACTGATCTTTCATTTACATTTTATGGAAACTGTCGTATGGACAAGAAGGTAGGTTCTTTGATTTCGTTATTTTTCTAAATAACCGTGAGAGTCTGAGCGTGCAGGTCGATGATGGAAGTGTGTAGGTTGAGGAAACTCTAAGCAGTGAAAAGAATGTGCTTCCAAATTTAAAGTACGAGTAGGTACTGTTACATTCAAATTTACCAACCTGCGCTATAATCCTTCGAAATATTCACTTGTTTGGAGAAGGCAATTTCACTTACCTCTTCTATCAAACCCTTTCCTCTGAACACAATATTAGCCTAAAGCAAGGTAGCGATTCTAAGTCTAACACTGTAATATAAAATTTCAGGATGTATCACCGATATTAGTTTCTCCAGATTTAGTCGAGCCGTCATAATTGTTGCCGAGAAGGACCAAAAATGTGTTTCTCTGTCTCAGAAGATAGGAATTATGTACACCGAGTATCCGATGAAGACTTTTGTTACGCTACAACGTATCTTCCATCAACGTTCAAACAATTGTGATTTCTGACTCGCTGAAGACTCCTTCCCTGTACACCCTTTTCTGATCGTTTTCGTCCACCTCCAATCACGAGCTGAATGTTTGCTGCAGTTACCTTCGCTAGCCGAAATAAAAACCAAAAAAACGGACAAACTGTTTCAGTAAATGGAACCGCCTTTCCTCCAGTGTGTGCCACTTCTTGATCGTTGATACACGTACCTACTCTCGAAGGTACAGTTTTTCTCGTTGCCGTATTATTCTTTGCTTCTGCGGACGAACAGTTCGGCAGAATCAAATTTCCCAGTGAGTTGTCCGCGGACAAAGGCGAGACAGTTTCAAAAGGTTTGTTTTAGGACGGATTCTTTTGTCGTCCTCTGCTGTTTCCCGAAGGGTTTACTTACCAACGTACAATCGACGCTGAGCCATCTTGCGCGCGAGAACAATGGCGTGACGGACGCGACGAGCGTGCTGCTTCTTCAATTTCACTGGACCTGGTGTCCCTTTTACCGAGTCAGGGAATTAATCTGGAAAGTCGGTTGAGCGAACGTTAGCTTTAGCCGTCGACAGAATTGGAAAACGATTGGTGTCTGGATCGAGCGACTAATCATTCACTGGTTCGCCAGCGGTATTTAACATTTCGACGATATATAATTTGTTAAAATCGCCCTATCTGGTTAGTTTAAACTGCTAACCAGCTCATTCCTCGATCAGAAACGTCTCCAGTCTATTGAAAATTGTATGTTTCAAAACTCTTTCAAAGACTTTTTCAAAGTCGAATTTTCTCAAAAACTGAGGGTGATGGCGACAAACGGTTTGCAGATTCGTTTTCGGCGCACTAAAACCTATGAGAAACGGCTATTAAATGTTACAAGTCCAGATGGCTGTTGAACTGTGTTATCATTCCACGGTAGAAATTTCGAAATATTGAATGACGAGTTGTCTCATTTTCCCCAGTTGACAGGTCCAGAGATTCCATTGCTGACCACCCTGTATATTTTATATGGTAAAGTGGGAAAACTATATGAATATAGGAATTGAGCCAGCTAAACACTAAATTAGAACTGCGCTGAATCAAAACTGTTCTGGGAATTGAAACCACTACTGCAGTAATAAGAATTGGCACTGGTAATAGGTTGGGACAGAACTGGTAGACACCGAACCAACAGTGAACTATTAATTTGAAACTGGATAGTAGGTGCTGAAAAGAAGACATTTTAGAGTAGCGATGGCAATCATAATTGATTTTCAGTAAAAAAGTGTTTTGTACACCTCGAGTACGTTTCCACTAATTATCAAGATAAGCTGTATTTCCTCCTGTCGTGAAATGTCACTAGCCATTAACGAAACTGTTGATAGCCACCGCCGCGGCAACTGTACTATTGCATTTTAAAAACCGTACACAAGTGCACAATATCGATGTATCCCGTGTTTAAAAATGTAACGGACATTGTGGAATGCGGACAGAGGCACACTGATGTAAGTGTAGGAAACATATGAACATCACAGGGTAGCCTGCGGTCGTCATCAGTGGATTGGACACTTGACATCAGGACGAAGCAACGTCTGTCTTCATAACGAGTGGAAATAGAAGTATGGTGCGCATGACCTTTCCGAGACAGAATGACCTGGCAAAGCAAACTGCAAAGAAATTTCGAAAAATATTTTCAGAAGTCAACGAACGTGAAATTCGAAAGTCCTCGTTATCAGGGACGATTCATTAGCGATAGAGACGCACTCGCGAGCCTGATATCCTCGAAATTATTTCACCGATCGGGCCGAGTTTCGAGCGGGGTTTGAAACGGTTTTTCCACGCCGATGAAAATTTCAAAGAGCGTTGGAGCCGTTGCAGGGCGGCTATTGAGCCGGGACTTCGTTCGCCGGGCTGCAGTTGCCAACGTGAATACTGTATCAGTCGAAACCCGGCGTAACAGTTGGTTTTTTCCCTTCTATTTTTTTTTTTACGTGCGGTAAACTCAGCGTCCATTCGCGTTACGAGCGTCTCCGTCCTCTTGAAGTTGGAACCACAGTACACCGAGCGACTAGCTCGTGGCTCGTAGCCTGACTCGCGAGCTAAATGATCGTAAAAGTGGAACGCGAACTGTCGTACCTACGAATACAGGCAAGCTTCTCGATGAATGGTAACGTTGATCCCGTTCCTCTGATAACTTATACCCTGGGTTTTAACGACATCTCGCGAAAGAAGCAAAGGTTTGTAGCTAATCCTTTTCATAGCGTATCTAGAAGACTGTAGCCGCAAAGTATCGGCCATCGAGGTGGAAGGTGTAACGCTGTCAACTGTAGAGTTTTCTAAGCATAGAGTGCCAATTCGACGAAGAAACATTCTCCAATTTTCATCCGCGACGATGATCATCCTCCGAGCTAATCAAGCTTTCAGAGAACACTTTGAGCGATCGATCCTCCCCTCCCTTCGAAATTCGAGGCTGGACCTTAAACGGAAGGTTTTACAAGCCAGAACACGAGGCTCCTACGACCTCCTTCGTTGCAAGCGTAAACCCCCTAAATCCCCCACGAGCGAAAACGTTTCGTTCCAGAGTGAGTCTGGTAACGTGGCGCAGTCAGGACTGCAGCTGTGAGTCACAAGCCTGCGTTTCAGCAACTACAGACGGCGCAGTGTCTGGGCCGATGAAATTTTCAACGAATTTTTCTCGAAAACCAACCCGCGCGCCCGACCTGGATAACATTTTGCGTGTTTCGTGGTAGAAATTTGTAAGGGAGCTCGTTACGCGAGCGCTCCTTTGTGAAACCCTTTCAGAGCCCCGAGGGGCGGGCATTGCTAAAAATTACACAACAAGACAACGAAGTGTAAACGTAAATAATGTTTCGCGAGTGGGCAGAGTAACGCTGGAATTGAGTTTCTGAAATAAACAAATCTTCGCGTGGCAGTCGATAAGTTCGTCGCGACTTGATTCACATAGAATTACACTTCTGTCTCGCTCGTTACTCGAATTATTATTATTCTCACACCACTCTCTTTGTACGCGCCAATCTCGCTGAATCTCGTGAAAACTCTGTGATCGTGGATCTCAATTTTCAGTATCGCGCTCGCCCCCTTTATGATATTTTACACGTCGCTTTGAAACAAACACTTCGCCATAATAAACAGGGGTCTGCTGGAGGGATAAATTAGATATTGAAAAACGATAAAAAAAATTCGTATCAATAGACGACCCATTTCACTTTGTTACCCAGTCGCAACAACATTTGTATTCAAGCAACTTGTATGCGTTTACTTACAACAGTGTTTCTCATAGTCGGTGCTACCGACACCGTAGGGGCGTTTAAATTATCTAGGAGGCATTTGACATTATGGGGGCGGAAATGGGGGCGATTAGGATTTTAATAACACGTGGTTGCACAGATCACCCAACAAAGTTCATCAACGTGAAAAACGGTGAGGCCTCCGCAGATATTCTTATATTAATAATATTCGAGGCAATGCAACTTCAGAATGCCCGGAATAGTCATAGAAATATTGAAATGGGACACCTTGTATATGGCAGGGAGCGCGGCGGTTAGAATAATTGGATAGAAGGAGGCGGTGGCCTGAAAAAGTTGAGGAACACTGGCCTACACGTTAAGCGCTCGCAACAGCTACCTTACACCTAAATGCAAGTCTCTGAACGCCTCGTCGCAGATCTTATTGAATACAGAATAAATGACGTACAGGATAAATTCTAACGTCTTTAAATGGCACCATGTAAACAATTTTTTTCTGATTGTTGTATTCAAGGCTGTATATCGTGCAGACCGATTAAGTTTACTAGGTAATTACTTATTTAAGACGTATCTACTGTCTGGTCAGATAAATGGTGTTGTGTCTAGTGGGTTCTAATATCACACTAGTTGATTAGCAAGAGGATTGAAATAAGACTCTCTCGTCAACTTGTCATAGAGGAAAACGGGTCTGAATAAATCATCGTCGATAACTCCTGACTGTACATTTACAAGGGGAGTTGTTGACTCCGCTATGGATAAATAGCATGGGAATTTTCCAGAGAACATAGATGCATAGAACAGGAGGAGGTAATGCTTTCAGATAAGTCAACAAGCTGTACATGTTAGTTATACCAGCTCTAGAATCACTGGAACACAACAATAGTCGTTACTCTGAAACAAAGTAAGACATAAATCTGTTTCAGATATTGTAATTACAAGGACATTGATGATAGCAAATAGTAGCCGGAATGTTTGATTGAAATGAGACGCCCTAGATAGGGGTAGTTCAAATAAATTTTCAAAGATGAACGGTAATAGGAGCACCATAATTTCGAGAGGCCTACACTTCGGAATGATAATCGATTCATTTTCCGCAAAATCGATCAGAGGGGACAAAAATGGAAAGTTAGTAAAAGAGAATGTTTTTAGTAAAAATTGATACGATGTTCAGTATAGTTGAAATACATAGTGAAAGTTACTAAAATAACGTGATACAAGCAAAGGTTAATACAAGCACAGTATTTACAACTGCGATAAACTTTGAACTTCATTGTTTCGTGGAATACTACTATTATAGATTCTTGTTTCTTTGTTTACTCACCAATATTACCATGATTGCAGCCTTTGGATTTTAATAGACTGCGCTTGTAATGCACTGTCAATTTTTATTAACTATATTACCAGTTTAAATGTTGTCGTCATTGTTAACCCTTCATGGTCACACGGGGTGTACTGCACCCTAAGAGCAGTTTTCGAGTTCAAATGTCGCTTCTTTGTGACTTCCAAAGCGGATTTAACGGGGAAAAAAAATGGAAATAAAAATATCGCTTTTTCCACAACGGTGGGAAATCGCTCGACTTGAACTACAATTTGTATCATATCAGAATTTACATTTCTAGAAAAAAATTATTAGAACATGATTGTACAAGTATTACGAATGTACAATTATCACCGAAAACTTAAAAGATTCAAAAATTCGAAAATGGTAACTTAAAAATGTTGCTGGGGTGCAGTGAATTTCATGTGACCAATTGGTGATTATATGAAGGTGTGATCACGGAGGGTTAAACATGCCAAGTCACTTATCCCCAGCTTGTTAGAAGGTAAAAAAGTTATATCTTTTCTATTATGAGTTCTTTATATAATTGCAAGACTCTGATGCCATTACCGTCAACAACTAACAAATGAGTGCAGCAGGTTCTAGGTATAGCATGTTGTAAATTCCCTAATTGACTGATCGTTTGGCCACGCGTATAGTCGAAGCTACGTTACCCAGTAGAAAAATTATTCCTACATTTTTAGCTGCATTTGCCAAAACTTCTCTCGACAGGGGAAGCGTTGGTCCATTATCCTGAATTATATTTCCGATAAGAATTAACAGACGGTATGAGATTCGCCCGGATAAGCGATACTGAATCCACTGCATTTATCCGCGACAGCGGGGTTGCTACTCCGCACTTGCACGTAATATTCTGTTGCAAGAGACCAGCATCCTTGAAGACGGTGCAGCGTAAAAGAAAGCTGCTTCGACGCAGAGAAGGGAGAGCCAACTCCGATGATAATAATAATACATTCGAAAATCCGTGGCGCGAGGCAGGGGTGCGACAGTGTCATCAAGGGGCGGGTTAAAAATAGGCTGGTAGATTTAGCTGCAACTCGAAGCATGTCCCGAGACAAGCTTACAGCCTGGAGAGCAGGGTGGAACACGGAAGTCCCGTGATCTCCTCTCGTCCGACCTAAACCTCCGAAATCCTTGCGACGAAACGCTTCTCTATCGCCCCTCTTTCCAATCCACCCCCGTCCTACTGTTTTCTCACTCTCTTATCCTCCTCCGTCGCTGCCTCTTGCGCCCTTGCCTATCCCCCCCCCCCCTCCCTCCCTCCCTCCATCATTGTTTCCGTCTCTTTCGCGCGGTTACAATTCGTTGAGAACCGTTCCTCGCTCGTGAATGGGCCGAGTTTACTGCCGGCGGAAGAGTCTTACGTCAGGACTAAACTGATGCAGTATTCAGGCAGCTCGCGCCGACCGAATAATCGTCGTGTAACGATTCGAAGCCGCCTGAATATTTCGACCACCCCCTATCCTCCCCAGTTGCCTCTCCGAGACTCAACTGAGCGTAGGTACCTACTGCATTTTCAAAAGTATAAAGGTGAACTCTAACGACGCGTGGCTCGCCGTTGCAGTTCACCTTAACGTACAGGGCAGTTCTAAACGTAGGAAAAGTCGCGAAGTATACGGTTTGTTTGATTGGAAATAATACAGAGTGCAACCGAATCGGTGGCACACCTGGGGAAGGGTGGATCCCTCATGTAAACATACTTCGAAAATGTAGGACATTTTTCCTCACGAGGCCTCGTTTACGAAAAAATCAGTTTTGAAAAATCACTGAACACGTGTACGTTTAGCTAAGGGTAAGTTTTGTCGAATAACTATTCGGTGGTTAGGTTTACATTCAATGATCCCACACGTTCCACGATTCTAAATAAATTCCAAAAATTCCCACAGAAATTTTGTTACAATCAGCGTATTTTTTTTTTTTTATTATGGAACTTCGTGGACTCCTGTTAATGTCCTTCGATTCTTCATCCTCCGTATTAGTTTATCCTCGAATTATATTTCGTATGAAAAATTGCTGTTCTACATTTCGAATTATTTTAGCTTGAGAAATCACCCGTTTTTAGCAAGATTTTACCAATTGTGTTGTATCAGCAGTAACATCTTCACAGTTGTAGCCATATACAATTGTAAATCACTGTTAAATCTTTAGTAATCCTTGGAATTTTTAATACAATTTCATGCGTTCATGTTTTCAAAAGAATCTAATTAAATTTGGGGAGAGATTATAGTCGTTAGTTCTTCACGTTCACTACAAGTGTACTTAATGTAATACCAATTAACTACCATAATCCACTGATGGCAAAAAATTTCAAAAACCAAGGAATTTGATCAGGGCCTGATTTAGGGGGCACGAGCAGGGCAACTATACTCAGAGTGGCAAATTTGGGGGCGGCAAAATTGGCAGAAAAAGAAAATTAAAATCAATGAAAATTAATGAAACTAATAAAAAAAACTAATAAAATTAATAAAAAATATATTATGAGTTTCAGATTTAAAAAATAAGTGCCTACCTCCTACCTATATATTTAATTTTCTTTTGTTACTGTTTCTTTAAATATTAAAATTTTTTAAAACAAGAGGCTTTTGTTATTTAACAAATACCTCCACAAAATTCCACTCACTGTCAAAAATTATATTTTAAAATAATTAAATATAAAAGGCGGCAAAAATCATTTTTTGCCTAAATCGAACCCTGAATCTGATCAAGCACGTACTGATTATACTCTTATAGAATGTCGCGCCGAGTATCTTCTCGATACTCTTAATTACAAATATAAGACACACAACGTCGCTTATCTTAGATTTCTCTACAGTCCCATATGCTCGAATTTACATACGGTATTTTTTTTAAATTTACACATTCGTGAGACTTAATCATCAAACCTAATACAAGTCCCCTTAATTACTCTCAAGTACACCCTATACGCTACAATTTCCTCCATCAGTTCCATTTCTGTGTCACTCGCCGAGCTAAGCATCGTTCTCTCCAGCATATTCGGAAAATTGGTGGCCAGACTCGAGCGTCGATCGATCGATCGGTCACACAAGGTTCACTGATCACCGAAATGATGACGTAGTTTCACGAACACCCTGTATGAAGGTAGAAGACGCGGGCCAGCGAGGAAACCGGTCTTGAGGCTCTCTTGAAGTCGTCGACTCGTGACCTTCAAAGCCGCGGAGCACCACTATGCAGTTACCAAGCAATATCGTGCTGCCCCCTTCGAAGCAGCCCGCAAGCCCCGTCTTTTACGGCCCGGCCAAGTCCGTCTGGAGTTAGCCGAAGCTATCTCGAGACGTTCAGCGCCGTGAGAGATAGTTTCTTCTCCAAGTTCGAAATGTATATCGGACTGGGTGGGGGGGTCTCGATTACGGCACGCCACGCGTTGCTCCACCACGGAAATTACACCGGGAAAACGCATCCTCCTTGTAGTCGAGGAACTTACGCTTCGCTGTTTTGATGAGATAATTTCTTAATTCTTGCTTGGCCCGGAGGATATCGGCCCCTTTGGGCTGCCGGGCGCTGTTAATGCTGCTGCTGCTTCTTCGGTCCAAGTTTGAATTCGATTTTCAAGTGCTTTTATTTACTTATAAATATGAAAACCAGAAAGCTTTTGCGAAGTTCTCTGACTTCATCTTCGCTGGTAGATTTTCATTTCCGTTCTCGAATATAGTTTCGAACGTTTCGTGCTATTGTAGCTGCAGGCAAACGAGTGCCATTTAACGTTGGAGTTACGATTTCGGAACGAGGCTTTTCTGATAATAGCGCGAGATAGTATTCAATAATTTGTACATTACGGCTAATGTAATTGTGAAAGCTCTCTTCGGGTCTAGCCGCTTGTTCGTTATGATTTTTCAAAGTTAGGCAAGTCAGGGTTTCCTTACGTAACATTAACTTTCAGTGGTTTTTACTATAGTATCACGTTTACAATCTTGTAGGATTCTGTCCGTTGTGCGTAGTTTTAAATTGTCTGGAAAAAAGGGAATATTTTAAGTTAAAATTCAACATTTTATATATTTTGACGCATTTTTGAAATATCTAGCGCTGTGTCTATTCTTTATTTTTGAAGAAGACTTCGCAAATAGGTCGAGATATCGTTAATTGAATATTGTCTCGCACAAATTGCCACAAAGAAGAATCTTGTCCTAATTTATTTATATATTATAATTGTTATATTCATACTGCCATATCAGTTAAACAGAGTAAAATAGAAGAGGAAGGTTGAACTAACGAATAATCGAACAATCGAAAATAAACGTAGGTATCTTGAGCAAATTTTCAGAAGTTAGAAAATTCAGTCACCCTGGAAATTGAATTACCACATTCTCAAAATCTGATAATGGCAACCTTGTCAATTTCTGAGTGAAAAATAATAGACAAATCCTGAATAATGAATTGAATTGACTCGTTAAATCGGCTAGAAGACACGAGATTGCTGAAAAGATGGCAGAAAGACATGGAAGAAAAAGCGAAGAACTGTTTATAATGTGCATATAACAACCAGAATTGGGTCTAGTTATGCAGAAAGCAACCAACCAAAAATGATTTCATGATTTCATTGTTGGGTGTTTATTGCATAACTAGGCCCAATTAGAATCCCATTATGCATCAGTTCGGAACACCTAGATGCCTTGCCTGATGGAAGGCGAGTAACTGATTTCATATTTCTCGACGAATCAGTCATTTGCGACGATTTTCACAATCAGTTTCTGTCCGAAGGCGTGTTCTGTCCCAAGGCGGATATTTTCTATAATTCTCCGCTATGCTCTCGTGTTGCTACACGGTAAGTAGTAGCAAACATTGTACAAGCGTTGCTTCATATTACAAGTCAACGCAGAGTATGCTGATTAATCAACATTGTTTCGCAATGAATTTTACACTTGCATAAAAATAGGTTTAGGTAGACGAATCCTTTCTTTTATGCGCAATGTACTTAAGTAAGTACTATCATTTACACCGCTATTGAACAAAATAACTCCGTCCACTTCTCTGATTGCTGCTTCTTAAGATGCTATATGAAGAATAATACATAAGCAAATATCTCGAAGAATATAATCTAATATAAATAGATACTTTTGGCACCTTTCTCCATTTTGGGAGCAAAACTTTCAGCGTTGGTGTGTGTACTTACACATACATACAGTGGCGGATGAAAAAATGTTTACAACTTTTAAAATCGCATAACTTTCACAGAATTGGTCCAAACCACATGAGTTTTTTTTAGAAGCTAGAAGGATTAGTTTTCTAATTGGCGTGTTTCGTCGATTTAACAAAAAATGAAATTAGTCGGAAAAGCAAAAAAATTAGTAAATGTCGTTCTTTAAGTTGTATACATACCTTAAATTTCATCAAAATTGGTGAACGTTGCTCTGAGCTATAAACGCTTAGAGATCGCGGAATAATGTCGAATATCGCGAAATTCTCGAAATCAACGATTTTCGACATTATTTTGCGATCTATAAGTGTTTATAGCTTAAATTTTAGGCACGTATACAACTTACTTTAATCTACAAACTGGTTTTTTGAATTTTTATTACAGGCTCACAAAAAAGTTTAAAAAACGACATTTACTATTTTTTTCCTTTTCCGACCAATTGTATTTTTTTTTGTCGAAAAGACGAAACACGTCAATTACCAAACTAAACATTCTAGCTTCTAAAAAACTCATGTCGCTGGAACCAATTTTAAAAAGGTTATACGATTTTAAAAGTTGTAAACTTTTTCCGTCCGCCACAGTACCTACATATATGTATTTATATTTTTTTCCTTTCAAATCTTACCGTACACAGCGTTTGCATTACTATCCTACTACAGTGCCTGAATATGATCCGTCCTGCTTGAAATAATAATAATTATAATGAGGAGGGAGGGGGAGAAAACTTTGAAACTTTTCGCGCAGCAAAGTTCGGAGACACGGGACGGTCAGAAACGGCCGAGATTTTTCGCGATGGCCGCCGTTGCTCTCGCTTGAGCGTTGTCCAGTGGGAGGACCGGTTTTACAGTGGCTTAAATCCTGTTATGCCAGCGCCGTAAGCCTTCTGTAAGCTTGCTTTCACGGACGAGCCTCGCGCTCGCGCGCGCGCGCGCGCCTCCTCATCGTTGTCCTCTTCGCGGTCGTCGTCTTTTCTCCCTTTCGCCTTTCCCCAAGATAGATGAGCGCTGCAGCGCTCGCGTTCGAGCATAGCCACGAGGCTAGGACGGTTTACACTAAAAATAGAACTCGGTCGGGGTGTACTATTACATCGTAAAGATCGCGAAAGGCGGGGACCAGGCCTCGCCAGAGGAGGAATTTTTCTCTCCTCTCGATAACGACCTATTGTCCAGCCAGACGATGCCCCGCGAAAAAGAAGGGTTTACGAGTGAAATTTCGCCGTCATGCATTTTCATTATCGATTCGGCCGCGGTTCACTTCGGCGTGGGGGAGCTGGCTGGGCAACTCTGCTCTGCCGTTATTGTAAAATGGGAGAAAAGGTATTTCGAGTCCACCCCTTGCAATCCTTTTCCTATCGTTTTGTCGAACTTTCGGCGTCGCTGGATAAATCTGGTCGAACCGATGGAACGTTCTTGTTAGTTTCGGCCATCGGAATTGAGACTCCGCTAACGAATTGATTAATGCACAGGGATGCGATATTAACGTAAGGAATCTGACAGTTTCTTTGCGATCTTGTTCTTTTGCTGGAAGCTGTCTGGCTCAAGCCCTTGCATTTTCAGTGCTTCATTTGCAATTCAATAATACTCTACTACTTTTCTCCACTCCTTCCAATTTATGATATACTTATACGGAATATTTTGCTCTGTTTCAGGTAAGACCATGCTTTCGATCGCTTTCAACTTAATTAAGACTCGGCGGAAATAACGTGCGGTCGTCGAGAAGGTAAAAGTTATTCGTTTTTAGCGCTCCGTGTTGGTCTTAACTTATCACATGTTTCGTCTCTGCTTTCATTTCGTGTAAATATCGTCGCAGATTTATATTTTGTACCGTTAGATTTTAACGAGTCGGCCACCTGTGACGTAGTTGTCATTCCTTAAGAGGATTCTTCATTTTCTAGGTTATTCTTTCATGGTAGAGAACAGAAATGTTGGCACATGGGAGACTCATGTTCTACTTCCCTCCACTACTCTGCCAATATATACTTGACAACGTTCCTCAATTAAGTGTATTTCAATAAAAATTATTTTTTCTTAACACTGCACTGAAATTTCCTATTCTTTTTTATGAAAACAATAATACTGGTTCACCAAAGGGTTGGATTTAAAAAATGTTCAGATTTCTGTGCGAAGTACAGTAGGCACTCGTTATAAGCTCGATCACCGAGGCTGACGGCGGGCGGACGGCGCGTTGTGGACACTGTTCCGCGCGGCCAATGACGCGAGTGAGAAAACCCAAGAACGAGCGAGAGGAAACGCAAGAGCCTGTCGCGCGTTCTTCGGTTCTCTCACTCTCGTCCGAAGGATTCCGAGAAATGGTGGGGATAGTCGCCGGGCATACAACGCACGGTAGAAACGGGCTTATAACGAGTGTCTACTGTACCGTGCCTTCTATTACAACTTCTTTTATCGAGCATGCGCATTTGTGTTATAATCACTGCTCCATATCCATATTTACAAATGGGCCCATTAGTGACTACACCTTTCTTATTGCGTAGCTGCTTATATTTTTGAATTAGAAAATTGACATTCAGAATTTCTGACATTACACACTAAAAAATTCCGTAGTAGCTTTAATGAACGCAGAGTTGTCAGCTTAAGAATAAATGCACTTTGAAAAGTAGAAAATCCAAAGTCTCTGATAATTCATATGATCGTGTGTCCTTTTTCCCAAACCTTTTATATTTATAGAAATTAATTTTTTATGTGATAATTGGCTCGTCGTTGGCTCAACGGTATAATTTAATGTAACGAATGTGCCGAGGCTGATTGGATGCTGGTTCATGCGTTGCACTAACGAGTGAAAAAAGAAAATGAGACTTACATTTATTTTGAAATTTTTAGTTATTATTTCCATAATAAATATGTGTAGGTACTTAAAAATTTAAAAAGAAATTCAAATTTAATTTTCTTTTTTCACTCGTTAGCGCAACGCACGAACAGCATCAAATCAGCAGCAGCACATTCGTTATATTAAATTACACCGTTCATGCGTTGTGCTGATAAGAGCGACGACACCTAGTCGGACTTACACCAGTATTTTTCGTAACGCTCTGCTCTTGTTAGTTAAGTAATAAAGAGAAATGTTCTTATTTCTCAGTGAAGAATGAAGTTACAATTTAATTCACTATGCGAGTAAACAGACTTTTATTAAAATTTGAGCTCACATCACTATGATTCAAAGCCCTCCCTATGCAAGAATTAAAACAAAGAAACAGGAATTTCTTTCACTTCCTTCATATACGGTTCCATTAAATCATATAAAACATTTAATCATAAAATAATATCCGCTGCATTCTTCGTGCGTTCGCACTTACAATTAGTATTATTGTCACACTAATATAAAAAAGTCGCTTCGGGTTTCCCTATTGAAAATAATCTTCTTACCAACTTTAAAGTTTTTTCAATCGAATAGCAACACCTATACAGCAAAGAAAATAATGCCTGAAACCAAACAGACAGCATTCCCACTTAAATAAACTGCAAATCAACTTCCCCCATTGTTGGCGAGGGTGGAATCGTCGCCCTCTATGGCGACTGCAAAAAGAAATGCCAGCCGCCGCACCATTTCGTGTTTAGCGTCTCGAATACAGTGTCTGAATACATTGTTAGCCGCGATATATCAGCGAAGGGGTATAAAACGACGCGCTATTATCCTCGGCGATATCTCTTGGCGCAACATATCCGACTGGATCGCCCGAAAATTTCCACGTTGTTCCCTTAAATGTTCCCCGGCGGCGTTCCAGGGAGGGTTTAACTGCGATCGTTTGCTCCCGAAAATGCTTCGTTTACGGTGGGCGAAACGGCGATTGTAAATCTCCTTAACGCTGCCTCGAAAAGTCGCCGACGAGGACGGGGACGCGCGACAATGGTTAGAAACTTGACGCCTGCGAATTGGAAAATTGCTCTGGCAGCGTTGCGCCACGAGAATCGCGGATGATAATTCTCCTCTTGCCGAGGTGCTCGAATGGAACGATCGATACACACGTGGAAGATGTTATTGGTTTAGCAAGGATATGCAGCCCTTCCAAGTGGTTCTTTATGAAGCTGGGTGGAACTTCGGTGATAGGTCAGGCACTTACGTTAAAACACTAATGACAAAAGTTCAGAGGCATCCTCTGGACGAATTCTGGCTTGCGATGCGGGGATCGATGACCCCAAATAAATCCTAGAATATTGACCCTCGTGAATCACCGTTGCCATGAAAAATGGCCGTGACCATTAAACTTTCAAAATCCTAGAACCGATTTCGTCACAATTGCAAACAGTAGATCTCCGCAGATGGGAACGAAACAGTTATATACGATATTGTTTTGGAATCGGTAGTAGCGAGTAAAATACCCTACTGCACTCGATTGCGCGTCTATTTCGCCAGAAAATTACTACGCAACAACGGCACCTGCATATTTTCAGATCTACAGGCGGGTCACGTGTGATCGGTCTGCGGGCGATACAAAGAATTCACGCGTCGCATTTCAACCCCCTCACTGTAAAGTCTGGCGCGAAATGTACGCTAGAGATGGGTGTACTAAAGTAGTATGTCTTTGTTCTCTGTAAAGCGTGGTGATTTCGTTATGGAAACAAAGGCGATGGTTTTTAATCCCTATTCTTTAGCTGTCGATCGAAAGATTCGTTTATAGCGCCCTTTGACGCGAGTCACGCATCTTCGAAAGCACTTGGTGTTCAGGCAGACCAGAGAGTCTAGAGACCCTGTAAGATCAGACCTTAAGCAAGGTTGCATCCAGCGTTACCGCTCGGATATTATTCAGAGAGGCTGGCAGGATCGGCTGTTCCGCGAACGAAATGGCTTCGCGAAGGGCGGCGAGGGGGATTAAGAGGGAAGCATGGGTGAAGGTGGGATGCTAGAGAGTTATCGCGGCGGGAGGCGCGGGGGTTAATGGGTTTCGAGGACACTGGCGTTACACCGCGAGATCTCACGCTCCGTCTGCTAAGAATGACGAGGTCGCTTTTGTGAGGCGTTAAGTTGGGAGAATATGAGCCGCGAAAAGGGATTTCTTCCGTGGCGGGCGTTGAATTTAAATCGACGGATACGCTCGGAGATTGAACCGAAAAGGTCACGGCCGAGACCTTTGGGGGCCCTCGAGCCTCGTCGATCTGCCTGTCGGAGAAACGATGCACGCCTTTCTTCGATGTGTCAACGAGTATCTCTTGTGTCGGCTTTTCGGGGGAATGTTAAGACATTGTCGGTGGATCGAGGATATTCCTTTGAGTGTCAGGGATGCATCAGCGAAGGGTTAGTCTTGGCACGGTCACCGATCAGACGATCCTTTTTAACTGTTAATATAATGTGGGGCTGTTGGAATTATTATCGTAAGTGTGCGTAAGGGGCTGCCGTAGTCAGTGAGGTCCGAAAAAGAATGATTCATTGGGAATTTATTTCAGAAAGTATATGCACATTCTTATGCAAAGGTTTTTGTATTCAGATGAGGAACACTTTAACAGGTTATTATAGCATGTTTTGGTGTAAAAGTATTTATTTATTGCGAAGTTACTACTGATATCCCAAAATGGGGCTTTGGATCGCAGTGATTTCACAAGAACCGCTTTGCCGGGACTTTTTCATTGAAATTGTAAATTTTATTTACTTCAAATTTATGCATATATACCACCAAAATGGCCGGTAAAGCATCCGAATTCTTAGGTGGCCACTATTGGGAAACCAAGTGGAGGCGTGGCTTAGATTTCAGCGCTGTGGTGGTAAGTTGGCAAACTATTGAAAGTAGGCCCGGATCCCACCAAACATTTCGAATATGTATTTATTAATCGAAGAAGTAAATATTTAGTGTTAAAACAAATTTAAAAACACTCGTTTTTCACAACATGTCTATATAAACACTGATAATCGTATGGACTTAGACGGATTTCGACCTACCCGCAGTAGTTTAATTTTCTGTCACTAGTTGGCGTATCGAAATTCTCGGTTTCCCAATAGTGGCCAGCCCCTGGCCGTCTAAAGGTTAATCGAAGCATTTGTCTTTCCAATACATAGTTTTTATTTTATGGATGAAAAATGAGTGTTTTTTTCTACGAAAATCGATCATTCCATTTTGGCCGAGATTAATATTTTATAAAACGGAACGATTAAAGACTAGATAAACTATTGTACTACCTAAATTTTCATTTTTTGATTTTAGATAATCAAGTTCCGAGTAATTTTAAAACAGCTTCCAGGAAAACAGTTGTAACATTACAATAAATAAATACTTTTATACCAAAACATAATATAATAACCTGTGAAAGTGTCCTTCATCAGAATACAAAATAAAAATATGCATGTATTTTCTGAAATAAATTTCCAAAGAATCGTTCTTTTTCTGACCTTGCTGACTGCGGTAACCCCTTAAACTAACTTTTGAGGGGTTAGAATCTGGGGCAGAAATGTGCGGACACGTTATATTGTGATAATATATTTCATCAAGAAGACTTGTTATCTGCTGGTCAGAGAAAATATAATAAAAAAATGAAATCGTAGGCGAAAGCAAGAATGTAAAATAAGATTAAAATACGAGTTACACAGAGGTTTCTTAGGGTAACAATAAGTCGAGTCAATGGTATCGCGAACGAAATGATTTTTGCAAAGAAATTGAGTATTTGATAGCACCTACCTATCGCATAGGATTGATTTCCAACTTAATTTACATATCTTCAACCGGAGCTTCGATGATTACGATGATAAATAATAATATAAATCTGTTTTATAAGTATGCAATTGCTAGACAAGGTTCACTAGCTGGACTCTTTAGTAATTAATATTTAATAGATGGTCAACCAGCAATAAGTGGTAATTACGTTTAAATGTGGGATTGGAAAGAACTCCTCGATATCTTGACTAGCGCTCAGTCGAGCGCACACTTGTCAAGCAAATAAAATATTCCATTTCGAATCTCGGTTGACTGATCTTTCCTACTTTGAAGCTCCTACGCGTTGGGAACGTCGCGGTGCTTTCAGATTTCGTCTGAATTTAGATTTCACCTTCGTATTATTTCTAATCTTGAGTTTTATGCGTGGCTGAAAGTTGTAGCTCAGCCAAATCGTAAGTAGCGGCAATCTTTGAACATTAGGCTGGGCAAAACTAATATTCCAGTGCGATGCCTTAGATAGGTAAATCAACCGACAGATTGTATAGTCGTTTATGAAACTTCTGCTCATTTCTTCTTCTTTTTTTTTTTAGTTGTATATCCTCCGAACAAGCTGGCGCTGCTGCAACGTCGAAAAAACATTCAACGAGCAATGAAAAACGCACGCTGCTTGAAGTTAAGGGGTAGAACTTTGTTCAGAGATTTGTGTTAGACAAAGTCGCTTTCTATCTTTACGCAAGAAAAGCAAAGTCATGCTTCCAGCACGTTTTTGTCTTACAACGCCCAACGGCTCGCATAATACGCGCAGTCGCGTGATAAAAAGGGGGATAAAAGCACGGGAAAGTAATTACAGGGTATAAATTCGCGTGCGTACGAAATATCAGAGGCGTGCTCTCAATTTTAGAGGGTTCAACGACCCAATGGCTCGTTTCCGCGCGGCTTCGTGATACCGCGTCGCTGAAATCCGAGCTTCGTTTCAGAGCCGCAGCCCGAGACTATACGGAAGCGAGGTATTGTCGATTAGATATAGGCCAGGCCGGAAAATTAAAGGCAAGTCTCCGTGCTTTCTATTCTGTCTGAGGCAAAGACGACGAGGTACAGCGGTGTTACGATATTCGGACTCTTTGAGGTTCCAGGGAAGCTAGCAACACGAATGATTGGTTCGGCAGAACAGCGTGCAGAGTACCTAAACCTAAATAAATTTATACTTTATATTGGTTATAGCAAATGGAATGTTGGATGACACTTAAAAAGTAATAGTTATTTACAAACACTTACGGTGGGCTTTCTAATAAATTAGTTGTTAATTTTAATGCATATGCTTGATTAATATGGAAAGGTGTTTGAAAATTTAGTTTCAGTGAGAACAGTTTTCTTTTTAAGTAGAATAGAAGTGGTTTTGTTGTTCCTGTTCATTAGGGGAGACCACGGCTGGTAGGCCAGTTTTTCAGTTTTTGATTTTTAATAAATTATGCTCAATTATACATTTGGCTATCTGATTAAATTATTAAAGTTGACCCAAGGTAACAACTATTCCATGCTGTTCAACCAGGCCCATGATCGGGATTTGTTAACTTACAGTATGGGATAAGTTGACTATAGGTGCAATCAGTTAAGAAAATGTTAGTAGCATCTTATCTCAGCGGTAATAAAATAACACAATGCCACAAGATTTGTTTCATTATAAAATATTAATTTCTTTCTTTCATATTTTAATAATAAACTGAACATTTTTCAACTTAAACATAAATTATAATGTATTTATAACATTGTGATATTTGAACCAAATATAAAAATCGTTTTCTGAATAACGAAATAACAATTTGAACCTTATTAACATTATTAGTCAACCAGCCCCGACCGATCACTTTGACTTTAATAATCTATATAACCTTCAATTATTTTTGTATAAACAAAAATACTATGTCAATATATAGTCTAATAAAGAAACTTTAATATAGTCCCATAACATTTATTCTATTATACCTATATAGAGCTTGAAAAAATAAAATCTTTAAGAAAAAATATTTACTTATATAGTGAATTTTTCGACAAACGCTGATAACTGTTGAAAAAAACGTGCGATCGCGGGGTTGGATATAAATGCATGGCATAGTAGAAGTGACTTCTTTCTACAGTAAATCATTCCGCAGTAGAACATATGTCGGTGCAAAGTTATTAACAATTAGTCAACCTACCCCTTGAGTCAGAAAAAATGTTAAAAGCTGAACGATATCCAAAATATCGTACGTGTAAAATACAGAAATATTAAAGTGTTTTTCATTCCTTTTTATTACTGAATTTCTAGTTAAAGTGGGTCACCACTCATTGGGATACGTCCCGCAATCAAAAATAATATTTATCATCGTTATTCGCATTACTATATTACCCAATATTTTCACAACTGTCATTAACTCATTGCGTGCCAATGTGCCATTTTTTGAACGCTCGTGAAAGCTAATTTTTTACAGGATTTATATATTTCTGACGATAAAAAAGTTAGTTTTCTTTCAAGCGGTACTGAATGCTTTCTTCCAAGCACCCTTTATATCACGCGAATGCTTGAGCACCGCCGCTTTTCCCCGAGATATTCCTATTGAAATTGCTGTCCCCATACGTAAGATTCCACGAAGCGTTTCGGAGCACGGCCTCCCCGCGCGCATCATGGCCCCGATGTTGCTCCCAGCTAAATATATGCGAGCTCGGTCCACACGGAGCCATTCATGTCCAGTTGCACGAACAGTTTACCGTAATTTTTCGAGCGAATCGATGACGCAACCGACAGCTGCCACTCGATAACTCGAGCCGTTTCTGATGCTCGAAGGGGGCCCCAAGATCGAAACGATCGTAACCGCGATCCCCGGCGCCGATTTATGGAGAGCTCGGACCGATTTTTCGCCGCGATTGGCCCTCGTGAAATCAACTTCGGGATCGGTAATATCATTAGCGTCGGTTCCAGAGTCGTTTATCAACGGAGATCCGGCGCGATTAATCTCTGGCTCGATACGGCTAGCGGCTCGTGGCGGCAGATGGATTGGTATCTAATCAGTCACCGCGGTGAGTTATGGCGTCCTCGAAACGCACGTAGACCGGACGCACGGCGATTTTCACGCGCCTGAATTCGATTGCTCGTGAAAGAGCGCTCCTCCGGAATTATCGGAAGTAGTGACACCGCCCGCCCAGTTGGCCCAACTTTTTCGAACCATGCTGCGCGCTCACACCTTATCCGGGTATCTGTTTAAACCCTAGGCCGACTCCCGCCGCGTTTCGCTCCTAGGGTCATGCGAGGTCCCCGAGGACATGGATTTCATCAGGTTCGAGTTAAGTGGATTTGCAGCGCGCATGGGGCGAGTGGAAAAGAAAATCTCTTTGTGTTCGATGCGGGGGGTTGCGTTTTGGGGATGAAGGTCAATGAGTCGCGATAATTACCGTAGTTATCGAATGCCCGGGCTAACTGATGCTGCGTAGGAAGTGTTTGGTGTTCTTTCGAACGATGCCCTCAGCGTGGATTATTATGCGCGGTTCGTTAGCATTACATTTGATGATAGAGTGGGGTCTCCATTATCCGAATCCACGTTGTCCAAACAGATCCTGTCCCTGCAAAGCTTCTACAATCGCTATTATATCATAGTTGCTTTTGATCTTAACAATTCATGTGCTTGTATCAAAGAGAAGCTTAGGTAGCTAATTGTAGAAGCCAATCGGGCGCTGATTCGAAAATGAAGAAGTGACGGGAAGGTTCCAAAATTAGGAAAAACGTACGGTAGGTACTGAAACAGTTGCGATTTAATAATCAAAAAAATATAAATTTTTAGATCCAAGAATTTTTCAGAACGTCGGTCCTTTATGCTATTTTACGCGAAACATTCAGAATTTTTTGTGGGAAAATTAAGGATTCCAGAAGTCTGGAAAGTCCTTCCAGAGCTCGTTAGGAATTGATTTAATAATCAAAAAAATATAAATTTTTAGATCCAAGAATTTTTCAGAACGTCGGTCCTTTATGCTATTTTACGCGAAACATTCAGAACTTTTTGTGGGAAAATTAAGGATTCCAGAAGTCTGGAAAGTCCTTCCAGAGCTCGTTAGGAATTGATTTAATAATAAAAAAAAATATAAATTTTAGATCCGAGAATTTTTAAGAACGTCGGTCCTTTATGCTATTTTACGCGAAACATTCAGAATTTTTTTGGGGGACAATTAAGGATTCCAGAAGTCTGGAAAGTCCCTTCAGAGCTCGAGCAATCCCCTCAACAGAGAAAAATGTATTTAGAAAAGCTTCGCAAAGACCCAGTTACGAAAATCAACTGAAATATTCAAAGCACTTGACCTGGCCGGTCAATCAACGCGATCTACATCATCCGTCACGAGGCCCTATGATAATTGTCCCACGACGAAATGTGATTATTGGACAGAGGTGGTTGGTACGTGTCACTGACCAGCGGCAGCTCGGTATAAGTACACGCCAAATACATATACAGGCGCTGAAACAATTCTACCAGTGCGCCCAGTGTCCCCTAGTGCATTTTATTGCATTTGCATGGGCATACAGGCGAGTCGAGGTGCGTGCGTGCGCGTGTCGATCGTTAAAGAGTGCTTGCTCGGCTTCCCACGCTAAGCTCACTGGCGACAACGAGTGTCGACGATCACAACGTCAACGTCCACCTCCGCGCTATCACTTTTCTAGCTGCCTTCTACTGCAACGGACGTACGCCTGCAAAGCGCAGCTACGAAGCGGGGTGAGGAAGACTCTTGCCACTTTGACAAACTTCAGTAGCGCTTTTAATTAATAAAATGCAAAATATAAGTTATCAAGGCGAGCACCGATAGCTCGAAGGTATTTATATAAAAAGTGAAGTAGCAACACGATCCATCGACACAAGAATGCAGCCTTGTATTCCGATGTTCTACGGTTCTTTATACGGCAAGCTTTGTACAATCTTTGTGCCGTAGTAATTCTTGTGATCTGTTCTTATAGGTATGGGATTTTAGGCGATTTCAAAATTATTACTTCCTTAAGGGGAGATGCCCGTATAAACGGCTTATTTGTGTATCAATTTTGTAGGAATTCTTTGCAAAGATCTTCCCCCAGTTTAAGGAACTAGCAATGGAAGAAAACTGAATTGGATCGAGACTGAATTGATACTAAAGGTGCCTGGGGAACGGTAGAGTTGCAAGGGATTTTGGGACAGTGTTGAAGCTAACACTGCAGAGCAAAGTTTGGGGAAGTTATAGCTCAGTGACACAGGCGTTAGAATGCCACAGGCCTATGACAATTCAGTGCCTGTAGAACGCAGGTGCTAAAATAATCCTCTTTTTGGACAATGTCGTTCGCGTGATGTAGGAAAATTTTTTAATTCGACGAATAACATTTGTCTTGGACACCAAGGATCTGTGCATCACAGCACACTAAATGGCAGCGAAACACCCCGTAGATTATAAAATCATTTCTAAATATACATCCGCCTTCTTCGTTCTCAATCTCCTTTTTCGCGCTCATTTTCTACCCCGTTTCTCCAAGTCCCTTTCCTTCGCCTCGATCATGTTGGAATGGTTCGTCAGTGACGTCAACTACCCATCTGGCCGCCGTTATAGCGTCGCCTAACGATTATCGACTCGGCGATGTCGGTGGCCTTGTTACAATATCAGCAATTCGTACCTACTATAACGCCGCTGGCATAGTTCGCTGCCTATGGTTCTGTTGTTTGCGCGATATATCGCGTTCTTTCCTGGAAGCTGTATTACCCCGGCCCCTTTAAATATCGGGCTACTGTCCCACCAGTTTCCTGGAATACGTTATTCTTAAGTTTTAACGAGCCCGCGCATTCGCGTTACATCGGACGCGTTTACGATCGCGTCATCGCGAAATGGCAGTTCCGAAGATTCTTTCGGATTTTATGTGTAAACGTAATGGAGGCCCGTTCCGCGATACCGTATCGGAGTCTCGCTGCTCAACGATTACTGGGTGCTTCCGATATTGGTATCCGCGATTTACAACGGGTTCTATTTACTTTTACGTAGTGGCCTTGCCCATTTTGGAGGAAATAATGTATCTGAATCTTTTCTTTGACGAAGTTTTTAATCGCAAGTTGATAGATAATGAATTTGATTTCTTTTAGTATTTACAGTAGGTGTTGGTGGTTGCTTCTTGACTCATAAAAGTTGACAATGGCTCTCTTCAGAGGGGCAGCCCCCTCCCCCCAAACAAAAAGAGAAACAATGGAAAAGGAACGGCGTTACATCAAGCGCCTGAAAGAAGGAGCGAGGCAAAGTATCAACGAGTCGCGTATAGTCTGTCAAGGCCTCCCCCAAAATAAAATTCTGGGTGCGCCGCTGAAAGTTGACTTGTAAAGTAAAATCGAAACCCAGTATCTTTAAAAATGTGAGTTTTATATCATTTATTATTGTCAAGAACATTGTCGTAAATACGAAAAAAAATTGTTTACTTTGGATATAAATGGCAGTAATCATCCTGGACCATGAAAAAGAGAATTGATCGTAAATGTACGACAAATCTTTCCTCACTCTTCCTGTTTCTCCATCTTTTCCTCAAGATCTAGTTAACGCTGGTCTCTGCTATCTAACTTCGTAACTACCGTTACCCAACGTTAACGATTATTGACCCCCGATATCGTTGCCCGTAACTACCAGCACGTACCTACGCGTGTGCACTACATATTACTTGGAATCGAGGCTTAACGTCGTTTACAAACTACCCCTACTATGCGCGACACTCCGAACTTTCTTACTCGAAAATTGACACCATTGTATCCGATCAATCTGCCTAATTCCCCACGTCAGTTTCTACAGGTTATACAGCGGAGACAATCGGACTCGAAGTAACGAGTTAACGATCCCTGATGACGGTATTGACGATGGCACAAGGGAAAATTAATTTCTATTCACGGTCATTTAAATATCAATGTCAGCCGGGTCACTGTTTATTCCCTACTCAAGTCATTCCCGCCTATCGAGCCACCCTTCGCCTTCGATTCTCTGAATTCCTAGGCGGTTCGCGTAAAACTTCAAGTAGCGTTCGTATCAGCCTACCATAAAATAAGGTCCCATGCCCCATTAGAAGGGAAAAGAGGGAAGGGATGATCGCACGAACACCTGCTTTCGACCCTGTTCCTCAATTTTCCTTCGCCGCTGTTTCACTCTCCCCTTGCCGCCGCCGAGCAAATGATTTGATTAGAGAACAATGGCTTTCCATTAACAATCCTGTCTCTCGCTGCACCCTCTCTGGCCGTCCCTCCTCGCCGTCAGTGCTGTCTGTCAGCTGACTGACTCCCCAATGCAACGCTTTCTGACGCTGGTCGCGAAAACCCTGGCGGAATCTGCTCGAAAATTCATGGCGGACCTGGTAGCCTGGTGATTGCCCCGGTGCCGGGCTCGAATAAACACATGGCAGCAACGTAACGCGTGGGGCCCACTGTAGGGATTGCATTCAGCACTTCAAAATGGGAAAACAATTTCATGTAAATATATATATATATCTGAATGCACTTTGCACGGGACACTCGAAATGATCCTTCGAGGCGATGTGCAAAAGTCTCGATGCGTCTCCTCGCTAGTAGCATTTATTTGTTGGGAGTTTGATGGCCAATTAATTCCCAACTTGGGGACACTGTGACCTAACCAGAAATGCTACTAGGGTAGGTACCACTCATTCTAATTTCATTTTGTACGAGTAGTTGTGGACTGAAGTTAAATGTTAGCCGTACCATTCTATGATTGTGTTATGATACGTACGTTGGTTCATTATTATGTGCAGGATGAATTATAGTGTTTAGTTGCTCAAACTGCTCTGTACCCAGATTAGAGGTGGAGAACTATCGATAGTGTTGACTATCGATATCATCGAATGTGATGAAAATTTAATAAAATATATATGCTTTAAAATGTTATATTTGATTTTTGTATTTCATTTTATTTTATATACATTTCATAAATATTTGATTAAATTTTCATCACATTCGATGATATCGATAGTCGACACTATCGATAGTTCTCCACCTCTAACCCAGATGCAAAATAGTCGATCCATTTTCCCCGCATTGCTGGTTTTCCATGGCTGTAAGTATGTAACTCTAGGAAGATCACGTGATCGCTTCTCGTTGCGTGTGACGGTGGAAAAAATTCCTGTTTGCAAGATCAATGGCAAGTGACCAATTCGATAAGTGAAGCAAGATTGTACATAAACCAGCTTAATCGACATCAACGAAAGAGGGCCTGACGGAACTCTCGATTAGCGTTGTTATTACAGGGAATCTGTGTAAACACGAAGGTTCTCCGGTTCGATTGGAATCATCCTCGACGGACGTGCCGTCATCGATTAACATTCCGCCTGTCGCTTTTTCTTCTGGTTAGCTGTTGAAACTGTACTCGTGTGGCGGTTAATCGGGAAGCCCCGTCGAGGAAATGGGTTATCGATCTCGCGGACAGCGATTCGTTTTGACGATGCATCGAAAAGAGCGACGTCGTCGCGCGATACCCGCGTCTGATAACAGAAACAAATTTCCTACGCCATTTGCAGTACGCGGGACCAGCTTCTACCTGTGGTTTTCATCAGCATTCGGATTGACGTTTGAATCGGGCCGGGGGACATTTTTCCTCAAATTGATACGTCTGTGTTTCACGCGGCGAGCTTCTATGCCCCGTTGAAGAGCCACTATGGGGAGGAAGTTCAATTTACGGACATGAAGCGCCTGCGCATCGTATTTGCCGCGCAACGTGAGCCTACAATGGCCGCGTTTCCAGCTTCTTAATCTCTTATTCTTTTATGTGGGGAATGTGTTTCCCGCTCCAAGGTTCTGCGGCAAGTTTTGCGTTGTTCCTTAGAGCCCTCTTGTCGGAACACACCTTCGCTACACTCACTGGCGAATTTGCAACGTTTGCAACGTCACGTTGCTTACATTTTATATTTATTGTGACCAATGAGAATGCTTAAGAGTTTCATTAGCATTATCAGAAGTTTTTATGGGCAGTCAAAGTAAGTGTAGTATATAACGTTTTCCCCATAAACTCTTAAACATCCTTTTAACTATATTTACAAATTTTTTTTGTCGTGAGTAAATTATTGTCTGATGTCTGTAGAAAGACACGAAGATTGTGGCATCTGAAACAAATGATTACTGAAAAAATTATTCAGTAAGAATTAGGCCATCGCCTGAATAACGACAATTGATTAAAATGAATTTTTTACAAACTGGCGCCATGTTAAACAGAAATGTCCGTCTTCTTCCCTTCAATTCTGGTACTAATTTGTTAATTAGGAATACAATTTTGCAGATATTTTTATAATATTGGTAATCTCAGTTGCGGACAGTCTACAACAAACCCTAATTCTTCTCGCCAGGATATCTGTTACTTCTGCTAGGATGCATGTTAATTACAAACCGAAATCCTTCGGCTGAATGATAGCCAATATCATGCCACGTCCGCGTCGGGAATTCGCGTTGGCGTCCTCTATCCAGAAACTAGTTTCATCGATATTAATTTATTTCCGCGGAATATCCACTCTTCAATCGCGACGCAGCGCTGGAACAGTCCAATTTGGTCGAGAATTTCGAAGAAGAAGAACGAATTTTTCGGCCGATAATGGAATCCACGCGATTTCCTTCGCTCCTCGAGCCGAAAGCTGTTTCTCGTCCCCGATCGAACCCACCCTTCCTTCGTTTCGAATCGTTCTGGCAAATGAGGTGTTCTATAGCTCTGCGCGCCAATGTTTCCTTTCCCTCCGCGTTGTTTTTCCCTCTGTTTCCCCCCTTCGATTTCCCTTGGTGTTGGGCTGTAGGCACGCCGCGCCCGTTCATTTGCCTCGTATCTCCTTATTTCTCGAAATATCCGCGCGAAAGTATTGTTGCGCGTTTCGGGGGGGCGGGGGGGCTCGAAGGGAATCGCGAGATGAATATTCGCGCTAGACGGGAAATTCATTTCTCTTGTGTTCGCGAGATTTCGCGAATATTCCCCCGTTTGGAAGTGGAATCTACTCGTCGTCTTCAATTGTTGTTTATTCGTCCCTGGAGCTCGCGAGCCGGGAAAAGGATTGTCAGAGATTAGACGCGGAGTTTGCTTCCAAAATTGGGCATGTACAGTAGCTCGCGGAAGTATTTGAACGCCGAGTTCAGAACGTTAATGGACAAGGCGTGTAAGCCAAATTGAAGTTTTTAGAGAGTTGTTGCAACTGCAATAAAACATGGCGGAATTATATTGGCAAGATTTAACGAAAGTCTAACAGCTAGCAGCGTATACAGTGTCCAAAAATAAGTTGAGATTGTAGTATGAAGCTGACATATCTGATTAAAAATAAAACCGTCTATGCAGAAACTTTGTTTTTAGTTACGAGGAAGTCTTTGCGAATTTGCACTACGAAAAGACTGCAGAAGTATCTTGTAATTTGTACATTAACTCGTTCTTAAATCGCTAGCTAAATTTTCATTCTTTTCTCACCCGTGTGAATTATACTGAACTGTAGTGAACGACGACAGATGATGAGAGGTGACATGGGACGGGACGATGACAGCGAATGGTTTACGTAATATTTAGTTTGACCACCTTCATCATTAATTCGTTCAGATTATATTTAAATGCCACCCACAGAAATCCGATCGGAATATCCTGTACCATTAAAACAGGATTTCAATTGAGTTATCATAAACTGATCTAAAATTGTATAAAACCGTAATGGCTTAATTGCAGATTGTTTTTAGCTTTCGAGATATGTGACCAGAGCTTTTCACAAGATTTTATGGCCTCGCTACGAACCGTGATCCTGTCATTTGTCATCATTCGATTCGAATGAGTTAAATATATTCAAGCTTGTGCCCCCATACTGTGGAATTATTTATTTGCACGATTTCTCGTAATTTTTCTCGTTTAAAGAAAGTTCAATTTCAGTTATCTTGCTCGTCAGTGCTCGGGATTGCAAGTGTTCGAATATTGTCCGCGAGTCACCGTCACTGAGGACACAGAGTTAAATGTCCAATTTCCTTTGCCGCTTTAGAAAGCACGAGGTCGCTTTAAAATCTCGATTCGCGACAAGAGAGCTAGCACATTATCGCCAGCTTATATTTCACGCGGCTAGAGTCGGGTTAGCGGGCGGCGAAGTCGCTTCTCGCCGGGTCGTTAAGTGAATCGCTAAGTAAACGGGGCTTGTTCAAGGACGTGTGTAAACAATATGCCTGTTCTGCAAACACACGAACGTAATCTTGCGCAAATGTTCCCCACGAGGTTTCGTAATTTCGATAGGAAATCAATACCATGATTCATTGTGATCGTCTGAAGGCACGACCTTCAAGAATCGTTCCTTTAGAACAGAATCTGATTGTATTCGAAGCTTCGTATTCTTGAATTGCTCGAGAACTCGAAAAGTCAGAGATTTGTAAATAACTTATCCTGTGTCTTGCACGAAGCGTAAGCATACTTTGTGTCTGATTCTGCATAAATTGTTTCACTGTTCCTGTTTAAGGGGGCACTTCGGTGTAACTGTCCGTTTTTCAACGCCATCTTCGGGAATTTATTTAACAAAAACTATAAGTTTATACTATCCGGCGTTTTGCCTGCATATTAAAGTATGTATCAACCCACCTTTTTTGCTGAACGTTTTTTTTTAAGCTGCCAAAGTTTTGTTTAATTGGTCGGTATACGAAAGACTCCGAATTCGGGTGCCAGAGAGTCGACTCTTGTTCGCTCGAAACGTTTCTATCGTTGATCTGCTTGAGTGTAATAAAAACGTCCGGCAGAGGTCCGCTGGCGTTTCCACGCTCGTAATCCAGACAATGGTCGGTGTTCGTAATTTCGAATCGCGTTAAGTGTCAACGGATTTCGCGTTTACGCCGCACCGTCAGTTATTACCGAACAGAAGTATGACGCAGCCGACAGTGTAAATAATTCAGAGCTCAATTACGCAAATTGCGAACCAACGGGACCCTTCCCTCCCGCCAGCGATTCCCTTTCCATCGACTCCCACTCTGATGCAGGTTCCGCGCCACATCATTTCGGTCTGCTCTCTACAACCCCACGCTGCCGTGACTAATAACTAGTTTCATGAGTGTTGGCGGGTTAACAATTTTTTTCTCTCTTTCTTTTTGAATCTCCTTGCACCCCGCTCATTGAATGGAGGTGAAGTACTGGGAATGAAGTGCTCCGCTACAGATCTGTGGAACGCATTTTCAGTTCTATCAAGAATCATGTTAAAAATTGAGCAGTCAGCCAGAGTTTCTTCTTTTTATTCCCTTGTTCGTTTATCTTTTGTTCGCAATTGCGTGTCACATTCTTATGATGGAGAGAAAGATTCTCCTTCAGCCTCTTTATTTCCTTCCTGCAAAGCTAATTTATTTACATAGGGAAGTATCTACTTTTACTACTTACAGATATGATACAGGTAATATATCAGTTGGACTTTCGATGAATTTCACAACAGTATTTCAAAAGGAACGAGGGAACATATACTGATATTACAATTTCTCTTTTACTGATTCACCTAAATTACTTGAAAACTCTTTGTTATATGAAAAATGGCTCAAACAAAAGTTGTGTGGTATAAACAAAGACACACAGCGTAATAATTCGTCATTTGCATTTATTATTTGACTACGCACTTGTGTGAGTTGTAATGGACACCAATTTGAGTATTACTTAGATTTAAAAATCATTTAAAGTTTTAAATGTTTAAAGTTTAAATAGTTTTTGGGCCCATGCACTCTAATATATTTTTATTCAGCGTTCAACACTCGTTCCAATTGCACAGTGAAATTTTATCCATTACTGTTAAAAAAGTCCAAGTGACCTTCATATCTCGATAAAAAAGCAAAATAGCAAAAACTAATTATTATACTGTGTGCGTCTCTTGATACCATAAACCATTTTTTCATATAACACAGAGTTCACAAGTAATTTAGGTGGCACACTTAGGTGAATCACCCTGTATAGCTAAGAGATAAAGTATTACGTATTATGCAATTGAATGCTATACATACATCTGTCCAAGTTGATACAATTCTCTAATAACTGGATGTACTTACGCTGAAGTAACGAATGTGTATATATCTAATAGCTATAGGGATAGGGTGTATAAGTTTATTCAGCGGGGTCGCATTTACCACAAGGCGCGTGCGCGCAAGCTGGGGCCACATTTTAAATTTTGATTTTTAGATTTGTTCTTCTAAATTTTTTGTCTCTCAATCAGAGTTGGGCATTAGTCGAATGAATTTTTATTCGAGACATTTTTAGTCCGATAAAAATTTATTCGTTATTCTTGAAAAACTACATTTTATTCGAAATTTGTTGTGGAATCATTCGAATAAAAATTTCGTCGATTAAAAATTGATTCAGTATTCCCGAATAACTTGATTACACGTTATTTCTTATAATCGTTAATTTAGGTAATTGACGAAAATTTTGTCAATCTTTAACTTAGGTAGTTGAAATTGTGTCAACTACCTAAATTAACGATTACAGAATATAACGGGTAGTCAATTACACAATTACATTTTTATCGTAATTTGTAATTAGATTACATTTTGCCTAACTCTGGTATTCACTACTTCATATGTTCGCCTGGACTGCGTGAATGAATCTACCTATCAAGATGCTCGCGAAACCGCAAGATTACAAATTACGCGCAATGTCTTTATTTCATTACAGCATACACGTTCCTCCATAATCAGAAAACACAGCGATCACGCAAGCACAATTACCAGCCTCCTAATAAAGCCCGAGCGCCCGATTATTCAAACGCGTTTACGCGAAACGGGTTTTCCCGCTTTCGGCGATCATCTTATTACCGTCGATGACGGTTTCCTTTCCTCCTGCGTTCCCGTGCGGACGAAGCCGCCACGAGTGGGAGTAACCACGAGGGTGTGGCGTTTCTCTGCCTGAGAAAAAAAGGGGAAATAAAAAAGGGGAGACAGGAGAGGGAAGAGATTCGCGAAACTTTGGAATTAACGAGGATAGAGGTTCGCGAGGGTGAAACTTTCGCGGAGACCATTCAACTTCCGGTCGTATAACCTCTCCGTGTTGAAGACGCGTACCATAATCCGGAGTAACAACGTGCCAGAAAATACCCACCCTTTCGTGTGCATATCTCGCGACTGTTATACCTTCAATTTCGAAATCACGTCCTCTCGAATTTCACGTTCACCACTCTTTGTCTGTTTCTGTAACTTTCTAGCCGATTATTTGCTCGCTGAATTATTCGTTGGGGGTAGTTTTACGTACAGCGCGAGGAGATTGCCGTTTATTGGCCATTTTGCGTCTATGCGTTGTTGTTTCGGTTGATAAGCCCCGCATATCAATTTCATGCAACGTTCGCGATTTTCTTAATTAATGTATTGAATCGTACCACTTCGATTTCTGTGAGGACTATAATCTCTGAAGGAAAATCGGACGCATAAAAGTTACGTGTGTTTTAAATGAAATTATTCCAAGTTTAGTTGTATATATGCGCTTTGTTTTCTTTAAATTGACAAACATACTTTTATTGCAGAATTGCAATGCACATTGTTCTCGATGCAACGATCAATATTTTTCGTGGCCAATCCGGTTGAAACCACGCAATTTTTATTTCACTCGTTTCTCTCTAGGGGTAATATTGACGCAAATCAGTACTGTATCGATCGTTATATAGGGTGTTTCAGAACTACATATACTTACGCCCTCACTTGACGAATAGAATTCACGAAAATAAATAAAATGCTTCCAATACCTAAGATATAAATAATAGATATAAGTAATTTCTTAGATATTAATTGCAAAGCGATAATTTCTTGTCCGGTTACACGTATTATATAGAGCAATTTGTATTTAAACAGTTCGGTTTGTCTACAATAATATACAACATAAGTTTGAGATGAATATTTAAAGAATATTGAGGAAAAGATTTTCTTACGGACTACTTTTATTACGGATTTCCTTTTACTCCCAGCGACTTTCTTTGGCCCCTTTTTAGTTCCCGTTTATATTGGAAACGTCTTCTTGTGCTCTAAATTTACAGCTCGAATATATTACAAAACTTAAAAACGCTTTCGTACTAAAAAAATGATGTATTAATTAAACATACTTATTGTCTACCATTATTAAGCTTTATTATTCGGTCAATTTTGCACTTTGAGTTCTAAAACACCCTGTACATCTATCGCGATTTCCTTCACCAGCAGACGAACGGTAAATAGAAATCAGTTTACAGTTTTTAATCTCAGTATTACACGAGGCAAGCGAAGAATCATTTTCCTCCCCTTAAAAATTCCATAATCCGAGATCCGCGAAATGGGGCGTTAATAACACGTTTCGTAACGAGGGGACTATTTGTCGGTCGTTCCTGATGAGTATCTTCCTCTTAATTTATCGACGCTCGCGTGTCAGAATGTCAGTTAGATCCTAAAGGTAATTCTGCTTTGCGTTTATCAACGAGCGCGCACACCAGGGTATTGATTAACATTTTTCTTCCGACGGTCCGCGTTATTCGTTTCTGTGTCAAGCTGCGAGATTATTACAGGGACGAGCGCGGTTAACTGACATTAATTGCGGAGAATCGGAGGAGATTGATTCCGCCTAACGTATAATTGACTCATTAATTTCCAGACGTTGCATCACGCGTGGGCGCGATGCTCGCAACGTTTCATTAACTGCTAATGAGATCATCCATATGGGAAACGGCGGAGGAGAGCGTGCACATGACGAGCCCGGTTTCATAATTGTCTCAGCTTTTTGAAATTTATGGCGCGCTCATCGTTTTCTTGCCTCGAGAATAGATAATTAAATGTTCAGTGGAGTTGGAATTAGGAAGAAGCACATTCTATGAATCTCTCACATTTACGATTTTATAAAATGAATTCTAAATGTATTTTTTAACGTGATTATTTAAATTATACAGTATTTTGCAGTTTCTTTCTTATATTTTATATCTTACATTGGTAAATTAAAAAACTTAAGAATTTCGCTCCTAGGAAATTCGTACCGTAGATAAGCTAAATCATTTTACATAATGAAAGGTAATTCTATTTCGAAAATCTTTGCCTCCGAAAATCTATTTTGTGAAAATAGTAGGTAATCCCACTCTTTTAGTTGAAAATACAATAGGTGTATACAGGATGTCTCAGGTGGCATACAAAATAGTTGCTGAATGGTGTATAACTGGATTCTTCAGTGACACCAACGAGAAAAATATGGATAATAGCTAAGTAGTGAGGCGTTACTCATGATTTTTTTCGTTGGTGTCACTCAAGGGGTTGTTTACAAAAACTACTCTCAAATAATTGATTCCTATATTTCTACCCTTAATTATCGCTCCAAAATTTTGGAAAAAAATAGATTTAGTAGAGTTAGTAAGTACCTAATATTTGCAACTTGTCGCATTCAAATATCTTAAGTAGTTTTCGAGAAAAAAAATCATAAAGTTTAGGGTTGTTGTTCCTATATCACCCTTACGGGAGGGGTTACACGTCTGAAATTACTCATAGTAGTTTTTCATGCAAAGAACATTATTTTAACACGCATAAGTGATAAAATTGGTGCTGGGGCCGTTTCCCTATACTTACTCTGCTAGGGTCTTTCCCAAATATTCATTGCAGTGGCGAATTTAACAGGGCGGCCGATGAGTAGTTGCCACCTGGGCCTCATCCTTAAAGAAAATTATGATTTTATCCAAACTATTTTTTTGTATTATTACACTGAGCCTGTTTTCAGTAAAATAACGCTTTATTTTCCCGAAAAAGGGCCCCTGCTCAGAAGGCCCCCCTTGGGCCCTTTCTTAAAAAAAAAATATGATTTTATCCAAGCACTATATTTTTTTTATATACTGTTCTGTACACTTAGCCCCTTTTAGTAAACTACCTCCTCATTTTCCCGAAAAACTAGGCCCCTTAGAACGTTTGCCGCCTGGGCCGGTTTTCTTAAATCCGGCACTGATTCGTTGTTCTTTGCAAACTATCAAAACGGTAAAATTAGGTTAAAGCTTGCAATCAGAGTTTTTTCGTCGGTAAATGTCACATAAAATTGATTCCTTAGGCGCGCGGAAAGTAGTATGTAGATTGAAATCGTGAAATCACGCGGTGACAAGGAAAATGCAATTACGAAATTAATTAACACGAACAGAAAACAATCGCCACTAACGATCAGTGCAGGTAGATCGATAAGGGCTACGTATCTACGCTAGATTCTCTGTATACATTTGAATGTACAACTGTATAATTTGAATGAATAACTTGGACTGAACATGTGTTGTGAAAACGGACGCAGCTGCACACGAACCGCGCGAAGTTGGACCATTCTCCGGCGTGCATTGGGGTAGAGAAGAGGACGGGACGGAATCGAATGAGCCGGCAGTGCCATCAGTTACGGGACACCCTGTACGTTCCACGCTTTTCTTCGTTCGCGTCTGGCTTTCCCTTTCTCACCCCTAAATGCACGTGCCACGTAACGCGGCTTCGCCACCCTCTTTTGTGTACAAATGACACCTCTCGCGTCGCCGTCGTCGGTGTCGGTGTCGGCGTCGGCGTCGCCGTCGGACTCCTCCGGGCAACTCCCAACCCGTAAAGGGATATACATACCTTGTAGTCGGTGGATACGTGGCACGAAGTGACTTGCCAGATAACCGAGAGCAGCTCGCCGTCTTTGTCCCCTTGCTCTTTTTCCACTTTTCGCCGGTTCTCCTGGTGCCGTGGCCGGAAACAAGGCGAAGGCGAGAGAAAATCGAGGGTGTATACCGCGTACTTGCGCTTTTTCTCCCCCCCCCCCGAACCGCGTCTCACCGTCGTGATTCCATGAACGCCGCGGTGTCCCTCGTGCCGGGATCCTTCAATATCGTTGCGTCTTGACACAGACTTTTGTTTGCTTGATTAAAAGCCGTCGCTCCCCTCGGGGATTAAGTAGGGTTTTCGTATAACCGCGCAGTGGCTTTGGAGGGCATGCTGCAGCTTTCAATATGGCAGAATTGTGACGGAGTGGGATGTGGGTCAAGTGGTACTCGATTTTAGGGTTTCTAGATTATTGCAGTTATAGCCTTTCCTCGAGCCTGCTTTTTTTTCCTGGAAGATAGTTGGCATAGCGGATTGAACCTCTGACGGTCAGTTGGCTTGCACGGTTCACAGCTATCGTTTAGTACTTATTGGTTTTAAGTCGCAATCTGGGAAAGAAAATAAGTCAATGGGTGAGTCATAAACGAAGGGGCTATTTGCTTGAGAGGCTGTTAGGTCTGAATCCTGGTACCAAATTGAATAGGCCAGCAAATTTCACGGGGATTTTAAAGGTTTCAGGGTGGAAATGATAGTAACAGGTTTCAGGATGACGGCTTGTAGAAGAAATATTTAGTTTACAGAAAAGTATGATACCTTCGTTATAGTGTATCAGTAAATTACGCGTTTCCTGTGGGTGCCTACATGTAACGAGTCATGAATTAGTAATTCTTTGCATGTTTTTTTTTGTTATTCAGAAGGATCTACCGTAAAATTAAAACACCAAATCTAGTTTTTGATTTGGAGTTTCAAATGGTTGAGTGAAGGAACTTATTAATTTTTACGTTGCACATACGATGGAACCTAATTTTCACGGTCTAACACGTAAAATTAGTTACGGTTCTCGCGATCCACGTTTACTCGTATTGCCTCTCGCGCCAACTTATACAAAGATGATCTTATTTAGTTCTTTGACTGCGTATGTTCTTTCCAGCGTAGCTTAATCAAATATTGTATTTCCAGCTGCATTTATTTTCTTCCTCTCTTTTTGTTTTTGACGACTTATCGCTTAAAAGTATTTGCCCACCCATTGCATCGTTGCGGCGAATACGATGAAAGTGACATGCATTTAAACAAGATTTATTGGCTATTTCAATTAAATATTCCAAAGTCAGTTGAAAACAGACCTGTTCTTTTCTGTTACACGTAATTATACCTGCAATAACAATTAAATTTTGCGTTCGTCGATCTGCTGCGGCATCCTTCGATTAATTTTATCAATTTTTCTGATGTTATTTGCTTCCACGCATTTTGAAGCTTCTTTCGCATGTCAGTTGCTGAGCTTAGACTCTTCGTAAGCCTTACAAAGTAGAAGTATATACGTTACTTCACATCGTTCACCCTGCTACGTATGTAATATAATACAGTGGCGTTGGATCGCTGAGGAGCGGGTTCTCGGAGTTAGCAACAAGCCTCGACCTCGCAAGGCTGACTCACGCGCGGAAGACGAAACGTGCGTGAAAGAAGAAAATAAGAAGAGGAGGAAAAAATAGCATGCGCAACGGTCGCAATTAGTGCAACACCCACGCGATAAAAATCGCCGCGGTGGCCACTTAACGCATTGAAAACAGTGGAAACGTTAGTAGGAAGAATCGTGCTTCCTACTTGCATTCCATTTCCGCGCGTTCCATCAACCGATTCTGCGAAACAAACCTCTTCCCTCGCTTCCTTCCTTGCTCCCTCTCTCTTTGCTACTGCAATTTACTCTCTTCCCCCTCTTCGTCTCTTCCAATTCTCGCTTTCTTGGGACTTCCGCGGAGCCCCGTGCTCTGCATATCAGGAATTTTACTATTTGCTCCCTAATTTCTTCGACCCTTCCTCGTGCGTCGAGGCTGTTAAGAATAGTTAGAGAATAGCTTGTGCTGCGTCTCATAACTGCTTCAACGGCTCTGCGTGCGAGGAAAAGCAAGGGTGATACATTTTGATTAGTTTTTTTTTATTATTTCTTGTCGGGATAATTATAACTTGAGAAGCAAGTAGTAATGTCTTCATTAATAATAATGGCTGCAAAAAATGTGGGAATTGGAAATGTTGCTGCTTCTATCATTGAGAAGTATCGATACGATGTAAGTCTGAAAATGTCTGAAAGAAATAATATTCCCAATTAAATGTTGAAACGAAACATTTACTTAATCGAACAAATCGGTGGGCAACAACTTTATTATTGACAGTGGATGCAACTTTTAGTTGCTTTAAATGCTAAAACCCTTCAATCACCATCATTAATATGCGTTAAATTCAAGTTAATCACTTTTGATTTTGACAGAAACACTGAGAGTAATAAATACGAAACCTGTAACTAAATTTTCACGGAAGTAAATCATTGCAAAAGCTTATTCTTCCTTGCCATAACTGTCTTGGTGATTCACAGACAATGCCGGTCGATTTCTTTTCCTATCAGTGCCAAACGCAGCTTCTCAAAACTTTTCTGTCCGAGAATTAAAACTATATTTCGATACGGTATCGCGTTGTGCATGATGTGCTCACACTTCAATAATGGCAGAAACAATAGCAACGGCAACATTGGTGGCAATAGGTAACTTGCCATCAAGCCACTCCTTTCTGCTTCACGCGACTGACGCTGGAATTTAGCCGCCGGCGTGGAATACGGCTCGCTAATTCACGCTAATCTAGTTTACCGGCAGTTGGAGTAGCGAAAGATACGAACCACGGCTGAAACAGTTCATAGCGAGATAGATATTTCGATAATATTAGAAGGTATACTCCGAATTTCAGAGTTTTCAACAACTTTTGCAACTTTTTGTAATTATCATTATCATTGTTCGTTTACGAAATCCATCGCAAGAATATTCATAAGTGTACAAACTTATTCCAAGTACGCCTAACGGGATTGCAGTTATTTAAGGAACCTACACGGTTTTCTTTTAAATAATATTTAGCTCTAACTGTAAATGCGGAAGATTACAATTACTTTGTAATGTGTTTGCGAAAGATTAATGGCATTGGCAATATGATCACCACAGTCGCCTGAGTTGCCAGAATTTTTCTCTTGGAGGCACTGAAATCTTTGCCTTGGTAATCTTAAAACAGTCACAACCTCGGAAGTTGCAAAATTAAATATCTCCTGTTATGCATGTAAAGCCACAAAAAGATTTTTAAATTTTGAACAATTTGGGAATCTTAAAATATTATTATAATGATTAAATTCATAGTAATGTCAAGTACAACGTACAAAAGAAAACAAATGTAGAAACTGTTTCTCGCAATATATTCACTTCTCCAAAGTATTCAAATTGTGTATGAAACATTTTTTTAGTATTATCACAACTTTTTTATAGGCCTCCAGTGGTGTCTACCCCACATTCATATTCATTTCTCAATAACGTAGACTTAACTCCTTTCATATCATTTCTCGTCTGAAATACAGACCTGACTTGTAAAATTCTCTGGCAATAATTCATTAACAGATGCCCGTGCAATCAGCACAGCAAGGAAAAAGCTTTTCTAATGCGCTTTGAAGGACACCCTTCCCCAGCTGATTCTTCGCGCTTCTCAACGCACAGAGACTCCAGCACTGCCATTCCCTGTCTCTGGTACATTTATCAAACAGAAGTAACCGGTCAAATTGTAATCTTAGTCGAGCTCACGCATAGGAATTTTTAGGCAACGGCACACCACACACACCCTGAACCAATCTGATTGTGAGTTATTCATATCGCTACCAGCTGCGGGAAACACGAGAAACCCAGAACACTACACAGAGAGCAAGTTAGCGAACTTTCTCTATCCACAGACCTAGGTTTATTCCCGGCGCATCAGTTAATCGAGTAAAAAATAGTCACCCCTATTTACCGAAACTGATCAGCAGGGACACTTCGCGTTTTACATAGTGTTACGTCTCCAACATTGCGTTACACGTGCTCACGCCAACCATACGAACGTACATTCTATTTCGAGCCTTCGAGCACTCGAGAAAATTAGTGTTACGCGGCGATCAATTTTATCACGAAACCTAAGCAGTCGCGCAAGGTTATTTTGGCGCGGCGGAGTGCATACGCGAAAAGAGCTCGGCTTTATTTGTTTCGAGCCGAGCGCGCGCGCAGCGAGAAGACCGCGACAACTCAAGCCCCGTTTAACACCATTGGGCGTATTTCTTTTTTTCCTTGCACCGATCATAGCCAGGGCTGTAAAGTCGTTCGATGGAGTTCCAAATGCAATCACGTTCGTAGCTCTTCCTTTCCAGGAACCGGCGCACGCCCCGAGCGCAACCCATTTACCGGGAAATGCAATAATTGCAAATTGTAATGGGACGGCACTCTAGTACCGCGCCATTATCGCTGTATCAAGCCCCCTCCACCATTCTGTCCCTTCTTTTTAAACCTCCCCGCTCCACCCACCTCGCCCTTTCTCTCTCCTGCTGGAGCGGATCTTATTCTTCATGGTAAAGCGTTAAATCTTCTTAGTGTTTTTCCCGAGGATTTCTACATATACGATAAAGTTTCAATTCTTGTAATATTGTTATTTATTTTACAAGCTTACGGACACTTAAATGAGTTATTAATATCCACATTGATTTACGAAGAGTGTCCCTAGATTGAAGCAGTGAAAATTACCTTAAAAAGTAGTAGTTAATTTGAATAAGAATTTCCTTGTGCGATCAGTTTTTTGAAACCTCTATTGCGCGCAAATAAATAATTGAAGAGTCCTTGTAGAAAAACCGTAAATGCCAAAAATAAAATTTTTTACTATAGTATCGCCATTAGCGCGTAGAACATTTTCCAATGATTCTTTTTTAATCATGGCAATTACAGTGTTTTCTACAAGGACTCTTCAATTGCGTCGTACATTGGTCGATCTTCCCTCTTCAAACGCTGTACTTGCTACGACCAGTTCTTATTCGGATTACTGGAGTTTTTCGTTTAATGTCAAATGACAGTATTGTACAGTTTTCGAGGATGTTAGTTTTCATACGGTGGGTTTTACCCGAGATTCATTTTGTTTTGTTGCTCCACTTTTGTCTGAGGACTTTAGGGGGAGCTTTTGTAGCTTCTTTGTGGTAGACTAGAGTGCCTCGACATATTTGTCGCTATCCTAGAGTCTGTTTAGTGGCCTCACCGCCTTTTTTACAGTAGAGTCCGTGGATCATGGAACGAGAACTTGTGACAGAATCGTGAAAATAAGTTGCGAAGCGATGTACTGCGATTATGAAAGAAGATGGGGCGAGAATTGCAACACGTTGGTGCCGGAAAAATAAATGGAAGAGATAAGAGGTAATACGTAAGATAAGAGGATACATAAAGATAAGGGGAAATTGGTAGAAGGATGCAACTGTATTGTCTGTTTAAAATAGTATTATATTTTTTCTATACTCTGATCGCGAAAACTGGCAATATTTATCTTTTACAAATTAAAAATGATTATCTTATAGAATCACGACAACCACGTTCTAACAATTAAATTACAAATTACGACAGGAATTAACACAGCCAGGTAATTGACTGCATCAATCGAGAATTCGCAGAGCCTGTAAGTACATACTTGAAGGCTCTAGCGGAAGTACCATACGATACATATTTTCATATTGGTATCGGTGATACCACTAATCTGAAATGAAAATACTACTCCCTCGTTACCTCGAGCCTACTCGACATCTGTTGCCACCCAAGGAAAACTAAAGCTTTTAAAATTAAAGAATTCTAATTTTCGTAAGAAGGTAATTCACTTTAATTGCCAAAAACACCCTCCAATCCACGTGCAGATTCTTGTTCGCTCGTACGTTTATCGTTTCTGTTGTATCTACTCATTTTCGGTGTAGACCAGTGGTTCTTAAATTTATGAGTTTAAAAAAAAAAGGCGCTGTTAATATTGAATTCAACTCTATTGGGATATAAGGAGGCATCTTTAAACTTGCATCGTGCCATCATTTCAAATGTATTGCCGCGTTATCTAGCGAATTAATAAAGAAGCACGTGCAATACGACATCAGAAATTAGTTTCATTAATGTTCCGATAGCTCTGTCTCCGCGTAATTAGCTGCCCCTGTAATCGTGTGCCCTTTGTTCCACACATTTGAAGATATTATGTATCCTGAGAAGAAGGGGTACGTGGCACGAAAAAGGTTAAGGACCCCTGGTGTAGACCGTCAATCCGGCGAACCGACTAATTAACGCGAGTTTACGGTCGTGAGCACGGGAAACTATCTGTTACCCGCGAGACTCGGCCGGATGGCGACAGCTGATAAAATATAAATACGGCCGAATGTGATGTAAGTGGCACTAATATGTTTGCCTTGGCCACACGTTCGACCGACGATACGAATATTTATGGTGGCTGCATCGTCGGTTGCTGGAATGCGACTGGCAATGCACTTATGCGTTACAAACGTCGTCTGACAGTGATTGCTCGTAATCCTCGATCGGGCGTTGGGGCACTGCTTCCATCGCGAGTCTTTTGCACGCTTCCACGTGGATAGATTCAGAATTCCACGTGAGCTGTGACGAATCGAAGTTGCAGAATGAAATTGAAGAGGCTTGACCGAACGCTTGACTCCGTGTCGCTTAACACTTTGTGCGTAGCAACTGTGAGGGGTAGCTTTTAGGGTAGGAAGAGGTTAGAAGGGGATTCGACGAAAGTAAGAGCTACAGTGACTCGAGTAAGTAGTTGCTTGATAACCGAGGGATTCGAGTTTGAATCCGTCATTCTTCATTTCTTATCCAACAAGTTGGTACTTACTCTGCCATTGAAGCCTCCAGAAGACTTATAATCACGCTTTCTGTGGGACAGTAACGTGGCAAATTGATAAGATCAGTTAAGTGACATTTATTGAATTAAATTCAGTAATTTTTAAGGTGTCCCCACAGAGAGTGTAATGGGTTCACCGTTCGTGCCGAATGGTTGAGCTAATGCAAGATTCCTTTGGCAACAATTATACACACTTTTTTCTTTCTATTATTTAATGTCGCGTCAACTACTCGTAAGGGTTCTTAGCGAACTAGGGTCTGGTTTACAATTTATCGCACAGATGATGTGGTTTAGGTAATGCAATAATCTTTGTATCGATCCTTTGATGTTTAGATCGTCTTTTAGGGTGGGCTTTGTGTTGTACTTTTATCTCTAGGGGTAGTATTTCTTGCAGCGTGGGATAATTTGTTCCACTGGACAGTTGTACTTTGCACGGGTCGCAAAACGAGGGTTCTTCTTTGTTGAGGAGTACACACTTTTACTGAGAAAATAAATATTAATTGCTGCCATTGAGAATAATTCTCAATTGCGACGAAAATGTTTGAAGATCAGCTTGGGAAGTTTGGTGCTTCACCAGTTTCTGTTTGCGAATATTGATGGAGGTACTAATCGGTGCTTACCTATACACTCAAACCTTCCTGTTGGAGTATTCTGTCTTGAAATCACCTAGCCCTAAATCATGCTTGTACAATTCGCCAACTAGTTACTAAGTTCATCTAGAACAACTACAATAATGGTAATATTTCTACGATCTCCACGTTATCTGTCAGATAAATCCTTCTATCAATTTATAAATAAACTAGATCGAATGTAAAAGTAAGTGCCGGCTTCACTTATAGATCCAGATGCTGTTAGCTTAAGATTCTTTATTGAGATTCAAGACTGAATACGTTGCATCGTGATATAGATAACGTAAACTTTGCTCAGTGGTCTTATAAAACTGATTCTCTCTCTTCTACTTCAAATGCAGTCATACAAACAACGTAAGAAGTAAGTTACTCCCCCTTTGAAGGTGAAAACCACGATGAACTTCGACTGAATTTGTTTTGAACGGTGACTCATGAATTTTTCACTAATTTCCTTCGTTCTGGCGCCTTCGGTAAATCGCCATGCATTTTAATCGATCGCTAAAAGACAGAACGAGAGGGGGGACAGTCACGGCGATGCTGTCCTTGTTAAAACCAATGCGGTACATGACGTGCATCGTCCCCACGCGCAATAAAATGTTTCAGGATTACGCGGCGAAGCTTATGGCGAAGTCCAGCGTGCACTGCGCAATTTCGCCTGGTACAAAAGTGCTCTCTTGCTCCGATAATGTATCGAACAACGAAACGCTATCGTAGTCTGCACCCCTTTTTCTTTTTTTTTTTAGGGGGAAAGGGGTTGGGGCGTAGGTGCAATGAATCACGAAATTATTCGAAAGCTTGCGATCAGAAATTGAAACGTGCAGGTTGCGATACGATATTTCAAAGCTTTTAGAATACCGTTATAGCTACGAAAAGATCGTTCGTCAAAAATATCAGAATTCTAATTGTTGCGCTTGAGAAATTCTGAAAAGCCATGGAACCGTAGATCAATATATCGAAGGTCAGAAATAACATTGTGTCCTGTTTCCAACACCAATTAAGTGGAAACGGCGCTAAAGTGTATCACGTATGCAGCGGAATGTTAATAGAATTCTTGAAACAGAACCCGTGTATGAAAAGTTCCGAGCAGAACAAATAGTTAGCGTATACAACTTCGATATATATGTGATTCAATTATATTCTGCAATAGGACTTCATAGGCGTTGCCTATTTGTGCTGTTCGACATACAGCGAGTCCCGAAAATATTCAAACGCTAGGGTACTTATGGCTAACTTTATGACTTGATACTTCAGTTGTGTATAAAGCAACCGCCTCGATTATTTTTTCTAACAATAAGTCATTTATTAATGTTTATAAAGATACATAATTTATTTGACAAATTCACATGCATTGTATAATAACAATGGCTAAAGGAAATAATGCCACATTTTCGGCTCAGAAAAATATTTGGACGATGTGGAATATAATGTTTTTTCAAACTAAATTTGTAGGTAGACATTTCCTTTTAATATTTTCTAGTAACTATTTCTAAAGCGTTCATATTGCTTATATTACCTCAAACTCTTATTTTAAAGAAGGCTTTTCCTAATTATGATGCCAGATACACTTCCATATCGAGAAATGTATTATATTTTTAGATATTAATATGTCGCTGCAGAATTTCTCGGGCGTTCTGGTTTATGCGAGGCGTGTAAGTCTGAGGTAAGCGAAACCGAGGAGAAGGAAAAGTCAGGAAACACGGACGTACCTCTGCCAGGATTAGGGGAAAATTTATTTTACGAAAATACGGGCGGTCCGCGGGAAGCAAGGAAAATCTATTTCATCGCGACGAGCTGCGTTATATGCGCCGTAATCCTAACTAGTAATTCCAACTGCTAATATTCGCGACTTTATTGTCTACAATTCCAACGACTGAAATACACTCGCTGGAGATGTATATACCGAGTGTCTTTTAACCGGCGACACAATGATAAAACCAACAGTGGCTTCGAAACGTTTCTGTACATCATATTTGTAACTCTTTCATCCTACACTGTTTCAACGATAATACGTAGCATATAATATTTTTAATTATTTATGTATGACAGTTTCAGAGAAAATTCAATGGTTCCGAGCCAGGTAGTCAAGTTTCTATGTGAAGGAAATTTAATTGACAAATGGAAATTAAATATTAACGCCCAGTTGTGAAACATTGTCGTGGCAGTAGCTTATAGTTAGTACCTATGAGGGTGTGTAAAATGAAATACGTTTTTAATCGTAGTAGTAATGGTCAAGGTGTTAATTTAAACGTTTCACTAGGCAAAGTTGAGTGCACGTATGTTAAACGAATGTCCAAAGTCAATTTTTTTGGGTACGAATCCTCATACTGAAAAGATTAATACATACTTTGACTTATTTTAATGCGTAAAATCGTTAACCTTCTGGTTGCGGTAGCGACACATTAGCAATCGGAAAAGACGATAAAGTTTTTTTTTTACATGATCTTACGAATTTCAAGTATTAAAAAGGGCTTATCAAGTAAAATTATCGATCAACATTCAATTCTGCCTGAAGAAGTGGCAATCATAATTTTTTACGCGATTACGTTCTGTCACTCTTGGTTGATAAGATATCTCGATTCGAGGAATGCTTTTTGTATCTACGTTCAGTATTATTATTTTCTAACGAGAATTTTTCTTTTCTGTTACAGGTGAGTCGTCGACTGCATGATATAATATCCCTTGACCTTAGACGTAAGTGTTAAAGCTCCATCGTTTTTCTGGACATAAAATTATTATAGAATCTGGACCATATTATAAATGCATCTTGGTTCACACACACCAACTACTTATTTACATAGTGGGTATTAAACATTTTCAGGCGCTATGTAGACTTTTATCACTTATTGTACATGGTGATCTCGAATACTTTAGTTGTTAGCTTTATTTTACCTCACCTTAAGGGGGGATTCTCGTGTAACAGCTACCGAAATTTACGATATTTTTTTAAAACACTAATGTAAACATTGCATTAAACTCTTTTTAAAATTTCTTAAAGTTAATTAATTTACGCTGGGACTTGACCTAAAATTTTAATTTTAATACTCTTTTCGTTGATATAAAGAATAATATGGAAAAATGTTCATTGTAGCATATTAAAGTGTAAATAATTAAAAGGTTTGTTTTCACTTCGCCATGGTAATGTTGATAATTCGTAATGTTGTAATTCACACACTGGAAAGTGTCTCCTTTCCGTTACACACTATGTAATAATGCAGAAGATAATTTAAATGGAGAATATCAGCGACTTCACCAAATTGTAATTGCTTCGTGTTTGGACTCATTTTCGTCGACATAAACTCACCAATCCATTGGTAGTACTCCCATCAAAGTGTAATCAGTAATATGAAAATTTTCACATTCAATACTGAATCTCAATTTGCCGTCGACCGAGGGTCTCCGCTGGTGCGCTTTTTCACTCACTCTCGGTTTACGTCGTTCATTCTCCTTGTCAGACGGTTCGGGCGAGGGTCCTGGCAACGGTCAGTTTATTAGGCGCAAACTACTTCCCCTACCCCGGTTTATGGAGAATTCCCCGGTCCCGAATCTTTCTCGATAATCCGGGGACCACTATACCCGGTTTTATCCAGGCCATGGGGTAAAATCGTAAAAGCGGATTATATTTTAAATCATTATTTTTCTTGTATTTTGCATTGTATTAAAAAAATTGGTTTGTAGTGTTATTTAATAAAGAGTTTATTCTAACGAATCTTAATTTCAATTTCTTTTTTACATTAACTATGTCAAAGTGATGAGCTTTTATCCTTAACGTCCCGGTTTTGCCCCTAGTTCCCCTTCAGATATGTGATTTTGCAGAAAAAATCATCCTTTTTTAGTTCCTAAAACATGAACTATAAAGTTTAAAAAAAATGCTACCATAAAAAATAAATAATTGTATGAAAAACCTCTGTTTCCAATTTCACCTGAATCGGTCCACTAGTTCTCGAGAAATATTAGTTACTGTTTAGTCAAATTCCATTCTGAGGAAAACACTATTACATATTCAATATTCTTAGTTTACGAATTAAATTTACACAATTGTTACATTAAAATATGTATTTTAAAATGAATATAAAGATTTTTCAATTAAAAAATACTTTCAATGGAAATAGAATTGTCGAAGTTCACCCTGATTTTTCTAGTGCTGGATCGAAGTTGCCTGAGAACTTCAGTACGAACATACTGACGAGTTGATTCTAATGAATCTCAGTTGCAATTTTTTTTTACTTAATAATGTCAACGTTATGAGATCTTATTCTTTTATTTATTTATTTATTTAAACGGGACTAGCCCTTAGTAAACAACTATACAGTCAGTAAGAAATGATTGTGTGAGGTAATACACGAATACAAATTTACAAGGTTTACAATGCAACCGCATATTGCTATTGAACAGGGGTAATTTTGCGCACCGCTGTTAGAAAGGACGCTAGTGCATTATGAAAGAAATTCAACTCAAAGCAATGTTTGTTCGCCAGGTTGGATATCCTGTTTATGGGATCGGCATGTCCTACACTAGTCGTTAGGAGCGGGGGTTTGAACAAGGGAAATGATCTTAACATTCGTTCAAGCGCATTTAGACACAATTTGCTGAGGATCTCGGGGCGGCAAATTTGGCCGTTGAGAATTTTGAATAGAAAAGTCAGATCGGCCACTAATCTTCTTTTGTGGAGCGAGTCCATTTTAAGCCTGTCCATTATTTGGGTATAATCGTGATTACTATAGGACATAGAACAACCAGTTTTGAATGCTGCGAAACGGAGAAATTTATGCTGTACCCTTTCGAGCAGCGTCCTGTGCTTGACAAGATTAGGGGACCATATAACCGTCTTCTTAACGTCCCGATTTTGCCCCGGTCTCTCCTACCAGTGCGCCGTACGCTGCGCACGCAGACGTGTCTCGTTCGTCATTTAGGGGGCACGTACTGAATGCAGTACTGTCACGTGACACTGTTCGCGTCATATATGACTGCAGGCTGGATATATGTATCTTCTACATATTACAAAGCACAAGAAAAACGTGAGAATGGTGCTCGTAAACGGTACCCGTCGAGTACGATGTTAAGTGGTCGATTTATATTCAATGTCAGCCGACCTGTTCTCCGTATTTAGCGTCATTGGCGACGTGCCTCGACGCGCGGGGGAGGTTAACGGGAATTTTCGCCTACGGTCAATTGGAGTCGTTTCTCGGTCACTTAGATCGCCACGAATAATCAGCAGCCCTTTAACGAGCCGGGATAATTCGATTACGATGCGAAAAATGGCTCTGCGACCCGTCGGATAAGGTCAGCTACGTGATCGTAAGCTTCACTCGCGAACCTCCGTGTAGAATTATTATGCGAACTTTGCAGAAACAATCGATCACGACGCGCGTCATTATTTCATTACCTTGATCTGAAAGATCCCTCATTATCACCGCTATATTCCACTGAAATTAGGATCTGTCTGCGGAAAAATTCCCAGCGAGCTAAATTTTGGTACGTCGAAAGTCGTCATTGATGTGACCGCCGCTAAAAATTTTACAGAGGGGTCAAAGATTAAAAGAAAATTTTTTCGCAAATATCTCAATCAGTTCTACGATAAAAGTAGTTATTATGAAATTTGTGGCTCTGTAAATTCTCTACAAAAAACGTTTTACGAGCTTTTCTTCGTAGGAGTAACCGTTTCGACGGTTTACAAGCTTTCAACCCTCATACTTTTGACAAGGGAAGATTCCGAACCCGGAACTTCCAAAAATTACGAATATGTAGGGAATGCCCTCCTGAGTACAGCACAATTTCTTTGCTGCCCAAATTCACCCCAAATGGTGGAATTGATCGCTCGAAATGTTCTGTTTTTGTGTTATTATTCGTGAACCGTAAGTAATAGAAAAAAAGTCTTCAGGAAAAAGTTACTTTTTTTTAATGAGAACAATCATTTGGTACCTTACAGTTAAATAACCGAATTTTCAGGGTTCAGTTTCACCCCCTTAGAGTGAATTTAGGCAGCAAAAAAATTATCTATACATATATTAAAGTTTAAGTTCATTTACACTTGCCGTAGTCGATTGAGTCAGGACATCCCACGCATCTCACCCTTATACAAACTCCAAGTGTTTCAAACGCGCGTTAAATGGTTGCTTTTGAACGTAGAACCGATCCCCCGCCCACGCCGCGAGCACAAAAGATCAGCAAACACAATAGAACGCAAAATAGCCCGATAAAAGGCATCGCAGCGCAATTACTCGCTCGTTACGCGCCGATAGGGATCGGGTTATCGGTCTGTTTGACCGACCCCCCCCCCCCCCCCCCCGCTGGATTTAATAGTTCCCTATTAATCACCGAAAATTCCTGCCGGAAGTGGAGGACGATGAAAGGAGCGAGCGCTCGACGCTGGAGGAAACGGCGGAACCTAGGTGGACCAGCGAAAGAGGCCGACGGGTGGGGTGGAAAGGGGGAGGCGTAGTTGAGGGTGGGGGTTAGGGCTAGGGTCAGGTTAGGGGTTGGAGGAGCAATAAGGAATTATTGCGGTACGATCGACAAACGGCGGCTACGTGGCTGCACTACGGAAGATTCTTTCCGACCCAGCGACTTTCTTCTCTTTTCTTTCGTCTTCTTTCTTATTTCTTTCCTCCTCGCCTACGAAACCCACCAGACACGTCAATACGTAATGCTCGAAACTCCTGCTGCACGTGTTCGTCGTACCACTCTACGTGGAATGGAAGATGCGCTCCGCAATAGTTGTATATTTCAGCGGACGAGAGGGATAAACGAGGGTCTCGAATGCACGGTACAATGGAATGTCGATTATCCGAAATAATAAGGAGGCAAGATGTCGTCTTGGATGGTTGTCGCGCAGAACTCACCATGGAGGAGAAATTCTGATGAAGGCTTTGTTTCGTTCGCACAGTGATCGCATTATGAAACGAGCTTAAAGCGGATTCGGAAGTATCGGGTCTGTGGCGGTTCAGTGGCGTCGGTATCAGTGGCGAAAAAGTTCGTTTAGCAGCTTTAAAACGCAGCAGTTGACGCTTGGCCGTGTCAGTTGCTGACACTGACACGAAGATACGTGTGAATCCGCCTTTAACAGACAGAGTCTTAATATTTTATTGAAGTAGAACTGGTATTATGAATCGAGGACCTTGCGGCAAGAGGGGTGCAGCTCCATCTTTACCAACTTCGAGTAAATTAGAAAAAACTGTTTATAAAATTATTGCTTTGACTTAATATTATAAAGAGTTATTCAGCTGGTACGTTTTTATATCCATTTTTTGGTGAATTTTTCAAATTTGAAGCTGCCCAAAAGAAAAATATTGGATAAAAGAAGTGCAGGTTCAAAAATTGAAATAATTCGCTCATTTGTTATCCGATCTGCGCTAGACGATGTAGAATTTTTTTTACGTATATTATACGTCATAACTCAAAAACTGTAAAAAATGGGGTCGCACCACTCTTGCTGCAAGGACCTCAATTAGTAGTGAAGGCGTAAGAATTAGAAGTGGCACTGTGTGGAGCCCAAACTGGTACCATCGTGGCACTGAACTTCTAACGAAGTATAATTGAAGTAGAATTGGTACCTACTGCATACATATATGGAATCTCAATTGCTACCAATTTGATACTTAACTAGTAATGAAGTACGACTGAACTGGACTAAGAATTGAAATGCAAAGTACACCTGATTAGGCGGATGGATTTTAGGTATCGTAATAAATTGGAGCTAGGAGGGAACTGCTTAGAATTGAAATTATATTAGAATGAAATTGAGATTGTACTTGTACTCTAGTGAATAGAGACTAACACTGAACCTTGAGAAGTGATTGTACAGCTTTTTACGAATTTTTCACGGAAAAAAAGTGAATTTAAAAGTCGAGAAAATTTGGAAGCTTGCGTAACGTGGCACGGGAGAAATAGGATTATTCACTGTTCAGAAAGAAAGAGATTAAAATACAGCAGGCCTTGAACTGGGTACAATTCGGATGACACAGAAGAAGATTTAAAATTAATGTTACCAATGTGGGTATTCCGGATGATCGATGAAAAGACACGGAAATGGAAACCATTCGAAGGAATATTTTTAGTAAACGGTAGTGCCACGTTGAATGTAAATAAATTTCAGTTTCAGTGTTGCAATTAAGTATTCCTACATGCAGTTGAATCCTCTGTTCTCTATCGCAGAACTGGAATGGTACAGGCTTAGTAAATTTAGAAGAAGCTAGTGAATAAAAGATTCGAGGTCTACACATATATTCCATTATCGTCGTTTTTAGACACTTCAACATGCACCAAGATCCCCTGAAATACCAGGAAAATCTTTTAAAGTAAGCTGGAAGGAGTCGCCCAGCTACAGTATGAATAATTGCACTGCATCACTTTTTCTTGGCCTTCTAGGCGGCAAATTTTGAGAGAAAGAAATTCGGAAAGGTTGAGACACAGCGGCTTGAGGCAACTTTAAAAACAATACACTTTTTTTCATATAGCAAATTAGCAATAACTCGTAGGTATGTGGGTTGCCGCATTGAATTAATTTTGAAATTGTCTCACTCTTTTAAATTCAAATAATGCGCATGATATTTCGCGGGAAGGGCGAAAAGCCATTTGCTAGCCTAGGGGCGCCAGATCTCCAAATCCAGTGCGGCCTTCTACGCATTTTGGGTTTGAGTAAACCCTGCGCAACGATGTTCTCGTATCCGATTTGTCGATACAGTGCCTCTTCTTCATCTCGGGTTTTCCTTTCCGATAAAATTGCAAGTAGGCGCGGCGGAAAGTGGCCCCTTGAGTCATCGATGATCGTAACTCGTCGTCGAAGGTCAGCCGGTCCCTGGATCGCGTGCATTATCTTCGTACACGTTCAGCGGACGACAGATCAACGAGGGAATGAGTATGGACTCCGAGCGGGTCAATCGGTGCGCCGCAGCGTTCGTTATTCGAGTATTATTCGGGTACGTTTAAAATCACGATGAATCATAGTCGGGGCAGAAATAAGAGAAACATAGACGCTGATGGAGCTGCATTGATAGTTGACGAACCACTTGCTCGTAACGGTCATCGCACGAACAATGCTTCATCAACTTGACGTCTTCGTTCGTTGTCGTTTCCAAACCCTGTCGCTCGTGGCCGACGGAATTTTCGGCCCTGTCGATATTATGAAGCTGCGGGAATTGCAGAGTTGCGAGGGCATGCGCTACGTTGTCGTAAAATGTTGCATGGACGCTGGGAATCAATGGAGGCATCCGGGAACCATGTTGCAATCGCTTGCAGTGTTTTGATCCAGCGAAGTGTGCGTCTCGAATAACGTAATTTCCGTGGTTAATGGAGAATACGGTAGTTCAGTCCCGAGGAAAAGCGAATGCTCACTCTTTGGAAGCAGTAATTGTTGTTTTGAAGGTTCAAAATAATATTGGAAGATTGCTAGGATTGATGAAAGTATAAGATGACCGTAGATGATATTCTTGGGAAACTTCTAACTTCTCTTTAGGTAGTATCGAAGGTACGTTACTAATTAACATTAAGGAACGTACACTTAAAGTTACTTAAAAAGGCAACTGACTCTTAAATTTGGGAATTTCCTTGTTCAAGCCTGGCGTTTATAGTAAGTTAAGTCTGCCACTTGTTATTTAGGAGTTACATACCCTTGACAGGTAAAGTAGCGTCATTTTTATGATTTTTTTCATATAAAAAAAGGATCCTAATTAAAAAATTAACATATACACCTTTTTGTGTATAAATTAAGCTGTATTCTGGTCAAAAAGAAATCTGATATCTTACGAAATAGCAGCATAGCAGCCACTTCTCCCAAGACCTCCTCATAGTTACAGCATTTCCGATACCGAAAATATCTCCAGAGAGATTAATGGTTCTATTCGATTAAAATTTTTGCATGAATATTCTCAGGACCATAATCTAGTACTTGTCCAAGGCGATTTTGAAAAAAATTATTGTTTGAAAAATGGCAGCTACTCAAAGTCAAGCATGTGATTTTCGACTTAAGTTTTCATCTTCTTTTGTTAGTAAAAAACAAACCAAGATACTAATCGAATTTTGAAGTAGAAATGACAAGGATGAAGCAAAAAGAGGTTTAGAAGACTATTTCTTACAGTTGTCAGTGGATGTCAGGTTTGGTGATGTGGGAGCTGGGTTAACACGAGGCTCAAGTCGGAGTGGAGATAAATGTGAGGTGTGTTCCCCAGTGAAAAATGTGTATCTGGTAGATAAGATTTGATAGGCACGCTCCAAATGGTAGAATCTTGGAAATGATGGTACAGTGATCACACATAGTTATCTCAACACACTCTCACTCTTTTCTAGTCCAGTTAGAATACGAACACACTCGCAACGAACAAGCCTGAAGTGCCAAACATCGTTTTTAATGAAACTTTGGTATGAATGTGCTCTTTCACAAATATACATTTCTTTATCTGCCAACATCCTACTCTCTAGGACCTAAAAATAACCCCCTTAAATTCGGAATGAAAAGCACATTTGGAACTACCAATTCAGCTGCGTAAGCGGTAGTTCGAGACGGTTGTATGTTTAAATAATCTATTTAAAATTAATACACTCCTGCCAACTCCACTCACAAAAGTTGATCCATTTTCGTGTAACATTTCATGTGTAAACTACAGACCAAAATGCGAAGAAGTTGCATCGAAATCAGCGATCGTCGATTCGGGCCTGTCCCTTCTGAGTAAATATTCTTGCTGAACATTATCTCCCCGAGATAGGGATCCAACGGACACACAATGCTGGGTGATCCACGCTCTAACTCTCGCAACGACTCAACACAAATTACACCTCCAGTCGCGCACCACACAAACTGTCATCGAAAGCTACCGAACACTCGCCGATCCACCAAACGGTCTCGAATCATCGTCGAGTGCAAGGATAAACGTTGAAGCGCAGTGGCGGGATATCCGAGGATCCAGGGACACTTGTTCACCTGCGAAACCTATTACCTGAAGACAGTGACGCGCCGGAGGGTCGAAGAGGGTGCAAGTTGCGGACAGAGGGTGGCGGGGCGGAGTGACGACGGCGGTAATGTAGCCAGGCGAGGCCTCGCGTGGCCGAATACCGCGATGGGAACAATACCCTATCGAGCAACATTGTCTATAGAAGCAGCCAGGGAGATCGGAGCTAGGCGATGGAGCGTGCAGAACGAAACAGGGGCGAGCGAATCGGGGTCTGGGGATGAGAAAGAGGGGGCAATCTCGTGCGCAGTGTACACACATTGTCCGATTCTGTGCAAGGTCGCCCGTAGACGCTGCGGTCTTCCGATCAAATTGGATCTACTGAGAGTTCCGGTACTATCGGGTGGACCGCAGCAGCGCAAATCCACGGGAACCACGAAATATTCCCTGCCCACGATCCTGTCTCGTCCCTCCGCAAACCGACTGCCGCTGTATTTTCCGGGGAAATGCCGACCGACATTACGCCTGGATACTTTACATAATATCGGTGGCTGGCCCGCAAATGGAAATGAAGTTTCGCGGACCAGGGACGGGCGATCTACGTGAAAATAAAAGGAGGAATACGTTGCGGTTGGGGAGGGGAGAAATTGGTCCAGTGGAAACTTAGGCGGTTTATTTAGATCAGATATCGCTGAATATTCAGATCGTCAGGCCTGTACATATCTGTTGAGGATTCTATTTGGAGCATGGACGAAGTTACGGTTAATTAAGATTAATCCACAGGGAATCGATCATAGTCACGGCGTGTCGACGTTCTAGGATCGTGTTACCATGGATGTAAGGTAAATGGCCCATTAGAGAGTACGGAGAGTATAATCGTTTTCAGTCAGTACCTTGTTTTGCGAATCAATGAGAAGAATGGCGGGGAATATGCATTATCCAAATTACCTTAGAATATACCTTCTATTACCTTAGCTGCTTCAGTTTTGAAATGCATTCTGTTATTAAGTCCACTTTTGGCATCTTATCCGCTTAGGCAGAAATAATAGGCAGCTTTGAAGTACAAAGTGTTTAATACTTTACCGGTTTTATAGTGAATTCTTCGACTCGTTCTAATTTGGGAGATTCAACTTGCTGCCACTTGTATCATGGTATTTACAAATTTGACAATAATCAAATGTTTTAGCTTGTTTGCTAGGTGCTCTTATTTATTTGTCACAGTTGCACTCTATTAAATATTATACATTCATTTCTAACTTGTCTCAGAAACTTTCAATGAAATTTTAACATTAATAATTATAGATTAATGTTTATAAATTGTTCTCAATTTGCTGTCACAAGTTTGATGAAGTATTCAGTTAAATAGTATGTCAACGTCGCCCTATTTTCCAATTGAACTCCGATATTCGCCTAAACGTTTTTACCACCGTTCGCAAATTTTCAGAAATGAATAAGTGTCCAGTACGTTATGAACGGCGGTGTATCTACTTGCCACCTGTAAAAGGGTAGCTTGATTGCGCGACAGGAAGGGACAACGCATCGCAGAAATAAAAAGGACGAGTGCCATTATCGTTTGCAATGTCCTTCACTCTCGCGAGATACTGCTTGAAGAGTTATTTTTCATCAATAGGAACGAAATACACGAGTAATGAACGCGACTAGTGAAGTCGTTGAAAGGAGACTGTGGAACTCAGTTGCTGATTGCTCCTCTGTTCGCAAACGGTATTGAATAATAATACTATCAACTATGTTACATCATGTATAATGATGAATGGATAAGGTACAGCATTGCGAATCTAATAGGACAAATTTTAAGCTATGCTTCAAATTAAGGAAGCGGAACTCAGGATAACCAGGACTAGGCGAAAGACTTAAGTAGAAGGTGTAAAAGGAGGAGGCTTAAAATTTCTTAGTGTATCATGTGGCATATCGCGTTACCTAAATTCCCACATGTACGTAGTTGCCGAAAAAAGTGGGCAGTTTCCTTGGTGGAAGATTAAAGGGAGGAACAGATAGACAGAGAGAAGGTGGATACAGAGGAAGGTGCGTAACGCGAGGACAGTCTCCAGCAGCGCCTCCAGAGGCTGTCCCCATCTCCTTTCGTCTCCAACCCCTCGTACTCAAAGTGCTAATGAGTGTCGCCTCGTAAGCCAATTAATACTCCCCCGCCTCCTGGCGAGCGGCAGCTCGCGAACGAGTAAAACAGGTCCGCTGGAAGGAGAGGGTAGCATCTCCCTCGGAAAGCTAGGACCCCCTGCTACATGACCAGAATACCTCGTGGATTTGGTATGCTGGCCACGCCTGACCGCCGCACACCACCTCTCCCGTCAAGTGAACTCCGTCGTAAGGCACCTCCCTCGACCTCTAGCAACCTCCACGGGCCTCCAGGAACCCCCTGGCGTTGCTCCGGTCACCATCGAGCGACTCCTCGGGCGCCGCGTCGGGCGTTAAAGCCTCGTCGTCACCGTCGCTCTAGCGTCGGAGGTGGTGGCCCTGTTCCATCGAGCCTAGAGTACTTGGGAACTCGAGTACTCGCACGGGCGTACGTGAGGAGGCCGCTGCGTTACTTCTTACTTAAAGGCGCCAAGGACTTACGACGCGGACGTGACAGAATTTTCGACCGTGCCGTTTTCTGCGCCGGTCGGACAGGGCCAAAGAAGCTTTTCGGTGGAATGGACATTCGTTTTTCCTTCGTAGGGGAAGATGGTAGAGGATCGAAGGTTTCTGTATTGTCGAAGCTGGAGAACGTTACGATGCTTGCCTCTCGTACTATGGTATAAACTATAGGGAGCGCTGTTGAACGCCACTTGACAAAATTCGGAGGGCAGCCCTGTAGTAATTATTGCCACGACATGTCTCGTAACTTTCGCGGCCTCGAACCATCCAACAGACCCTGCGCTATTTCTTGGAGACCAGCTATCACGTTGTAGACCAAGTCCAAAGTACTTAGGGTCTCCAGCAAGTTAAGTACGAGACGAGTGACGCTGGTGTTACTTCTTACTTAGAGGCGTGAAGGACTTATGACGCGCACGTGACAGAATTTTCGAGTCAGTCTCACCGACTCACACCCCCTCGGCGACTCTGTGACTGTAAAGACCACCATCTTTCGAGGTGGTTCTTCTTTTTTGCAGCTTCCTTGCTCCTCCTCGCCCCTCTCGCTTCCCTCTCGGTTAGCTGGCTTCTAGCGTTCGTCAGCACTCTTCTCAATAATGAAGTTATAGGGACCTAGGGGTTTATGGGGAATTGAAGTTTTGCGGCTCGTGGTCACTTGGAACATTTGTTTTTGCCAAGTTTCGACTGAATGTTGTAGATAATAACGAACATAGAGCATGAAGCATGAAATTAGAAATACTGTTACGAGCTATCGTGACTTCATCGAAGTGCTTCATTATATGCTTAGAACAAGCTGGGCGTGTTTTACTCGGCAAACTCGTTTTGAAGTTCCAATCGTTTTTAGATACCAGTACTAGATAAGCACATGCCACTTATTTATAGCTGTACAGGATGCACAGTATGTGCACAAGCTGTAACTTGGCAAATACAGGGTCGTCTTAACAAACTTGAGTGCCTTGGGCTAAACAATTTTGGCGCCCTAGCCACCAAGGGTGTAATTTCTTCGCAATCGGTGCAAAGCAGTACATCACAATCCTGGGTCTCCACCAAGGCAAACATGAACAAAAACAATGCCTCCGTCCGCCCCTAGTATCAAGTACTGGGGGAACGACAGAACATGATGCGTTTTCTCACTGTCACCTGCGGCTTGGTCTGCGCGGATCATGACGTAAGAATGCTTCATGCTACATAGAAATGTTTGTCTCCAAAATTGAAGAGAGAAAAGTATTTCAACATATTTGATTCTTAAGCGCCCTACGACCACGGGCGTCCCTGGGCTATAGACTATTTAGTCCCTTGGTAAAGGCGGCCCTGGGCAAATACACGCGAAAATGGAAAAGAAGCGTTCACGAATTCTTGATACCACTTCTAAACAGCTCTTGGCATAGGAAACTGAAAGTACTGATCACATTATCAGACAGAACTGTCTGCGAATAAATCGAAATTCGATATCAGCAAATTCGAAGTGACACTAGCTAGAAGTATGCACTATCTTAAGTATTCGCCTGAGCTTGAGGTAACCACAGAAAAGGGACACTATCTACATGACCGGCGCTATTTTTTTCTCCTTGAAATATGTCGTGAAGCACAAAACTTTAACAGACGTATTTTTTTTTTATATTTGCTAAGTTCGAAAATCGGCATTCCTCAAATGTAGTAGGTATATTCTGCCACTATAAACGCCACATATCCAAAAATTACGTTTATTTTAGAAGAAATATAAGTATACTCTGAAGTGATCTATGTGTTAACAATTGCAGAAGTCGTTACGCCACGGTAAACTTTCCATTTTCTTGTGACTGAAATGAAGCAGGTAAACAGTATACGGTGTTATCTAATTATAGTTGTTCTATTGTGCAAGTTTTGTTTGCAAAATTATTAATTATATAAGCCTTTGTATAACAATATAGACCCTTGTTACGCTTTCTGGTTTCTTTAATCTTCACTCTTCAGGTTGCCATTTTTGCAATGGTTAATACATAGATCACTTTATAATATGCACATCTTCTAACTAAAATAAACGTAACTTTTCTTGGATATTTGTCTTTTATAGTGACAAAATACTTCATTCGAGAAATGCCGATTTTCACACTTCGACGGCTTGTTTCGTGGAGAAAAGAATCGACGTCGGACAGTTCGATAGAAATGTGGATACATTCGTATCCAAATGAAGAATTGGCTATACCGTCGCTGCACGAGATTCCAAAGTGTTGAAACACTGATGACTTTTCCGAGGTGTACGAAGAATCGCTTCGCACACCGTTGCTTCACAGGATTCCCCATCCAAGATCATGGGCGTCGCAGATCGTTCGGTTTCCAACCGACGAGAAACGGCGTACCTTTTCCCGTGTCGAGCACGAGCCGACATTATAGCCTCGCAATTCGTCGAAATTAGATTCGCAGTGTCGAGCACGTGTACAAATGACAGAGGCTCCAGCATCTCCTTCCGTCCTTCCGTGCGCTGGTTTACGAGCGGCATGTGCCGTCGGTCGAATTAGGCTTCTAGCACGCCACCTGCCGAACCTCCTGCATTGTCATGCGAGCAGCTCCCTATAAACCGAGATTGCTGGGGGATCGGAAGTTATGACCAGTCGTCTTCTCTTCTCCACCCGTTTCATCTCTCCTGTTCCTCCACAGCCTATGAGGAAACGCGCGGCTGACGGCGTTGTGTCTATCGCTGTTTCTTCTCCTCCCGGGTCAAATGCCCTTCTTCCTCTGCCTCCCCTGCATGAGTGCCCCTTGCTCCCTGCTTTCGATCGCATTTGGATATCGCGGTATAAACCGCCCCTTTGCTTCGCCCCCTTCTGCTGCAATGGACGCTCGGGATCGTTCAGGGGGAAAACGAATTCCATTTTCTCCCGTAAGAACTTTGCGTACTCGAGCACTCGGGAGTTTACACGTCGGGGCGTCGTTTGGGGCCAGACGTTGCTAGACACCTAGCCGCGTCCTGTTCCTTGGTATTTCTGTCCTTTTAGACACGGCTCTTATAGTCTCAGGGCGGGAGGGCTCGTCGCATGTGTTGCGCGTATATCCGTTCGTTTCACGAAAGTAAGGTATTGCTCAAGATTGGCGGGTCTTTCGGACTACGCGAATATATGAATATTGAATTTAACGTCGGTCGTTGCGGCACCATGCCTGCTTCGATTAATATCTCTAGTGTGTTGCATAGGTACAACGTGCAACTCCACAGCGCAGGGACGGTGCACATCCTCTTAATCTTGATAATAATCGGCCTGCAAATTTACATGCTTCTCTAGCCAGACCTAATTTTATTCCGAACAATGCTTGTCACTGCGGAGAAGTAGGTACCTTAAGACTTCATATCACGTTATCCCAGAGTTTGAAAACGAACGTGGACTCTTGTTAAAACTGCTCCTGGGATGCTAGTATTGTCTACCATTGTGTGTGGTCCACTCGATGTCATGTTTGTATCGCAGAGCAAGAAATGAACTCCAATTTTTCCAAGTCTCAATCACGATTTTAGTGGCTCCAATCTGTTGCATTGAACATACAGCTGTACAATGTAGGGGCGTTGTACACTTATCGAAACCTGTGAACTGGTCAACAAGCTTTTAGTCCTTCATCGATACCGGCTGAAAAGCAAAGGAGACAACTCAACCTCATCGATAGTCCACGGAGCATAGAAACCTTGAATCCTGAAAATAGATTGAAGTGACAACTGCAGTTGAGATTCCGGTAGACTCTATGCAGCCCATAATCGAATCCCTGTGAAAAACGTGGAAACAAGTCGTAGGTCAGTCGTTTTGGTCTCATCCAAGGCAAATTGAAGGTAAATGCGGTAGAACAAACAGGGAGTCGCATGCATCTGACGGTCCTGCAAGGCGTCGTCAGCCGGTTTCTCAAGTTCTCGTTTAAGCATCGAACTCGTTGCCTCTCGGCAGATCGAAGTAGGCCTTCGCCACTGGCCGCGACGGATATCCCTTTGCTGACAGAAACATGAGACGCGCGGGGAGGGAAACGGCGTGGCTGGCACTGACGGTGAGTGTAACCATGGCTTTGGGGACGATTCGATTCGGAGAAAGCGAAATGAAGACCTGCGGGATGCTCGAAGAAAGAGGTTTAGACGAGCAATTGGAGATGCGAATTCGATAGGAAAGTGGAAGCAAAGGATACAGGAGAATAGAGAATCCAATCGAAGGTGAGGCACGATAAGATGTTAACACGGTGTACGTAGTAGATTGCAGGAGTTTAAAGAACGGTACTTGGAGAAATAATATTATAAATTGTGAAAAACACTGAATCAAAGTTATGAAGAGGGGGCGAAGAACATACAAATGAAGGCAAATCGAAGTGCCTTTCTTCGTGATATTTTGGCCGTTTTTGAATCGAGGAACTTATTATAAGTAAGGAAGTCTTCTCAGAAGTTAGCTAGTGTTCCCAGTTAAAATCAGTAACAGTCAGGCTCCAAGTTGGGTCAGCGAGAGAATCAATTACACATCCACTTAGTTTTGCTTATTAACCATTATTGACTAATAAACAGAGACAATATGAAATCTAACTTTAAAGCTAATTGGATGACCCCTCGAGTGGCTCAGATGGCACCTCTGCGCGACGTCCAATACCTGAACAGCATCGAATGGAGGACTTAACGGTAAATTTCTTCTGCTCGGCGACAGCACAAAAGAAGTATAGAAGGCGCAACGAGGGAGCAAAGCCCAGGAACGCTGTACGAGGTCATCGTCAAAGAAGAAAGAGAAGAATTACGAAATTATCGCGATATAGAAGGCAACGGGATCAGAAACAATGAAGCCGTAGAGGGAAGAGGGAGAGAAGCGCGCGAGGATGAGTGAAGAAGGAGCAGGAAGCAAGGCGGAACGAAGACGGCTGGCAGACGCAGGATCGAGGAAAGGCATTTCGTCTGAGGAATCAGCGGAGCGTGTCGTACTAACTGCTCTTTTCCCCAGACCCCCTTTACCCGCGAGAATCCGCCAGCCGTGCTTATCTTTGTGCTCGCGATGCTTTCCGTCTTGTTCCTCGGTCTTCCGTTTCGTCTTCTACCAGCTCATCCTCGCCGGGTCTATCATCTTCTCGATGCCGCGAGTTGTCTCCCAGCAAGTAGAGCTTTGTACGGCCAGCATCCGTTTACGTACATGTACGAGAGTCTGGTTACTCTCGAACAGAAATGCTCCACCAATGCAGAGTTAATAATCTTCTGATAGCCCAGCACGCGCCAGTGTTGGCTGGTGCGTGGATTCGTTGCTGTTCGCTGGAGAGCATCGCTGGAATAGAGATTCTCATCCTGCCGTCTGAAAGCTGACCGGGCGACGTTGTGGAACCTAATTTATTATGGAAGGAATTTAGCACCGATTTGGATCCTCGCTGTTCGAACGATGGTTACAGTTCATTAATATCGGTGTACCACGTGACGCGTAGGAATCCGCCGGAATGCACGGGCCACGTCGAATTTGTGGCGGGCAAGTAATTGGGGAGCGAACAGGATTACTCCTTCGGGAAGACTTCACTTACAGAGACGGCTTGATGTGCTTCAGTCTCCCGTGCTGGACTTTTTAACTTGGCCTTTGCTTCGGTAATACTTCAGTTAAAAGATTATTACCATTCAAATGAGATCAGTAGTTTTTAATATTTCTTACATTACCTATAGAAGAATCGTGGTGTATTACATTTATTTTCATTATTCGTCGTTACAATCGTATTCGCTTCAAAGGCCTTAGGGAAGCACAGGACTGCTTCATTTTAGGTGTATGCTTAACGACCAGAGCAATAAGAAAGGAACAATTAGTTGTTTAATAGCGAGTCCAAGACTCGAGATGAAGGCAATTGAAAGAGGTGTATCATAGACTTATACACTTGCAATATCTTTCATTGTTTTTGTTATTATTAATTTGGTTAGTGCGTTTGGCATATACCGCTGATACTATCATGTTTCCTTGCATCCCTAATGCAGGATGTTAACCACGTGTAGGGTATTAGCTATCAGCCATACCCTGTGTAAGAGGGTTGATTTCGGAATAGGTTACATCGCCGTCTCCCACTGATTACAATCATTGTGGGTTTTACATTGCGTTTTGAGCGCAATGAATTTAATGCTTAAGTTAAAGGAAAGCAAGAGCAAATGCTACTGTATCCGTGATGCGAGTAGTAATAATACTATCCATACTATTATACTACCTACTATTGGCGTTTGTCTGAAAAGTGAGCAACTGTCCAATATAATTCAGAGCCTTTTACCTATTTTTTTTTTCACATGATTATGAGCGCCGCGCTTTCAAAGACATTCACAAAGCGTGCTCCGCGTATCGACCGAGAACAATGGCGACTTAATCGAAAAAAGGCGGGAACAATGAGACGCCAAGGCTTTCCATGATCCTTTAATTTCCATTTCGCCATCCAGGCCGCAGCGTCTTTTGAAATCGATGGGCGGCTGGCGGCCTCTTCCGATCCCCGCGCGCTCCAAAGCCGCTAGTAGAAGAAGGACGGGCTTTTCGCGAGCCGCCAAAGTATATGTTCCAGGGAGAAATCGTCCCCGCGGAGGTTAAATATGTAGGATGTTTGCAGAGTCCCCGGACGGACGACTTCATTGGGTCTAATTGCAGTAATGCTCACAGCCCACGGCCACTTTGCTCCGCCTAACTTCGAGCGACCACGAAAAGCGTAATCGCGGCTCACGGCTGGCGTGTCTCGCTCACCTGTACATCCTCATTTCACTATCTCGCCCCTCGTCTCATGTTTTGCCGCTTTCTACGAATTTTCCCGCGCTTTTTCGGTCAGTGCTGAACCTCGCGTTCTGTTCTCTGCTGGACGCCTTCATCCTAGCAATTGTATTCCTTAATCACTGTATCTGAGGATTCTACCTGGTTTCTCGGACTTAGTTGCGTGGACATTAGTTTCCTGGTTTTTGATTGCACGAGTGATAACTAGTGTGATTGATTAACGATTTATGGGACTGGCATTTTATATTTCTGTGACTAAGCTGCTCACTGGCACGGACGTGGTGCCATGCTGTAGCTATTCCATGTTCAGCTTCACAGATCTTCTGAATGCTTGTGGATGCAGGCTGCATAGTGTGGTCAAGGTTTCGTAATTATGGTTTTGTTCTTTGTGACGGAAGAGGAGGTAGAATAAACGCGCATACTGTCATAAAAACGCGTGACCGTGTCTGTGAAAGAGTTAATTGAAAGTTTACTGTCTATTTTCGATGTCGATAAGGATTGTCTTATTTAACGAAGGACATATGCCTACTGGAAATGTTTAAAATATCTTTCAAAGGATTCTTTTTCCGAATATTGAACTCCAATTCCGGCCTAACATTTTCAAACGCAAAATAAGTGAGGGAATCTGTGACTAAAAGGAAAATGCATTTGCTCAAATAACCTAGTCAAATTATACAATTTACCCAGTATAATGAAATAGAATTTCTTTGGATTTCGGTGCGTTTGTTCTCCAAACTTCGGGGCTTTTATTCGATCAAGTTGAAGCGCAACACACCAGGTGAAAAGACTTCCTTCTTCCTTTGGTTTGATTCACAGCCTGCGGTAATTAGATTCGAGTTTTACGAAGTCGATTGAGCCAGACGATCGGAAATTTTATTATCGACACACGAATGACGGGCGCCGCTGAAACAATCCAAAAGAAACTCTGTTTCAGGGAGCGTGCAAGTTCCTAGGGATGAAAAGAACCATTCACGGATTCGTTCGTTTGAATTTCTGAATAGCGAACCTTTTGTTCCGCCAGCAACCGATGGAATAGTTTGGTTTCACAATACATATACAGGGTGGACCAATAAGAATAACAATTTAAATATTCAAAGCGGTAAATGATAGTTTTCGTGTCAGTAACTGATTTCGGAAACAGATTCCTGTACTTCGTGTATTTTTCTCTGAGTGAAGACGTTCTAGACTTCAGTTGTCGATAACCACTGAATTTGATAAAATTGAAATTTTGACAATGAATTCCTAAATGTTATCAAAGTGGACTAATGGCTACCATATTTTGCAAAGAGTTAACGCCGATTTACCGTGTATCAAATGCTTCAGCATACCAGCAGACTTCCTCATCCTCAACGCCCTCCACGCCTGGTCATTTCGCTGAATGGCGTCACGGCGGTCGTTAAAAATACTCATCGAATCGCGAGAAGCAATTTTATTTTTGTGCAAGCACGCGCGCGGAAGGAATTGTGGGGAATTAAATTCGAACGTTAATAATGCCACTCTTCCCTCTGGTTCAGCGACCCCTGTCCAAAACTCCGACAGGAGGAGGGGCAGAGATTTTCAGTAATATACTTGGGAGGAGCAACGGTGACCACCGCTTGCCGTTAAACTGCAAGTTGCGAGAGGACCCGCAACAGCTAGATTGTTACAGGCAATAAACATGTTCCCTCTGTCCCCTGGCTTGCGCTCGCCCGTCTTCTCTCATTTTTCCCCCTTTTTGGCTCCACGCTCCGTTCCTCGGTTATTTTCCGTTCGCCTCTGTTGCCGCGGAACGCCGCCAGGTCCGATTTCACTCGCCTCGTGGAAAACGGTGTGTCCCTGATTGCAAAGAGAAATCTTCCGGCGGAGTCTTCGCAGTCTCCTCGTCCCTCGTTTTTCCTCTCCCATCTTCCCCGCCCCCTCCCACCTTCCCCGCGTCTCCGCCGATGTATTCTACCCTGTAACCACCACGTTGAAGGATTTCGTGGCCGACAGCGAGAGCACACTCGCTCGTTCCGCTTGTCGTGTCTCCTCTCAGGACGAGCCGTGGGGAAGAGTAACCGTTCCAGAGGACAGAACCGATGTTTTCCCGTAGTTTATCGAGAGACGCCGTTGGCCTCTCAACCTGGGGAATCGTTGATCCTCCGGGACTGCGATCTTCGAGATGAAGAGCACTCGTATCGACGACCGCTGAGGATTGGCCCTCTCTGATCCCTTGCTACCGACGCTGGCCTCGGGAACTGCCCTGCCCAGGTTACCAAAAATCATTGAATTATTAAGGCAGGCTTTATGTCTAAGATGTTTCGACCCAGGGTATCGAAAGTAGACGTTTCTTCTGGCGCGTGCTACGCGAACTAACAACGGATGCTCGACAACTCGAAGGTACAAAAAATTTGAAATTTTGCGGAAATGTAGATCAAGCGACACTAAACGACTGCAGGGGTGGGAACTTCCCTTCAAAGAAATTGTGAGTGTTCATATCATCGGCGAAAAGAGTTTAATTCGGAGTTTCATGGTTTTTGATATCCTACAATATGACGACAAAGAATAGTCAGAAAAGAGTAAGGGGGATAAATTGTGAACAAATTATTTCTTCTCGAAAATTCTTTGACATCATATTGTTATCAACACCGTAAAACTTTGAATTAAACTTCGTTTCGATATCTTTTATAGTTTCGCAGATGATTCATGATGATATGAAAACTCGCGATTACTTTGAGGAGGTGCTTCCAAAAAATGGTCACATTATTAGCTGTACTTGAACTACGTTTCTACAAAGTTTCAAAGTTTTTTTAATTATCGAGATGCCGAGCATCCCTTTTACGATATTTAGTGCTGAGACGTCTAGTTAGGTTAAAATTGATATCAATGGCTATCACATTATCCTCTGCCGTGGCAAAAAATGCCAAAACTACGATGAGTGGTGCACATTTTAACGAAATAGTGCAAAAACGGGTAATTTTACGTATAAATGTGCAGATAAAACAAAAACCCGTGTTTCAAAAAATTATGTCAGAGGACAATGCGATAGTGAGTCTAATTAAGAATCAATTGCCTCATGGTTTTTTTTTAAATCGGTTCATTACATCTTCTGAAATCATGGCTACCGTTTTGGCAGCGCTGTACTACAATAAGTGCTACATGAAAACTCGAAACAACATTTGTTATACCCTAACGAATTTATTACTAAAAACAGTAAAAACCAAAAACCAATAGCATTTTTTAGGGTGAGTATGCTATAACTTCGTCTAAAAAAGAAAGAGAAAACCTATTTTCGAGCGCTTTGAGCGTAGGCTTCCCTTAATACATATTCCGGTTATCCTCTGACAAATCAAATGTCGATACTTTTTCGAATCTTAATGCTTTCTTGGAAGCTCCTTCAACAGTATCAAGTTTTAAACGTAAAGAACAGATATTTCTCTTTTTTTTTTACATTAACTCTTAAATATGCTCTGCCCAGATTTACCACAGCTAATAAAATACTAAGAATGCCTGAGAATCTTCCATGCTCATATTTATAATGCTTCCATTATACGTCTATCTGAGTTACACTGAAACATTTTTAATTTGGACACTCGTCAGTTCTTTGTGCTCTCCCTCTTACTAATTTCTGCGAGGGCCCTGCAGAAGTTGCTCCCGTTACCTGAATAGGAAAAGAAAACCGAACATCTAACACGCCTGGATTCAAAGCCTCAAACTCAATTATTTAATCCAGTGTCTGTGTCAGCGTTATATTGGTCTCCGTAAAGCTAAAGTTACTATAACTGTCTAAAAACGGCCGAACATCTCGGGCATTTGGGTCCGCAGCAGCCGAAGCATTGCCGTTCCGTCAAACATCTGCAGCATAAACTCTCAGATCCCTGACGCTATCAACGTGCGGCCGTTGGCACGGTCTTGCAGATTTGAATCTCGGGGAACAGGTTTTCAGCATTTCAGTTTCTATTTTCTCAGTTTAGCCGTTTCCCCCCCTGCTTCTCATTTCGGCGGGGCGAACGGGTTGCGCGACGCGCGTAGCAGCGTCGCTTTCGGCCGAGAGCCTCGCCGTTCCGTCTAGTTTATCGGGGAACGTCGATCGCTGCCGCGAGCAGAAGACTGCAATTTTGAAGCGAAGCTATTCGCACGGCTTTTCGTCGACGGCCCTACCCCCTGCTGCTCTTTCATCCTCCTTTCCCCCCCTTAGCCTCCCGAGCTCTTACTTCTTATCGCGTTTATCGCGCTTCTCGTCCGACACGTTTGCGCGAAAGTCATTCCCAATCGATAACCGGCGTCTGGCCACCCACGTCTCGCAGAACGTTTCTGCTAAATCGCGTCTTAGCGATTGCTGCGCTGTCTTCTTGGGTCCGCGTCTTCCTTGTCCCTTCCGATTCTTCTCCGTCGTGGTATTCGCGCAGCCAGTACGAAAGCGATTAATAATTTAACACTGTGTACTTCGCCCTCGGAGTGGGCTGCATATTTTATTTTGTCGCAATTGCTATAGCGCAGGAACAAGAAAGAAAATACCTTTCAGGCAACTGCTTAATCCATTCACATGTATAATCTAAATGCACTATGTGTCGTTTGTGATATCGACGTACAGATGTCAATTAGCTCGGATCACGAACCAATTCATTGCTTCGAGATTAGTGCCGAAGGCTTGCGAATTAGTTCGCAATCGGTGGGACAGGGAAGTGAAGGCTTACGAATTATATATTTCATACCCGGTGATATAGGTCGTTCATAGAACATTCTGTTTCTTGATGCTGATGAATAACCAATTAAGCGATTTAGGTCGATGACGAATTATGTATGTACCTATAACTCTCATCAACACCTACTGTGGCGCCTCTTAACTGTTGCCAACGGTTCGGGCGCCACCTAGCTGCCGATCCTCAATTTGTGGCAATACTTTGCAGCTGTCTACATGACCTAGTCTAGGAATTCAGTTATCCGCAATTGTATATTTGCTGGCAATAGAAACCTCTACATTTGATAGGTAATATACCACAAATTTTACTTAGCAATTTTGTATAATGTATTGTTTAAAGGTGTGAAAAGATAGATTCACTCTGACGAACTCTAGCACCATTTCTCTGGCTCTATCTATTTATTATTCATGCTATAAATGCTAGCATTCTATTTTATAAATTTAGTTAAGATAACAATGGCTAAACGTAAATAGTTTAGTTGGAACGAAAGATTCAAGATAATTTTGACACAGATGTGTTAAATAAATTTGTCAAAGGATGAGGACCTCGTATCGCTGGATGAATCGAGTTCGCTACGTAGTCACGAATTTAAATTAATTCATTTTCACGGAACAGCATATTTAAAATTCTTACTCTCAAGTTTATCCTCTGAGCCACCCAATAAGAAACATTCACTTTCGCAAAGGCGCGTTTTTGTAAATTGTATTTACATCTCGTACGAAACATCGTCCAATGCCACAGAATTTTTAGCGCATTTTATTTCGAGATTAATCGTCGAATTGAAATTCCCCACACGAAACTGCTCAATACTTTACGACCTCCGTACAAAAAATGCGCGTTGCAGCAGGAGCCATTTGCTTTTAAGCATCGGGTCTCGCCATCGTGCATATAATTCGCGTTCAAATTAAACATCGCTGCAGCTCGCATTTTATTTCAACGCGGATCGTAAAATGCGCCCCCAAAAGAGCAGTATTCATCGCTGGCAGGCATCTTTGCAAAAGGGAATACGCCCTAGCGTTAAACGAACACCAGTGAAGTCGAAAATAAATGTCAAGACGCTTTGACAGCTACTGCACGAAATATATATATAGTGCCTATCAGCTTTGTAAATGCTAATTCCGGCCCCATTCGGGTGTTAAGGCGAGTTTTGCTTTTATCTTTGGAATCATCGCATCGGAGGTGACTAGGTCCACTGCTGTGAAGAAAAATTCCCCAACTTTTCCGGAGAACGACAATTTTTCGATTCGCACAATATGATTTTTCGGCCAGTTACTTCTCGCTGTTAAATATTCCTTGGCTGCGGCCGCAAAAAGACTGTGGTTCGGATGGCTCGTCGGGGCCAAGTTCCGGCGCAGTAGGAGAAACAGTTTAAAACTTTATTTTCCCTTCCCTGGGGTGGATCGAGAATAATTAGAAAGATAATTGCAATAAAGGTTGCCTGGACAAGGGACAGGTCTATCTTTCCCTACTTTTTTCTTCCCGCCTCTCTTCCGCCTCCCTTTTAATCGTCGTATTTTTGTAACTTTAATTATCACGTGTTCCGTGCAGTTGCAGGCTACTGGGATTTTCTGCCGGGTCTCGTGTATATACGTTACCCATTTGCAGCGAGCCCATTTACTGGCGGTGTACTAAACGTAGTTATTCACGATAGCAGAGGCGCAACCAGACCCCGTTCAATCTCCATTGGGAATTCGGTACGGCCAGCTAATTTCGGAGTCTGTTATCGACGTCGTAGGATTTTCGGCTGCCATTTATTTCTACGCTCTACTTCGGGCTACCTCGACCTGGCCCTATGCAGTTAAACACAAAATTTTGTTTCGCGCGCGCTCTATATCTACTATTATACAGAGCCTCGGCTTATTCACTGGTCTGTTTAAAAAAGGTGATTAGGGAGATGAAATAAAGAAGAAAATGTTCTCTAAACATGGTGCGAAAACCCGATACTTAATGAGATATAAATCTTCAAGAAAGTAACCAGAGATGTCAACGCGTAGCGCAATCTAACCTGATAGATTCATCAAAGATGTAGATCACCAGATGTGTCACCATTAGATTTCTATTTGTCGGAGGCAATGAAGCAAACAGTTTAGTACTCTCGTGAGTACTATTAATTGCCATTATTATAATTCTTTTATTTCCATTATTTACATTTTGTTGCTGCGATTTTTGTCTCGTTTCATGATAGAAACCTCTCATCGTGGATTCCCCCCTTTAGACTAGTTCCGTTGGCAAATCAGATCCTGATTCTGAGGGAAGGAGAATCGGTCAAACTGTGTTTCTACTCGGAGTGATCTTCCCATGAGCTGTCATTGTTACATTAAATTTTATTCGTTTGGGTTATCAACCCTATCAGGGCTTACGTCCAATATTATTTCTTCCTTTACCAAGAAAAATGTATTCTCCAATTTTCACTTATTCGTTTTGCGTAAAATCGGCTTTATGTCGGTTAAAAGTACCTCGATACTGATCAACTTAATAGCGTTCTGAATTTGCTGATCCACCACGAGGTGCGGAAACCTTGTTATACTACCGCCATTTCCCAATTTGCTTGCGTTAAAATAGCGGCGAGGGAGAAAACATTGCGACACCCGTAATTTTTTCGCCTGGTATCTCTGCCTGGTCAAAAATTCTGCACTCTGTGTCCTCCGGCATTCAAATTATACGTGGATTCGTTGCTGTGCCAGCTTGGTGAATTTTTAAGCCACTTTTCCGAGCACAATTCTCGCATCTTACGCATGCAACGAGATATAGTTCCACGCGGAATTTGGTCCAGACATTCTTTATTTTATTATTTAGCGCGCAGAAGCCCATACGCAAAATGAAAATTTGCCAAGTTTCGGAAGTAATGTAATCTCTACGATCTTTCGATTTGCTTGATTTGAAAGTTTCGAATTCGTATGGTTTTTACTTTTGGGTGAAACACCAAATTCTAATGAAATTGTAGTATATTAGAGTTCAACTATTCTTCCCCTCTTTGCTTGTCATAAAAGTGCGACTGTACCAGACTCCTAGCCTTTCGGATCTAAATGTTTATTCCGAAAACGCACCATTACGCCGCATACTGCGCGCACAAGCCCGCCACGCCGCATCCGTAGCCCAATACTCGGAGCAATTTTTATTCAACCCTCCATGTATATTTCCTTTCCTTCCTCATCTATTCGAAATAGCGCTTCTTCCGCGTTCCCAACATTCCTATTGTCATTCTCTCCTGGGTTATTTTCCTCGTTCGCTGGTCTCATCCTGCCGAGCGCCTGCGATGTCATCTCTCGTCATTTGCCGGTGTTAAAATTTTTATGGTTAGTCCAATTTCGGAGCGTAGCTAATAGGCATTAGAACTAACGTGGTCGTTTCTATTTCGAAGTACTTCAACGGGGGGAAATGCGTATTCGAGGACCAATAAGATTAGAAATCATCTGCGACCGCTGCTCAGGCGTATTTATGAAACTGATTATCACTCTGCATTTTCATCGTTAAAGTACTTTCTATAAAGTCCAAGGGACAGTTTCGTATTTTAAGATTTTATTGCCTTGAATTATTTATCGGAACAGTTATATAATATTCTTCTTTGGTTAAGGTGCACACGAAATAGGCTTGAATACCTATACGATTAATAAAACGTGACGTTTCTTGTGCTGCGCTTCTTACGTAACAGAATGAAATAGAATGGGGTGTTTAAATTCTAATGTCTTATAGCCCCTTTGGGGGACAGTGCCAAACTTCGAGCAAGGGAACATCTTGAAAAATATGGATCTGCCTGAAAAGAATACAAGGGAGGAAGTCAATAGCCTAAAGGGAGCTCTTGCTTCTCTTGAACTTCCGTCGTTGCTGTTTCACTTTCGACGTAGGTTCAGAGTGCGCGGGACGAATGATTAATTAAAATTCGACACGCCTAATGGGCTACAGATTAATGCTCTGTGTTACGAGCGCTATTTACTCTGCCGGTTAGGGTAATAAATCAGCGTCTTATCGACAAGGAAAAAGTTGTCGGTACCGTTAAGAATAGTCACTTTCAAGACGTTCGCCGCTTATATAGTGATCGTTGGTGATCGATCCTTCCCCAGATCGTCTCCCCGTGGAAAATCTCGAGATAATTCACCCTTCAATCCAGTTAACCGGCGCTACTCTCCCCGCATAAATTTCACCTCGCCCGGAACAGCAAAATAAGCGCTCGCGGGAAGAAGAGAGAGAGAGAGAGAGAGATTGACGCTCCTCGCGCTTAATTAACTCTCCTTTACTGGCGTACAGGTTTCTCGTTCTACTTTCTGTTACAACGTGCTCGCGTAGCTTTGCTGTTACATAGTTCGTTGACACTAACGCTCATATGAATTATCACACGAAAGTGACCCCTGCACGTGTTCAACTTAGTTCTACTTGTGGGCAGAGTTTGCGTTTTAAGGGAAATTTTGGTGAAAAAATGTAATCATTTTCCCTTAGAGAGATGTTTAATTTTAACGTATAAGGTGATATATATTTGCCTGCAGTGGTTTTATTGAATTAAAAGTATGATTAAATTATTCTTTATCGAATCGATTAAGGACAATTTAATTTACACCAGAAGAATGTCAGAGTTAATGAAACATTACAGTTCTTCGTTTAACATCGTTATATCAGCCGTACACACAGGGAGACCCGCGAAGTAGTGAGGAAAATACAGTCGGGGACAAAAGTAAGTGGACAGCTAGGGCTAATGGTTATCAATGAAGTATAGTCAAACTAGTATTATTGTTACAAAGTTACATTTATATATTATATGTGTTTATGGTACATACATTATTTGGTCAATAATTGAAATTAATATTTACGTTTCTGTAGAAGTAAATTGTATATAATGAATACTTTTGTCCCTTACAAACTTACTTAGGTCCCTTAACTATCTTACTTTTGTCTCTTGCATCTTCAAACGCAAGATACACTAATGTTATCTGTAAAGACGGGGTCAGTATCAGTGGAGTGAAGATAGGGCTGCCATCCGTCCGGGTTTCCCCGGATTTGTCCTCTTTTTTTAGAGCGTTCGGGGATGCCCTTGGGGATTTTCTGTAGAGATTCGGGTTTTTCGATGCGGCTCGTTCAAAAAATCACAAATACTTTATCTTTATTTCTTGATTGCGGTTACAGTCTATAATTTACAGAAATTTTTGTCTATGGATATCGAACCGAATATAAAAAATACTTAAAACTGTTCGGGTTTCAACTGCAAATATCCGAGGTTTTAATGCTCGTTGTCCCAGATCAGTGATTTTACGGATGCCAGCCTAAGTGAAGACATCAACGATATGGCGCTGATCTAACTTTTTCAGATCCTGGCCGGAAATTCTGTCATTAAATGTACCAGTGCAAACAGTCGAGTAGCGCGTAGAGAAATGTACAAGTTGCGCAAGATAATGGTTGAGGCAGCCAGGATTTTCAACTGGTAGGGGGAAAAGTTTTCACGCCGCCGCGTCCGCTGCCGTTCGAGAGTTTCCGTATATTTCTCCTCGAGCAGGTTTACTTCGGGACATAAATAAACAAGCTCATAAGATAGTAAGTCAAATGTCCAAACACGTCGTTGCAGTTTCGCGCTTCGCGTTTGCCGCGAAACTTCCCGACGGGAAAACTAGAGGAACCGTTCGAAATTGGTCCAGACGGAGGGGGGGATTCGCGACATGGACGAGCTTTGCCACATCGATTTTCTACCATTACATTTCCGTCTCGCGCCAACTGGAGATTCTACGGAGCGACATATGTCCCATGTCGTGATCACCGCGATCAGTCCTGTTTCCAAATGAAGGGCAAAGTCGAGCAATAATCTTGAATCGTGGATACTCGTTTCATAGTGTCTAGATGGATTAAACCAAACACAGGTGTTATTCCTGTGTCACGATTACCCCTCAGTAATTGCTCTTTCACATAGTTTACCTGCCTTCTATCCCAACGTTTGCACTGAGCTTAATTGCTGAGAAGAAATCAATTACAAACTCAATAATTCAAGGAAATATTGCAGTTAATGGTTAACCGACACCTTCCAATGTAAGAGTTCTGAATGTCGTCTGTGATCTGTGACACTATTAAACGTTGTATTTTGCAGGGAATGCTAATTTGAACTCTCTTCAGTTCAATATTAAGACTTTGAAAGTATATACCTCTTACAAAAACAAGTATCGACGGATTCATAGATACCTATACTAAATTTCTTCGCCACAGCAACTTTATACCTTTAAAGTTGAAAATTCTCTTGCAGTAAAATCCGTCGCAGTATTTGCCAGTTGTGCTGACATCTTGTGTCTGTCGCACAACAATTATGTATTTCGATCCACCAATTGGCAGTCAACATGATATTTGCCTAATAGTAACGCCTTACATTAATCGCATGCGTCCCTGACAGTCGCGTTAGCGTTATTAACGCCGCTCTGTTTAATTGAATAACAGCTTCTTTTAGTTGTGTTGATAGCATCACGGCAGAACAGCGCGCAAACAACTGAACGACCACTTAAGATAGGCCAGCTAGATGTTTCTCGGCATTCATTTATAAAATTCTCGAGTAATACTTAGGTCGACCTAACCCAGACCTGAATAGATGAAAGTCTGTTGCACAACGGGCGCATTGTACAATTAAGCGCAATATAACCCGGCAGTTTATCGAGGTCAGCGGTTTTGACGGACCGATTTCACCCTCTCGTGCGTTCGAATCCATTTCTAAGGGCGCAGCCCTTTCATATCGCGGCTGAAGACCCGCAACTGTGCTTCTAGTGGGCCACATATTGCGTTCGGGATAAGTTAGCGATTAGAGATCTTCGTAGTTTACGGGCTGTTCTAAAACTGAGGTGTTCATTTAAGATCGAGTCTACAGGTGAAGATAACGCAAAAAGTTTATGTGCATATAGAGGTAGTTACTCACAAAAGTATCCGTCCACCATATGTGTAACGTATTTTACATGTTAAATCGACTTCAAAATAAGAATTTGCAATTCTAATTTACATTAATATGAATCTTGATTAATATACTTTTGTTTAGGTGCATTCGATTGAAAATTTGTTTACTTAAAAATAGCATTCTATTCTTTAAACATAATATTAAAGGCGGTATGCTCTTTATAAGATTCGGCTTCACTTTTAACCCTCCGTGGTAATATTACAAACACAAATTGGTCACATGGGGATCAGTGCAATCCAGGGTCGTTTATAATTTACCATTTTCGTATTTTTGAATCTTTTAACTTGTGAGTCATAAAACTGTACATTCGTAATACTCATACATTCATGCTCTAATAGTTTTTTCCTAGAATTTTGTTATGTTCAAATTTGTATTTGAAAAAGTTTTTGCGAATAAAAGAGATTTTTTTGTTCAAATTCACAGAATTTTTAAATTTTATTATTAACTCAGCGGGACGCGTACCCCAATATGCAACGCCCGTTGTTGCTACCGGGTCAAAAATGCCAAAAATTGAAAACCATGGTTTCAGAATTTTTTTCACTTTGTTATTTTTATGATGAAGTACAGTGTTTTAAGAAGCAAACAAAATTGAAGAAATATCTCAAAATCTTTATTAAAGTTTTTTAAAAAATGGCCCTTCTCCATATAATTAATTTCTAGACATGACTTGCAATTTCTTATTACGTTATATTTATACAAAGAATTCTTTCTGTTCCAGGTAAGACCGACTTTTCAATCGCTTTCAACTTAATTAAGGTTTGATTTAAACTCAGCTTTCAGTCGTCGACGAAAGGTAAAAAGACTTCATTTACTATTGCGCTGGCTTGATTTTGAATTGGTCGATAAACGCTTAATGACCGCAGCTACGAGCTTAAAAACCTGCAAATTATTGATAAAAAAGAAAAATATCAAGAAAGACTGTTTTCAGAACACATGATTACAATTAGTAACATTTGATATCTGAATGACAAATTTTTTTATATAAAATGGTCGGCGGTCAAATGACTTCTATTTAAGTTATCCTGTATTTGCCACCGAGAATAATAGCTGAAAAACATGAACCATATAATTTTTCCTCTATTTCTACAAACATTGAAGTCATCGTAATTTTACGCTATGTACTCTTTTACATCTGGCATGTAAAAATCCTAGGAGAATCGTGTCTACATGTATTATACATGGATATTGTGACAGAAAAATAACAAGAATATCGAATAAATAATTACCTCTTACTTTTATTTGGTATTTGATTTATTCGTATTGTTTTATTGGAAAAGGTGTTCTATCCACTCATCTCCTTCGTTCCTCCATTAACCCCCTTAAATTCAACAAGCACACTTTATTTGTTTACTCTGAACACGGTTTCGCTGCACATCAAACATAACTGCAGTTAGAGTTTGAAGATCGAACTACTTACACAGAAAATAAATGATTTATTAGGTACTTGTGAATACGGAATACACGAAGAGCGATTCGTTTCTCGTCGATCAAGTAAGAAATTGCCCCGCGCTGATATTTACATACATATATCGAGAACTATGGATATTCTTTACTGTCACTGGTGTAGCGGCACTTCTCCTCGACGGAAGTTGGAAAATCGAAGGGGACGTTGAACTTTTCGCCCACATATGTATATCTCGTTGTTTTATCAGCATGGGAGGCAGGTACGAACCGGGGTGACGAGGGCGTGCTTCTTATCGTTCTTTCTCAAGGAACCTAGGCACGCGTTTTATCAATTTTTCCCTCTCTTTAACCGACTGCCGCCTTTCCACAGCTCGCCCAGTTGTGTCTGTCGCGAGATTCTCGTGACAAGAGGCGGTCTAGACATTGATCGAAAGCTTCGACCTGCGAGACCTTCGCCGTTCCGTGTCTAAAGCCGCTCACTGTTATCCCTTGCGGGCGTCAATCGCGGCTTGATTAAATTTATGGATGATAAAAAGCGCCGCGGGTGGACGGCCATCGATGGCGAGGAGATCCTTGCGTCGTAAAACACGCGGAAGACAAAGCTTTCCTCTCGGCTCGCTGGGCTGTTTCGCTCGTTTCCCTGCGAATTAAGGACCGACGGAGTCTTAACTCGCACGTATACGACCCCAGGACGCTCCAGGATGTCCTTCGATCTCCCTCCCAGAGCTTTGTCCTTCCAGTCGCTCAGATAAACCATATCCGCGGATACGAGCTGCCGTCGTAAAAGTGGTTGTTGCTCGACGAGCCGTCTTACCGCGTGCCCCGTCTCATCTGTTCTCACCTCCCTCGTTCCCCTTTACCAGCCTTCTTACACTTCCTCTAGGCGTTACGTGGCATTACTTTTTATTCTCCCTCCGACCGTAAACGCAACTAATAGCTGTTTGGCCTTACGAAAGATGGCGGAGGAAAGAGATCCTATCGTCACGGTTATCCGTGGTTATCCCGCCTTCCCGTGCCGTTTTATTGAAACTTGACACGTAATTCCATTCAATTTCCTGCCCGAATGCTGCTCCACGCGGCTTTTGTCTACTTTCGCGACGCGTGATGTTCGTAATGCAGTTCGTGTCACCGTACATTGGAATATGCATCGCGAAATCGTCATTTCGGACCTAGTTAACGAGCCCTGGGCTTGTGGTTCGTGTGAAAGTGTGTGTATACGTGATCCCACCATTCGGATATCCATTTGAAGTTTACCAGGTTGTTGGATGCTCGGTGGTCACAGCACTGTCTCCCACAGTGTGCGAGCTGGATTCTGATCGTTTGGACAAAAATAGTGGAAACACATGTGTTCGTTTTTGCAGTAGAGCTGCTTATTATAAGACTACAGTGTTCCACAGTTACAGGGTCCGAATGTTTAGTTATGCTCGAGTGAAATTCGATTCGTGCATCAAACTTTAGCTACTCTCAGATACGTGACTATTTTGAAGAGGCGATGGCGTATCTAACGAACTAGTGACCATTCTTTCCCGTTGGCTAGGTTTTCCGCTATGCGCAAAGTTAACTCTGCTCTGGCCACTGCTAGCAAATAATAGTGTGAATGAGCATGCATGTGAATTGAAAACCCTCAGTAGCAATCATCCCTTGTATATTCTCAAAGTGGCGCAGTTCAAATCGTCAAAGAGCCTTGCTACGCTCAGAAACCGCATGCCGTATCCAGTATAATATGTACAGATCAGTGATAGAAGTCTAGAAAACCAACGAGAGTTGAGGACAGTTACGCTCTTGACTACTGGGCGCCAATAACCTAGGCATGCAATCAGTACAGCCTTTGGGCATCAATAACCGCAGACCCTAAGCGCACCAAGGCTGATAGCTGATTCAGGTCTACAGGAGCCTGTAGTCCGTAACGAATAGTACATATGGCAGTTTCTACCCTTAGGAATGCCGGTGTAAGGACCACCTGAATGGGGATGGAACAGTTCACTGTAGGTACCTACTCTACCAACTATATCGCGTTCAGTTCGTGATACGTCAATCATTGAGAACGAAGGCGCATGGTGCTACCGGGGCACATGGTCTATAGAGTCCCATAATCCTCTGTTTATCAACCTATAGCACGTTCACTCTTTGATTAACTGCAAATTCAGAACCACTAACAACTCTACCAGCTATCCCATAAAAATAGTGGTTTCAGCTGCCGCGGAATTTTAGGACATATTTAATCGAAATAGGTAGCAGTACCTGAATTTCCCGAGTTTAAAATGTAGAGGGCCAGTGAAGATAGATTTAGTATGGATTCATTCGTTAACCTCAGGCTAGAAACGTTTTGTATCATTTTCCCGCGGTTATTCGAAATGGTTTGTAATTGTTTCTCGCATTCGCGTGAGCAGCGCAACGGGTACTGGAATGCTTCCCCTGAACTTGGGAGAAAATGTTTCTTATTGATCATTTTCAATAGCGTAGCTCTTAACCTAGTCGTCTGAAACGGACATTTCCAACGTGTTCAGTTGCTTCAGGTGCACCAAAGACGCACCTAAGTAGTTACCCCACATAGGGAAAGTTAGCTAACAGCAAACTAGACCCATGGTTAGCCTTGGGTACATATGGCATATTGCTCAAGACTTGCTGCTTATGACATCGACGATGTTAAATTAACTTCGCTGACCTGGTGGCCCTTCAAACGGTGAATTTGCCGCGCAACAGTAGGTTCGAACTCGTTCCACGTCCGTTGAAAATGACGCTACGCGAAAGCCAGCCCTGGATTTTGAGCAAACGCTGGAAGGCGATAGGCGAATAAACGGATTCCTGGACAGGTTCATCGATATTCGAAGCAGACGCCCGAGAAGCCGACAGAGGGGATGAAAAAAGAGAAGGCAGCGAGTAGATAAAAGAGAAAAGAAAGCGGCAATATCTTTCGGGGAGTAATCCCAGTCATTAGCGTCCTGATCGGTTCGCTCTAATACTGCCAGCCCCGGTAGTATTAGATACGGCCAGTTCTTCTTCTTGACTCACTTCTTCCCTGCACGCTTGGAAACCGATCCACCTCCGGCCTGAGGTGACTAATGGATCCCGGGGACTGGTCCTGATTGTAAATGCAGATGCAGTCGATACACTCAGTCTTGTATACCCACCTACTGGCAAGTGATTTTACGAGAATCGAGCGAGGGTTGTCGATGAAAATACCCTTTCTTACATATTATATCAGCGTCGTACCGAAGTACTTTAAGCAGTTGCAGCTACGTTACTCTCCAGGTACGCATAATTAAGGGGTTTTGCCACCCCGAGACGATCAAAACAGCAAATTTATTCACAATGTCCAGAATTCCGTAATGTTAACGAAATGTTTTCTATCGCATATTATAATTAAACAATTTGTATGCCCCGAGCAGGTATTTATTGCAAGCGATTTGTGCAGAACTCCATCCTGTTTCCAAGTATTTCCATGACATGTGTCATAAAAACGAGTATTTAAATTTAATTTTTTTCTATCGAAATATTCAACTGAAAGTGTAAGAAGAAAAAAATATAAAAACTACCCCTTGCAGGGATTCAAACCCTAGTTTCTTGGTCTGTAATTCGGGATGCTTTCTCCTAGGCTAGCGTAGTAGTTGAAAATTAGTTGTCCACAAGCGTAGTTAAGGGACGGTAAAAAACTGCATTTTCTGATTATATTATTGATCCGATGACAGTAACGCATAAGACTTTTGTATTCATTTCATCAAGATCTACTATTTAAGAGCAGAATGAAGTTGATCCGACGACTTAATAATTTTAATGTTCAAAGCTTTTTTTTATAAAAATGGCTGATCATTCACAGTTAATATTCTGCAATTTGTTTATACACTGTGAAATGTGAGTGAAATTTATGTGATTCTCTTTCAGTATAAATATCTAAATCACAAAAGGAACACAAAGAAACAATTCCATTTACCATTTTATATTTTCACATGAAAGAATTATAGAGTAGGTACACTAATGTTTTTTTTTCGATAAAAATTAATTATTTTCTTACAACATTTTGTAAGCCCAAAATAGTGTGTTGTGGTGGTAGGATCTGTTTCGAAGCTGGCAGGAAATACAGTGAGAAACTGATGCAGACTCGAAAGATGGCGGCAGAGAACCGCTGGTGTAAGAACGAAGCCACAATGCCAACCGATTGATTTACGTTGCTCGTTACGCGGTCCACTGCTCCGAAGAGAGAAAAATAAATTGATAGCGGTGGGAGGGAGAAGAGGAGAGGCGGAAGAAAGAAGGGGAGGGAAGAAAGGTAGAAGAGGGGACCCATGAGAACCGACGAACGAGGGTGGAGGCCTCGGAGCAAAGCACGATTTTCGTGAATGAGGGACAGAGGTGGAGAGAATTGAGGCGAGGCGAAGGAAATGCAAAGTGAAGCTAAATTTTAACAAAGAAATACCAGGGTTCGATCGTGCCTCACTAATCGAGGCTTTCTTTCAGATCAACAATCGGTCTCGTCTTTATCTCTCAGTCTTCAAACTTTTACCCAATAGATTCGAGGATGTTCTTTAACAATCCACAGCTTCCGGTTATGTATTTGCTTGGCGAAATAAATTTTGCAATCAATCGCTTTTGTTCGGTGTCGCGAACGTATACATATATAGTATACAGAATATCAGGGGTAAAAATTACTATAGCAATACACTTTTCAAGGTTGTAATATTACAGGTCATTGAATTCTTCTTTACGACAGCTATAAAACTGCGATAAAAATATCATGTCCCAGTTAAAATTCGTCGCACGTTTCAGCTTCAGTGTCGAATCATTTTTTCAACTTTAACGTTAACTTTAACTTTATTCGACGTCAAATAATTTTCTGGCACACGGGTTTCACTGTACTATCCCCCAATGACCAGAAAATTATTTGATGTCGAATAAAGTTGAAGCTGAAAAAATGATTCGACGGTGAAGTAGAAACGCTCGATGTTGATTCAAATCTCATTTGATCCGTTATTTAAATAATGTTTTATTTAGTTAATGCCCAACTCTGCTGTATAGTGACTGTACCGCCACCCTCTGCCTCAATATTAAATATCGCGCTTAAATAGAAGAAAGAAAAGTATCTTCCACAGTACTTTCATGGGAATGTAGCCAAATCTGAGCCGAATCTTGAGACTTGATAGATTTTTAACATTTACCAGCCTCCCGTCGCAAATCGTCCCGTAGCTATCGAATCGATACGAAATGAAAAACACGAGGGAGGCGTGAACGGCTGTTGAGGTATAATGAGAATAAAGACAGCCAGGGGTGCCGAAGATTCTCGTGAGTTCGATCAGGCTCGTGCAAAGTTGAGGATCGTTTCGAACCCTCTTGGAAGCTTCGGTGCTACGTGCAGAACGCTTTAAGGGGTTCGCCTACTTTCACAGGGAACGCTGCTTCCTGCGAAAATCGAATATTTTCAACGACGTTTTCCCCCTCTTTTCTCTATCGTGGCTAGGAATGGGAAAGAAAAAATGCTGGTAGCATCTTTGAGACTCGAAACCCCTTCTATCTCCCCTGATTGCACGCGTTTCGATGGGCTGATCGATGGTGTTGCTTATCGGCTGGCTTCCTGGCTCGATGTTTCGCGTTGTGGCTAGCTAAGTAAGTGAATCGTGAACTGCTTAAGCGTTTACTGATGAGTCGTTGAATCAATAAGAAATTTCTTGGTTGTTGGTATGTTATTAGAATTTTTTCAGCTGCATTCTTCAAACAAGTGAAGTGAAGGAAGAAGTTTGCGCTAATTCAATGAACGTGGCAGTCTCGCAATGTCAGTCAGAGTTGCTCATACAGTGGTAGTAAAAGAAAACTTTTTTACATAAATGTATTTTCTAATAAGGATTGCAGCTGTGCAAACAGATTAAAAAAATAATCAGTTTTCTTTTAATGTATTATGTACACAAAGCGAATTGTTTGGAATACACAATTTTGCCATTTACACCGCTCTCCTATGTCTAGAAGTTCCCAAGATATTCGACCAAACCAGTTTCTCACAGCTCAATTTGGAGGGTTATTTCCACCCCTTCAACAAAAATGTCAACCACTAAAAACAAACACGTGTCAAATATTTTTGAAAGAACTGCTCTCTACTAAATTCGCATCAAAATCGGCGATTGCCACTTCGATATGTTCCCTTATTAGGTACCTATGTTCTTTTTAGCGGCATGTTAAGTTTTAAATTATAGTTTCTACTATATAATACTTCTCTAATTATGTACACTGTTCTGCTTCATGGAATAGGTTCATGTATCTTACCTCCCCTTCAATATATTCAATTAATTCATGATCAATACGGTAGATTTTATTACTCTCTCTCTCGTTTCATTGCTATTCTTGCTGAATTTATAACAGATAAAGGATCATTGAAACATTATTTGGTATGCAGACGAGTTGCAACTTGAAAGGGCTAGGATGGCGCAGAGCCTTGCGGAAACGATCAGTTTCGACAAATTCTAGCGAAAAAAGCAACATAATCTGAAAGTTAAATGCGTTTCATACGAACGCAGCTGAATTCTGTATCTTTCTAGAGAGAGGAATGGAGATAATGATGGCCAGGTCTAACGATGAAGATCAGATTGGTTTATGGAGGGTTCACGGAGACCAGACATCATTTTGCCTTGACTCGTACACTCGTCTGCCGACATCGAAGCCCCGACGTCTTTTTTCCTCCGCCCTTCCTTTTTTTATCTTTTCGTCTCCCTTCCTTTCCATCTCCGAGTTCCCTTTCGCTGTACGCGCCTCCTTTCGTGTCCAGTTTGCATTCGGCTTCGTTACGGCGCCCGCTTAATGTGATTTCAACCTCTCGTAACGATTTTCGCTGGGTGCCTGGCAAAGGAGGCGCGAGATCTTGATTCCTCGAGAGGTTCTCGGCTCGTGGACCCCTTCGGCGAATTCATCGATCCTGCTGGGCGACTCTTTGTTCCCAAAAGTATGCATTCTTCTCGATGAGAACTGTTCGAGATTGTTTTGTACTTTTTACAGTAATTGTTATGCTTGACAAGGTAATATGTTTTCCAATATGTGGGTTTATGCTCGTCCGTTATCAAAATAAGTGTTTCTTTGTCCTGTTGTCGAGAGTCGTGCCGCTGACGAAGACATGTGTACTATCGATAGTCTGTAAAATAAAATATCGGTGTGCCTTGCGTTTGGAAATACAAAGGGTGTTGCGTAGAAAGAAAAATAATTGAAACGTTTAAACGGTAGAAGCAGTCTGAAAGAATCACAGATAGTCTCTGTACCTTCTATTGTAGGTGGGTATAAAATAATAGAAATCGACATGTTATATTAAATAATCTCTCTCACAAAATGTAATTAATTCCAATGAACAATTAGGAAAACTTAAAGGACTTAAAAAAATGTGGTTAGGACACTAATTAGCAGCAGGGAGAAGCCAAGAATTTCTCCGAAATCAATACAGCAGAGATATACCTAAAGCAGAACCTTCTCGATTCAAAATTACATAACTCCTGGACACTATAATGCGTCACACTACACGACCACCAAATAATAGACTATTTTACTGTTCAATGTTGCCAAACGGTAGTCTTGTTTTCAATCATTCGACGAGAATAATGGCAATGAGCGTGCAGAACGTACGAACGAAGTTTTGGGACGAAAAATTTCAACGTTTTCAACCACTCCACTGTGCGTTCGTCGAAGTAAAACTAATTACTCGCTCCGTTAATCTCGCAAAAACAAAACCGCAGGTAGCTGGAATAGGGAATCCGGCATTATTGGATCGAGTTGAAGGAATTCTAGCCGCTCTCCGTACCGGGTAGTTTCCTGGGTATCTTCCAATTTTTTACTATTCCATTTGTTACACAGAAAAGTACATTGCTTTTGTGGACTTTAGCTTTTACATAGTATTCACAATGCTATGAGTACTTTATTTCTATCAGAGTTAACGATTGAAGAGAACTCTAAATCAAGCTTAACTCTGAAAGTTGTAAAAATTTTAAATCACCCTTCATGATTTTAAACAGTCAAAAATTGAATAAAAGTGTGTACAAAGCACCAATATTGTATCTTTTTCCGTTGCTTCGAAAGAGAATTGTGAAATCAGCTGAAAAATTTGCTGTCTTAACCCGAATACTCCCCCTAAGTCTTTGGTGCTGTTGTTTCCTATTGCATTTTGTGAAGATAAAACACTATAATTATATCGGTTTATAGCTTAATTGGTAGGTTTTTATAGGCTTTATTCGTTTAATTTCATATAAAAGTTAAAAGTCCTTAGTTTAACTTCATTTAAAGATGCATTGTAACTTCGTGTTGTTATGACTTATGACTAGGGCGAATAGGTCCTGCGAGGTTATAAGGGTTCGTACAGAAGACTGAACTATTTCACTAGGCTAACTTAACTAGATTTATTAATACTGAAACTACACACTAACTTACTCAACTATGTCTAAGCACTCTAAGCTATGCTAGATTATACAACTATACACTTTATACAATACGACTACACTCCACGTACATGACTGGTCCGCCGGAGTAGGCGGATGCAAGTGGCCGGTCAAAACGTCGCTTCTGGAAGATGCATTGGCACGAAACGTAGCCGGTTCAGATCGTGAATTTTCGCCCGACGAGAAGTAGTGTCGCGCTGCACGTGCCTCTAGAATATTTCTGTGCACCGAATCGCCACAGTTCAAACCAGGACGAAAGTTGTTTTTAATCTTGATCAATGATTTATTTATATGATATCCGGTGTAATCCGTAGCACATTCAAATTGATGTACAATATATTCTGCATTCAAATATGTATCAAAACTGCAGAATAATTTTTTCCCAAATGAGACTATTGACGCCGCAGGACGAAGGTCAGGTCGAAATCACTTAACACATTTCTAATTCTAATTCTTCGGCTAGTACATTAATACGCCGACTTTTTCACTGCTGCACTGTCTGATTAAGGGAACCCTATTTTATGGGCGAGAAACATAGCAAAATTTAGGATTTTTTTTAAGAAACTAGCATTCCAATTCACCTAAAAATTTGGACCATGTTTTTATGCATCCTTGAAGAAGTTGCAGTTTTTTTAATTCATTTTTAATAATTAATATAGGAGTTATGCATCACGCTCCGAAAAACTCGTCCGCTATTGTTATATTTATCTTCCAGGTAATCTGAAGCAGAAAAATGAAACGGCGTTTTACTTTGTACATATGTAGCTTCAATTTGATGAACCAGAATACCGCTAAGTTCTCTACTTCTTTTGTTACATAAGAAAATTCGATAGCAAAAATTAAATGTTCAGACCTTTCAGTTTGAAAACCCTCCACACTGTTTAATAAATTTTTTTGGTTTTTGCTGGTTCATCAATTTCAAGCTACATATGTATAAAATAATACGCCGTTTTATTTTTCTGGTTCAGATTAACTGGCAGATAAATATCATGCACACCAACGGCCGGAGAATTTTGCACGGCGTGATGGTGGATTATGCATAACTAGTATATTTATGGTTAAAAATTGATAAAAAAAAAACTGCCGCTTCTTCAAAGATGCAACAAAACATGGTCCAAATTTCAGATGAATCGAATCGTTGGTTTCTTTTAAAAAAAATCCCAAATTTTGCTAAGTTTTTAACTCAAAGAATAGGATTCCCCACTTAGCAAGTACTAAGTAGTCACCATTATTAGCCGCGCCGTCAGAAAATTAATTGAGAGTAAACATAAAGCAACGAAGGCAAGCGTTACTCGCGAAGCATCCCACAATTGTGTCCCGGAGTTGTCTGTTAATTTTTCTGAATCCGTTCCTCCTGGAAACGCAAACCTGGCTAGAACATCCCGCGACACTTGGGCAGAAATATCGTCTGTGGGCTAGCAACAGCGTTCGTCAGGCCTGTCTGAGCCTGGAGGGACAAATGCTATCCAGGAGGCGCGGCGAAATTGTGTCCTGGAAGCGTAATAATTCGGTCGGGACGAGCAAGCAGGCCGAAGATAGCGGCGGCGGGTCGGCGTGTAACGCGCGTAATGCACGCTCCAGCGATAAGAAAATATTAACGGGGATGCAGGGGTTATTTCGTGTGATAGGATAAGGCGAGACGGAGGCGTTAAATAGGCCGCGTTACCCGCCATTACTTGCAATTCTCTGTCATTAAACGTCCCCACCATTCGCTCCGACCCTCTGCGGCCCTCCCTCCCCTCACCCTCTTTCCTCGCAATTTGTTTCTTACACTGCCACCAGCGTGCACTAGAGCCCTGGCTTTTCTTTCTTTCACGCTGCCATTCTTCCTGCCACCCCTGCCTGCTTTCCGTTCCCTCGTCGTCCCGCGATTCTTTCTCTTGTTAACGCTCTTTTCCCTCGCGGCCCCGCCTTTATTATTTCTCCTCTTCCTTCCGAGCCAGTGGCGCTTGATTCGCCCTTGAGACTCGATTTCCGAGACGGGAAACCGGTCTCGAGGTGTCCAATAGGAGCCGCTCGAGGCGTTCCTCTTCGACGCTCGCTTTCACCTTCCTTTATTTTCTCCTTTGCATATATATACATATCGTTTTTCTTCCCTCCCTTCCTTCTCTCACCCTTCGAGCCCTGGCCCCCTCCCAGCTCTTCTACACCCCTTCCGCAGATGCTTATTTTTTCTTCCATCATCGCCAGGCTCGCTCATCTGGGCATTCTCTTCCCGTCTGCCGGAACAAATAGGAACTTCAGCGGGGCGGTGACGTGCTCGTAAAGCGCAACAAGTTGAGCCCGGGCTCGCCGAAGGGTGTGTCTCGAAAAAATATCGGGAATTAAGGGAGCGGCGGCCTCGTTCTCGGACGAAAGGATATCTCGCGCTGGCAACTCTCCCTTGGCTGACTCGAGGAGGAGGGAAGGTCGCATTCTTGGCCGGAGCAACTAAGTAGATACACGCGCATAATTTACGGTTAATTCGTGTTCTCGTTAGGGAGAACATTTTCAGCCTCGTAGAAGAGGAGCTGCTGTAAGATCTTGCACGAAAGCCTGGTGAAATGTATCTGTGGTTACGTTTCAGTATTTTCCTTGGACCCTGCGACGATAATTGCTTATCAGTTGTCACGTTGTATTTTTGAATCTTCTTGAAACACTAATTCACACATAAGAACACCTGTGCTGAGAAATGTCATAGGATGATTTTGTTAAACAAGCTGGGAAATCGATTACAGTGGAATATACCAATCCTCAGCTTATTTATTTGTCGAGTTGTGCTTCTGGTTTTTTTAAATACAATGCGTGGGGGAAACGGATGAGAAATAGAGCAGGTGGGGGTAGTGGAATGGTGTGGTGGAGATAGTTATACTTAATGACCTTGAGTTGCCAGTTCATTTTATTTCAACTATAACACCTACGTCATTAAATACAATTCAAGTACTCAACAACAACTTCCTAAACCTTGTACTACCTTATTATTTTTATTCAAGTGTTAATTTTGTCATCTTTAACTTATAAGGGTATCGCTGACGATACTCGACTTTTGTTGTCCGTTTCTTTCCCTCGAAGCTTAAAATCAGACACTGTAAGTTCCTTTTTGAAGACGAACTCCTCTCATTCGCAAGTTAAACGTGCCATCATTCGGTTCACCCAACCGAAACCTTAGCAATGTATATTTCTATATGGATTTCTATCGTGGCACGGTCTCCGATCATAAATCACTGTACATCCAGACTTAACGTTGTCCTTTCTTCCTGCAGAACTACGTGGCACTAATCTCTCCCAATCCATGCTGTTGGTAGACTCGGCTCGTGTTCTCCAAATTCCTTCCCCAGCGTCGTGGCACTCCTAACCGGCGCAGTAAATAACGCGAACAAGAGCCTCAGTTAACAAACGAAGCCTACTCGGGATTCGGAGCATGCAGCATCGAGTTATTAACGCAAACGCTTCTCCATTACCTCGCGCCACATATCTGCGGGCCAAGGGGGTGCAAATTTTAGCGGCGAATGCCTGAAGCCGGGCGGGGGATGGGGCGCGCGGCTAAGGGACCATGAAAAAGGTATAACCCCCGCGTTTTTCCACCCGTATTTCGCCGTTTTACGCCTCCGTGGGATTACTCGTGGCCCTTTCGATCCCCCTTCACGGCGCCACACGAGCAACGACAAACTGAAGTATCTCGAGGCGCGCGTACGACTTACGAGGCGACACGGAGCGCTCGTAAAAGCCACGAGAACTCCCTTGTAGTCCGCTTATGGGGACGGTGTAGCTGGCCTATGCCTCGAACATAGACGTACGCCGGGGCATCTACTTTTCGACGAATTCAGGGTGGCCGAGTGGGGCCGATTAATAACTCTCAAAGGCGAGGAGTGGATTTTTCAACGTGGACCGCGATGTGTTCGTTTGAGGTTGCACGTGGTAGAGACACGTGTACCGTTCCGTCGTCCTTATTTGGATGTTGAAGCTTTTGTTTAAAACGCTCTCTCCTTCAACCTGCAAAATGATTAATAATTCTTGAGACTTTCACTTGTGTCTGTAAGTGATGGACTAATGCTCAAACTGGTATCGTTTCTTCTGTGTATTGTTAAATTCTGTTTTGCAGAATGATTCTTCCTTGAGCTTGGAGGTTAATAGATAACTCTCAAAGGGAGAAGAGAATCCTTCGACTAATTCTCTTTGTACACATTCCTTTCCGCGTAATGTTCTACTCGACTTTGTGCAATGGTTTCTTCTTGAACCCCGAGATCCATTAGTCATCCCCGAAGTTAAAAACAAGAAATCTTTAAAACGGATGATGTTATTCGCACTTGAGTCAGTGCTGGATGAACTTATCCTCGGAGAATGATCTTTCCTTCGTTTCTCTAGTTTTCTTTTGTTAGAATACACTTTCTTTTGTGAGAAATATTCTGTTTGGTACAATGCTTTCTGCTGGGGCTTGGATAAAACCTTCGCACTGGCAGAGGGAGAAAAAGGATAACTAATACTCTAGGAAAAAATGGGGAAATCAGCACAGCAAAGCAGGAAGAATTATTTATTTAACGCTGTTAGTACACATAAGATTGTAAGGTATCTGTGCAGAATAAAGGGGAGGGAAAATGAGATTGAGAGTAGACTTTGTGCCGGGAATCAGTAGAGACGTTCCTGTACAGTCGGATGCTGTGATGGTAATTCAATTTTCCGAGAGAAACAGTGTCTTATATCGAATCATACGGTGGAGTCATGAGAAGCGAAAAATGTAGTAGCTGCCTTAATGCCTTACATGGATCTTTTCGTGGACAGGAGAAAGAAAATGCTAGAGCAGGAATTACAGTAACAAGCAGCATAGTGGGAAATAGATCTGTTCAATTTTGCGGGGCTGAAGATAACGAGCATAGTTGATCTTCTGAAGCTCAGGGTTGTTAACCAACATTCAGGTTATCACGACGAGTAACAATGTTGAATGCTGAACAAAATACAGTGATTAGAAAAGAAAAGTCGAATGTTATGACACCCTTGCAAGGGAATTAAAACTAGCTCGTAACAAAATTAATTTTTATCGGATTAATTTTCCTAATTCTTTAACAATGTTTCGAAAAGTGAAAATCTGGAGCGGAAACAACCCGACTGCTATTTAAAAATTCAAACAAAACCTTTGTTTACTTCGCGTTTGAAGTGTGTGGGTAGCAGTCACTCGTAGATTGTCGAGCACGGGCCGCTTGCTGACCTCCATAGACCAAAGTAAGACGTAGTACAAGGAATATGAACGTAGATACGACGCAACTTCTGCATCTAAAGAACCGTCCAATAAAATTACGCATTCGCATAGAGGGTGCTTCGTAATAGATCACACAATGAAAAGGATACTGAGTTTAGATGAAAAAATAAATAGGAAAGAAGGAACGAAATTTTAATAGGAAGCTTCTTACTTTCTTCTTCCAGAATTTTTTATTTATTTGATGTTTAAGGTGACATCAACACATTTGTGTCATTAGACATTAGATTAGGTTAAATTTAAATGGATATTTGAACTTTCTTCAAGAATTTCAATACACTTGAGCATGAATTGCAGTGAGTCATCACTTCCAGAAAATTGATTTGAACCTGGAACCGATTTTTACGAGTGCACACGTGCTCAACGGATTTTCAAAATGAGTTTTTAAGGAAGCAGAGCTACGTTGTTGTAAAAGCTATTTCACAATTTCCACCTCCTTTTGCACAAGCATTCGTTTCAATCGCAGTTGTACCATATTTACTGACAAATTCTGCTAATTTTCAATCGGATCAGGTTCAGAACCGATTTTCTCGAAAAGGAAGCCTCCTATATTTATGTAGGATCGCTGCCCTTTCGATTGTACCACGTTCTACGAAAACGTAAACCTGCTAAATTCGGACAATGCGTTTTATCGTCCCGCCCAGAAGTCGAGGCCCTCCTCGAGCAGGATGCACGGCGTTCCTTTGCGCATTTAAAGCGGCGAGGAGTTCTCGAAGTGGATAATTACGTTCTCCCCGTGCCACACGTCCGAGGACGCGCCACTTGGTCTCGTTCCAGTAAAGCTCAGACTTTCTTCTTATTATCGGCGGAAGGAAATTCGAGCGGTCGCGCCAAAAACTGCCAGCAGAATGAATTATGTCTGCACGAGCACCGTCGCCAGTTCGTCTCCGCCTCTGGCGACCTCGGAGCCCGTTCGATAATCGCATTAATGAAAATGCCCTCGTACCGCGGCACGGAATTTATTCGATGTTATTGGTACGTCCAGCCGCGGCCGATAATTCGACGTTTATAACGGCCACCGAAAATTGTATTTATGGTCGGCGCGTCAATATTTGATCGCGCGAGCGCGCGCGGTCGCTTTTCCTGATACATTTATTTTATTCGCCTGTATAAATTCGTTTTCTTCCGGTTCTTTTTTCAATCACTCTGCTCGTGTGTGAACGCGTACAAACAATTACTTCGTGGTTTCCGTGGTGAGGATGTGGGGTGTGTGTACAATTTGTGTTTTTTTCCTGGGTTATTGTTATTGGAGCTGCTATGGTTCAGAAATAACATGTTTTTGCTTCTTAGTTAGGAATAAGGATTTATGCTTCGTATTTTTCATTAGATCAGCGCCTTCTTTTGAAATAGCAGAAGGAGAAAGGGGAATCTGGCGTCACTTCGAATAAAATTCGTTTCACGGAATTCCTGTATGTAATTCAGAGCTCTGGAAATGGTTTCGAAATAGGAAGAACCTTCAACGCGTACAGAGAACCTCCCAAGGACAGAGTTAAGGCGTTTGATGATGCGCTCAGTGATATAAATCAGCCATAACTCCAACAATGTCTATACGTATACATCCATTTTGAATTTATGGCAATAACGAGGAGTTCTTTCCATTTTTACATTTTGTTGGCGATCGGCCATGTGACCGACAGACAAGTGTACATATTTTTGCCCCATTTTTCACCGTGAAATGGGAAAATCCAGGCTGGCAATGAACATACACAAGGAAGGCGCTAAACCGTAGATAGGGGTGGGATCGAGAATAAAGCAAGTAAATTCGAATTTTACTTCTGAATACTTTGAGAAATGAAAGCAGTATTTTTAAACAGACTGGGATCTAAAATGTAATTAAATGGCGTCCAACTCTTTGAGTATATAGTATAAGAAAGGAATTTGGTACCTCCTAGTAGAATCGAATCTTGATCGAATAGTTTGGAATCCTTACAAGAAATTACCCATGCCTTAAAATTATGTCATTTATGTTAGGGGATTATTATATTGAAATAGTTCACAGTCGATTTATTTAATTACGATATTTCCGACGAAATAAAACTTTCGTTTTTTTTAGTTTAACTTCGTTAAATATTATTAGCTATTGACACATAATGTTTAGACTATACCATCTATTCCGCCTTATACTCGCGATATTTTTCTTACGTGACAGATGTTCCCACGATGTACACACGATATCGAATAATTTTTTATTTGATTTTAATTAATTTTCTACCTCTATGACGGCAGGATGTACTAGGGCCATACTTATTTCAATCATTTCCATTTTGTGAAATATTGTGTGTATTTGGAAATGTAACATCATTAAAAGTATATATATCTTCAAAATGGTATCAAGTTTATGAAAATTTGTGACATTGTTCTTTTTAATCTTCCTGACGCGCTCCAAAAATTTTAAACGAATTCGCTAAATGTTCACTGATTTATGACGACTTTAATTTTACACCAACTTTTTATCCATATTTTTAATTTTTATCCTTTTAATTTTATCCATATTTTTCGTTGGTGTCACTCAAGGGGTTGTTTACAAAAACTACCCTCTAATAATTGATTCCTTTATTTCTACCCTTAATTATCACTCCAAAAATTTGAAAAAAAAAATAGATTTAGTAGAGTTAGTAAGTACCCAATATTTGCAACTTGTCGCATTCAAATATCTTAAGTAGTTTTCGAGAAAAAAATCATAAAGTTTGGGATTGTTGTCCTTATATCACCCTTACGGGAGGGGTTACAGGTCTAAAATTACTCATACTGGTTTTTCATGCAAAGAGCATTATTTTAACAAGCATAAGTGATAAAATTGGTGCTGGGGCCGTTTCCCTATGCTTACTCTGCTAGGCCCTTTATCAAGTTAACCCGAAACAACTGTATATTTATTACTAAAAAAAAAAATTAAAATACAACTAAGTAACTACAAATAGCCGGAATAATTAAGTTTCTACAGTTCTCAAAGATTCCAAAGTCATCAGACCAACAAGACCAATATGTACACGCACACTCTCAAACCTCGCAAATGCTCAGACGGAGTTTCGAAATCAAGTCGTTCGGCCCATATACTTTGCGAATACAAATATTATACTAGCATCTTGTATGTATGAGCAGCACTTGTTCACCGCGAAGTGAAACTTAGGCATTGGAACCCATTCCGATTTCTAAATACACGTTGAACTCGATCCCATCTCCAGGCGCGGCCCGTCGAGCGATTCGTTCTTCGATTATTTTGCCGCGCGTAATAACCGCGTTGGTGGATTATGTATCGGCCGGTACAGCGTTCGATCGTTCTAAGAGCCCGTGGCCCGATCACCGTGAAATTCTGGCCATCCTGGCCACGCGCTGTGAGAACTAAAACCTGTTCGGTCGACAGGAACCGCGTGCTCCGAAGGCTTTGCAAGTTGGCGGCTCTAAGCACGACGGCCTCCTTTGTTCTCCTCTTCATTGTCCTCGCACGGCGATTAAACAGTTTTTTTTTCTCTGCCGTTTCATTCTCGGTATTACTCCTCCAGGTTATCGATTTCGTTCTTTTCTTCGTTTTTCTAGCCCTTCTATCGTTATTTCTGTACGCGGCGCCATTGTAGTCGGATGTGGGTCTGCGTCTCCGAGATCTTGCTACGCTCAAAGCTAATTCATTCCTGTCGAATGCAAATCAGCATATTCGGGCCGGGCATTTGTCCTCGGAGGAATAACAATCGAGAGTGTGATCCACGGAAACGGGAGTCCCTTAGTCTATTAGTTGAACTGTAATTGAATCACAGAGATTTGTACATAGGGTTAGGTATTAGGTCAGGTGACAACTTGTGGCGTTTAGTGAGCTGTTACTTCGCGAATAGTTTTAGCAGTATTTGTTCGATATCGAATTCCCTGCGATATATTAAGCAGGTATTCGCGACAGGCGTGGCGAAAATCTTCCGGCTTAAATTATTCGTAGGAGTTTAACAACGACTTCTATCAAATGTCCTTTCTTTCATCTTGAAAATTTATTATCTTTATTGTTTGTTTAGTTCAGCGTGCAAGCTTTCAGTCAGATCGCGATGCGGTGGCTGCGGAGGCTATGATAGAGTTATGTGCTCGCAACTATTGTCTCGTAGAGCTACGAGAAAGAAGCTCTTCTTTCAATACAGTGGGACCTTTATTCTCGAACCACCGTTACGCGAACAGAGCATGACTTTGTAAAACAACCAGTGGAGTCTCTCTCATGTTTCTCTTGAGGAACCGATTCTTATTATAACAATTTAACATAAGATCAGTAATACACGAGTTGTGTGTAGCAATTATACAAAAATGATAACATACGCTGCTAAAGATAGAAACAGAGCACCGGATGCTTTAAAGACGGAAACGTAATGTGGCCATCGAAGTGTATCCGAAAAATAATTAAAATATTGCGAGTGAATTGTTTCACTGGTGAAGTGAAAATATTTAATGGTAGACATTACGAAAGTAACAAGAAGATAAAAGAACTTTAATGTTGTTTTGTGATCTGTTCTTTTTCTAAGCAATGGGAATCTTCCCGTAAAATAAATAAATAAATATAAAACAAATACATATAAGAAAACACGAAACAGAAAAATAATAGGTGGAGACTCGAAAATTCTGATTTTAATGAAGCTTCGAATGAATGTAGAGCACATTGGAGTATGAAAAGAGAAATACTTTGTTCTGCGGAAATTCACTCTGAAGGGGTGAAAAACCAGCCCTTAAATTTATTCGGTTTTCCCTTTTATTTGTTTAACTTTATTTTCCTGCTGGTACTGTAATAGAGTATAAAAAAAACTGAGCAATTCTTGTATTTAAAATTTTCTTCTATCTCGCAGCATTGCAAGGCTACGTTAAAAAACGAAAAGGGGCGATAACTTTAAGGGCTGTGTTCACCTCTCCAGAGTGAATTTCCGCAGAGAAGAAAATTGCTCCCTGCATACTCCAATATGCTCTACATTCACAGGACGTTTCATTAAAATCAGAATTTTATGCTCGCGAGCGTTGCCTTGTTAACGGAAGGAGAGGGGACATCCGATCGCGGGGATCGTGTTGCCTAGATGGCGCTGGTATGGCCGTTGCGCAACCGCGGATCAAAGAAAGCAGAAATTCGAATAGTTGAGCGGCGCAACGCACACCGCAGCCCCCTCCCGTCATCCCCCGAAATCGTGGCCTCGCGCTTATGAGAATGCTGGCCTGGAAATTTGGCAAACGCGAGGAAGTGAAATGCGTCCCGAGAGACGGGAAAGAAAGGGAAGTCCCCGACGCTTGCACACATCCAAGAGGATCGGGCACTTTTGCTGGCGCAGACAGGGACAGAGGACATTCGACACACGTGCAGGAGGAAACACGCGGAGGTCGGCGGAACACAATATTGCGGATCAATAAACCTCAATAAAGTCAATTTCTGTCGCGCGAAGCATCTGAATACGGGAATTTTGTATTCCACCGGCTGGGCGGGCCGACTGGGCAGGGATCGTGTCCCGAATACAGATTAAGTATATTTTATACGGTATCTCCGGCGAAACTCGCGCGCATATGCTTCTCTGTGCCGCGTTTTCCATCCACTTTCAGTCTCCACCTACTTTTTCGCCCTTCGCGTGCGTGCCTTCCACCCCCACCCCCACCCCCCACCCCCTCCCGCCCCGCCACGGTTGGAAATAACAAAAGAGGGGTCTGCCCGCGAGGAGTATTCGCTGCTCCTCGAAATGCACGCTACACGTACACGCGCGCACACGCCGGTCCACGCGTTTCGTCTCCTCCGGTATAATTTGTTTCGAGCGACTTCGCGACTTTAAAGGCTCTCCCCGCTCGGCGGAATTTCGTTGGCTCGACATATTTTCTCCGGGAATACCAATATCCTTTCTGCTTCTCGTCTGCTCCTCTCCACTGCTCCCCAGCAAGATGGATTAGAGGATCCTCCTTCCGGGAAAGTGTAATGAGCCCGACCAACCGACTGTATTACTAAACAGCGTGTTTATGTCGTTGTTTTCTGGCTTGCTCGTTCGCTCGCGAGAATTGGCAGTTGTTACTTTGGAAAGTGATGGAATGGCAATTGATCGATAATAGTAGTATATCGTGATAAAGGGACGTGATGTTATCTTCCCTTGTGAAAAGAACGAGGGTTGAAGCTTTATAAGCCGTCATACATGAAAATGGTTACTCCTACGAAAAAACTCGGAGAACCTTTTTTGTAAGGAATTTTCTGAGCTACAAATTTCATTATATCTATTTTTGTCGTAAAACTGGTAGCTAACGAGATATTCGCGAAGAAAACAGTTCTTTTTACTTTCAACACTCCGTAAAATTTTTAGCGGATGTCGGATCGATGGGGACTTTTTGACATATTATTTAAAACGATAAAATAAAGGCTACTGCCAAAATTTAGCTTGCTGGGAATTATTCCATAGATCGGCCATATTTCCGTCTAATTTCACTGGACAAGCAAGCGAGCTTTCGTGCGGTACCTCCGCTACCAGGCTCCAATAACGAAACACAGGAGTATCCACTCACGGCTGCCATTGTGGCGACCGCCAATAACCAGGTACCCTTTCATTAGATACAATTCTACGTGGCATCGATGGAGTAAAGTGTATCGTCTTTACTTCGACGATTTCGTGTCTGCGATGAAAGCCGGAATCCACTGGACCGAAAATTTTTAAGGTTTCGCGGGGAAAGGAAGGGAAAAGGGTGAAGGTTCCCTGAGTAAAGACGGCGGTACCGCCTTCGCCGTGCTTTCGGTAGAAAAATTAAATTTAAATACGGAAGAACGTGCGGAGTTGCGCGACAACCTAGCACCTGAAATTCACAGGGAAGCGGAGGAGTTCCTTGGATGTAAAATGCATCGCGATCGCAGCGATCGAGACGATGTACCGTTCGAGACGACGAGGAAAATAAATGTCATTTCGTCGCGGAAGAAAGGGACACGAATTTCTACGCCCCGTTTCTTTTGTTTCCGATGATAAACTATATTACTGTGCAGACGTTGATTTCGATTGCAGGCAGTATTATTAGTTGGCAAAAGTTACAACAATTTGCAAGAATATGTTTGCTTTCGAAATTTTCCTTTTTAGGTCGAGTCGGCGAGAAATAGTTTCTCACCTTCCAATAGTGCAATAAGTATTTCGTAGCAAAGTTTCTTCAGTAATAAACGAAACTTTGCCGCGCATTGCAAAGGGGTGGTCCGAGAACTCTCGTTCGAAACCGTGGAATTTTTCATGCGCGAAACGGAAGGGACTCTACTCGCGTTCTCACCTCTCGGCTGCATCAAAATAAACGGGAATACATAGTTATTTACTAGAGCTCGTGCTCGGGACGGTTATATCGCACGTGAGCGGCATTTAATGGCCAACCAGCCAATAGTTTGTAAGTGTTTTACCCCATAGTTTTATGACCGTGACTCCGAGTGTTTCGAGCCTCCCCTAAAACACATTCGGAGACGTGGCACGCGTGGTTGCGTGTTCGTGCCCCTGCGGGCAATATTCACGGTAGTATTCTCTGCTGTTCTCCCCCTGCTACCCTTCCCTCCCTATACGAACTCATTTTCAGCGTTACTTCCCCATTCTTTCTCAGTTTCGAGCGCCTTCCACCTTCCGCCCTCGGCTTCCCTCAGCCGGTCTTCGCGAGGTTACATTTTTCCGGGCCACCTGCACGCTCGCGTCAATTTCTTGAAGGCTACCCTTGTGTGACGTGCATAACCCTTTTGAAAAAGTCGTCAGAGCACATTAATAATTGAGCCGTTTATTTTGGAAGTCACCTAAGTTCATTTATATTTAAAAGAATTTTATATATCAATTTTTAATACTAACTTCAAGTTGTACACGTTACTACAGCCAACAAAAAAAAATTGACAAATGGACTTGGGCCACTTTCAAAATAAACGGCTCAATTATGAAAAGAACAATATTGATTTTATGATTCCCCAATCATTCTACATATGTACAAGATATGCTAAGAGTCAGTATATTCTGTTTTAAACCATTTGTTGTGGAAAGAATTGCCAACCAGTTAAATTTTCCTGAACTGAATTTTTGTCTACACTGTAGCTTCATCAAATTTTGATTGCAGAAGTCGGATTGTTAAACAGTTTGGTCATGTCAGGACAATTCTTGTTTCCTTTATTGTTTGTATTCTTTATTTGTTTCGAGATTTGTAGAGAACTGAAGTGTGTTAAAAAAGATTGCGATAATATGATTTCGAATAATTCGTACTTTCCGCGTCATAAATTTCAAATACAGTGAGAATCAAACTAAAAAATTCTTACATTCTGTTGCAGGTGAGTGATCTTGGACCATAAGTTATAGTACTTCTTAAACGTAAGTAACGGAATCACATTTTTTTCGTTATTACCAAATTAACAAGTTCTATGCATCACATTATTTATTCTAAGCAAAATGTGTATATCTTTTTTACTCCAATATTCAAGTGCAACAGAAGGAGAAGAATGACAAAATTCTGAAAAATTAAATGCAATTGATTTTTTTAGATAAGTGTAAAATGCATTGAACGTGTTAAGTTTTAATTAAGTTTGAACTGTGTCCACTGATTGGTAAATCAAATGTGTTGAAGTAATCATTCATAAATTAGGAAAGCCTGTTTCCTATAGTGCGTAAGTCTGGTGGAAGTTCAGTTAGCGATGAACCATTTAACTCAAGACAATTTCGCACCACTCGGACAGAACTGCTTGTCAATATTTAACGAGGTCTACTTGGACACGATGCTCCCACTGAATCTGAGGAGCGATCACGTTCTCAAGTCAGTTCGCATGAGTCGCCGTACTGTCAGAGTCCAGAGCAATTAGGCCACGAGTTAACATTCAGCCATGAGCGAGTTCGCGGGGACACTGAGAGTAATCAGGCTCCAGATCAGTTAGTTAGAGTCAGAAGCAATCAGGCTTCCCGATCAATCAGAGCAGAGCAATTAGGCTTTTAACTTAGTCAGTTTGAATCAGAAGCACTCAGGCTCCCAGCCAATTAGTTACAGGATAGTAATTAGGCCGTCAACTCAAGTTCGGTTACTTGTCAGCGACGATCTATTTTTTGGCGGAGGCAAATGCAGGCTTCAATGCTATCTCGCTTTCAAAGAATTCATGGTGGGGGTTTCGACGTAATGGCGACCTTGGCGGACAATAAATAGCAGTCGAATACCTAATTGTAGAGGAACTGATAAAGATGGGAGACTTTAGGGATAGCAAGCAACTTAGCATTGCGTTGCACTAAAAGTAAGGAGATTGTTTCTGAAGGCGAGGGCGCTTTCCGTTAAGAGGACTACGAGGGAAAGCGCAGGTCTTGTTTCAGAACCGTCGACGAGCAAACTTGCTCGGAAGCATTTATTTTCTCCTTATTCCTTTCGCAATTTTTCTAACCTGCTCATCTACGATTCTCTATCGTTACGTTAAACCTCGCTGGAAAGGCCAACACTGTCTCAAACTGTTCTTTGGGTGGTCCCTAGAGGTGGTTTCAGACAATCGACAAACACCGCGTCGCGGTCGGGGCAGATAATTAAGCTGGAGGATTGCGTAAATTGTGGGAAAACCACATTTGGAATCGGTCAGGTCTGTCGCCGGTACTCTCGCTGGCAAAGTTATTGGAAAGGTGATCGAGTCTCGTGGGTTCGCCCTGTGTAGGCGTGATATACGCGCGTCGAATTTCCCCATAAAGTCGCGAAAACTGCTGGAAATTGTATCGCCGCCGTGAATCTCCGTGAATTTTACATATGCAACGGGAATGATTCACGGTTCCTGGCGGATCAGCAAATCACGCCACGTTTTTCTCTTCCTCCTCATAGCTCTCTCACACACACGCTCTCTCTCTCTCTCTCTCTCTCTCTCTCTCTCTCTTTCTCTTTCTATCTCTTCCCCCATCCTTCTGCGAGGGATGCAGTCAGTGAATACACGCATCGTGCACGGTGTGTATTATCTACAGGGCGGCCACTATAAACGGTGTGGGGTTGGAACAGAGACAGCTAATTATTTAGACACGCTTGGCCGCCACCCCATCGATCACTCCTCCGGGCTCCCTCTCTCTTTCTCCCTCTGTTACACACCACCCCCGCCCATTTTGTCCCCTTCTAGTGACCCTTCTCTTGCTCTCGCTTATGTTCCTTCTGCGAACGGGTTAAACGCGCGCGGGCGCACAACTAGAAGCACTTTCCATCGCGCTCTCCGGAGAACTTCTGGCTGCGTTAGGTGGGACTTGGCTGGCTTTATGATATGGACGAATACGGTTACTTTTCAGTAACTTCTTGTTTCCTCCTTAAATGGAATAATTTACTGTCGCGATGTTAACTCCGCCAGGGCATGTTTACGTCCTAGGGACAGCTGTTTATCAGAACTGGACACTTTCCCTTGCTGAGGCTATCACGGCCCTCAAAGACAATCTCCATCTAGGTTTATGAGCTTAGCGGACCTGAGGAAAGGACAAGTTCCTGCCTGGTCGCCACCCGGTGTCCTTTACTTCGGGACGTACTGGTCAATGAACCTACCGTGGGCAACCGAAAGGAGCATCCAATCAACTGTAGACATAGAAGAACTAACTCTGCCCCCAAGTTAACCGCCTAACGCACACGGACGAGTCTCGCAGAGGAGTTTAGGCGACCCGAAAATTCAGAAAATCATGCAACTTTATGTGCAAGTAGAGTATTTTTTGTTGGTGCCATAGTGCGATTCGTAGAGGTGAAAGCACCCTTTGGAAAAAATACTCGAGAACAGCGAGACATATCGAAAAGAAGTTTAAACAAAAGTGTCATCTTTATTTTCTTTTATATTTATCACTTCTGACGTTGTAGAATCTATACCGTTACGCATCTCGTTTTATAACTTTTACCGAGTATTCTTCGGATACTATACTATTATTTTCTGAAAAATTTTAATGGGAATGTTAAACATACTGCAATGCCATTTCTTAAGGTACCACATCCAATTTTCAAGTTAAAAATGGCATTCCTCGAATCATCTTAACTCCCCCAACGGTGTACAGTGACATGCTCTCCGGTGACAAATCCCTGTACGCATGTACAGAGTTACCATTGCCCTTTACCTAATACCGAAGGACTTGGAGGCCAGCCACGAGCGACAGCGAGTGAAGAAGAGAAGAAAAGATGGAAGCGAAAGATTGGCAGACTGTTCGTAGCACGCGGGCGAAAGGCTCGAAGGTGGCAAAAGCTATCGTTTACTCTTAGCGCGTCGCCGGTGGGAATAACTTCCGGCGTATTTACTCGGATGCCCGGTATCCTGCTGTCGTCCTGGCCGCGGCGTGTCCTGGACGATATTGCGCCGGGGGAAACGTACGCACGCGTGTGAATTACGAGCCGGCTAATGTATGAGCGAGTCGTAGAATGAAAACTCGCGTAAAATACAACGTCGCGCTCGCCGCCGCGCCGACCAGCTCTCCGCTGATAAATCGCGTCGGGAGATCTCGATATTAAGTTGGAACTGTCGCCCCTGAGCGTTCCTCTATGGCGATACTTTGCTCTTTGTCCCGTGACTTATGGGCGGAATTTAATTTTTAACTTGGTGGCCGAGTCCCGACGGCAATCGCGTCGTAATATTCCCCGAGCATTGTTTTTCTTCGCGGTGCAATCGCGCGCGGAATTCGCGGAATATGCTGTACACGTTGCCGCGTAACAAAAATTATTCGCCGAGTTCGGTCGCCCAGCATCGATACTTCCGCTTTTAACGGGGGCTTTTATATTTCTGAAGTTTTTGTAAATCTTTCTTCCGCGCTGATTGCATAGGTCTAGAATAAACAGGAACTAGTGTAGTGTATGTAGTATTCTCTTCTTCATCGTTTCTCTGCTCGAAACGAATTTCTTTTTCCATAGACGTTTTTTGGTTGTCACTTGTGCAGAATGTTTTATTTTCGATAATTTTTACCTGCCGTCGAATTTCATATTATGTTTTATGGGAGTATCTGAAGCAGGAGTCGTGTGGAATTTAATATTGGGCAGAAGAGTGAAACAGTTCGCTAGTGTAGACTAGGGTTGTAACGAATATTCGAATAATTAGGAGTATTCGAATATGTATTCGGAGTGATCGAAGTTCGGATTGTACCGAACAGGAATCTGAACGTGAAATATTTTTTCACACTTTATTGCGAAATTCTTTTCATATTGACCTTTACAATTCTTTGTTTTTCAAACGGTAAGTTTGAAACTTGATTAATCTTTGGTAAATTTATAAATTTTGAAACGAAAACCACCATCAGTTATTAGTATTATTATTCTAATTATTTACAATCGTTATTCGAATAAATTATTCAAATAAATAGAAGAAATAATTTGTTGCAAAGGGTAAATATTTATTACGTAAATAAAATATTGTACTAAAAATAATTTTTTCGGCTAATTACGTTACATTTGTATACATTTACTCGAAACAATTGGAATAATGCCCAATTCTGTTTCGAATTCGATCTACGCGATTCATTTTCAATATAAAGTTTGAAACGTTAGTATAAGTAGACATTTTTCTAGGAAGCTAAAACTTTTCCAAAGATTAATAAAGTTTCAAATTTATCACTAATATTCGAATATTCGAAAAATTCTAATAGTTCGAAGCAACTATACGTATTTAAAAATAATCGAATTATTCGAATTATCCGAATATTGGAATATTTAGAGTTCTAGTGCGGACGCCTGGTAAAGAAAATAAAATAAATTCGTGGGCTCAATTTTTTAAGAATTTTTCAGCCCACTGCGGTGTCTAAGGCGATTAGGAAGAATTAATATTCGTATAATAGGGAGTTATGATAATCATTCTCTGAATAATGATTGTGTTGTTGCGTTAATACAACTTCAGGACTTAAGTTTTTTTTTTATTTCCGTTAACATATTGTAGGCGACAATTATTTAGAGCATATTAACTTTTAAACAGTTAAATTTTTTCAATTACATTTTTGATGGATCAGTTTTTTCCATCTTTCAGTTTAAATGTGATGAAAGTTCTCTCCTAAAAGCGCCAATGTGTTCGATGCAAATCGAAAAGTTTGAATTCTTCGTGGTGAGCGATGATAAGTTCCAAAAGGCAGCGTGGATGCATTCCACGCTGAAATATCTCCTCTATAAGTTTGATTGACGGGATCCCGCTGCTTGCCATGCTTCAGCGTTGAAACACAGCCTGTCTGCTCGCGTCTGAGCTTCCTCTCTCGATTCTAATACGAAAGCACAGTCAGCGTGGAAAACGAATTCTACATCTTGTAACAATTCAGTTGCACTTTTCGAAATAACGTATTTGCTTGCGAGCTCGCAATCAACTAAGGTAGTAGAAGAATACCTAAGCTTCGTTTCTATATATTAACTATAATACTAACTTAAACCAAACTACTATTCTCTCAATTTTCTGCGACTTTTCGAAACCTGGTTTTTACTCGCTCTGCATTTGTTATCTGCAAAAACTCACCAAGGATTATGCGAAGACTTTCTAAACAATTCAGTGACTCTCATTCCTGGAAAATTGTCTCGCTTGCACAACACTATTGTTATTGGTGTTCAGAAACGACGGGAAGATTAAAAGAAACCGGTATACAGCTGGTATCGGAATTACGCGATATTTCGTTGGAGAATTCGATGCGACGCGCGTCAGTCCTCGAGCTCGATTTGCCTCCCCGAGGCAATAACCCAGGAATCTCAATTTTTTCTCTCTGCGAAAACACAGGGTGCCCCGGATTAAACGATCAGACCTGAAGTGATACGTTTTACGAGCAAAGCTGAAGAAAAAGTTTTACATAAACATGGGTTCAGAATCGTTCACTGGAAGGTATGATGGGGTTTCAAGCTTTAATCAGTACGCTTTATCTAGCACATTGGGTCATAGGCATGATTAGATATTCAATAGATTTTCAATATGCAACTACCTCGCTAAATCTGCTGTAAAGATTTTATCAAGAATATGTGTTAATTAGATTTGGTGTAAGATAATAACTTTGGTTGTTTTTAATTATACACACATCATGATATGGAGAGAATTTTCGTAATTCACAGTCAAAAGAAAATTACACCTATAGTAAAGAGGTGAATGGAAGTATAACTTGCGTGTTTAGAACGTTTCTGTTAACTCAAATAGTTGTTACTCACAATATTTATTAAAATAACAAATGTACGAAAAGTTACAGACGGATATAATATGTATGTATGTACGTAGACTCACAAACGCGTCTGACCGCAGGTGTTTATGCACTTCACTATAAAATACTCTCATACGAAAAGTTCGGCGAAATGTGTTAATGACGTTGCGGTAACTTTTTGATCAACTTTTGTGGTGCGAGGAGATGTTTCATTTTGTGTATAAAAGATAACCTTATATCTCATAGGATTATATATAAACTGAAAGAATTTAATGGAATAGTTACTAAATTTTTATTTACTTAAGAGTTTCTTCATATTGTATCTTTTACTCGAAACAATTTCTGACATAATGCATAAACTGAATGTGACAGAGTGGTTTAACTTCTACCACACCGGTTTGCCAGTTCGTCTGACTGTATACGAGCCTTCTCTGGTGCGCACTTTAATCGCATAGGTCAATCGTAATCTTATATCTTGCTGTATTATTCAAGATGTGTATGGTTTTGCTCAGATTAAGGGGTTCTGCCTAGTCAGCTTTAAAAAAAGAACGCGATTTTCGAATAAGCGAATAGTTGTAAGAAAAATATACAGTATATATTTCACAAAAAAATCCCAAAAATTACGTTCTTTTTCGAAAGCTGACTAGGCATTAAGAAAGACATTTCTTAAGACCCCTTAAGAAAAGCTTCGTAAGCTGTGTACAAATATGCTCGTGGTACCGTTTAAGATTGTCAAGTTATACTTACCATTATTGTGTTAAGCTCGATTTAAAACTTCTTTGTTCCTGTGAAATGGAGGAATCCTTTGCAACGATGAAGGTTTAAAGGGATCTCTTCCAGTATATCGGAATACGTTCGTGAAAATTGTAAACCGGAGTTAATAAAGGATCCTGTATATAATCACCTCGCGTCCATTTGCACGTGTACAGTGTATTAATATGAATTGTATGCCCTGCAACTTTCATGGCACAAATTACCACAGATTGATCATTTAATTTTGCACCGACCTGTTATAACACCTCTGGCATTTAGCTACTTTCACAAACACGGCTAATACGAATTTCATAATTAACTTTACTATTTCGAATACTTGCTTCCTCTTTTCAATTGCATAGTACATGTTAGCGCAGTTTAGGGCGGGTGCTACTGTAGACGCATGAAAATCATTGGTTTATTTAGCAATTTTCTTCTTTTAAATAATGAAATCAATACAAAATCCGATTAACCCTTCATGGTCACACGGAGTGTATCGCACAAAAGGAATCGCGAATAAAAAACGCTTTTTTCCACGACCGTGGAAAATTACTCCTTTTCAACTACAAATTTCCTCATATCAAAATTTACATATCTACAAAAAGACTATTAGAGCATGATTCTATTAGTATCACGAACGTACAATTATCACTCAAAAGTTAGAAGATCCAATAATATGAAAATGCTAACTGAAAAATGGCGCTGGGGTGCAGTGAACCCCTTTTGACCAATTTGTGATTATAAGAAGGTGCGACCTCAAATGGTTAATGGCATTTATTATACATCTCTTTAACACTAAAAAAAATTCTGCTTTCTAAAAAATGGCTGCACAGATCTCCGACTTGATGTTTCTTCGAACTAAAAACCAAACACTTTCATTTTCTACATGACACGAAGTAAAGAATTCCCTACGGATATTTAAAAATGGACATTTTTATGGAAATGGCGAGTGTTTGAAAAAATTGTGATTTTTTTAAGCAAAAAATTTGGTAACAAGATTTTTTTCCAATCTTCAAGAGATGTATAACAAATGCCATTAATCAGATTTTCTATGATGTTCATTATTTAAAAGAAAAAATAAGCTTATGATTTTCATGCGTTCAAAGCGGCACCCCATCTCTTAATCGTATGAATCTGAAACGCCATGTGCGCAGCGCCCGAACCACTAAGCACGCGTAGATCGTGACGCAGCTCTCCTCCATCGACTGTTCGCGGCGCGATCAGCTGTCCTACGCCCACGCTGCAATTGTCGCCGGGCGAAAATCGGCAGCCGTGGCCCGAAGTTCGCGCGAGTCGTCGGATAATGTGCAAATCAGGCAACATAATGGCCCATTATGCGAGAGCGATGCCATGGAAGGGCTGTTGCGCGACGCTTCACGGACCGTACACGTTTGTGCATATGCAGATGGCCGCGTGGGTGTGTGCCACACATATTGTCTATGTACACACGGCAGACTTACCACGCACACATACACATATATACGCATGCACGTGCGCGCTGGCGTCCGTGCCACGTAATATACCGCGAAGCCAGACGCTTAGACGGCCGTGCTTGTAACCGTGACCGAAGACTCGCGTCCCGTGAAATTAAAATCAACCACCTTCAACCGGTGCAATCTCCGTTCCCCTCGGCCTACGGCGGATCCTTTTTTCGTCTGGTTCCCATTCGCGACGTTACCGACACGGACGGCGTAGAAAGAGACGAATTAGGGAGGGGGGTTGACCTGGGGCCTGATTATATGCGACAGCGGTTGCATAAACGAAAGTACTTGCGTGGCTTTCTAGTGAATAGATTCGTGGATTATTATTTATCAGCGATCTTCGTTGTTGCAAAGATTATTGTCTCCGGATTTCTTAAAGAATGGCATCGCGGTAAGAAAGTACTTAAGTAGCTTCATCTAGGGTCCGTAACCTTGGATGGGAAAGCATCGTCACTTTTATTACGACCTCTAACTGTAATTTCTCGTTTCGTTGGATTACGGATACAGATAGGAAATTGGAGTAGAATTAAAAGTTGATAGCGCCAGTAGACTACCAGAGATGTGAGTGGTATAGTAAAGTTTGCGGATGGTACAGATCACGAAGACATTGGTTCGTATTGTTGCTCAGAATGTTAGTTTGTGTGGAGCATACTTGTTTCAACCGTACGCCGTTTCTTAATCAATAATGTATGTGCGCGCCTGATACTCTTGTGCGGATCAGGACACGTTTCCGGGCGGCAGCTAGGGGAATGCGGGATAATTGTACCGTAGTATGCTATTGTAGATCTAGGCATTCGGCATTTGGGAACCGCCTATGGTGCGATTGGCACATAGGTGGCGCCACGTTGGTTTCGGTACTTGTAGAGGTCGGAAGACAGTCCCATCCGAGAGTCGGCTTTGGCGACATTGGTAAGGCGACTGGCCAATAGCGCAAAGGACCTGCCGTTCTGGGGTTAGGTCTGGGCTAAGGCCCTGTTTTTCGCCTACGCTATATAATTTATTAATAAAAGTACAAGTAGCCGCGAATGTAACTAGTTACTTATTCTACACGGTTAAAGGTTCGTCTTTCGAGATTGTCTCTATGAGAATTAGAGGTTGGGGGACAACTAGGATAAAAGACCCAATTACTGACACCTAATCAATTACTGTCACCTTAAGCTATTTTACTTGAAATAACGAATCAATAAACTATAGTATATAATCTATAGTATAGATTATAGGTTGAATTACATAATTCTTTTTGTATTTCGAAACCCCATCCGGCAGACACTTGGTCTGTCAGTCCGCACCTCGTAGACCTGGGCCTGTCGTAAATTCATAGGTCCCCGTATTGACAGTAAATGCTGTTAGCCCAATTCAGGGCCGAGAGCCCCGCGATATCAGGGACAATAAACAGAAGGCCGTGTGGCAACCAGCTGACGGATTCACCAACACTTTGATCAGGATTTCTCTTTCCTATAGTTCATTACCTCCTACAACCAGATCATTTCCGCCAATAGACAGTGTTTCCTACCACTAAAACTCCACCCCTAAAGGGAATCTTCGAATTTTCCTTGTAGCCAGCGAGAGAGTCCCAAACCAGTCCAAATTTATACCTCACACGAGTAACTTAGAGGGACTCATTACATTCTTGTACACACTAAGTTCCAGTAGAACTCACCAAACTATATAGGGGACTCCGTGCATATTAAAATCTTTGTTGCCTGCTAATTACCATAGTCACGTTTGTTAAAGTTGAGTTTAAATATAAGTCACAGTGTTATTGTTAATATGCACGGTGTCTGAATTCTTCTAAATCAACCTCCATCTACATCATCCTTCTCCACTGAATTCTTGTGATCGTAAAACACCTCAGAGAAAGTGACGTTGCGCCATCAGAGACTTACGCCCTTCAGAAAAAGGCGACGCATCAGCTCACAACAACGCGTATCTCAGATCTATGGACAACGTAGACCCTGCATGGGTGCAGCTAAGTTTGTTAAGTTAGAGGGTGTAATCCAACAGAACCCCTGCCTAGGGCGTCGAACTGAAACCCTCCCCTAGTAATTAGGGAAAGTCCGGTGTCCGTCGAGGACCTCTGCCCCATCAGCGAGCCCAGCAGGTCCTTGTCAGCCGAGCACAATGAGGTCTTTGAAATTAGGCATATGGCCAGGGAAACCGGTATCTTGGCTAAAAAAAAGTCACGCTCAGGCTATGAAGACTGGCGCCTCGGAGGATAAACAACCTTGCTTAGGACACCAGGCAAGAACTGAAGTCTGAGGACGGAATAATACCTACTTGTCCATTATGTACCAGTATTGACTGCTATCAGGGACGGCTGTCAACAAGCCCAAGACCAACCCAATAAACGGAATGAAACGAAGTTTACCAGGACTCCTATCGTTGGATATAAAACTACCCTCGGCCATAAGTCGGGGTTCTCGATAAATGGTGGCCAGGCGGAAACGTCAAAGATCGTTGCGCGTTCCAGGCCGGTAAGTGCGATCAGCGTTGAAGCGGTGACATTCTAAGACGTATGTAAACGTCTCTTATCGAGCGGAGCAGGCGTCGTTGGACTCGCGCCCGCGGCAGTTTACCCGCTGGCTTATTCTCTGGCCCCCCTCGCGCTTCATTTCGCATCGACAGCTATTTATTTTGTATGCGTTACGCCGCACACCACGTCCATTGTACGTGAGACAGTGCCCCTGCCGCGGATTACGCGCTTTCCCGCCCGTTCCCACGTACGAAGGATAAGTTGCCGCGAAAACATTTCCAGTTACCAGCCTGATTACAGCCAGATTACGTGAACCGAGTTTTTCTTGCGTCCTGGTAGCGTTCCTTCGATCGATAGAATACCTAGCCGTGCTCTCTTGTTTGCTCGGAGAATCGCAATGCATCGCGACGCGTCCCACTGCCTCGCCGGAGCTTTCCGCTGTCTCTGTTCGTCGCGAAGATCGATGCTGCGGTGTGTTCTAAAAATTTATCAGTGCTTGGAGAGGGCGACTGGGTTTTTTCAATTATCCTGGTCAGGGTGGTGCGTGTCGCGCGTAATGGCGTCTTCGATTACGAAATTATCGATTCCCATCGCTGTCTGTTGCAAGGAACAGTTGTATCTTACGATGGAACAGCTGTTCTTCGCAATGCCGTAGCAGTGTCTTCAGAAAGCGTTGCGAATGCGATGTTTAGACGATGTTTTGATTAACGAGTTTTGTATGCACCGTGGTCCGTGAATCGTGGTACAAGTAAGGTGAGGCAGATTCTCTGTCTCCAAATAAGTCAAAGTTTATATCGTGCTAGGCTTCATTTTCCAGAAAAATGACTGCGACAATCCATTGAGTCCGCATGATACTGACTGATATTTAACGGAACAGCTTTCGCTAGTCTAAATCCCCTTTAGAAATTGAAGCTGAAGTCTAGCTGATGTTCAACGGAAAACATACCACAGAATTGGTCATGTTCTCAATTAAATCTAACGTAAAATCTTGTAACAATTTTAATCTACTCCTAATACAGACTTAATTTGGATCTGATCCAAATCTACCCTAGCTAAACGTAATTCAAAAACCTGCCTCGACCATAATCCAGGCCTAATTTAATCCTTGCGAACATCCAACCAGGCCTGATGCAAAACTGATTCAATTCTGGAAGAATCTTAATCTACACTTCATATAGATCTATTCTTGATTTAGCCCAATTGAAAGCTAACCCACCCGCTTTTGTTAATCCATTTCCCAAAGTGATTTACGTGTTAGAACGTAGTCGAGTATACTCACGATTGTTTTATTCGCTTAATTTTTTACATATTTCATCATTAATTGATTATAATCTAAGATTGCAGGCAATAAAACTATTCCAATTTAAGTAAAAAGCTGACCACTTTCTTGAAACGGAAATCTAAGAAATAGTTTAGAATATTAAATTTAACAAAGGAAACTCAGGAAGCCCGAAATAGAGAGCCCAACAAATGACAAATCTCGATGTGCTAAATAATTTATTAATAAACTCCGCTACGAGACAAAAAAGATGAAATACATAAAAAATGAAGTGAATGCCTACTTAATTGTCGAACCGTCCCACTGCGGCGGCACGGCTAGAGTCAGCGAGCCACGCGCCGTTGAATCGCACCTTAAGCCGATTTGGCAGTAGCATCACGAGCGAAAAGGGATCATCTGGATCGACCGCTTCTGACTCGTGCGGCAACCATTTTCGCTCGCAGACGCAATCACGTGGCCCCGCTTGTAACCGTTACCCAGCTGCAAATCGAAAACGTTACATCAGTTTATTTTCAATATCCACCTCGGAATCCAGACGAGACAGGGGCGCTATTGTGCTCAAGGAGGGCACACACACTCGGCATCTTCGCTAATGTGCCAGCGTGGAATACGAATAGCTAGATTTAGCAAACATTGTTCCGGCGCCGTTGCTGAAATAGACATTGCCGTGTGCGTCAACTCACGTGGTACACGAGCCGAGGCCATCCCAAGATTTTCGGAACATAATGCGAAGAATAAGGGCCTCTTTAGTTTGAGAACAGTAGCGCAGTGTCAGCCTTCTTGCTATTTGCTAGCAGCTGGTACTTGGCACAGCCGTGAAAATAGAATTGAGACTGCAGTTACTAACAAATGTTATCATTCCGCACTTCCTTTAGGAAGAATAAGTGACATTTCGAATTTAAGGAAGCGAAGGTTAAGTCGCAAAGTAAATAGAGCTCTGCAAATCGCACAGTGCAGGCACAAATATATCGTCCTGAACAAACGAAGTGGAACCAATAGAACTCCGCAGATCGTGCCTCGCGAAGGATTAAAACGGATCCGTTGGGAAATAATGAGAAAATAACATACGGTTGCGGGGACTCGTCGGACCGAGCGTTTTTCGAGTCACGAAGGGCATCCAATAGCCGTTGAAATTGGCACCGGCAAACTGTAACGTTCAGCCGTGAAAAAGTCGTGCTCCGAAAGCGTAAGGACTTTTGCTCGTCGCCGTCGCGACCGTCGTTGCCGTCTTGCTCTTCTTCCTCCGCTCCGGCCTTCTTCTCTTCTTTTTTGGCCGCAACAGCGAATTCTCCGTCTACGGCGGTACCTCCACAATAATTCACCGAACGTACTGGCAACACCATTGCTTCCCCGGCGTCCTCATAAATAACCTTGGGACGTGCATTATTTCGCTTCAACCGCATCGCGAGTTCTGATTCGCGACAGTGAAATACGGGGAGCTTGGTGGGCCATCAGGTGATACTGCGATCGACCGACAACAGACGCGGTGGATTTCAGGAATAAGAGTGTGATGTTCTAGGTTGTCAGTTTGCTTGTAAAGTGAGTTTCAACTGGGGAACGATATTTCGGTGCCCCGCGATGCACATGTGTTGTTAAGATTGCATGCGTCGAAGTGTTCAACGTCTTGTGGAATTTCGGGTTCTTGGTAGGATGTTGAAAATTAGGGTTTATACAAAAACAGACTTGATAAAAATAAAAAAGGAAAAAAAGGTTTGCGAATTCCAGGATTACAAAAAAATCGGTTAAACCGGTTTTCGATTTTTTACAAAAATATAATGAAAACAGTAAAACATATTTCCACTTTTAATATTTTCCAGTTATTTCACATTTATGGAATTACAAATGTATAACTAAATAAAATATATCTACTCTATCTATACAAAACCAAATAAATAGAAAAAAAAACTAAAATAAAAAGTTCCAATTAATATAATATTTATAGAGCTACAAAAATATAACAAATTAAAATATACTTTATACAAAAGCAATTTAAAAGATAACAATAATAAAGTCCGTACAAAATATAAGTTATAAATCTTTGTTTTAAGATTTGTTTTACAGTAAACCTTTACTACTTTTGCCCGCGGCGATTTAAAGTCAAAACGTTAACGTTTTTAATTAAATAATTAATTAATTTTTTCATACCAATTCTAGCATCTAAAACCGGGTTTTTAAATTTAAAAACTGATTACAGGCGTAGGATTGTGGTATTCAAGTTTAAGAGACTGGCAGTTGTTACTGAGTAAGACTTCTGGATGTAAGCAATGTTATTGTGAAGAAGTGTTCTGACCTTTCATCGGTGCATTAGCTAGCTTCTTACTGGTACAGTGTTAGTATGTCATTAAATGCAGATGAAGCCTGTTGAAAAGCTAAATGAAAGCACAGAGCACTGTGCCAGAAGAGCAAAGCTGACGTCTGTGAGCCTGAAGTAGTAGCACCCTCAGCATTACAAGCCTCAAATATCTCATTCAAGTAGCAGTTTCGTTAAATTTGTCGTAGGTTCGTCTTCGTTTTCTTCGCTTGTCTAATTACTGTCAGCTCCGTTTCTGATAAATTTAGTGAGTCACTAGTGATCCACGCGACAGAGAACGTGTTAAGTGCTTTATTATCCATTTACCTACATACTATAAACATCGACGCTGAAGGCCTGAAAGCATGTCCGACACTTAGTTCTTGAGAGCTAGTTAAGTTTTGGGTTACATCCAAATTAGGCCTATATAAGATATGTATGAAAATTGGTGCAGGATTGAATCCTAGTTAACTTAGTTACCGTAGGTTAGGTCTAGGTTAAAACAGGATAAAGATTAATTCTAGGTTATTTTAAATTGAGAACTTTTTGTACTTTAGCTTCTATATTGATCAGCCAATCTTATCTTCAATTAAAAATGCCTCGACACCTTAGAATCATAGCAAAATCCTGATTATCACATCCATCTACAAATCTGTACTACACTGTAAATCTTGTAACCATTCTTATTTGAAAATACGTCTTGTATCCCTAAGAAAGAATTGTTAAAAGAGCAAATGGTTTGAGTTATTACGGGCTCTACAATCTAGCCCAAAAGAAACCGTTGATTTTAGCTGTCTAATACTTGGAAAACAAATGAATGAATAGTCACTGATACCAGTAAGCTACGAAGCGTTTCGTCAAAAATGATTTTAGCATTAACATTTACGATATCACCTATCAAGAGGTACTCGTATTAGGGCTAAACAGCGTCTTCCACATCGACCTAAACTAGGTCTAACCCGAATCAAGCTCAGCCCCAGCTTGAACCTACATCCACATCTGATAATATATCAGAAAAGCTATAATCCACCATTATCGCCTGTGAATGGAACCCAGTCCAGGGAAACAGTTTCGCATCGCCATAACCTTGCCTCGGGCGATGAATCGTCGCTACTCATGCTCTTGTATCGCTAAATTCCACCCTGTCCAAGGGGTTTTATGTCCTCCCGCGACATCGTTCAGAAGCATGGGCCACAATATTTCCCCCGTAGCGCGATAACGGAGGAAAATATGAAAGTTGGCAGGCACGACTTTGGAATTCAGTTATCTGCCGGGCGTCTTCCCATGGGCACACGCTCAGGGGCCAGTTGTTTCCTACCACGTAGGAACGTGACACGTTTCCGGGGGCGTCTAAATCAAAAAGAATATTTGCATCGATAAAACTTGCCTGAAAATTTGGTTTTCTTTGACGCGCATCCCCGAGAGAGCTGACTCCAGTTGATTTCGTCCGGGAAGTTCCTGTGCGCGCGTGGACAGGCGTGAAATTTCTCTTGGAAGTGCTTTCCGTCGAAAACCGGTCGAAGGGAATGAACCATATTTTTTTTTCTTATCTTTGACAGCGTCTTTTTTTATCGTCATCAATTTCCATAGCGGGATGATGAAATATTTAGATAGGTACCTATGCTAAAAAATGTACGGGTTGTAATATAGAGTGTGAATATCACTGCGGACAGAGATTTGGGCCAAGCAAATAGTAGAATTGCATCTGCATTGTACATTCCGTTCATACTTATAGTCTAAAATTTTTATTTCCTTCAGTTGATATTTTTCTGTTTATACAGGAAAGATTGTATTCGTTTGCAAGGTTAAAATAATTTTTATCATACTGTGAAGTAGCGTTTGTAGAATATATAACATGAATATGAAATGTATGTTATATATAATGTTATTAATTGTATTAATTAATACACAGATGTTTACATTTTAAAAATGAGGATGAACGAAACAAATATTATGTGAAAAATTTTATTATTTTTGTATTGTAAGTTCATTTGTGAATGAACAGGTTACCATACATTCTACATCAAAAGTATCAAGGTGTAGTACATGATATTTATTTCCATACCGTACTCACATTTGATCTGTTTTGTCAAAATAAAGCACTATAAATTTTTTTTTACGTGCTACGTTAGGTACTAAACATCATCCTAGTCATTTCGCAATATAACCACGTTTTATTATTTACTAACCTGTTAAATAAAGAAATCGAGAAGACCAATTGCACATTGAAAGAACAGAAAGGCAATTGACTCTTCAGCCACTAAATGGTGAATGGGGGGGAGAGGGGATTAAAGAACGGAAGAATTCGTTGAACTGCTTACAATAAACGCGATAAATTGCTTTCAGCGATTCATTCTCGGGCAGAGTCAGTTCTACCGACCCCGATCAAAGCTCGAAAGCTTTCTTTCAATACCATTAATTTCGGCGAATATTTCGTCCTCTTTCACGAGGCTACCTATACAAAAATAGAATGCCGAGTCTATTTTCAATGAAGGATCGAGCAAGTACAAACTAATTATTTTAGCGTTTATCCTGCACTATCTAACGAATCTCTATGAATAGAACCCTTGACAAACAAACTTGTTGAGTTTCTGGGTTCCTTTTCAATTCCCTTTTGTTACATTTTAATTAAAAGGATCCATCCTGTTGTACAAGCTGATGCCAAAAAAAACAAGGAAATTTGTTAGCGACGTAATTTAAAGGGAAATTCTCTGTGGCCTTCAATTTGGCTATTAAATTGAAGGTGTTTTAACAGAAATACAAGATTTCAGAATTACTACTTCAGTGGTTCATTGCTGGAAACTTAAGACCCCATAACCAAAGCAGAGATTTCCAGGGTTCATTGCTTCGAAGCAAAGAGTAAGCTGCGTAGAAGATTGGCATTTTCCAACTTAACGAACAGGAATTGGGGGCTAAAGAGTACAGTTATTCGTCGTTAATAGCTCAGACTAGGTTTCCGTGGCAACTGAGAAACTTGAGAAGATTAGACCACTGAAATTCAGAGGTAGATGAAACGTGGTAGCCTAAAAATGGAAGTTTCGCAGCCGTGAGTCTCTTAAAAGTTCCCTCGTCAGTTTATGGGGGCTGTTTCGCTGGCTACGATACTGGATGGTGTCTATCAAGCCTGTGGAGTTCTTACTAGGAATAACTGAAGGGTGTAAGGGCAGCATCAAAGGGGGATAGTCTGTGGGTAGGGTGGAGGTGTCGGTGGGCCAGGCTAACGACTTCCTGATGAGGCAATGTAAACCGCAACTTCTTCGTAATGGACTTCCCTGTCCCCCGATATCGCCCTTAAAGTGGCTTTGCAAAGCTGCGCGACTGTCCTACGGTAGCTTGAAACGTTGCACGTAGCTTTTCACGGTTATCAGAGATATCGATGCAATTTGTAGCCGCTCTCTCTTTCGCTCTGACTTCCCTCTTTTGGGTCTTCAGCCGGCTATCAGTACAGGCTGAGTTCGCGGAGTATGTGTACATGCTTTCGTCCTTCCCAAAGTGATATCGAAACTTGAAAGGTGGGTACTCCTTTCAGACTGCATACTGGCTCTAATGAATCTCTGATAAAACAGAGACATGTGATTCCTATAGTGAAAACTTATCAGTTCTGAGAAAGGAAGAATTCTATCGATGGACACTGTTCACCTAAGTACAGGACTCTAAGAATGCTTCTTTAACGAGTCTTAGGTGAACCCACATTCGAGATGTGTGTATGTAGTTGCTCGGTTAACATGGCTCGGGTCGAGTTCATAGTGGAATCAATGCGCGGAAAGTTAGTTTTGTATATGGGAAGTTAATTTCGTTTTACCGACAGGCAGAAACAAAATCGAGTGGGTTCGAAGTAACTGGACGTAAAAAACTGCTCTTAAAGCACGATATCCGCTTAGAGCGGTCCACCAATTGAATATTTTCGATATTATCTGGTGAAGTGATTGGCCAAGTGCTAGACAATATGGATTTAAGCTTAAAGGCTTCTCCAAAAGTAAATACATTTTGAGCTGCCCCCTTCTTGCTGGATTTCCTTCAATTATATCTACGGATTTCCACGTTCTTTTACCAACAATAAAGCCCAAGTTCGATAGACACGAATCAACACTTTCGATATCGAAAGCTGGGGATATCCATGAGAAAGCTAGAAGAGCAAGGGATACTTGAAATCGCGAGATGGGAAGAGGGATTCGCGGGCTAAGGGAGCCGAGGACATATCCGTAGCATGAATTATGAAACAACGTGTTTAATGACGCGCCGGTTCCAGCCCGCTGTAAATTTTCCACGAGGGGTTGAAGCTTTAAACCCTCCCCATAGCCCCTGTACCATTGTCATTCCTCTCGTCACGGCTCTCATTCCGGTCTCGTCGTTCGCGGCGACCCCTCATCGACTTTCCCCGCACGTTCTTCCCCCGTTCCCCACCCCCGCACACACCGCCCGCCGCGGTGCGCCGCTCCCTCAGGACACCGGGACACATTTTTCAGTTATTAGATACTCATTCCTAATTTTCTACGGTTCCCTCGTTTATTTTCCCGTTTCCTCGTTTCCTATTGTCCGCCCCTGCCTACCCCAGGAGAAGGACCTCGTTTGCTCGTCACGATCCTCCCGCGACCAGCGAACCGCGTTTTTCCTCCTGAATGTAATCCTTCCTCGGTGCCTTGCAGTCAGTCACGGCCCCAGCCATCCCTCGGTTCGATTGTTCTCGAAATTTATTAAGCGACCAAAGGCTGAAAAGGCCTTTCCGCCCGCGATTCATCGTCTCCTCCGCTCCCACACTTTCCTGGCTTCGAACTTTAATTTCACTTCGTGCGGGCTTCGTTTCGTTCGCTGATAATTGAAATTGCGTGGAAACAGAACGGCGGCAGGGCGAGAGGAGAGGGGTGAGCGAGGAGTCTGTCCGCAGAAAGGGATTTTTATATTAATCGAATCGATTTAAAGAGCATCGAGGATTTAATTAATGGGATCGGTCGCGGGCGGCGCGGACCGAGACAAAGCCATTCATCCAGGGGATCCCGCTTTATCCCTGATCTATTAGCGGAGCTGCTGATCGTGCCGGCACGGCGGTTTATTGGTATATAAAATTTCCTATTCACCGGCGGAGATTCATCGTGATACGTTCGACGTTGCCGGGTCTGAGGAAGTTACACGGCGAACAGTGAGGTAACCTGGCAGTAGAAGCTTTTATCGGCGTGCAGACTGTGTTAGGGGCTTTAATATTCTCCTCGGGCCTGGAGAACTTGTTCTTTATAATGCAATCTTTCAGGGGAGATGTAAAGTGGTATAATCGTTTGCATTTTTTATGAAATCTTTGTTGATGGCGTTTGGATGCCGAGGATTGATCGCTGCGCTGGTTGGTTTCCAAAGATCCTTCATGAACAAAAGAATCCATTCGTTTAAAAGAATAAGCGACTGTCTCTGGTTAATTGGTCGCGTCGAGTAAAACCTTGTATACATCGCTAAAACAGAACGATGCGTTGCAATATCTAGTTGCAGATGGGAAATCAATTGAACCAATAAACTTGCCTGGGCTGATTCTGAAGGAAAGCACAGAATACTGGAATCTAAATAACAGCCGGGGAAGGGGATGCTTTCGGCAGGAAATGAAGCGCCTATTACATTGTCGCGACTTCAGCTTAGACACCGTTGTCGTGTCTTAAGTGCTTTATTACATGTGTAGTGGTAGAAGGTCGAAAGATGGGCACTGACATTTACAGCAATGACGAAATACGTCGCTTTTGAAACGTAGCTAGATTCTATTTATTATAACACACTCGAAAAGATTGATGAGGAAGGTGTAAAATATTGTACACAAGAACACTGCGTTCTGAACGAAAGAAAATGGGGCCATTAACTTGAGTAATTCAGTGAATAGGGCCATCGTCTTGATTTGAATTTAGTTACTGAATTGACTGATCCTTTCTTTCCTAAAATTCTTAGGGATATTTGTATTTTTTTTTGTTGTAGGAATTTTGTAATTTCTGGAAAGCTGCGAGCCGTATTTATACACTAGTCTGAACCGCAAGCAACTGGTGATGAAGAAAACAATTTAGGTGTTAGCGCTTGTTCAACAACTCTATTGGATTGCTCTTTTCGTCTTTAAAATAATAAGGGACTACCATAACGAAGGAAGTGAGAATAATGTAGTGACTAGAAATGCCACAACTGTAAAAGAATTCCTCCATATGTCTAGGGCCATACATCCCCATATTTTCGAGTATCCAGATGTCTAGGTTTCTAGGTCTCCAAATCCCCAAGTCCAGATCTTCAGGCACTACGTCTTTAGATCTGAAAATCCTCAAATCTCCAAGTCCTCAGATCTTCGAGTCTTCAAGTCTCTCGACCCCTAAATCTCCAAATCAAGGTTAAGACGCGTTACTAACTGTAAGAAGTAAGAATAGAAGAAATATATGACAGGACTTCACATTTCACATTAGAATCGCCCTAGTAAATAAAGTTTCTACATAGAGGGTGCCATTTCCTCAGCACGTTTGCTACCACGAGTCAAATTTGTGTCATTCCAACAAGATTACATTTTACGTGGATGAAGCTAACCAGGTCCATTTTTTGACATCTTGAAATCTGTTATCCTACGAGATATTCAAAACACCAACTCACCCTCATTATTACATACTTTGTATGCCAAACTCAAAATGTAGGTACACTGTATGCAATGAGGCTATTTAAAATGCAGCGCAGTCTCTGTTGGATGATTTTCCAATTACAAGGTTGCAGCAAACGTGTTAATAACAATCTCGGTGACAGTGAATCGCTCGCTAACTCTACGGAGGAACGTGTCATTAAGTCTCTATGTGTGGTTGGTCGCACATGAACGTATTCCAGGGCGCATATGGGATATTCAAGGAAGCATGATGAGGCACCTGCACGGCCGCGTCATTTCGTAGCCCGCGTTTAAAGACACGTCTGGCGTATGCTTAAACCGATGGCTCGCTCGTGAGGATTTTGTAGGATAGCTCGGTGCCGCGAGATCGCTTGATCCTCACCCCGTCAGATTTTTACTTCAGCAGAGAGACAGTTGAGAAATGTAACGCAAGGGGGCGACAGAAAGAAGAAATATGAATGGTAAGAAGGAAAAGGGACAGGACCTCTGCTCTGTAGAATGAGGCCGAAGGGTGCAACTGGGTAAAGCTTGACACGATATTTCGCGTGCTCTTGTTGAGACTTCTGAACAGAATGCGTTCAGGCAGATTTGGACGTGGGACGTGTCGAATTTGTGAAGCTCGCGCGTGTAGATTGAAGGGAGAGAGAGCAGTACTTTAGCTCGACATTTATCAAGTTCTTGCTAAATATCTATTCAAATATATTCTTCCAAGAGCTGGTTAAGCAATGTTTCTTCTGTGAACTCTTTTCAGACGGTAATTTCTTGACGAATGTAGTCTAGCATGTCTTTATTTAGTTAATTTTTTAATTGAAGTTATTCGATAATGTATGTATACAATATGTAATACTTACATATTGGATATCTTTGTGCTGGTAATTCGCGTCACTAAATCTTCATTTTCCGATCACAAACGTGTACTAAATTGAATGTCCTCGTAAGTGCCTCGAGAGCACGACTTTGTCTACAGTTTCTTCGTTTGGTAAATGTCGCAAAGTGCTCTAAATATGTCCAAGAATTTCATTCCGAGTTTACCTAAGTTTAGCTAGATCTAGGTAGATGCGAAATATTTTGGTAGCAATCTGTGGAAAGCTACTCTGATTGTGAGCAGAATCGGTCAATTTGTCAGAGATATAGAGCGGCATTTGAACAGTTTAGGTAAAATCCTTATGTGCCATTACTGAAAGCGGCTACAAGCGGTACACGTTGTCTTCAAGTTTCTGACGAGGCTTACGACTTAATCGCGTACAACTGGAGAACAGCTTGGCCATAGCAATAAACTACAATCGCGAGTAGCCTGGACCAGCCAGTATATGTACCTTGCAACGAAGCCTCCTGTGTTTGAGGTGTTCTTGTTAGCAGAGCTTCGAAAGCTGTTGCTTCTTGAACCTATGACTCTCCAACCAGCTTATTACCTTAATCGGGGACCTTTTCAAGAGTCTTTTAACAAAATTTAATTGACTATTTCCCGAATTTCTACATCCTCGTGAACGGGCCAGGTCGCAACATACTGCAAGACGTTTGCACTCGTCCAATACTCGGTTACGAATTGCCTATCAATAATCTCGGTCCTCGGCAATTCCCAGGAGTAACTGTTGAAGTATTTCCTTCGAAACTTGCACAGTTTTGTGTACGTGTACGTGTATGTATAACAGTGTGCGCCACCAATTATCGTTAAGGTCGGCAGTCGCGAATGGCACCGATAAGTCGAGTGTACCGCGATTTCCGATTGCGTCCAGATCTGAGCCGAGCTCCGAACCGAACACACCTAATGCCACTTTTCTACAACAATGTCTATACTTTTGACTTTACGATGAACTTCTATCTATTTGTACCTCGATGACACTCTACAGGATTTCCAAACGCACGCTTCGAAATGTCTATGGGACACTCAGCGATTAGGACCAGTTTGTCTTGCTTCTTCTAACTACTTGCCACGTCCAATGGCACGGACGTTGTTGTTAGCCATTCCTTTGATGCGACGGGCCTTTCCCGGCATCGGCTGGAAGCAGCCTGAGCATCGCGGCGAGCCTGCCTTTCCCTTTGTCAAGTGTCCCCACGTCCCTTCCTCGGTGTCACATGGCAGCCACCCCTTCGGTCTGCACAACCCTAAACACTATCTGTCCTTTAATTTTTAATTGTCTAATCTGTCGGGAATCGGTAGGATTGTGCGTTTAGCACGAAGTAACGTATTTTAAGTGGGCTCAGGTCTGGACACACCCTAAAGGTGCAAACCAACGGCGGGTGGCTCGGCGAGTTTCGCGCCGTGGGATCGCACCTTTATACGCCTCGAATGCTCTTGAAGCGCCGCGAACAGCGTCTTGAAAATTTGTGGTAATGCGCCTCGCGTAGCCGCCTTAATGGAATCACGCCGCGTTCCGGAGTTCGCCGACGGGAATTGCAGTTAAACTTTACCGGATCCCGGGATGTTTTGCTGATGTAAACTTCGCGATACACTCCTCCGAGCGTTCAGCGTCGGTTAATCGGATTTTCGCCCGATGACCAGCGGACAGGTTCGAAGGGAGCGATGCACGCGTGGAATGCTTCAAGATCACCGTCGCGGATCTAAAAATGCGGCGATTCGTCTATACTGGTTTCCTGGAAAGGATTTGACGAGAACTTTAGCACGAAATCTTTTCGTTTGAAACTTTGTTCCCGAGGAACGACAGCTCTGCGCCATGACTGGTCACGAATACTTTTCGTCTATTTCGATTTGAACATATTTCAGCCGATCCCACTAGAAATGTAAACCGGAAACGTAGAGTTCGGGCTTTATCTACGTGGCTCCGTTTTCGAGAGAATTAACTTCGAAAATGTGCGGCAGCACGCGTGTACTTAATTCGGCGCAGGGGTTCTCATTAAAAGCATTCATCTTGTTTATGCACGATGTATTTATGGAGGGAGCTATTTTTAACGAAAAGTACGACTTTCCTACCAGAGATGCTGAAGACTATTTATTAATCCCTACATTCGCGTGTTTTCCGTCCCGAGGAATACAGCCCTGTCACTCTGTTGCCAGTAAAAAGTCCAGCGAGTTTTAGCGAAATGGATGTCATTTGGTTGAAGAATTTCTCGGCCAGAGCAAAATTACACCTCCCATGCAAGAACTCGCGTTTAATAAACGTGCGACGCACGATATCGCTCCATTAACCTAATTAGCTATATACTATAAGAACTATTGCGATCGTATGCACCGGCAGACTGACGCCAACGCGCGTCGAGCCCTAGATTCTAGGGAATTTATGTCTGACCACGGTTCCGTATTCCACTTGAATTTTTTTGTGCGCAGCTTTTCGTTCGCCGAGAACGCGAGGCAAAAACGTGCCGCCACTTCTGTCTGCCGGGTTCTTTTCAACGTTATATTGCCTGCTCTCGCTTCCCCTCGTTCTTTAATTGCATAAATGGTCATTTATAAACGAACCATGCACAGGAGCCCACGTTAAAATTGGGTCGTCGGACCGCTGGAACGGTTTGAGATAGAAAAATTGTTTCAGGGCAGAATTAAATAGCTATAGCTTCTCTACGTTGGATATCCCACCGCTATGCATTCATTGCAATTGCACCTTCTTTAATTGCTTTATTCTATTCTCTTTGAAATGACTATTGCACCTAAGGCGAAGTGAACAAGTCTTAATTCTAATATTGCACAGTTATTAGTGGTAATCGAAGGAACTCGTAATTTGAATACACACTAGACTTTAGTGTTAACATCACTCGGACTTCTTTTGGGGAATCCACCGGTTGCGTGGAAAGAGATATTAAAACTGATACTTAGTATCTATTGAGTATGTGCCACATATAGTGGAAAGTATATTTATTTCGTGATAGTGAGCAGTATTTTTATTATACAATGGTTCACTTTAGTATAATAAAACCTTTCTTTTCATCAGCCCAAAAACTATATGATATCTAATTGAAAAGTGGATTGACGTACATAGGTACCCACAAATTGCGTGGAACCACGCATGGAGAGTAGAACACTGCTTGTTGTTTGTTCCATCCAGTATCGCGAAGCACTCTATATAGTTAACTCCTCTCCAACGTTCTGCTTCTACATCTGCTGTTGATTAGCGTTTTGTTTCGCTGGAAATTGCGTATTTCACCCCGAATTCGTTTCGATATCTCCGGTGAAGTGCGCGTACACGAAACACATAACTATACTCCTCTCCTTACCGTTGCCCTCCACGTCCGCGTGCCTCGCGTTTCCCCACGAAGTCTGAAATTAGAAAACTTTTTATGCACGCCAATTTTTAACCAGCCTCGCCCTCTTCACCGGTAATTACTTTTTAAGCTACCCTTTTGCATATTATCCACAGCGTTTCTGGCCGCCGTGGCGGCCTGTAGTTTCAATTTTTTATTGCCACGAAATCGCCACACCGCGTGATATTATTCCGTTTGTCAGGCTGATTCGTCAAGATCACAACGATATTTCCTACTTGTGGCTATCGTCTCTTCACACTCTTTTTCACTGCGTTTCCTTTTGCCAGGTGTCAAGCTAACTGTCGCTTCAAAAGATCAAAATTTATCGTCTTCCCGTGAACTTTTTCTAAAGTTACGAATGATAATGACGTTGAGATGCAAACAATACGAAATGGATGCATAAATTATCTTAAATTCAATGTATGATATATTGAAATGTAAAGTAGGTATGTATACGTTTGTTATAATTTAATTGTTGAAATGATTCAGGAGCTGAATACGTTGTAGTGTTGCGCATGTCTTAACATATGCACTTAGCAGGGGTAGTTTCTTTTTCGCTAATAAATTACATGCTGTATAATCAGCTTTGAAGTCTTTATAAGCTACTCATTAACTCCAGTTCTCCTCCAGACGCTATCAACGCGCAGTATTACGCTATAAGCTGGCGGGAGGTTGTAATTTACAATATTTAAACGATGCAGGTGTTAAGGGAACACGATGTTTGGATAATACGAAGTTCGAGTGATGGACAAAGTGCTTTAAGGGGATTTGGCAGTCAGTTGGCTTGAGAATCAAGTATTCTTTGCGATTTAATTACAAGCAGACGATAGCAAGCACAGACTTTTCCTTGTATGCAATGTTCATTACTATCACGTAGAGTAAAAAAAATATTTTTATGTCTACATATCTATTTTACAAATAGCGCCACACGTGGTTGGTTATACAGTGTTTTAGATAAAGTGTCTTTGATTTTGCACTGATGTTGAGCTTAAAAATAAAGATACAACGGTTTCCTTCGAATATGTTTCTCCTAGAACCTGCAATTTTTTAGGGGACCTCTGAGATAAGAATTGAACCAAAATTATTAAAATATCGTCTAGTAGATTTGTACGATAAATGTCGATTTTCGCGGTGCACAGACCGGTTTTACGCTTGATATTGCGGTACATTCTAGAAAGGAATATATTTTGAACATGCTTTCAAAATTTCAAGTCGTTCCGAACCTTGGTTTTTTCGGGCAAAACCGCAGAAAAACGCCTTTCAGTACGTCTGGCGACTGCAGCGCCGCCATATACATGTATATATTATAAACAAAAAATTTGTTTACAGTGTATAGCATTAATAAACATCAGCCAAAAGTACTAGTCACAATTTGTATTCATCTGCTTGTATTTAATTCGCATGAAAATACTTGATCTTCGAGCGATTTGACTGCCTAATCCCGTTAAAGCTAATACAATTTCTCTCACTGTTCATATATTACGATTGTATTCCTGACTATTCCTGTTCAAGCACTTTCAGACCCCCGTTGTTAAGACAAAAGACTGGTAGCTTGTTTTCTGGGCTTCATTTAACAATTAATGCATGTCGTACAAATTCAACAGAGTTCGAACGGTTTCCTTGTGAAACGACATACAGCAAAAGATTTAAAAGAGACGTTTACAGTGGGCGAGTAATATGTTCCCTCCCAATTTACAGCATTCCGCCTTTCTCCTTGGCCTGAAAGCCCAAGGAGATGGTACAGACAGGTTGTCACGCAATTATCGGGAAGGTGGGTTAACGCCAAAGAACATAATGGTCTTTATTTCAAAGGCTAGCATGTATTGTAAAAATTTTTACCGGACATACCAACTTGGCAAGGCTCTCCTCTTATAGTCTAGCAGGCGTTGCAGGGGGTTCGATCGAGACTAAATGCATTCATAGAATTTAAGGTGGGTAGGAAGGATATTTTTGTACGTTGCTCTGTTACTCTCCCACCCCTTTCTTCGAATACCTGTGCAAACCGCAGAAAAACATTTGGATTTAAGTCGAGGAAGGGCCTAACCTGTTTTTGCGCCGTCCTCGCGGGAGGAGCCACCGTTTCATTCGTGATTACGTAATTATTCTTCGCGTTCCGCTCGGCCAGGGGAGCCGGAGTTTTTTGCTCGCGATCTTTCGACGGTATTTTCACCGAGGAGCGGGAATACATCTTCTAATTTGCATAGTAAATTTGCCCACGGCAGCGTAACGTACCGAGGGTTTCGACCAGCGTAAGGGCGTCGTTTGCCAGCTTCCACGGGACGACAGTGGCTGGTGAAAAGAATATCGTTCCTCTTCTCAGCCACGGCAACCGGAGAAAAGACGTTGTTAGCCTCCACCTTCCCTCCTCCGATGGAATTCTCGCGTGTTTTTAACTCAACCGGAGCACGAGCATCCGTTTCCTATCAAGAGAGTCCCCAGCCTCTGGAATTATCCCGATCGTTCTAGTTATCCAGGGAATTCCAAGCAAAAACGACGAATCGAAGGGGAACCGCTTGCTGCCTCGATTCTCGGACCTGTTCGCTTCATTTTCAAGAGTCTTTTGCTCCTTTTCAATTTACTAGCAGCTTTTGAACATGAAGATGATTAGACTGAGGATGCGTAGAGGCGATTTCCTTTGAAAGACCACCGTTTTTTCGTGACTGTCTGACAGCTACCACTATTTATCTGACTGCTACGCAACTGGCAGTAGATACTTATTAGGTAGTAGGTGATTTCGGTGGTGCTTGTGATCTCTAACGATTTATAAAATGTTCAGGCTTCTGTGGTGATTGTTAATTCGAACGAAATTGCTGTTATTTTCCAAAAAATTTCTCTTAACTGGCTAACAGGCTTTTAAATTATAAGTTATTGATTTCTTTCGAACGTGCAAAGGCCGATGCTTTTAAGAATAGCGAAGCTGTGCCACATTCGCATTTACAACTCTTAATTTCTTCTCAAAGTTTAAAACATATTTAAATGCTGAAAACCGTTTTCAGCGAAACATGAGCATTATTTTTGCTGATGTTTTTTTAACGAAATGCCAGGAATTATTTTAAAGAGTCCGGAACGTAAAATATTTCATTAATGCAGTATTTGATTTACATTGGTGATAAAAGGAAAATTGAAGACAATATTTCGATTTACTGTTCATTTTAAAAACTTTTGATGGGCCACCTTATGTTGTTATTCCAAAAAAGTATTTAGAAAATCTAAGTCTATTTTTATGCTTCGTCCCAGATGGCAGACTTTTGATAGATTTAGTTTCCAAATAACTAATACTTAGGTACTTTTAAGCAGGGTATATTGTTTACCTATTCTATTATAGTTGTTCCATTTCTTCGTTATTAAAAAATCTTTTCAGTTAAAATTTCTGTTTTCCTTTCTACTCGACCTGGATTCTCGATATGCAAACGGCTCTTCCATCCATCTTCCTGTTGCTAAGAACTCGTAAAAGTGTTTTCCACGTAATCAACCGAACGAAACAGCCAGGTGCAACCGAATAATTGAAATATTGTGTTTCGTAATATTTTTTTGCCCCGTTTCGTTTCTCGGTTCGTCTCTTTTGTACAGCAATTCATCTAGAGTGCCCTGCGAGTCTCGCCCTACCTTTGAAATTAGAACGCGCTGCAACATTAATAACTCCGAATTCGTCGTACGGATTCGAAACGGGAAGATATTCTCAGCGTTGACCGACTTCTAGACCGTGAACTTTTTCAGGGGAAACAGAAAATACGAACAACAAGAAAGGGGCCGTGCGCGCAATGATGTCGAGGCAAAATGTACAAGTGGAATAAAGCATAATAGGGGAGGGAACTTAATAAGGAAAGGGGGACAAAGGTAGTAAATTTTGATCCTCTGTTATTCAAGTATGAATTTTCCTTAGAAATGTACTACGTACTTTATGTTGCACGATTCAACTTCGCGTGCTACTTGGTGCATGAATTTTCGTGGCTCGTTCAGTGGTACATAGGGCAAAGAGTTTAATTTCAGCTCAGGTTTGATGTTGATTTAATGAAACTCAATTTTCAGAAATTTAAAGAGCATATTAGCCCTGGTACGCAACGAACTCGTCTACTCAGTCTAATCTGCGTCGGTTGACTTATGCATTTGTTTGGCAAGAGGCAAAATATAATAGAATGTGAAATACTATGACGAAAATAAGATTCCTTAGTGATGCAATGATATAACAATCAATCTTATAACATATTATATTTGTCAGTCTGTATCTGAGAAATCAAGCTTAAAATTGCAAAACAGTAAAGGACTCTACAATTATCTGTAGCATAAACAATTTGTGTATTTCACTTGTGTTCCATAATTTTTAGATTGCCAGTAGAATGCATTAGAAATTTTCTAACGAATTATTACCAATTTGTATTTTACGACTTCGATTCAAGTAACGAATGGAATGAAAGAATTAGTCCAATGGGGTGTGCGTAATAACGAAATATCAAAATGAACATACTAATCAATTTAGGTAGAACCGTAGGGGATGGTAAAACTGCATTCTATAACTTTGAGTGTATAGTATAAGATATTTAATTTTATCCTCAGATATTTGGATCGAAGTTTCTTGCGACAGTTGAGCGAAAATTTCTTCCTGAATTATCTTGAAAAATCTTCAGCGAAAATTCTTTTTCACTGTTCTCAAGTACTCATCATTTCCTGGGAAAACACACTCGACTTATAAAATTCGTTAATCTGACATTGCTACAATATCAAGACATTCTACTTAGATTTAACCCTCCATTGTGCTTATAATTTTACTATTATAGTCTAACGTGTAATTTTATTCTTCTGTTTCAGGTGAGTCCATCAACCATATCCTACAAACTATATCTGGAGCATCAAACAGTACACCACATCCCTCAAGTCATAATAAACGGGATGTTAAGTGGCAAGTGAAAGATCTGTCTGAATAGCTTCCAATGGTCTACAGTAAACAGGTACAGAGAAATAAAATATCGCGAGAAAAAGTCGCTTAAAAGCTACTAAGACGCTTACCAAAGGGTAACTCTTGTAATGTCAGCCGGATGGTTCGCGAAAAGTCGTTAACGACAGTTTAAGCTAGGAACGACGGGTCGTACGGCTGTTTTATTTAACGATATATATCCAGGTAATACCGTAGTGGCAGCATGCTGGTGTATGGCTGTCCCTATAAATAAAAAAATCCAATTTTCTTCCACTTTGCTTCTTAAGAAGCATCTGGTGTGTACGGTCCGCGCGCGAGCAGTAATAGATTTCTTTGCTTCCGCTTCGCCACGCGTGTAAGGTGCACGGTGAAATATAGAGTGAAAGTAAAACGAAATAAGTGCGCCGGCAACAACCAACTCGAGGGGGTTGAAATCGGTTCGCTGCCGCCCCCCAATAACGGGTCGACTTTTGTCCGCGATTCAAACGAAAGGTTCTTGGCTGCGAGGCTCGACTTTTTAAGGAAAATTGCGCGGTTGCTCGGGAAAGCTAATCGCTATTTGGCTGCGTTCTTTTTTGGGAGGTTTAAATAGTTACGTCATTTTTGCTTTCTCTCGTTAGTTATGGAAAGTGAACTGACACTTCTAGTTCTTCTGCTTCAGATCAAGAAGTGACACTTCTAGTTCTTCTGCTTCAGCTGTGTAAATGAAGGCATTATTATCGTTAGCAATACTTTGGATGCTGCGTTACTTGTGTGCAGATTACTTTATCTTTCCTAATATTTAAACTGAAATTGAACGGTATTCTACTTTCCGACCAAATGAATTTTAATTTTTTTTCGAACGTGAAATCGTATACCGTCCATCTGAAGGAAGAAAAATTCTTAGTGCATCCTGAGCAGACAATTTCGTCAATTTTATTTCAGAATATGTGGTTGGTTTTCGATGTAATTAGCTACGAAATTGAAATGAACTTCAGAACAGTTTCTCATAAGCAAAGTTATAATTAGCCATTTCTAATATTTTCTAGAATATTTTTGGAATATTGCGGCATATTGCCAATTGTCTGAGATATTATGAAGGGAAAACGTTTCCAATAACCGAATTTCCGGATAATCGCTCAAAGGAAACAACAACGCATTATTAACCGGAAAGATTATTTCTAATAAAAGTCAGTACCTATCATAGTGTATTTAAGTATACTTGAAACGCATTATAGAAGTTAATAAAATAACGTAATATAATGAAGGGTTCTCAGTTAGGGTTGAGTCCTTTATTCCCTGTAATATGATTGTGCGCTCTTTCTACTGTCTTTTGTGCCTTCCTCCCTTTTAATGCGACTTCAGTGCTTTTGATACAGTACATTTTTGTTTATTAACTTATTCGTGAAAATAATCAAGGTGACTGCCTAAGAATTTTGGTAGCCTGCCCGTCCATTCTTGTATTCCATTATGAAGTTTAATGCTACTACCAATCTAAATTTCATCAGCATTCCTAAATATGTTAAGTCACTTATTCCAAGCTTGTTTGAGTGTAACAGATCGTTCCACGATTAAATGCTCCTCCTAAATGCAGGCTTTTTATTTGAATTCTTCATATGAAATTAAAAGACGGCAGTGCCTTTATTTTGAAGGAAACAATAAACCATGCAACAGTTACTTTCTCTAATACATATGTTGTGGCACATTCCAGAACTTTCTCCAATGGAAAAATTTCTACATTCTAGTCTCTTGTGTGAAAAGTCCTCCTCGCGGAAAGCATGCTGGTGCACTATCGAATAATGTCTCTATGATAAGAATGAACAAACAAGTAGAACTTTCGCTTTGATAGTCAATCTTTTCGATTATTAAAACTCACTTAATCGATGATTCGTTGTGTTTTAATTTTGGCATTAAAAGAATTCTGTGCTCAAGCCTAAATAAATATATGTAGGTATATGGAAAACGGAATATTAAAAACGAAGTTTAAAGTGTTTAAACAGACTATTTCATTCACTATTAAATACCTACAACACTTAGTAAATCTGCGTTTAAATTTATTACTTAGTTATAAAGCGACAAAATATACTTACCTACCCTTTATCAAAATTTTAAGAAAACGCCTAAAACTCAGCCCTTCCTCCCACTTTGTGGTGTTGCCAGATGTAAAATGTGTAGTTCAATACTGGGCTTTGCAGTGTTGTGGTGAAAGAAAAAGCAGAAATTGTAAAAAAAGAAGTACTTTCTAAGCTTGTACTTCTTAATATTTGGCTTTTTAATCAGGAGTGCCAATGATTAGTGCAGTGCCAGCATTATTGCAGTTCACCCTACCTATAAAACAGCTTTATTGTTCCTCGCGGATTACAGCCTTCTCTCTCTCTCTCTCTCTCTCTCTCTCTCTCTCTCTGCTGCGTTGCTATGCTTATTATTCGATACTTTTAGTCTATCTTATGTGCCATCTCGTACGCACTATTACTTTCTCAGAAGTATACTACCCTATCTCATAACTAAATCTTTCTACCCTCCTCCGTTTCGTCATCTCCTATTCTCATCCCTTTGCCAGTGTACAAAGAGGAGTAATACCGCTGGTGTCATTAAATCGCTCAACTTTTCATTCTCCCACATTGTTCTATCGTTAACTGCAAAACCAGTTGTAGCTCGACAGAACCTCCCCTAGAGTGTACAGTGGAGCAGCGTTAAAATCGGCGACGATTTTCAATTTCGGTAACGAGACAGGTGGAGGAAAAAGTGACTTTAATGCTGAAACTTCGATAGTTCGTAACAAACGCGTGTCTAGAGGGCTCTCTGACGGACGTTCCCCTCCATTTTGTCGACGAGTGTGTTCCACGATCGTCATCCCCCGCGAGGCGGCAACATTTCGCTTTTAAATTTTTCCCCAATTACAACTGGCGGGCTCTTGAAGCTGCCCTCGACAGTTCGCCGAGTTTTAACGATCCAGCATGCAAAATTAACTTCGTTATTGTTATTTCGAAGTTGGTCGAACGTCACGCGTAACTTATTTTACAGTTTAAAGACCGCTCTGTGCCGGTTGACGTGAATTGTTTACGATTCTGTCCGTTGTGTCTGGTGGTCGCAAATTACTTCCTACTTGATCGGTTGTTTTTAATTAAATATTTGTTAGTGCCGAGGGGAATAGATTGGTGCCAGCCATTTGAGGGGCAGCTAATTAGTCAGAGAACTTAATCGTTCAATGTGGCGTGCATTGAAATCTCTAACGTGCCGTTTATGTTACACATTACCGTATCAAATTGCTGACGATGCTCTTATCCACGCCATCTGCTTCTCTTTTGTTAAAACTAATAGTATACTGGGCGATTTAAGCAGTTTCGACACTTTCAGAGAATGTAGTTTACAATTGCATATTTTTTTTTTGGTAATTATTAATGGGTATTGGATTACACTGTTTGACAGAATGTGACTTTTCTCGGACTTGTAACATTCAATAGCCGTTTCTTATAGGTTTTCGTGCACCGAAAACGAGTCCGTATACCGTTTATCGCCATCACCCTCAGTTTTTGAGAAATTCGATTGTGAAAAAAAACTGCAAATTTTTAACGTTGAACATCTTTTGCGCCGAAACAGTAATAGTTGTTCGGTGGCTTGTTGCGTCAAATTATTTTATGAACCCCCCGAATACAACGATATAAGTTATTAGTGCATTACGATCATTTAAATAGGTTTAAACAACGATCAAAGGGAAAAAACAGCCGAAATGCATCCGTTTTTCCAAATATTTTGCGATTTATTTCTAAAACTAAGGGTTTCAGAGGCAATTTGGCTACTCCACGCGATGCAACAGACATTTTTCCTTCGGAAAGCATCAACAGATGTGGTAAGAACTTAAGTAGTACTCTGCGTATAATTTCCATTTGAATACATAGACACCCTTGACTTTTCTTAAGTTCTGAAAATTTTGTTCCCCCCGATTTGCCGGTATTCCCTGAACTTTACAGATTAACAAAGGGAACAAAATCATTCCATTTATCTTAAAAGATTCGACGTTCCGTTCAAGCACACGCGTCGTTTCGAAATTACGGTTCGTTAGATGGGCATAATTTTTCATTTACGAATCAGCCGTGTCGCGAATCGGAGAACACAACAAATAGTTTTCAATAAGGAAGTTTTCTCAGCTAGGGTGCAGGTGCGCGGGAACTTTTGTGGCAAGAGTTCGAAACACCGAGGGAATAAAACTTCCAGGGAGTTTTTAAAACACTTCCGCGCCTTCCGACGGTTAAAGACCCGACGCGTACTGCTCGAATCCCCTCTCCTACTTCCTTCATTTTATTTCTCATCTGGAAACCAAGTGATCTGACAGGATCGACGTGATCCATTGTAATTTTACGCGGTTTAAGGATTTACGCATTTGCGAGGATAAAACGAAATGTCTGGTTTCCATACAAAAAAAAAAAGGGGGAAACTATCCAATATTCAGAAGTCAATTTTTTTAGTACAAATACACATTTAAACACGTCAGTATAGAGAGCAATTAACCAACAAAATTATATTTTATTCTTCTATAGTTTTAATTTTGCCAGTAAAATTTTACATTCAATTTCGAATTATACAATATTTATTATATACAAATTTGAAACCAACAAAGACTTCACGTTTAAAGAGCAGAGGTCGCGCATGCTTTCTTCGATCATTACGGGTCACAGTCGAGCTTTAACTCGAATTTTCCCCGCAGTGGCACAACATTATCAGGGGGAAAGATCGTCCGTAACAGCCAGTTTGGATTCCTAGCAAGAGCTAGGCGAAATTAAGGTTAATACATACGTAGCGCAGAGGCGATAAAAGCGATGGGCCATTTGTCCGCCAGAGGTCGATGGAAGAGGAGAGCTGTAGCGCCCTCTGGGTACTCGAACAACGGTGCCGGAAATAAAATAATGACGAAATCGCATTCAGCACTTTCTTTCTCTCTCCGCGTGCTGGCAGTATTCGGCTGAACTTATGTTTGTTTGAAAATTCCGCGGATAGTGCTTTCACTGGTACCCCCCGCTCCTATTATGTGTCCCGCGTGATTTTCTCGTCGAGGGTGCACCGTAATACCCGCGATTTTACCGCCCCGACTCATTTCGACTCGTCGAACGTGAGATCGTGTTCTCGTTGGGGATAAGGGGATCGAGGGTGCCACGGTTACGAGCCATTTTAATTCGACGGTGAAGTTATTTCATCAGGAACAGAGAGCAGGAGATACTTCCGCGCTGTTGTTTATGTTTTCGGGATACCGTTGGCTAATGGCTTCTGAATTTTCATTTCGCGGGGAAGTAACATCGCTCGAAATGGAGCTTTTCGATTCTGGCAATTAAATAGTTGATGACGTTAGGAAATGGGAGAAGTGAATGTAAACATGTAATGTTCACAGACTACGTTTGTTTTTATAAGTTCGCGATAATAAAAACGCATTTCGCGGAGAAAGATTCAACGAGGAAGATGCTAAGGCTGGGCGATACTTCTAAAAATATCGATACAGCGTATCGATACGTATCGGCAGCTCTAATATCGAAACACTTAAAATATTGGAATAGAAATATCGATACACTTAATATCGGTACATAAAATTAAAAACGATAACAAACTGAAGGTTTAATTAATTAAAGTTGAATTAATAATAGATTGTTTTATTATACATGTATATTTATTATACGAGAAGTTTTATTTTACGATATGGACCATTTATTTTGAAAGCGGTGTAAGTCCATATTTTTTAAAATTCAGGAAACGAAAAATTTACATATACTTCCACGTGAATCGTGTATTTATATACATCATTTAAATCTTAAAATATTCATTTGGTTTAATCAATTGAAATTTCGTTAAATATCGATATTTAACAACCAAAAAATCGATACTGCATCGCCCATCCCTAGAAGATGCTGTTTTTTATTTCCTTTAAAATCAAACTAATTAAAAGAAAAATAATTTCGACATTACACAAATTAAGTAGAATAACGTCCCAACGTTTCACCATTTATCTGTGGCATCAATTTTTATATATTTACTGGCGAATAGGCGGTTTATCGTATATTCTCGTGCCACGAGTGAAACGAATGATATTTTTGACATTCTCGATAAGTTTCGCAAACATCGAGCGAATATCTCATGTTTTGGAGGGAATGATTGCTAATTTTTTACGCAGCGAATAAAATGGACCGCGTTCTCGCGCATGGTGTTGCATAGTCGCGCACGGTGATGGCGGGTAAACAGAGAATTGCGTTCACGAGCGGCTGTCTCTCGATTTATTATTTATTCCTGTATTAATAACGGCGATGCCGCGGCGTGTCGTTCGTTCCGCTTTTATTAAACAATTTTAATATCTGTGTAAACACGCTCCGCGATATATCATCCGGTAATACTCCTATCGCGAGCGGTGAAGTAGAGAAATTTGGATCGAGGAGGAGCATTTTTCACTTACCGAATGATATACTGTTTCTGGCGCGAGGATGCGCCTTACGCTACCATCATGCCGGCGTACGCCCCTCGAATTTTTCCAAAACTATGAAAACTCCCGTTTTCCTCCATCCTTCGGTGAAAGCTATTGGGTTGAGCCGTTATGAGTGGTTAAATCCAGAAAGATATGCTGTAATTTACAAATCGGTATTTACAATATTAGAATCTTCCTCCAGTGGAAACTATTTTGATTCGTATTGAAGCGTTAAGGGTGGATTCTCGTCTAACAGCTAAAAAAATTACTGATATTTAAGAAATTTTTGTTTAAAAAATGGTTGATCATATTCGATTCAACTTTTTTTAGGGTATAAGGGGGTATCTTTAAACTTGCCTTAAATATTTTTTTTATGTCGATCCTTCTTATTATTTATTAATTATTGTGGAATCTTGTCGGCGGGATGTGTAGCACCTATCACAGTCATCTGATTGCAAAAATGATAAAAGTTTCTTAGAGTTAGATAGTTTTCGCTGGGATTGGTCCACTTTAAAGAAAAAAAAATGAAAAATTGAAAGAGATATAGCGTTTGAAAGAAAAAGTAAGTTTTTCCTTTAGACAAAATATTATTCTTTATATCGAAAAAAGGATTATAAATAGAAACAAAAATTAAAATTTTAGGTTCAGTTCCAGCGTAAATTATTTAACTTCAAGAAAATTTTCTTCATTTTGCTTAAGATTTTGTTTAAAATTTTCATAAAGGACAAGACTTTCAAAATCAGTGAAAAAAAAGTAATCAATTTTCTGAAACTGAAATAATCCACTACCCCCTTAAGTGGGTACTCTAGTCTAACTGTCCGTATTTCAACGCCATTTTCGGGAACTTATTTAATAAAAACTATAAATTTATACAATCTGGCGTTTTGCCTGCATATTAAGGAATATTTGAAGTAATACTCAATTTTGTTATCTTTTTTATCCCACATACCATATATATAAATATAGTCGCTGACGCAAGCTTCTTAAAAAAAAATCTTTTCCGAAGTGCGTTGGTCTGGGAACTTTTCTAGTCATCCAAAATGGAAAAACTAATGTTTATTTTCTTTTTTACGTGTGTCGCTATGGTTGGAACTCGGTGAATTTTTTACTGGTAACAAAGTAACAGAACTCTATTCCTCGGAACGGAAAACACGCGAATGTAGGGATTAGTAAATAGTCTTCGGCATCTCTGGTAGGAAAGTTGTACTGTTCGTTAAAAATAGCTCCTTCCCTATTAGCAACAGAACGTTACAAGTCATTAGAGCGACGATTAAGGTGTTAAGACAATGAAGTATTTTTGTCGAGACATCAATAATCCCGATACGCCTTACATTCGCCTGACTCATGCAAATAACATTTGTCTTCCATTCATTTCCGATGCACTTATTATCCACGGTGATAGTCGGTTCGTGCTTGTCATCGGGAATTACTGTGTCACGAGTACGAACGATCGTCAGACGTTGTTATCCCAACGATCTGTTATTACGGAGGCGCATTGTGCGCAGAATATAAAGCGGCAGAACGTGTTAAGCGCGAAAAGGCTGTTATTTAAGGACCAAGGAAGTAATTATTTTCCTGTTATTTTTGTCCCCGTTGCCGGGCCTTCCGTCTTCCGATGCAAAAAACACGATTTGCGGGCACAACTTCGTTTAGCGTGTTTAAATAAGTAGTTGTTCGTAGCCCGAGGAAAAGAGAATTACTCGATGCAAACAGGGGGGGATAACAAATAGTAAGGGGTGGGAATCGACGTTTCCATTATTTCAATATTGAGGGAAAATTTTGACTGAACGATCACCTGAATGAAAGATTTACTAGAAAATGGCGTGAAATATTAAATGATAGAAACAGACACGGTATTTTGGTAGGAAAATTCAGACGCTTCGAAAGAGGAGAGAATTAGAGATTGTTTGAATGAAATCCTTCATGACGAAATAAATAGTAAGAAAATAATAATAAAACGACTTCATTGCACCAAGAGAAGGAATGTACAGAAGAAGGAAATGTAGGGTGTAGACCAGGCTCAGCTTAGCTGTTTTTAAGCCTGATCTGTGAGAGGGTTGAAAGAAAAAGCGACAAGAATTGGGAGGAGGTCTGTGCAAAAATAGAAACTATACTGAAGATTTGAGAGTTGCTTGCATGTTTAACCATAAGATTAAGGTATAGCAGGATGGGTGAGTAGGAAGGATTTCTCGAGTAATAATTCCTCTAGAACTGTTAAATTCTTACGAAACTGTGTACCGAGCAATTCAGAAACAGAAATATTAGATTAGGAAACGAAGCCTCGTCGATTTAAAGGGATATTCTACAGTCTCGGTCGAAAATTTGGCTGTTTTTTAGCGATGGTTTTTATGATTAAATAAACAGTTAACGTTTTCGAACTTTTAGGGGTATATTGTACCACTCTTGAAATACAAGAAAAAATCTTTGTTGTTTGTTTATTTCATTTGTTTACACAAATATTTCGCAATGAAGTTGGTGTCTTCAAAATTTGACCCCTTGCTGGCGTTTGCAATTTCGGACAACTGGATCATGGGAAATAAAGAACCAAACATATTTTTAATTCGCAGGGGTATGGTTATCTCGCTTACCGGGGAATAACAATTTTGGACAAAAATTATTAAAATGCCGGTCGATCAAAGTTGAATGTACCGAAAATGGCATTTCTTTTCTATTTAATCGATATCGAAAACGTGGAAAAATATTTAAAAGTTAACATATTCGCGGTAAGCGAGATAACCATATTCCTGCAAATTAAATATGTTTGGTATTTCATATTTCCGATAATCCAGTCGTCTAAAATTTCAACCGCCAGCAAAGGGTCAAGTCAAACTTGTCACTCGGACATACCTCATTTGAAAATATTGGAAAGTGTCTAGTTTACTGAAATTAAACTTACTATTAAATTAGTTAATCGCGAATAAATACATAAATATATGAAGGCACTTACATAGCCATGTATTTTACACACTACGCTACGCAGTACACTTATTCGCAGTGTACATGCCATGCAGGGCTGGCAAAAATTTGAAATGGTTTCAGAGAAAATACTAAAAACTGACATATTTCCGTAAGCGAAAACTATTTGAAAATACTATTTCATATAATGCTTAAATCACGAGCAAATATTATTTACTATTTATACACTCGGATTCAAAAATAGGAGATAAATTCACCGCTACGACAAACTGCTTTCTCATACAATACCCAACATACTTATCTGTAGCAGTGTTCGTAGGAAGTTGAGGTCATTGAATTCAATGAACGGCATTTAATACGTTTATGCTCTCTCAATAACAGCTGCTTTAACTGGGAACTCATTCGTTCATCCATAGGGTTATACTTGAATAAACTTAAAACCCAAAATTCACAGTTCTTCAAGGACACAATTAATCGCACTCTAACTTCTAATTCCGTTCGTTTGCGTTGCTGATGCGTTCTTCGTGAAAACGCTACGTCTCGTAAGACAATAAATGCAGTCGATTGGTCCACTTCGGTAAATAAAAGTTAAGGGGAATGGTTCTCGAGCCGCGATATTTTCTCGCGAGTTGATGGCCTTTGTTCTGGCGACTTCTCGTCTCGTTCCCGCTTCTGGCATTCGAAACGATCGAGATATCCCGCGGCTTTCGGTCATGTCAACCTTCCGGGGGCGCCCCATTGTCCTGCACCTTTCAGCCTTGGAAATGAAGTAATGGAAGCGCGCCTTGAACTCCCTTTCCGTCCCAGCACGACGCTCGTTTTAATCTTTTCCCTCGTCCTGCTCCTTTTCTTTCTTATTCCTGCTCCTTCTGCCTCCGCCCTTTCTTTTCTCTGCCCCCCACTTCCCCCTCGCAAATTACATCGGTTCGAGTAACCGCATTAGAACCGCCATTACATTAGCCTCATAACTTCGTATCGCCTGATACCGCGGATGGTGTAATGTTCCTGTTATATGTGTATGTTCTGTGGTATTCAGTGTCTTGGGAAAGTGGCCGTTTTTTCAGATGTATCGAGGTGTGATTTATTTGCACAATGTTGATTTGTTCAGGTATTTTAATAGTGTTATAGTCGGTGGGAAGTTTCATGGTTGTTGTCGTTGGGTTTCGTGCATTACTTGGGAGCGACTTAAGGGGGATTCCCGTCTAACAGCCTCAAAAGTAATTGATATTTAAGATTTTTTTTGAAAAAACTGTTGGTCATATTGGATTAAACTGTTTTGGGATATAAGGAGGCATCTTTGAACCTACGGAAAATATTTTTTTTTATGTCGATCCTTCTTATTATTTAATAATTATTCTGGAATTTTGTTCACCTCTTCGACGATGTGATGTGTGGCACCCATCACAGTCATCTGATTGAAAATAAACAGAAGTTTCTTAAAGTTTGATAGTTTACGCTGGGCTTGGTCCACTTTAAATAAAAAAAAATTAAAAATTGAAAGAGTTTCAGGGTTTGAAATAAAAAGTAAGCTTTTTTCTTAGACAAATTTTTCATATTATTCTTTATATCGACGAAAAAAGTATTATAAATAGAAACTATACTTCAAATTTTTGGTCCAGTTCCAGCGTAAGTTATTTATCCCCAAAGTTTCATATTTTTTTAATTTCCGGGATGGAGATAGTCCCTTGTGAGCATTATTTAGCACCGAACGGATAGCTAGTGTTAATGTAAAGTGAGTCGTAGCGGACTGTTTAGCCTGTTTTGAATGTAATGCTAGGTGGATTTTAACTTTGTTCAAAGTGAGTAAAAATTGAATCTCGGATAAGCCTAACGTGCATATAATCAGGATCCTCAATCCGCTATTGATTTGAATTGAGTCTGATGATATCATCATTGGGATCTGAATTATATTTCAAGATTCGATAATCGGAACTTCTTGACATTTTAAAGAAATTGTTAAATTAAAATATTTAGTAGAGAGCAGATGACCGTATTCCTTAGTTGCCAGATCAATAGATCAGACTTTGTAATTCGTTTTCAAATTTAGACCCTGGAATGAAAGATGGAAATCACTAAAAGATGAAAATTATCAGCTGGGTCCTCCAATCAATATACCTATGTTGTAAAATACAATATTTTATAAAGTCCTGGACAGTGGATCAACGATAACATAGTTAACAATTTCAAAAAGGAGTTAGGCTCTGCCCAGTATGTCAATAATAATATAAAAAGTAAATCCCCGTGATTCTATTATTGGGATATCACTTGCAAAATTTATTAATATCTTTATTAATGCTGTTCGGTTTATTTTCTTCAGTGACGGCCAATGTTAATTAGTGTGTTGTGCTCGTCGTTTCATTAACACCGACATTTCAACGCGGGACGCGGAAACAAAATGGTGGGAACGAAATTCCATATGCTTCCTTTTATTGACCATTGTAATAGCTGTACTGTGGGAATGACCGTGCAATATGTGATATTCTCACGTTTTATTGCCCTTTATTTCATTATCTTTGCATCGTCTGTTTTGCTATTGCGTTCAAAATTCTCCATTGTCGAAACATTTTATCTATCTTTTATGAAAATTATTACCAAAAATTCCTTAATAATAAAATTGTTTGAAAACAGGCGAAGAAAAAATCGTAAAGCGTGCTGTAGAAGGAAGATATAAAACAATCCCTCAGTTGAAAGATGACGAAGGAGACCCATCATTCAAAAGAAGGAATGCAGTATAATAAAAAATAAAGAAGAACAGCAACTTTCAAAGATAACCGCCACAGAAACAAAAAGTATTGAATTTTTAAGGGGTTAAAATCCACCTACAGGTCCGGAAACTTTTAATTATATTATTCTAAATTTTCATGAGATATTATTATTAACTAAAGGAGATTTTAAAAATAAATAACTTTCAGAGGTACCTGACGTTCTCCAAATTTTAATATTGAATTTTGATCAAAGAGGGGGACCGTTTGAAGTTGAAATATCGAATTTCGTGGAAAAAATTTCCTTTCTTTCAAGAAGGCTTTGTAAGTATTTCCATTATTGCAAAATTGAAAGCAAAATTTAAAAACATGAGAACGTCAGGTACTTCTGAAAGTTATTTGTTTTTAAATAACTCCTTTGGTTAATAATAATATCTCATGAAAATTTAGAATAATATAGTTAAAAGGTGTATCTTTTAGTAGAAAAGCAGTATATATGATTTTCACTTATACTTTTCCCAAGAAAAGTTCCTGAACTTGTATGCTTTTTCCGGACCTCTGGGTGGATGTAACCCCTTAATAACCCAGGCGAAGAATTCTGGTTAGGATGTAGTAGATACAGGTATACAGACCAAATTATTATAAGCGTCTTGTTCGTCAATTAATTTGCGTAATTTAGATTCTGTTTCGGTTATTGCACACTTGATAATTACCCATATTCTCTGAGAAACTCCGTTTCCTATCGCCACCTGCCAATATTCCCTCTCTCCGTCGTCATTGGCCACTCTAACCCCAACAATCACATTAGAACCGTCTTTCCGCCGGCGTCATAGGTTTATATCTCGCGCCACTCCAGTTTCCTCTTGCTCGACTTCCTTTCTCCCCCTTCTGGACTCTCTGTGGTCCATCTGGTAACACGTTTCCCCGGGGCGAAGGCTTAGAGACACAATAAAAATGTTTCCCGCGACTTCTCGATCTCGGGGACCGCAGGAGAGACGGAAAGGGGCTGGTGGGTGGGGTGGTAAAAGGCTTTCGGAGATTTCGAGTGGTAATTTATTTCCGGCCGTGAGGACCGTCTGGAGTGTGTGGCCAGTCGCGACAAAAGAAAACTATCTTCTCGATCCTCCTCCTTCCCCCAGCCTGGTTCCTCCGCTAGCTTCTCTCCTTATTCGCCCCCTTTCTCGGTCCCTCCATCCCCCCCCCCCCTCCCTGTCTGGATTCTAAGGGAAGGTCCATGGAGGTTCGCGTCGAGACTTTGTCGCCGCGAATCAGGATGAAAAATCAGCCGATGGCCCGTTAAAACTCTTCGGCTGCTGATCATGCCGCTTTGAACTTTCCGCGCTGGCGAAACTTCCGCCGTTTGCATCGAGTCAACGGTTTATCTGGGGTCCAGGCTCTGGGATCACCTGGGATACCTTTCGCCTCGATTCCGAGACCGCCAGTTTTAAAAATGCCTGTAAATATTTCCAGCGAAAACGAACGGGGAGAGGTTGGCTGAAAGTTGCTTTTGACATTCCGTAGATCCTCCCATCGCCACGTCCAATTAATTATTATCAACGTAGGAAATGCTTGCTGACCGACGAGCCATTTGTGGAAACAATGAACTAATTACTTTGTGACGTACAATGGGAATGGGTATACCTGTTCGTTGTACATTAAGCGACGTATCTGGAGCATTGTACTGGAATATAATGGATATTATGTCAGGCGGGAAATGCGTCCGCATCGTTTGTCGAGCTACCGTTTCAACGCTCTTTTCCTGAGTCTTCCGGCTACGTTGCTGGGGAACAGTGCTGACTATATTTTGCGTCTTTATAGTTTCCATCGTAAGAGATGTTTGGTAAATGGAAAGACCAGTTGCCAGCACCTAAGGACGACGCATTTATCTGGGGAATTTATAGCTTTGATTGCTCTTTGGTATATGTGGTACTTTTGGAGGTCGGGATGCTTATTTTATTGTCCTGCTGCTCTCTTTATTAGGTATAGTTGTTTAGGGGCCTGCAGTGCGCGAAGTCTGGTCATTCCTAGTTTTCTTAATTCTGTCGATTTGGTCAATTGATAAATATCCCCTACGTTAGATTTAATAGCAAAGTGCCTTTTCTGCCTTTCTAAAGTATTCTTAGAGTGGAATGGCCATCTTGGTAGCCGAACAGGATGTAGTAAAGTAAACATAAGTAATTGGATTTTAGCGATAGTAATGCTAACTAGCTGAAGTGAAATTTTTAGAAGTGTGACTCTTCGAGGCTCAGTGGTGTGGGTTCTCTTCATGTCCGCGGCTTTACTTACTGAACAATCTTTTTACTTTTACTTCTTCATTTTTCGAATGTGAAAGTAGCTAACGAGGTAGGCTCGCCGTGTTGCGTCACATTCGTCGCAGTTTAGTAATGGTTCAGGATTGTTTTTAATAACTGTATAATTTTGCAATCGGAACAGTGGCCATCCTTACTAAATAAACAATCCGATTGCATTGTAAAGCTTAAACTGGCTGCCTGCTCAGTTGTAGTTATGTTAAAAGGTTGAAGCAACTCCTCGTACGACCTAAACTTAAATTTTGAATGAATATCAAGTTCAGCATAGTTATTCCAATGCAAACTTCACAGATTCCATTTTTGTTAAGAAAGGGAATTTTTACTCACAATCAGAAGATTCTTTACGTATTGCTTATTTCACTGTACTATATAATGCCTTTCCTTTGTTCTTTTTTACACTTGGCATTATTTCCACTAATTTGAGATTAGTCTTTGGGTTCCATTTTCTATTGAATTATTTCCTTCTTTTAATATTTCTGTTCGTTTAAAAATTCCCCCGTCACTGAATACGCGTTAGAAATTTACTATTTTATTCCCCGGTGCAAGTAAAAGGAGCTGTCCCATTTACTAGGGTCGAAACTGAGCTGTACTGAAAATTGCCACTAAATCGAACTGAAAATTGGAACTGTCTCGAGGAGGAAATTGTACGGGGCAAAGCTTAGGAAATTGCTCCGCAATGTGTACGAATCAGAATCTAGGACGGAGCAGGGTTCACATGACACTGGGAACCTTTTGCTCCGGAGTAGAAAGATTTGCTTGAGAAAAAAGAGTATTCAATTAGACGGAATTGGTACGTGGCATTCTCTGCCATCTCGACTTCCTAATTCCGATACACAATCCCAATTAATCAACAGAAGGAAATTAAGTTACCTATAGATCCCGACGATTGTGTACAAATTCCCACGCATACTCTTGCCACTGTCTCCTACTTTCAGTCATTCCATTCCGCTAGCAGGGCCAACAGGTAGACTCGCCACGTCGTAAAAGAGCTAGCCGTAAAATACAGAGGGCGTAAGTCTAATTTTTCTCCCGGCTCTCGAGGAGGAATTTGTCGTCCTGGCGGCCGCGTCTGCTCGACAAATACACTTACCTCTCGAAAGCTCTTTTAAAAGAAAGTTAACATCGGCACTGACGTCCCCGACCGACGATCATCTTCCGCGACGCCCGAGCCGCCTTCTCCCCCGATTTTCCTTTGACCTTCCTCGTGCACTCTCTCCCATTCCTTCCCACCCCTTTCTCCGCGGACACGGCCATAAAGGCCGGTACACGCGAATACGAGTGCCAGAATTGACTCTGTAACGAGCGCTGTAATAACAAACGGGCAACCACGTAAGTCAAACGAATGGCTCTTTTACGAGTTTCTGGGGTGGGATGACGCGACGCGATGAACAGGGGAGGAAAGGGGAAAGGCGAGATGTGGCAGAGACCGGTCACGTATTTCTCTTTCGTCGGTCGAATGTGCGTGGATCGAACCATTAAAAGGATATTTCGTACGAATTTTTCGTGCGTTAGGAGAGCTGGGAATTCGATAAGATGCCGCTCGCCTCGAGGGTGGTCTTCAGGAATAGGCAGTTCCTGGAAATGGGCGATGTTTCCTCCTTTCCTCTGTTTCTTGGAAGTTTCGTTCGATAACTCAGCGAATCCAGCACTATTCTGTGGCATGCGTCGAGGAACACGAGACTTTAGGTACATCGCGTCAGGAGGAGGTATTAATTACAAAAGAGGTGACTTCCTGCCATTAACGCGAGGTGTTCGAACTTACCACCTTCTTAACACGCGGGTTTCTTATCGGCAGAACGAATTGAAATGATTCTAAAAACCTCTAAATTGTGGTTGCATTTACTTTTATCGATAAAGCCTTGCTCAGCCTTTGGAAATACTCTAAAAGTCTAATACAAGATATAAAAATTGATGTCAGGATAAATCCAAAGCGTGAAAACGAGCGATACAGAAGTTTCTCGAAGCATTAAAACATCGTTGTAGGAAATTTAAAGAAAAATTTGTTTTCGATACCAACTGGGACACGAGGAATCGTTTCACTTTGATTTACATTCATTGGCAATCCTTGAAGAACTCTAATACCCTTCAAACGGAAGAAAATTGCGTAGAGTCGGTGTAATTTTGACGCGAAATTCAAATCGTCTTGCGCCGAACGAGCCAGGATTTTACGACCCGAAGAGCGAGTTAACTCGCCTGGCGAAAATAACGAAAATACAGCGCCTTAAAACGTAAATCGCCGCGTGGAACAGAGAGGAGAGCGAGATTTTACTCGGTCTTATCCGTTGAATATCTCCGCGGCGGCGTATGCAAAGTGCGGACGGGGAAATAACGGGAGGGGGTTAACCTGGTGGCGCATAGGCGGAAGGTGGAGTCACGTAAGGGCGTTATTAAAAACGTGCTAGTAGGGTGGTAGTTTTCGAGGGCAATATGCGGCTGTTTGCTTCCGCGAGCCAGCGGTCTCCTCGTTCCACGTGGGGCAGCCTTCTAGGGAAGAAGCGATATACAGCGTGTGCAGTAAATCTGGGTGTAATCTCGTGAAGGAACCAGTAAAAAAATATGGAATAAACATTTTCTTTTCTGTCTTTGTGCATATCTATGTTTGAACTCATATTACACTGTCCAACAAAATTGAACTTTATTTTGTTCTGTAACATTTAAAAGCCGTTTCTTATAAGTTTTCGTGCGCTGAAAACGAATCCGCAAACCGATTGTCGGCATCACTCTCAGTTTTCGACGAATTCGACTTGGAATAAAAATACAAATTTTCAACTTTGATAGTTATTCGGTTGCCTGTTCCGTGAAATTATTCTATGAAACCTCCCGAATTCAACGATATAAGTTATTAATTCATTATGATCATTTAAATATGTATAAACAACGATCAAAGGTAAAAGAACGCCCGAAATGCACCCATTTTCGCAGATATTTTTCAATTTCTTTCCAAAACTAAGGGTCTAGGAGAAAATCTGAGTACGCCACGCGATGCAGCAGACATTTTTCCTCCGAAAACCATCAGCAGAAGTGGTGAAACACATTTTGTTTTTAAAACCGAAACGAAAAGGTTTGGCAAAACGTGCGGCGCGGACAGTGGTACTCACGCGCGTTACGCGATTCTGTGACGCCGAGCGGCCCACGCACCATTGGCTACCACTGTCGGCGCCGCACGTTTTGCCAAACTCTTACGTTTCTGTATTGTAAGCGAAGAGTGTTTTACCCCTTCTGCTGATGGTTTCCGGAGGAAATATGCCTGCTGCGTCGCGCGGAGTAGTCAGATTTTCTTCTATACCCATAGTTTTTGAAATATGTAGAAAGATATCTGTAAAAAATGGTACATTTCAGGTGTCCTTTTCCCTTTGATCGTCGTTGTTACAAAAATTTCTCGCAAATCTATTCGAGAAAATGAAATCACATTTTTCTTTTTAAACTTTATCATATAAATGATCGTTTCGTTTCAAATTGAATAGAAACTGTCACGCTCTTCTGACTAACGTAGACATGGTGGAACAGCTTCGTAATCTTAAATGAAATTGCTATTAGGTTTGGAAGCATTTCAGAACTTCTCGTTAACCGGAACAACTGTTACTCTAAACATCCGTACCAATGTGTATAGGAAGGAAAGTCCCAGACATAACGGTTTGGTGACGTGTCTGCACGTGGACGATCCATTTTCCCTTCTTCTCGTACAGCTTGTACGTTTCTGCGTGAGGCATCACTTTCTATCCGATTGCGCCACCGCATACTAGATACATATTCTGCATAAGAAAGCAAAGTATGACCAGACGAGTCTCCGAACAAAAAATTGTTCTTATTAAGAAAACCTTTTAAGTTGCACAGAAATTTATTAGCGATTTACGAAAATGCAATAGCACGGTATACTGGACATCCTGTGTTCTAGGATTGTTAGAGGTGTTCCTCGAGGGTTGAGGCTAGTACTGCTGCCTCTACACGAGCCTCCTCGGTCACCTTCCCCCCTCTAATTCAACCCTGAACCGCCAACCCCCAATCTCCAGCCGCCACTCGGTTATTACTGGTTGGTCTCTCGGGAAGAGGTTATTATCCTTGCGGCTCCTTCGCGATGAGTTTCTCGTGGAAGCTGATTGACGGCGCGGAAAACTGCACCCGGAGAACGTCTTACGCATTCTTGTCTTTCCTATCACGAGACAGTGTTATCTTATTATCCGATCGGGCAAGGTAGTCTCTATTCGACTTTCGAAAATCGTGTTTCCTATGACGTTGATTGTGTCTTCTTACCTTGTTTTTCCATCTTTTGGATTAATATCGATTGCTGGCATGATTCCCCTAGAGAGAAATACTGTGCCTCGTGAATGTAGGTTTTTTGGTAGTAAATATGTGTTTTTATTTTGTGTCTAGTAAGTCAAATGCACTTTTTATCGTCCCAATTAGTGCAATAATTTTTTGCAAAATTTAGGTAAATTTTTTATAAACTACAATATATTCAGAACAGTTTCTTCATAAATTTTGTGCCTGTAAGTAGGTATATGATACTTATTTTGGATGAAATAGAAGCAAATAAGATTGAAATAGAATGGAGTTAAAAAGGCCATTTTCATTATTTTCATCAAGAATATTATTATCTGCCTGTCCTTAGACTGGAGGAAATACGGCTTCGTTAAGAGAAATCTTACTTAAAAGTCCATGCCAAGGGTCTGTGTGTTCGATCCTGGCCGTCGTTAATTTAGCTCGGCACGAAAGCCACCGTCGTTTTTATGATAAAAATTTCCCTGGGAACGGACCGACGGCGTGGAAAACTGACGGAAGACGTATCGTATCGACTTTCTCGTCGAGTCACCGCATTAGCCTGTTTCCTACTCGCGGTTTTACCTTTTTTCTTTCAAACGCAATATCGCTTTCTCGTTAAATAATCATCGGGAACGATGTTCCGAGCTACATTAACGTTGAAGGTAATGGAACATTCGAGATGAGCACAAATAAAGTAATATCTTTGGAGATTCTAAATTAGAACTGAAGTAGCTAACTGAAGAGTCCTTGTAGAAAACACTGAATAAATGCCAAAACTAAAAAAAAATTATCGGAAAATAGCGTACGTGCCAATGCTAAGAAATTTGATTTCTAGCACTTAAGTGTTTCCTAAAAGGACTCTTAAATTCTGCTTATCGCCGAGGCGGATACAATTTTTCATTCAGATAAACATTTCGTGTACTAAATGAAAAATGAAGACATTTTTATCCATTGCTGATTAAGCGAAGATACATTATCCTTTTATACGAAATTTAAATTAAACGTTAGTTATTGGTAATATAATAATTCCCATTTCTGTCAGTGAATTTACTTTCTATTTATCAATTCCTAAAATTTTATTTATTATTTTCATATTGTTTCAGCGTCATTGGAATAATATTTTCTCTTTAAAAGTTAAAAAAAATCTTTTAATTCGTGATGCATTGGAGCAAAACTTGCTATCCGAAAACAATTTGAGAGTGTATAGTGAAATTATTTTGTTTTCGAGCTTTGCTTTCAAACCGGTCGCTTTTGTATCTATATTTAGCGACAAAGAATACAAGCGAACCGAACGTGCCTAAAAAATCCCGTTCATTTTATTAAAAAATTGAAAATAATTCATGAAGTTTAAATCCTGTAATGTAGTGCTGTCATACGCAGACTATTTAACGAAAACGATTTACTAAAAAAAGAGATGTAGTACGCAACTCCATTTGAACGAGAAAAGTGTGCAATTACAGAGGTGCATACAGGTGACTCATTGCATTTTTTATGGCGAAGCATGTAAATTGTCCAATCAGAACTGCCATCTGTTTGTGTGTATATTTCGTTTTCGTATCATTTGTTGAAACTATTCTTCCCTTCGATCGCTCATTTATACACTTTGTATAATTACGAGGGGTCGACTCAAATTTTTTGAGGAGATGCAGAACGCGACGTTATTTTTCTGTTATTTTATCGACGACAAATAATAGTTAGAAGGTGCTTTCTTTTGCGACCGTTTCACAGCCCGATGTAAAAGCCTCGGAAAAAATGACTAACACCTGCAACCGGCTAGCTCGATAAATACCCGCAATAGCACTGCACCGTTCCACAGTTGACATTTGTTATCGGATGACAAGCTTCTCCCCGTCGAAACATTTATCTTTCGATAGAGTGCCGCGGCGCGGGAGTTAATTTGCACCCCGCACATCAAATATCTACTATTATCCGGTACAAATGATCGGCCTTTCTGTTTTTCCTCTTTGAAAAATATGTACACACTATGCTTTCAACGTCGATACAGACTTAACATGAATCACGACTTTTTTTTAATTTAGTGTAGAGCTGTAAATATTCGAATAGTTTCGAGTACGAATAATTTCTTCGAATATTCGAAAATTCGAATAAATAAGAGTATTTGAATGTTGTTTTCGTTTCAGAATTTATCAATTTATCACAGATTAATAAAGTTCTGAATTGATCATTTGAAAAACAAATAATTGTAAAGGTGAATATGAAAAGAATTTCACGATAAAGTGTGAAAAAATATTTCATGTTCAGTTCCAAATTCGATCACTTCAAATATTCAAATACTCCTAATTAATCGAGTAATGTTCGAATAGTCCTAATTAGTCGAATATTCGTGTAATATTAGTTAAATGTGGAAATTTCGGAAAATGTGTTTGGAAAGATCACGCATGATATATTTATCATACATTTCAGAGGTGTATGAATTCGCGGTAGACTTGGGATTATTAATTAACTGTTTAGGAGGATTAAGGTGGCTACTGAAAAATACTTGCAGCAGCTCTGCTTAAATCAAAACGCGACAGTGTGGATGTAAATATTGCTTCACAGCTAACAGAAGATGGAAATCTTTCTTGTTATTGTAGATACTTTATCTTTTAAATTTTTGTTACAAAAACAGGGTAGGTACTGTATCAGAATGGTAACTAACACGATTGCTCAGTGCATCGAGTAAATACTGTATAAAAGCTGTTACTATTATTAAAACATAATGATAGTAATTTCATGATAGATTTAGTCATAGAAATATAAAATACTTCTTCCATTTACTATAAATTGCTAAAGAATTAGAGAAATATCAACGTAGTTTCTCTTACATGATCTAATGTGGTTTGATTCAGTATGTCACAATCTTCAGAAGCTTTTCCTGCTTCTGGTTAGAGTAATGCATTTTAGACCTCGACTTGACACAGATACGAAGTTCGTTTTATATCTTCCCGTACATTTGGTGTCTTCTTCATCCTTAGCCTTCAGAAAAATCCATACCGAACGTGCTTCTTAGATGTTCCAAGATGAATTTCGTGAATACACACCAAGTATCCACAGCTTTCATCGTCATTTTGGAACCCTTGCACAGGGAACGAATACGTCGAGGCTCCGATGGCTCTATGACTCTACTAACGCGATGTTACGCGTATACTCTGACGTCTGGTGACGCCCCAAATCATCCACGGTCAGCTCAACTTGCCATCAGCGTATCGGGCCACCCCTCGGATCGTTTTATCGGCAATCGCGAGGCAGACGTGAGTGGTCGAGCAGAAATCGACACGGATCAAGGATCCAGCCAGACAAACGAATTCCACGCGAAAACTTAGCATTTTTATTTCTTCCGTCCGTTCACGGTAGAGCGGACGAGGAACAAATGGCCGGGCGTACGTGTACGCGCGCGACTTCCAGCCGAATTGGCAAGAGAATACTTCGCAGCGAATGCAGATTTCGCAAACCATTTGTCAATCGAGCCGCCTAGCCCTGGACGGGGGACACTTTAATCGACAATCATTTACTATCCGGCTGCGCACCAGTGTCCCGCCAGCCCTCTCTCCTCTTTTTCTCGCTCTCCCGCCCTGTTGCACTCTTTTCTACCCTTTTCCCAACCCCCAGCGCCCGTGATTCCTCCCTCCATCCGATGTTTCTCCATCTATCCACCCCTCCCCCTCCACCAGTTGCCCACTTTTTTCTCTGCCAGGAGGCAGAGTGTCACGATTAAAACGCCATCTGTTGATAGTCGCCCTTGCATTCCTCCACCTGCGTTCTCCTCCGCGTCCCTACACCTGCCACTCTCTAATGCTCCACTTTTCTCTCTCTCTCTCTCTCTCTCTCTCTCTGTCTCTCTTTTACTGCCCTCTGTCTTTTGCCCGTTCGTGCACGCTGTTTCGATTCGAAATTGATATTCGAATCGATCGGTCCAGGGTGCGATGGACGCGTTACGGTTTTTGTGGAGCCAGAGACACGCAGGAGGATTTATGAATAGTATTATAGAATGTGTTGACATATTCATCGATCAAGAACTATAAAAGGGTCCTCAGGACCATTTGGATTTATGAATTCGTTCGGTGCTGTTGCCTTATTGCAGAATGAACGTACAGGTATCGCGAGCAACTCGTGAAGTTTCACGGCGCATGTCCGAACAGAGAAGTGGGGGTGTCGAGAAGAGACTCTATTGGGCCGTTGGGCCCCCCTTCACTTTTCGCTTACTTGCCTGAAGGACTATATCGCTACTATCGCTCGCTCGGAAAGGCCTGGTCGACTAACGTGGCATTTTTCAAAACCTTGCGCCACTCAAAGTGCTAATCCGTGAGAATCAGGACCACCACCTATTCTACACTCTGTACAGTTACAGCGACGAGAAAGCTTCATTTAGGAGGAAACTTTCTCGAGGCTAATAAAAAACCGTACGATCCGTCTTCTAGCACGTGGAGGCAAATTTCCTTCTCTAATGGGAGCATAATATCGGTGAAAGTTCAACGTTTTACTGCTCGTGCGCTGGCACTATTTAGAACGTTCACCTTTCTGACTCATTGCTCCGCCGGAGAAAAGTAGAAAGCTTCGTCTCCTCTTCGGATTTGGGCTGTCGGGTACGTATTGCAGCGAGCTGAAACGTTTCGTCAAAAGGGGACACTGAGAACAGGCAGAATAAGGGGAGAAATAAAATTTCAATTGTAGTTTATCAGACCTGGTCGAGTTATGAAAAAAAAAAAAAAGGAGACAGGGAAATGAATGATAAAAACCCGCCCGTTTGCCGTGCAATCATTTATAAGCGACAGGTGCACAGAACTGTGCAACAACCACAGATTTTGTAAGCTACATCTGTCCCGGCAGCGTTGATTTCTCCAGCTAATATTCAGCGTTCACGGTGGTAGACCGAGATTCGAGCAGGATGCTGGCCGAATGGTTTTAGAGAGAAATCATCGGCCGGGTAGACTGGCCATTCGACGATCCCGATTTCCAATCAGGGGTATTAAAGTTTATTTGCTCTGATATTCTGGCCGTTTCGATCCACCGCTACTATTTAACTCCCTACCAAAAATTTGACGTTGAAATAGGGGATATAACGCACAATACTTTTCACATCGGCTCCCTACGGGATCTGCTTCCGTTTCATATCCTCGGTGTCTTTCTCCTGATTGCCATCTTTTGAATACCATTTCCCTCGAATCTTTATCTAACAGTGATCCACGTTGCACACGCGCACTTTCCAAACTCGTATCGAGAGCATCGGTAGGAGTTTAAATCGTTTAAAGCATTGGGCAACCGTGACGTAGGATAAGCGCTCAGAAATAGGAATCTTGATACTGCGCGTGTTGTATTTCTACATAAAGTACCGGTCAGCCCATTCAATTTTCTTTGAATTGGGTCAAACTTGGCTAGGAGTTCGAAATGTGATGTAGCACGGCTCTGTTACCTATAGCAATATTCAAATTCGGTGATCAGAATGCTGGAATGGTCCTTTTTTCATTTACAGTTTTCTTATGAATCAACATGCCATGCTAATCCATTTTAAATTAAGATTGTTACTAGATATACAAAATATTAGCTAGACGTGTGAACTGAGTCTGATCTGAATCTGAATTGAGTCTCTGACGATATGAGTTAACGATAGATCTGAAGTAGGTGTCTGAGGACATGAGCTAACGATAGGATTGAATTCATTCTCTGAGGACATGAGCTAACGATCGGTTTGAACAGGGTCTCCGAGGACATGAACGATAGGCCTGAGCTAGGCATATGAGGACCTGGGATAACGATAGTGTTTCAACCAAGTATCTGACGGTCGGAGTTAAGCATAGGTTTGAACTGAATCCTCGAGGACACGAGTTAATTGCTCACATGTTGAATCTAAACTGAGTCTATGAGCTAACGACAGGTTGCAACTGAGGCTACTAATATACAACATTTAGGGTTATAACCATAATAGCCTATTTATTTGAGAGGAGGGGATGTTACTAGCTTGTGAAATGCAACCTTATACTATCTGAAACCTCTGAACGTAAACTTAGGCGCAGCTTGGAATATTTGATTATCACCTTGCCTTCAGAAAAATATTGATAATTCGCAGAATAAATTCTCTTACTGATAAAAAGTCATTAAACATTTGCCTAGAAATGTTTCTCGTATCTCCAATCAGTTTAAACAAAGCATCAGAGGTGCGAAGCTTTGGAGGGCAGCTTCACCTCGCAAATTCAATTTACCGCAGCTAAGAAAGCACAAGCCTCTTATTCTTAGCTACTCTGTAAATCTGCAAATGTTCACAAAAATCTGCGAGGTAGAGTTCGGTGTGTTCCTTATCGGATCTAGTCCAAGCATTGTCAGCTTAATCATCCACGCGCGGCGCAGTCGTGTCCATTCGTCCACTTTTCGCCCAATTACGATCACCGACGGAACCGGAAAACAGTCTGCAACATAAATCGGATCGAAAGTTAAGGAATGGAAATCGTATCAGCCGCTGGTTTATTGGTTTTGTAAATCAGCGCGTAACTCCAAGTCGAGTGACAGTTTGCTACTGGCGGGGTAGCAATAAACAAAAACGGGGAAAGAAACCGAAGGCAGAGCCTGCAGGCGTGCCACCCCTCCGTAGCGTGTCGAGGTGATAAATCCACCGGTCGGTACACGGTGCTCGGTGCTCTCAAGTTTTTAACTTTTGCGACTTTCTTATTTATGTGCGGCACGTACGGGAATCGATTTTGCCCGTTAAACTTCTCGCGTCGTTGAAATAAATGGAAACTCGGCGGATCGATCACGGCCGGGGTCGATGCGACACCTTTCTTTTTTTTTGTCGTCCCTCGGGAAACTTCTAGGGCGGTCGAGGGTAAAAAGTGGACAGTTTCGAGTAATTTTTTAATTCATGGCTCAGTTAGTGCTGGATCACGGAGGAAACTTACTGGCGACGCTTTCTTAATTAAGGGTAATTTCGTCACGCATTAATCAAGCGCCTCGGTCTTGATACAGTTTCTGGAACTGAAAGAATTGTGCCATTTGTGGCATTTCGTTCTCTGGCGAACGTACGGTAGTGGTTAAAATACACTTTAGAATCTGTAGATATTTATACATAGGGTGTTTTTAAAAAATGCAAATCACTGAGTAACCTTAGCCTGTAAAATTTACACGTTAGAGAAAACAGACGAATGAATTTGTGATGCATGGAAATATTGATATTGCTGGGATATAACAATGGAATATAAACAGTCACAGTAAACACCAATAACGTTAAAAAAAAACAGTATTTGTTCGTAAACAATTGCTCTGCTCAATGTTTCCATGTTCAAAGACTTCACTAGGAACACGTTTTTCAATGTACAATTTTTAAAAAGACTAAAGCTCGGGAAGGAAGTATTTGTAGACCTTTGTTTATATGACATTGTTTTAATGGAATATGTGGACCATATGTATATGTGCGTACATGACAGTAGAATCAGACATTTTCAGCTGTTCGTTATTTTGCTATCACTGGCCAATTTTGGGTAATCACTTCACTGTACATAATATAAATTATAAAACACACTTCCTTTTTGGAGTTTATCGTTTTAAATAACAACATTGTGCAGGTATATTTTTGTATATCCAATTCTGTGAACGTTTTGTAAAATCGCCAATATCAATCTATGATTCGTTACATTGCATACATGTTTATCGAGTATTTGGAAAATTTCACACGGTTAATAAGTGGTCCTTTATCCACAGTTGTCACTCGAGCTTTCATTTACATGAGTTGAGGACCTTGCAGCACGATTTTTGCCAATTTAGTTATGACGTGTAATGTAGGTGAACAAAAATTCTATATCGTTTAGGGGACGTTTGATGCAAATCCGGTATTAAATGGACCATTTATTGCAAATTTTGAACCTGCACCCATTACTGTTTTATGCTATACTAAGTAGCTTTATTACTCGGCTTCGCCCGAAATTTATATTTTGATTTTATAAAAAAATTGTTTTATTTATTTATTGCGGAAATAGTCACATTCTCGTGGATTAGTTAGGCATAATGGGATTGGACACATTTCGTGACCCCAGAGTTTACCGTTTGAAACTCTTTTGACGACAGACAAACACACAAACACTTTCTGCTTTATATATTAAGATTTTTGTTTTGGAAAACTTCAGATTCGTAAAATTCGCCAAAAATAGAAAATAAAAACTTAACAACTCATTAACTACTACTTATTGTGTCAAAATATACATTTTTCAATAATTAGTGTTCACTTGTTAGTGTTAAGACAAAGCAGTGACTTTATAAATAGTTTTTTTATAATTTACTGGAAGTTTGGTAAATAGGAACTGCATCCCTCCTTTTTTAAAGTCCTCAATTTCAATCGATTCACAGTTTAACAAAATGGTGAATCATGCGTAATAAGAAAGCCAATGATTGTCAATTTTTTGAACGAACCGAAAATGCTGAAAATTCTGAATTGCGGCGAAAATAATTATAGTAATGGAATGAAACTTTTTCTATTTATTACACTACATTTCTACAGTAAACAAAAAATATAAAAGTAATACAATTATTGTTTTTAAAATGCTTTTGAAAGCGGTCTTGATGACATGTTAAAAAATTCATGCCTCGTTCGTGGATGCTATTCCAACAGTTAGACTTATCTGAAACCAAAAATCCAAACAGATTCTTGATCAGTATGACTGTCTCTATCGCTCGGACTATATTTAGCGATTTATCTTCGAAATTAGCAAAATGTGGGGTAAAATGCAAGAAAAATGTTTTTTCGGCTTTTTCCTTTTGCTATTTTCGATTTTAAAAGTAGTTTCGATGAGAATACGTGGTTGGAGTCTCTGCAAGAGTCACAGGTGTGCAGAATTAGCAGTAAAATTTATAAAGCAATCGGTTCGATAAATTTTGAGATTTTATTTTCACGATGTGGACAAATGACGTTTCGAGAAAAACGCATTCAAAGTTTTCATCTGTAGAGTCTCTGCGAAATAATCGGAATTCTTCCATGAAAATTTAACAGTACATTCTTGAGGATATGTACTTTTGAAAAATGTTTAAAAAAAAATCGTTTTTTTTCAATCCTTCTAATCGGAATGATCCCTTGAAAATACACTATTACAATTAAAAGAAATCTAGAACTCAAAGGAATTTTAATTTAATATTTTCAATTACAAAACACACGTTCCTTCTACACTCTCAGATTTAACTTTACCGAACGTCTATACGAATACCTATATCAGAACTTCATTCGATACTCCATCTCCCAGATTCACTCACCATAAAATTGGCTTTCTTTGTTTCAGGTAAGCGAGCATCTCCATATCGAATGTCGTGCCTTGGCTGCGAGGCATTCTTATTTACTGGAGAACGGTACATCAACGACAAAATATCACCGAATACCTTTATCCCGTGGTCCGTAACTCAGGTTTGACAGATACGAATGCGTGCGGCGTCGTCACGGCATCGTCGTATTCCTATTACTCTTCTATCACCTACACTTTCGCGCGCCGATCTTCGAAATCCGCCCGCGTGCACGCGCAATCCATCTCTAACGCAGGGTACGCAGGCTTCGTCGCGACACGTTGCGAGACAAAACTCTCGGTGAACAATTAAACGTGCAGGGTAGTGCGCGTAAAATTATTTAGAGAGAATTTTGTCAAAGTGACGCATGCACGTAATCACGAGCGAATTTTCGCGACAACGCGCGACGCGTGTTACATCGGATTAGCGTAGCAAAATGTGTTTCATCGCGTGCCAGCTCGGGGTGTTGGAAAAATTCGCTTTTGTAGCGTGTAAAAAAAAGGAACAGCCGCGGCTTTCACAGATTGAGCTACGTATTTCCAGGAGCGACGGTTCTTTGAAAAGCGACTGTAACACGAAATTCGTTTTAATTTTGGAATTCGAAGTTAAGCTGTCTTTTATATTTGTGCATACCCTGTTGGATGAAGGGATGTAAAGTTGAGAAGAAATCAGGCGTCACTGGCAAAACGTTTTATCGAAAGAGACTGTTGAAGTTTCGGCCAATTAGATCGCGTAGATTTGCGTTTCGAGGTAGAGAAGGCAAGTTAATCTTCAAATATTTTAATGAAAGATACACCATCGTACTGTACCTATGTACAGTTACATACGTATAACATATTTTACTTATTTTAGTAATGTAAAATTCAGAATTACCCATTACAATTTACATTGGTATAAACCTTGATTAATAGGTACATATATTTTTAGTTAGCACCACCTTCCAATAAAATGTTCAAAGAAATTTTGCTAGAAGAATGGGACACGATAAGCTTGAATTTCACAAGAAATGGAATAGTTGAATATGTGCATAATAGATTAATAATAGCTTATAATAAAAGCGCAGGAATATTAACTTATTGTAATTCCGTTTGTAGAAATTAAATATGAAATGGGGTGAATATTTTTCTGCCTGTTCCTTCTACGGATAATAATACTTTTTTTAATTAAACTCTGTACCAGTTTTCAGTTGAATGCGTCTAAAGCAAAAGTGTATTAAGATGGGAGTCTGGTGTAATCGGTAGAAGTCAACGTTCTTTTTGAGAATTTTTTGTAAGGAAGCTGTACAACTGCAATCTTTCTAATACTTTCAAGCTCTATTACTATGTATTTCAAGACGCGAAGAAGCATTTTTTATATAAAAATAACACGTTAATTCCAAACGGTGCTAGTGTTTCCGAGCGGCCTCGGCGCGGAAGTTGTTCAACTGCACGCTGTCTAGAGTCCGTTCTAGTGGCCTGAAACCGAACAACCAAATAGTTTTGTGTTTTTAATAAAATTACGCTATGGAAATGAAAAGTTACGATCATGGTGAGTGTTTGAAAAAATAGTTACGTTTCTCGTTAAAAAATTTCGCGTTAATTGTGCAATAAAACTTATTTGACCAACTTGGCCGCTTCGAAACACTTGCGCCCTTTAAAATTACCGCGTTATTTTGATACAAAAAAAAATAGATTTCCCTCCTCTTGAAATACATAATAATATAGTTCGAAAGTTTTAAAAAGATTGCATGTATAGTTTCCTTGCAAAAAATTTCCAAGAAGAACCTTGATTTCTGCCGATCACACCAGGTTTCCCGCTTAATGAAGGTTTATATTAATGCGAATTAGAATTACGAATTCTTACATTGAAGTCGATTTAATATGTAAAATATGTTACATATAAGGTGGGCGGATACTTGTGTGAGTAACTGTACATGAATATCTTGATTCGACTGTCGTCGCTACATCGTTCTTTACTTCTCAGCGCGGCGTGCCGATACAACAGAATTACTTACAGGAGTCATTTTTCTGCTTGTGGGTATATTATGCATACACAGCTGCATCGTGGATCATTCGTACACGCTCGTAGTCGCGCGTGACTGATAAGAAGGAGATTGAGAGCGAGAGACAGGAGAGGCGAGAAGATCTACTATCTCTACTGAATTATTGAACAGTGCACTCTGCCTTAGCTCGCTCGCATATTCTGCCATCTATACCGACTCAATTCTCCCTGTATTATTGTCTCAAGGAGCAGCATGGCTCGATGGGGGAGGTGGGGGACGCGGGGGAGGGCGATGGGGCGAGCGCGTGAGGTTCTGCGTGCGACGTGTCCCCTGTAAATTATTTCACGACTCTTTTTTTTTTAGGAAAAATTCGCGCGCGGAATTTGCGTAATGAAATTCCACGACGCCCCGGTGCGCGGGTTAATATTTTATCGACGGCACATCTGATCTCGTATGCTTCCTCGGCTGCTTCGAGATTCCATCGATCCTTGACAATACATCATCCCACGCGACCCTGCGGTACGAAAATGGAAATAAGTATAAACATCGGACACTGTTATGCATACAGTTGAGTTTACTTGGTTTCTCGGGTTCCGAGCAATATTTGTCGGCGTTAAAGTAGAGGAAAAGGTGGTATTATGGGCCCCTGCTGGTAATTCGGCACCTTCCTGATTTTCATATTATAAACAAAAGTATCTAGCGGTTAATAGCGTTGCTAATCTACTGCACCTGCTAGCAGGGGCCATATTACCCTCGCTCATGCGTTGAATTCAATTAAATTGCCTTTCTTTTGCTTCCACCTTTTATCACGCATAACCTTATTACTTCACCTACATTTTAAGCAAAAATTTAAAACGTATTACCACCCCTTCCTCTAGTTAATAGAGGTTAATGCTTAGGGATATTCGGGACGCATAGAAAGAATAAAACGATATTCCTCGTATTTAAACACGTACAAGGAGTGATTCGCAACTATAGGCATGCACTTATCTGATTAATGAAAGTTCTGAAAGGAATATTACAGGTCTCGAGGTCTATAATCCCCCGGTAGAGCGTAGAGTGGCTGACACTTAGAGAATGCGGCTTGTTAATCAAAGTGACCACTTAATTTCTATGTGTAGGTACTCTTTACAGTATGGCTAACACTCTCTTTCTTACGTCATACTCTTGAAATGTAGTCAAAGACCTCCCGCATCTAGGGTGTACTCGTTAAGCATATCGGTGAATCTCCGACTGTGGAGTCTGCCCTTTGGGTACATTAAGACGCGTTTGAGTTTAAAGCACACTTCTAAAGCATATGAACCTCTGAACAGGAATATATCCCTGAATTATATCGAAGGGCCTTTGAAATCAGAGCGTTTTCATGGACGGTTTCGTAAGAAGCAGACACTTAGCTTTAATGTCAATTGACAAATACAGCCCGTATTGCACGATGAATCTTCACCATCTATTCTCGAGGCTGTGCGCCCTGGGAACTACTTGTCCTCGATCGTTTTCTTCGCAATTCTTAAAAGTCCAGCTGGATAGCGGATCAACCCTTTCGTCATATCCCCCCGAGTAACCCTCGAGACGCAAACTCCTGCACCGTTCTCTTGCAGGCAGAAATTTGAAGGCACAGCTCAGGCCGGAAAGCCTCAAGATTCGGCGGTGTCATTACTTTACACCCGCCACGATCCACCCGGTTGGTGTTCAAGGGGCAAGGGGTTGGAACCGAACAGAGAGGTAATTCAAGTTACATGCTCGAGTGTAATGGGTGGTTTGACCGGGTTGCCGGGTTCCTGCCAGCCAGTGGCAAGAGTATGTTGGCGGTTGGAGGTCGCCGCCGCTAGGAAAACGGTCGGTGGGGGCTGGTCGAGACGGCGTGCCGGCGGGGGGAGAACGGGGGATGAATGTATGGGCTTCGGTTTGGGCGCCGGCGGGATTCCTCCGGGCCCGTAGGAACTTGCTGCTTGCTCATAAAATGCAAACGGGCAGCAAGTTTAAGTTTAGACAGCTCTCCAGCCCTCTCCCCTCCCCTGCTCTCCTCCTACCGACCCCCTCCCCGTGTCAGTCCTCTCAGCTACTCTCTGGAGTGTGTCGGTGAGCGGTCCTAGTCCATGCAGTGTAACCAACCGCGGTGGACAATAATGAAATCCATAAATCCGTAAGAACCTGCACCATCTATGGATTGTTCCGTGTGTTCGTTCCTCTTCTGCGTCGCCCACAGTCGTTCTCCCACCTTCCGATCCCTCTGCCACGGCTGTCTTCCCAGTCGCATGCTCGGCTCAGCTCCCCGCCTTTCTAGCTTTCTGTCGGCGAAGGCCCTTCCGTTTCTTGCTCCACCCGCCCCTTTTTTCTCAGCTTCCCCCGCAAGCTCTCCGACACCCAGCCGAAATCTTATTGCACTGCAAGCCTCCTTAGGGTTACGCGCGTGATCGGACGCGCTGCCAGGCCCGGTGTGCACGCATAGAGTAAGTATACCCCCAGGAGAGCCAGGGTGGGATGAAATATCGATTGTCACGTGGTTTCGCGGCCGAGCTCTCCGGCGACGTCGAACGTGCCTTTGATTGATTCGGCGCCGTCCAGCTAGACCCAAGGCGTCCGGAGAGAGGAGACACGCATACATAGAATTGTGTCGAGGAGAGAGTATTGTTATGCTAACTGAATCCCGATGACTTCCCATCGATCGAGCTCACCGATACGGAACGCGCTTGGGAATCGCGAATTTTTCCATCCCGGGCCGGTCACCCCTTCGTTGTATCGCTGACTCTTTGCCCTTTCCTTTCTCCGAACCCGATCTATGCGGCGAATAAAGGAATCGTTTCGTTCTGCGGCCTCCCCCGCCTCCCTACCTGCCGCAAGTTTCTCGTTATTAGTTTCCGTTATACTATGGGCCCGTCGTATCGAATTTCCTCGGCATTCTCTTAACATCTCTACAGATGTTGAGACACCGAGGAATCTGCTCTGGACTTTATTATACCGCTTCAAGTAGCAGATGAAATTCATATTTGAAGAGGACAAACTTCTGGACACTTTGTTCCTTGCTTTTTGTTCCTCGCGTTTACCTAGATAGCAGCTGCTTTGGATCGTTGTTGTACCGATTTGCGCAGTCTCGTTGCAGTGACACGATGGGAGCTAAGGATTAGATTAAGTTCTACGTCTGATAGAAAGAAAATGTTATCGATATCGGTGGTCAGAAGCGTAAACACAGAAATAGAGTTGACGAAGTCTGCGGAGAAGCATTAATCTTTACATGGTTCTATTACACTCATACACAACGAACGTTCGAGCTCTGTTTTCTCGGAAACGAAATGTCCCCCGAAAAAAACTTCATTTCCCAGTTCGACGTGCCTTGGCAAGAAGAATCGTTTTTCTCTCTTTCCCCGCTTCCAGGTCCTTCGGAGCATCCTAAAAATCCCCGAAAATGATGGTATATCCGTCGCCCTGGCTGGCGATATTTCACCACAGGGCAACCACGCCGATTTTCACGAGCAAAGTTCCGGGAGGAAGTTGAGCTCGCCGCGTCCTTCAATTTCGGTCTTCACATAATTTATCCCAGCCACGGGTTCCGCCAACTTTCAGCGGCCTAAGCCTCTCTCTCCCCCCCCCCCCCCCCCCCGAGCAGAAATTAGTAGGTGTTCCTGGCTCTCCTCGCAGCCATCCGTTGACACTCCCCCCTGGCCTGGTTGAAAGACAACATTTTAGCAGCATTCCGTATTCGCGTCACGAAGCGGGGGCGAACACCAAAGAAAGTGGTAAACTCGGCGATCTTGCCTCTTTCGGGATTAACGTTGCAGTCTTGGCCAACAATTACACTCGCCGAGTTCCTTCGCCAACGCTCGGACATCTACATAGGCTAGTTCCTCCAGCGACCCTACAGATTACACGGGTGATCCTTGTAAATGTTCCTCCGAATAACAGGGACCAGTTTATTCTGGTAAATCTCCAAATACTCTGGAAAATTTCGCAGTATCAGTGCCGAATTTTCAATCGGGTTTTCTCTGCTCAGAAGTGTCTTCGACTCTACGTAATCTCTTGACTCTTGGGTGGTTGCCTAGATGATGTTTCTTTTTAGTGATAAATACTTAACACACGGGGATTTTTAAGCTGAAAATCGTTTGTTGTAGTTTCGTAATTTTGTTATGACAAATGTTTAGCAGTTGCGAGTGAAAACTTCTGTGGTTATGCTCCTGAGCATCACCTGATCAATGAAAAATGCAGAATGTGAAATAGAACTATCCACCCCATTAGTCTTTTACCGAGTTAGGTGGCATTGGAAGCAGTTAGAATATAGAAGTGATCGTTGAGAGTATATAACGCATACTGACTTATCAGCTTCTTCGGGGTAGAATAGCATTAGGCACTCGTTGCCAAACTACAGTAGCGGACAAAATAGTTACCACTTTTTTGATTTGCTTTATTTTTGTTATTTTTTAACATCAACTTGGAACTGTGGTATTAGTTTAATATACATATGCTGATGGATAATTGAAAGCTGTATAAAACCCAGTTAAAATTGAATTTATGTAACTAACAAAAAAATTTGTGACATTGAACGGGATAACACATTTCTGGTGCTGACAGTGGAGTTACCACTTGTTTGTATTCTTTTAGGTCGTCCTAACAACAGAAGGTGCCCTCGCGAAATATCAGATTTTTCATTACTTTTCAAAAGTGGCAACTTTTTAACAGCTTTAAAAGGGCGTTGTCATGTTTAATGTTATGTAGGGATTTCGTTTATTAGCTAAATGAATTCAACTTTAACTACGTTTTATACAGTTTTCAATTCAAATAGGTCGCTAAATGTTTTGCATCACAATCAGAAAACTTAGTGTTGGTAAAGTTGGTGGAATCAGTTGGAGATGTTAAATCCAGTTCATACGAAAATTGTACGTACTTCGACTGTTCTCGTTAAGTTGGATAACTCGAAACTATTTTTCAAAGAATGCATTTCTGTTACTAACAGGTTAAAATAAATTTAGCAAAACGTAGTAGTTATACAAAAGTATTGCACAGCTTAATAATACTTTATTAAATTATTCTGAATGAATCCAACATGTTTCAGTTCTTCAGCTCGCCGAATGAAATCCTTTTTTGTTTTAATCGTTTAAGACTTTTCGGTGTAAACTTTTTTACTGCCGTTGTCTATGTACACAAAATTCGATTGGAACTACCAAGGTCGTGCACTCAGCGAAACATACACAAAGTGATTTCACTTTCCGAATCATTCTTTCGTGAAAACTACGCCACCAATAAAAAGAAATTCACTTGTTTTTCTCGCGAAGAATCACCTGCTGGCCTATTGTGCTATGATTTATAGGACACCCCGTGTACTTCTATATACGCGGGGAGCGAGTGCAGGAGGGGCGTGATGGGGAGGGGGAAGAATAGAATGTATATTTGGGAACAAATACAATTTGAATGAATTAGCAGTAAACTGGGAATGGGCAATCCAGGGTTACCTGACCCGAGGGTGGCTGCCTTCCCCTCTCGCTCACTTTCACCCCGACTCAACCCGCTCCTCCCTTTAGGCAGAGCACTCGTACACGCTCTCTCTCTCTCTCTCTCTCTCTCTCTCTCTCTCTCGTTCCTGCACTCGTGAACGGATGCTCTGTCTCCGCCATCTCGTCGTTTCCTCTCCCAGCAACCCTCGATATCTGAACGATATTTTCGGAGGCAAATTCCGCCGCAACAGAGGAAAACATTGTGCTCGCAGTTGGGGTTGGTTTTCTTCTATCGTCTCGTCCCTTTGTCCTTCCGAGTCCGTAAACAGAATTCGGCCTGTCGAGGCGTCGTCGACAGGTGTACCCCCCTTGCCTCTTGTTACAATCTTTCCGGGTTGGGGGCAGGCGGGGTCGTTCTCGCGTGCATCGCGAGGGTGTATCGATCAGTTTCGGAACTATGATCCTGCTCGCGCCGCCCACGTAATCCTCCGCATTCTGTTCGCCGATGAAAAGCTGTGGCAGGATACAATGGACAGAGAGGCGTAACACAGCGACAGCAATTCGTGGAGATGAATTGGATGAGTGAACCGGGACACTGGTGGAAATTAATCGTCTCTTTATGACTCTGCGGACTGTTTCTCGGGGATAAAACGATTCCTCTCTTTCTTTCAGCGCGGCCAGGTTGTCGAATTTATTTTTCCGCGAGAGCAGCGATATTGGTACAGTGAAGTGTCGATCGTTCGAAATGAACGGGATAGAAAGCGACACGTATCTATTATCGGGAACACAGGTGACGGCAAATCTGGGAAGAACTCGACACGAAAGAAATTGATAAATAATATCTACGAAAGGAACTTCTTCTGAACATGATCTCGAACATTTGTTTGCGCAGAGTGAAGTACGGATTATTCAAGCTTTGCTGTATCGAACTTTCACGGTGCCTGATAACGCGTTGGCTGGATCTGTTGGCTCTGATCTAAGCGTTTTGTTGTTGATAAGATGATAAAATATGGTGCAAAGGGTGCGCGTAATACAGATATGGGTGTAAACGTAATACTGATTAGTTTTAGCAGAATATTCTTTCCCCCTTGCAGTGATTTTTCCTCTGAGGAGGGTCTTTCATTTGGACTGGAAAGTAGAAAGTTTATGTTAGGAGAAAAATGAGGAAATATGCGAACAGCTATGAGGATCACAATTTCGCTTCTAATGTAACAGCAGAAAAGTATTGGGCACTCTGTAACTCAATGACATCCGTGACTTGGGTTCGCAGTGATAAAGTATGGAATAATTGACAATACGTCCGTTGAAATAATAAATGTGTACCTTATACTAATTACCACCGGAATTCTAATATTAATTCGCGCGGAATTTGAATCATTCGGTATAAGAATTGTGATTAGAGACATTATTAGAATAACTAATCTTCAACAAGCAAATCTTCCTTCTGTAAATTAATAATTTCACCTTGTCTCACATCTGAATTTCTCTGACGCTGTAAAAAAATATTAAAACAAATTAAAAAAATTCTTTTTAATTTTTCTTTCTATAATACAAGAGTAGCTTAGTAAATACCAAAAAGATTTATTTCATTATATGTTGGATTTATTGAGAAAAAAATCTTTAAAAATAGCTTAATTTTTCGGCCGATCAAAGTAGAATGATCCCTTTAAGTACTTGTATGTTCCCGTACAAAATTCTAACTATTCTCACTTTATACTCGGTAATTCTCGCGAAATCTCGGAACCTTTTTCTACTCCTAAAACTCGCATTTCTAATTATTTTTATTAATTCCATTCTACTGGTTTTGAATTCTACTTGTAACGCTGCAATATAATAAGTATATTATGAACCCTAAGTTAATATCCAAAATAATCTCGCGAGGACGAAAATTGCATCACGGAAATATCGCAGACAGATCGGGAATAGATGGCTGAAAAGGGCCACTGTTGCACCGAAAATGTTCATTTTCACTCGTAACGCAATAAGTTTCCCGTTAATCCACTGGCGAAGACGTCTTTGCATTATTCGTAGGAAAGGCTCGCAACGCTTGCTCCCATGAATAATGCACCGTTCGCTGGGCGTTAAAATCCCACCGCCACATACTTTCAGTTAATCTGACAGTTGGAAGTAGTTTTCAAATAGTTCCGAGCGGACGTAAGTCAGGTTGAACTCAATCTCTGCATTATCCGCTTCCCTGCGCCACCCCGCAAGAAGGGTTATCATCGTCTTTGCCCCGAGAGGCTTTCCATGTACGCGAATCGATACGTGACGCAAGAATTAATATAGCTGGGTGGGGGGAGCGTCGATTTCGCGAGAAACGCTGGAAAAAATGCCGCTGGGTCCGTTGTGCGCGCGATTTTCCCATGAATTTCACCCGTGTTCGATAAATTACAACAATTGTTCCTTGCTCGAATACCGTCACCCCCCGGGGAAAAAGCGAGCGATTCAGCGCAAGCGTGACACGGTCGCCTGCCTCTTTGGTATCGAAAATGTTTTTAACGAACGAATTTTGCAGAGAATAGTGAGCTTCGGCGTTGAAATTGGTATTGATGGACGTTGAAATGTGATTTCGGGACGTGTACATCTGAAGGAAAGGGGCTTTAAGGGTTTGAGAATGTGCGTGTGGTATGGTTGGATTAAGAAAAAGTACTAGAACTATAGAGCGATTGAGAATCAATTTGAACACATTCAAAAATATATTATACAGTAAGCAAGTTTCATATGAAAGTATAGTTTAAACCAATTTACTTTAAGCAGCTCATTAGGCACTTCGTGTTACACAAAGAAGAAGAGTTTAATTAAGAATCTTGAATGAAATTTAGAAATTCATAGAATGGACACTGGGGCTATTCGACTAATTTTTAACATTTCTAATTTTTGTAAATGGACAATTGGTATTTTGCTGAATTGTTGCCTACCAAAAGTTTAAAAATTTCATTAGGTATACAGGCTTAATTTAAAAAATCGTTTCAATTGAGTCTAGGTTGTACTTTTGTCACTCCTTCAAACTGTTTTTTTTTTTTTATTAATTAGCATGATGTTAGAAGTGGACTTGAGCAGCTAAACTCTTTGCTTCGACTGCAGCTTGGGGATAAAAAGTGCAATTTTTAGTGGTATTCCTATGGTTAGTCAAGTAAAACCCCGTCGGACATTGTTAACGTGTTAAGGGCCATACGTATAAAACCTCCACGCAGCGGATCAAATAAAATACCGTAAATTATAGTCAATTTATCACGTTTTCACAAAATATTCATGAAAAAACATCAAGCAGTACTCCATGGGCAAAAATTCATAAATAGTCGAAACAAAAATAATTACGGCGCACTGACCTTTCTAGATTTTTCATTCTCACTGATAGAACACACAAGTTTTTGTCACGGCGACACATTAAATGGCAACCTGGTCATTCATATACTTCAATATCGCGAATCTCAGCATAATTTACTCCATAAAACAATTAAAGCGAATTAGTCAACTAACCCCGTTGGTCAACTAGCCCCGGTCTCCCCTACCTTTTCGCTTTCGTGCGAAGTCAAAAATCCTTTGCCCGATGAAGTTAAAAGAACCAAGAAGAATATCAACCACCATCAGCTCCTCAAACACGTAATTATCAAAACACCCCTTATCAAACATCGTACCTTTCCCCATATTAAATAAAGATCAGAATACATACTTTTTTTGTTACGTCGTCCTTCGTTAAAATGGTCGCAATCGACGAACAAAAAAAAACTCTTGTCTCATCCCTTCACGTCACCCCCGCTTTCCTTCGTCACTGGCGCCCACAAATCGCCCAGCATCCGACGGCATTGACCCTTTTCGGCTGTTCATAAACCGTTAACGATCCCGTATCTGACGATAATTACACGCCCCCGTGAAACGCCATAAATTTCCCGTGAAATTTGCCATTTGCGCCTGACCTTATCTCATCGCGCTCTCGTGTGTTCGTTCACCTCTCCCTCTACCCAAGCACCGACACCCTGCTCCCCCCCTCCCTCCCTCGCCCCGTGTATCGTGCACCCCCGACGCGCACGCCGCGCGCGTATCGATGTTTAAACCGCGCCGGGGTAAGCCTCGAGGGTAATTAGACCGCGGCGTGAATGCCACGCGGTATGGAAAATTGAGGTATCGAACAATGCGATGATCACGCCCGGACTTGTCAGTATGTCGGTCCGTTCATCCGTCTGCTTTCCTACGCGCGCAATTTCTCCGTTGCCGTTCGCGTCGGCCGAAGACAGCTTCGGCGCTCGAAACATCGTGCCCGGCGACGTCTGTATTTTCCGCGAATCGATACTGCCACCACGCTCCGAGGATTTTGCAAATGAGGCCTCCCGCTCGCCGGTTGGCCGGATCGCAATCACAATTTTGGCGGTACATTGGTCAAAGCAGTCGGTTGTTTGGATGATTTCGTTGCCGGTATATGGTAAAACTGAAACGTAAACGTTCGGTTGAAATGGTTTTTAAGAGAATGCATGTTTATCCTCGACTGTAATGTGTTAGAATTTCACGTGGTAAAATAGTGTGTCCCACAAAGGAGATGCACTTGAGAATATGCGTTTAGCGTAGGCTATTAATTCGCCCCTTAATGAGGAGGTCGTTGTTAAACTTTTTTGGACCTGCCAGGAACACGCGGAAAGTTTCGACGATCGATTTTAATGAAACAGAATCAGTTATTTTATTCTTTCGCTTCTGTGACGGTAATTGGCTTATTTTTTTACCAATTTTTAGGAATTTTTTGCAATGATATCAATGCGCTAATTCTTTCGGAACTTTGAGGATACGTTATTTAAGATTATAACAAGTAAATAAATTTATGACATTAAAATTATGATAAATACGAAAGAAATAGAGCAGTATTTTACAGATTTTTTTCGAGGTGCAACACTGCGCCGGTTGGAGCGTCTCTGGTAGTTACTTGAGACAGGCCAATATAGTTTTGTCAATTTATTTGGCAATTATAACAGTATGAACCTAAAATGGCGTAAGAAATGGCATATTTTAAAAAATGGCGGCACTTCAAACAATTAAATGTGATTTTCGCAAAAATATTGCGTTTTATTTGTTTAAAAAAAGTGGTTAAAATTAATAATTTGGTTAAACCTCTAGGTTCTTGTTCTGAGGAATATTATAAACTAAAAGTGTGCAAAATTTGAAGTTGTTCGGTCAAATAGTTTTTGAGGTATCCCCGGTGCCAATTTTGAAAACGTGATTTCGAGACAAACGCGATTAAAGTTTAAACTCAAGAAAAATTGTATTTTATTTATAGTTACAGGTGCCGCAGGCTAATCTTCTATTCCTCCTTTTGCTTCCTCAAATAATGCATTCTCTTTCAATTGTTTCTGTCTGCGAGTTGGATCGATTTATAAAATCGCCCCCTTTAAAGTAACCATTGTCTATAAAAAATTTTAAGACTGAAAATATTTCCAAAAGTGTTTTATTTTCCACTAAAACTAAGAACATACACTAGCCTACTTCTCGCCATAATCACCACCAATATTGAGGCATTTATTGTAAAATATATCCTAAATATGTTCGTTCGCGAACATCCGAGAAAATCAGTTCGAAATCCCTGACGGTGACTGTACAATCTTTTTTGCTTTCATCGTCAACGCGCTTCTTCAAGTGGTCGGTGATGATGGAGGGTCGCCCGGGACGCTTTTCACCATGCACGTTGGTCTTGCCGTTCCGAAACATTTCACACCATTTTCTTCCATTCATTACATTAACACAGTACACTGCAACCAGTTGTCTATGAATTTCGGTCGGCTTCGCGTTTTAAGCGTTCAAAAACCGTACCACTGCCCGAATTTAACAACCGGCGTCACCGTTGATTATTTTCTTCATTTTAAAACGCCATCACACAGTCGACAATAAACATAGCCAAACAACAATTAACAATTAAAGACCCGCAGGTATGCGAACCTCCGCGAGAAAAATTGCCAAACGGTCGTTACTTTGAAGACAACCCCCTAATAATTATTGACTTAGGAACTGAGAAATTGGATATCTCTGACACTATTAGGTGATTCTTCTTTGTTCAAAGAGTTCTATTAGCACCTAAACCTTATCTATAGGTACCTATAATTTATTGACACTCGGCACACTACGTCAGAATGTAAGTTAATGTTTATTTAGAGCAGTATATTATTCTGAAATGTCAGAATAAGTTAAGAAATTTACTTAAATCATCATGAGCTCGGTTTTCGCCAGTATTTAAGTCCTCGTGGTGCAGGGAATGTTAACATGAAATAGTTCTATTTTTCTAAAGTATTTTAGAGTACTTTAAAAAGGGATTTCAGTAGCGCTGAAGAGGATAAAAGAACTACGAGCATAACGCGCTCTTTTAAAAATCAACACGAGCAATTATCGTCGTAGATTTATCAGAATCGAGTGAAAGAGTGCTGAAAGTGAAGGAAGGAAGCAGCATGTGGCAGAGTTGCTCGAAGAAAAATATGTCCTGGACTAACAATATCGTTTCATCCATTAAGCCTATGTTGGAGCACTCGTGTATAGCCCCAGGGCAATATTGTGGTTTCTTGCAGTCCCGTACCCCATGCGGGTAATCAGAACGATTGTGTTTCTTTCTTATCCTATTGTGTAGCCGTTAAAACAATGGGGAAGTTGGCTGTCGCAAGCTTTGATCAGAACGGAATCTAAGATACATAAATGGAAAATTGTGGTTTGCTTTGTAGGAAAAATATAGATGCTTCTTTACCAGGATAACAGTGTCGCCAGTCACTTCGATACTTTGAAAATTTCTTGCAGAAGAAGTGACGCGTAATTTTTTCTGAAATCCACAAAATACTGACCGATTAAATCTTTCTGAAACCTCTCTAAAAAATTAGGCTCGGGTCGATCACAAACAAATTAATCATTTAAGAAATAAGTGTTTATTTGAACATGTAGAGATCAACAATCTCGTGTTCCAGTAGCTGAAATGTTCAGTAGTGAAAAAATGCCTATCTTGTAACGCGTTACCGTGTTGTCACATATTTAAATTGAAAGCGTCAGAGATTGGGTTGCTGTCGGTCCTGTGTACATGTATTTAATTAAATTTTCTACTCTGCAAGTTAAATTTACATCGATATTCACCATTCGAATCGTTGATAGCAATCATCTCACAGTTAAAATATGAATAGTGTTGATTACTAATATCCTTTCCAAATTTTCTTGTTCATTCAAAGGCATTTAATAATTGGTCTACATGCATTGGCAACCAAAAATATGACGCTAACTGGCTGCTAACCTTTATGCATGAATGGAATCTCTATAGAATCAATTTTTTGTTCATCACGTGGACGTCTGTCCTGCCAATTATAACTTTATAATTTGTCCAATTCTTTTATCCCATCTGTAGATATGCCATGTGGTGACAGTGTCTCGCTTTAAGCTATCAAAAAACCACCGGAAATTGTCAGGTAGTTCTCAAGCAACTTCGATCCAGCACTTTGGTAGCCGCACAGAACATATTTTCCAAGCTTTCTTTTAAGGGGCAACATGGGCAACATTGCCGAAAATCAGAGATGGGCAAATTTGTTATTTAAATAAAATTTCGAATAACGAGTAAAAGTTAAAAAATTATTAGTCATGTGTCGAGTAAAGCTAACTCGGGTTAACGAACGAATGACGAACCATTCATTTAACTTTAAAATTCTTTACTCGAAAATTTATTTAAATAAAAATTTTGCCCATCTCTGCCGAAAATCGGTGACAAATGATTACCTTAAATTCAGAATTTGGGACATATATCAGCGGGGACATAAATCGTACCTACTAAATTCTTTTAAAATTTGTGCTATGCCTAGCAAAACGCATAGTCACCCCGCGCCTGCTCCATTAATTCTAATCGAACTAACCGCTAGACGTATGAATACCCACTAATTTTTACGCTCAAGTGTAGCACCTACAAATCCAAAGATAGAGTCGCTGAAAATACTGCAGGCTATTAAGGACTGGCCTAACTCTGTCGCATTCAGTATTACGCGCGCATAGGAATCCCAGGTGCGTGCGCTGAAACACACACTGCTGTTCCGACTGTTCCTTCGCATTACAGCTAGCATTACAGCCGGCGCATACGCTTCCACGATCTGCATACCTCGAGCCGATGCGTTCCACATGACGCGTGTTTCTTCGACAACGTTGCGTCCGTTAGTCGAGTGAATCGCGGTATGCTCGACGACGCTGGAAATACTTGGCGGGAATTCGAGGTATCGATTGGCGAACGGGAGACATCGTGTATTTACATCGAGCTGGGAATTGTTGGCTAATGCGTCGCGTGTAAGAGGATTTCGATGGTCCCTGCAATCCCGCTGTTAATAGGAACCGAGAGCTTACCTGTTCCTGGCATGCTATTCCTCCAGTTATCATGAAATTACGAATGAACTTATGCACAATCAGAGTATAAAGGATTCCGAGATCGGCGGCACAAAAATATAATGGATTAAGAGCAATTATCTTGTAAATACACTATGAGGCTAAATATTCGTTAAATATTCTTTTGACACTCAACCTACATGTAAAGCTGTGTTGAAATCGATGCATAACAATTCATGCAGTTTTGCGATGAGATAAATTGTAATGTAAAGAGATACAGACGGCTAAGCCTTCCTTGGTATAACTAATACTCGTCATGCAACTATTATCACTGGGTAACATTGGCATACGCCGGGGTTACGTTGTTTTACTTCAGATTAGTAAAACTTAACCTGTTAATGCTATTTATATGATATAACACAATGTTTCAAAAACCTGCCAATGTTCCCCCAGCATACGGTATTCAACTATTCCCCTTTGACTATTTCTAATGCTAAGTTTACACCTGACGAGTAACCGGCCGAGTGAGCCCACTGGGCCCAGCACTCGCCCAGTCTGCACACATATTCTAGTACTCGACCGAGTAATCCGGCGGGCAAATCGGTCAAAATTTTCACTCGGCTGAGTCACTCGTCAGGTGTAAACCTAGCTTTAGAGTGGTTGAATCGATAAGGGAGCAGTACTGGTGCTGAAGATTGAGAAGGATTTAGAAGTAGACTTCAGGGAACCTTGATACGTATTTTAAACGTGACTAAGGAATGGAAGTGAGATTGTCGCAGTAGATTCGTTGAAGTATTCTTTGGATATGAATGTTTGGAATGCAAACTTTGGATACTGGCTGCAAGAGCTAACAATAAAAGTGATCTCTGTTCAAGAGACTACTCTACGGACAACGCACGGCCGTCTAAAAATCTCTGCTTGCGAATTTGTCGGCAATAAAGGGACCTAGAAGCTCCGTGCTCTTCTGTCTGAAAAGTCGCCAGAATCCCACCAAAGACCTCGTCCACTTAGGTGGTCACCCATACGCTTAGAGGAATGTCTACAAAACTGACCTCTGCTTTCATGCCAGGCAACTGACCCCCATCGGAGACGTGTACCGAGAACCACGTGCTGCTATCCATGATCAAATTCTAAATTCGTTTGAGGAAAGTTTTAACGCTAGAAAGGGAGCAGCCCGGTGTCCTGAAAGCGTCGCATGCGGGTTCCGATCCAACAATTCCCCGCTGGTAAACTTCCCATCGGAAGTATCGACATCGTTGCCCCAAATTAGCAGCATCCCCTCCGCCGCGTATACCGAAACTGGCGAACCGCTCGAAGACTCGTGAACGCGTGCAAAACACCCATCCGCCGTTTCACCTTTGGACAGCCACCCTCGTTAGACGCATGGCGAACCGGCGGCTTATTTCGTCCTGTCCGATCAGCGTTTCGCGGATCCGTCGTTTCTGAGAAGTGCACGTTCGCCCAGTCACGTAAAGTTGCTAGCACATGCCCTGGCAGTCACACGGGCACACGAATAGCCGTGGTAGCTGGGTCATCAGACGCGTGCCGCAGCGATGCATCACGGAATGACGGGATTCGCGGCGAAGCGCCTCGCCCGCTCACAAATCACATCGCGCGCCCGCACGTTGCCTCTGCGCGCGTATGCATGCACATGCATGCACGCCGGAGCGTCAGGTGAAGAGGACCTGGCCCGCTGCTCTCTCTGACGCCTCTGGCCATCGTTCCAATAAAAACGCCCCGTGGTAATGCTGTTGCCATGCCATTCACTCGAATCCCTAGCCCGGTCAGCTGCGGCTGGGTCCGTGATAAAGATGCATTGTCCCGATTATTTCAAATAATTGGAGAATAAACGTCACTAGGCTCCGTCGAACTTCGCGTAGCTAGACCTTCGTAACGCTCGGCTGTGTTCGAAGAGTTTTGTGGAAATATTTTCTCTTCCATCTTGGGTTTGCTTTGTGGAGTTATCAATCCATTGACTACTTAGAACCGAGGCAATTATTACTAGATCCGTGGCGCGGTGAATGCTCCTTGTTCAGTTTCAGGGACTCGCTACGTACATCTTCTTGGCTGGTATGTTTGGCAAAGAGTTGCGATCGAAACAAATGACACAGCACTATTTGGTAACTTTTCTGCATTGCAGGAAATGTTTACGTAACTTTGTAAGGAGTCTGATGACGTCTACTCAAGATATCTAGGGTAATTCCGGGGGAGATGACCGTAGTTTCGTTGGGAGTCTCAAATAGCCAACCTATTTGAAATCAGGGACTTAATACCGGTATAACGCTCATACCGGTATTTCGGCAATACAGCTATACCGAAACCGATATCATACCGAAACAGATAAATACCGAAACCGATATTGTACCGAAACAGATAAATACCGAAAACAATAGGTTACCGAAAACCGAAATAAATACCGGTATTTTTCGGTATTTTTTTCGGTAACACGATAGGTTTCAATATTTTCCGGTAATACTTTCGTAACCCTTATAGAATTGGAACTATTATATCAAAATACCGGTATAACATTATTTTTTATTACCGGAAAATATTGAAACCTATCATGTTACCGAAAAAATACCGGTATTTATTTCGGTTTTCGGTAACCTATTGTTTTCGGTATTTATCTGTTTCGGTGTGATATCGGTTTCGGTATAGCTGTACTGCCGAAATACCGGTATGAGCGTTATACCGGTATTAAGTCTCAGACGAAGATACAACCGAAAAATACCGGTATAATACCGGTATTTTACGTACCGGTAGAAGTCCCTGTTTGAAATAAAGCATCGAGCATGGCATAGAACAAAACTTATATCTTTTGTCTACATATCCCTTAATAACAGTAATCGAGAAATTATTATTTAATAGACAAATTTCACAAATAAACAAAAATGTCATTGGCCATCTCTCCCGCAGTGCTCGAAACAAATGACCATATGTAGCTTTCAGATTAACCAGTTGAGGGCATGACCTGGTTATCACCGGTTTTTACCAGTTTTCGTCCGTTTTGTTGTTCGACCGCTTAAATCTTCTTTGGACTTTGCTTGTACGTCTTTTAATTCACATGTGTAAAAACTCCGTGCAAATTTCGTGGATCCAATAAGCACATGCACTAGCTTCAATTTTAAAGTGGATTTACATGCCTTTAACAACGTTCTGTTTCAACGATCTCGATTGAGAATGCTGGTTTCAAGCTATACTTTGTACCCACGTATGCAATCAGACGTTTCTTTCTGAGAAATACTGTCACTGGCCATCTCTCCCGTACAGTCATCTCCCCCGGAATTACCCTATGGGTATGCCGCCAAGAATCGACTTTTTTCCAATTGATCAGCTTCTCGAGCAAAGAGCGTGGAAGAAACTTTTCCCAAGTCTCATCGTTTCACCTTACGAAGTCTGTCACTTTTACGTCCGAACGCTCTTCATATACATACCATAATACGTACGTTCAAACATAAAAATAGACGTAAAAAATTTCCGCATTCAAATGCCATCCAGTAAAAAGTGAAGTTTTATTAAAAGTTTGCCATGCATTTCGCGTTCTCTAACCGTGTCTACGGTCAGCTCACAGAGTGGAAACGACTCGGTTCGCTCTCCTGCTCGTCGCTGGGTAACTTCGTTCCGTCTTAGCCGTGTTTTCGAGTTGGACAGGCCTTGAGTTAACTTTATTCACGTGTCAGGCGAACGTATGGTTATCCCGCGTCAGGTCGAATTATATTTCCCTGGTCGTGGGCACGGAAAGCGGAACGTGCGGGCGGTGTGGGGCACGCGATAAACTTATTTCTTTCCTTTGTTTACCCCTTGCCGCGTGGGCTTCGTGATTTCTCGAGCGAACACGGACGAGCGTGCTGGGACTGCCTGAGTCACCTTGCGATACACGAAGATCGTTTTTCGCGCGATGCCGCGCCCTGACTTTCAATGTTCCCCTCCGCCGCCTCCCCGCCCTCCCCCGCATCACCCTTTTCACCCCTAGTTTCTGTGCTTCCTGTTCCGAGGGCCGCGAGAAATGTGCCACGTTGAAGAAAGGTCGGATCGGAGCGCGCGCAAATTACTTCGGACGATGAGTTATCGCGTTTGTCGAATAATCGCGCGTTTAGTCGCACGGCGGTTATTAACGGTGTGAAATTGTGAATGAAATTAGGAGTGGCAGATTAAATTTCGAAATTGCTGGGAGATTTTCACCCGAAATTAGGACCATTTGGAATTTATCGACTTTCAGGAGTTTTCTGATTTTGCTAATTGCAGGTGGATAAAATTGGCAAATATAAAAGATGGAACGGGTTTTTCGAAATTAATCGATTTCTGAGGAATTTTATTCTTGGCCAGTTCGTCAGAAATTTAGATTCTTTAGACATTGATCGTTGGTGCGGGGATTCTATTTGCGTTTCTCGTCCAACTTAATTCTTCGTTCGATTCATTTACGCAGTCTACAATATATGCTAATTATTTTAAGGGGTTATACTTAGCCAGGTGACCGAAAAGAGGTGAATGCTTGTGAATATTTCTGGAAAAAGCGGACAGCATATATTTTTACAGAATTTTTTGTACTTGTAAGAGCAACATTTAAAGAATAATTGGTAATTTTTTGTAGAAACATATTTTAGTCTATAATAAAAATACGACATCCAAGAAGCCTTTTTAAAAACGGTGCGCAAGATATCTAAAAAAACTACTGCACCAATCTTTCTGAAATTTTGTGGGCTTACTTTTTATATCAAAATTTACTGAATGACGGAAGGATTTTTTTTCTCTATTGTATAGATTCGATTTTATCAACGAAAACCGGCCATTAGTGATAATCAGTATCTATTTCAAATCTTCTATTTGCATGCTTCAGAAGAGGCCTCAACTTCAAACCATCGTTGACTAACGATTTATTCCACTACGCACAGGATTTATTCCAGTATTAATGTAAATTTCTCTTTTTCTGTTTCAGGTAAGCACCGTGTGTCTTGAATTCATATGTAGGGATTAGAGAAAACTGGACCGTGCTCCTTCGACCAGGTAAATAAATTGCAATTAAATGTCATTCATATTTATGCACAGTGGAACAGTTTGTGGAATAATTAAAATAAGTGGGTTGTTCAACAAACTCTCTTTGCAGTTTGAGAAGGGAACAAATATCGAGAGCAAGGTTTCAAAATGGCATTTTTCTTGCTACATATACAGTGAGTGTAAAAAGTATTCGTACGGGGAGTAATTTTAAAGGGCACTTTGTATAACTCGATTTATTAATAAACTTTATTAATACAAATAATTTCATCACTATGTATAAATTACTTCAGTTATCGTTTCTGACAGTACCGGCAGTATCGAAAATTTCTAACACCATTCCGTGTGAAGAAGCTATGCAGAATTTCTCAGAAAAATTTTGTCCTCAGCATTTTATTAACAAATAATAGGAATGTTCTCCAGCAGTGGATAATTATTGAACTTCGAAATGAAAGAAAAACTCCCACAACTTGAAGTATAAAATTCCACACTTGACATAAAAATTACAAATTTAATACAAAAATTTCAAGTACATGTAATACTGTAGGTTTACCGTTTAATTACAGTTCTTTACATAAATCTTTGGTTCCATCTTGCATCGATTATGAAGAGTCACCTACCCCAACTTTATTCATTATTGTTCTACGTCCAAGTTGTGTCGAATTACCAGAAAACACCCTCGACCAAACGAATCAACGACTTCAGACATCTTTCAGAGTCGACCGTTACGCGGACAAAACCTTGCACGCATCATCAAGCAAGAACAAGGGCCAAGCTCTCTTACACCTTTTTCCCTTGCAGGAGCGATTACTCCGCCTCTAATTAAATCGCGTACACCATTATCCCACCATAAGACTCGCGTGCGAGCTTCGATCGTCCCAGCAGTGCTGGGTGCAGCCTTCTCAGCTTCTTCGTTTCCTCCGGCGAAAGAAGCAAGGCGATCGCGCCAGCCGTGGGAAGTGTAGGTGGTCTTGGCCCAACGTCTGCCCCTCGATTTCTGCCGAAGATAACGGGCCGTTGACTCTGCTCCACGTGCACGGGAGTAGAAAAGGACACTGGGGAGGTGGCAGCCGGGTGAGAATTCGGTGCCTAATTTGGGAAGGTCCGTTTTAAGGGCCTCGCTGGAAGGGTCGGCTCTGGCTCACCGATAGGGCGAGATAACACGTATACTGGCTCGTTCCTCTTCCCACGACCTTCTTAAAAATCGTGGAGTCATTATCCTCGGCCGGCAGGGAGGAGGCTTCGTACCTCCTCCTGAATTTTTAGAGTCTATCCCAGGAGAGGGTGACTCGAAGTCTGGTAAACCCGCCTACCGCTTCTGCTCGAAGCAAGACTTGGAACAAAAATATTAACAAACCTGATACAAAGGACATACCTCTGATGTTGCCTGAGGTTTTTCACTGGCACAGTTGGTAGCGAAGTAATAGCGTAATAGTGCAAGTTGTTCGATAAATTTTGGAAGGATCTTCCAGTGAAGAAATCAAACTATGTTACTGTTGCATCTGCGACGAAGCCACGAGATCCTTTCGAGACCCCTACGCGACAAAAATCACATCGAAATCCTTTAACTCTTCTCATTCTTGATATCGAAAGATTCGGATACCTGATCCTTGTAGTGGCCAGGTGCATGGATCTGACTCTCCAGAATAATATGCATTGGAGAAATTACATTAAATTGTGGTTTAAACAAAAATATATTTTCGACGGTCCGTTTTCAAAAAAATTACTCCGTGACTATTGTGCTAAAATATCCAAAATCATCTTAGTTGTCGAACCAAAGATGCTCTTTCATTCCAGGATTCTTCGTTCATTCTGGGGTTCATTTACAACATTTGGGGCCGATCGATTTCTCTAGGAAAGTCTTCGGAAGAATCCCTTTGTCCCGATAATTGCTCCATACATCAAAATCTTCCGGCCAATTGACGAATGCGATGGTGCCGAAATGTATCCATTATTACTATTGCCAGTGCTTGTAGAAGCTTCGTTACAGCCTAGCCTCTGGGATGTTCCTCCGGCGCACAAACCCCGTTGATTATTAGAAGCTCCGTGTTCCTGGCCAGTTCGTAATTTTTTATTGCAGCATATAAGAAGAGCGACACATGAACCCGGATAAAATCCCCAACATGACCAAACATCTGATAGCCAGAAGCTCGGTAACTCTGTTGGAACGTCTCTGGTACTTCTAACATATCCTCAGTCTCCTCTAAAAGAACTCTAATGTTTTCTTGGAGTACAGACCATTGTCCGGAGTGTTTAACAGCCCCTGTCCTACTTTAAATCGATCTTTATCCCTCTTACTGCTTCCCAAGTTCCTTTTGGCTCGGACGCTTTGGACTACAGTTCTAAACTCAGTTACACGGTAATAAATTTTTGAGATTGTTCGATCCGGTCACCGTGCCGGATAGTTCGCCGACGACGACGAATCTCCACGTTTAATTGCTTCGTTGTAATCGCTTCAGGATAGAAATATCGACCCCTCCCGCCCTCCTTGTAACGCGGATCCAAACAAACGCTTCGTTAACGGCTATTTACCCGATTACTCGTTTGTTTTTCATCCTTACCCGGCAGCCCGTCCCTTCGTTATTTAATTAGGGCCCGATTAGCCGCGCAGTTTTGTACAAATACTTCTTCGGGGCGCGCTTGAAAACGCTCGTTAAGCAGCCGGACTATCGAGTTACCGTCCTAGTAACGAGCCTCGATTGTTTACGATCTTAGAGCATTCCGTCGTCCGTTGCGCGACGATAATGGCGGGGGGGGGTTAGGGCGATACGATTGATAAGCGGTGATCAACGTAACGGAAATTACTGATAATGATTCGATAGTCATTCTCTCCTTGTCCTTTGATTGGGCTGTATTATCTGGGTAATATCGACGAGTAATTGAGGCAGTGAGAGCAACAAAGGACCAACCCGCATTGAAATTTTTTTCCCATTTTGTACGATTAGTAGAGCCTATTGGAATACTTTATTATTACTAACTCAATTTCGAAAAAAATGTGTGTTAGTCCGTTGTTGCTGTCACTTTCTCAGTTCCCTCTATCGGCTTCGCGTTGTTTAGACGCGAACTTGACGAGAATAGGAATAGCGAAGTAATTTCACTGGGAAATGTAATTTATGAAAATAATACTTTTGCGGAAAGCAAAAGTGGCATCCTATGTTTCAATGGAATAATAGGAATAGAAGAAACTCTTGTTTTATACTATTTTACATTATTCTTTTATATCCTAATGCGTTAGTCAGCTATTCGGTGATTTCACGAGAGCGTAGTCGAGATTCTAAGTGAATCTTGGGCGCTGTGGATAAAATATTATATGCTTCGCTGATAAAGGGGAACAAAAGGCGAGCGCCATGGTGTAAGCGGTACATACATAAGCGCGAACGCGAGCTTGTTGGGCCGAAGTAAGGGATTAAAAATGTAACGGGAATTTTTTCCTGGGGAATTAGCAATCGTGGAGGGCTTGAATTTGCCATCGAGATTAAATGGGCTGCCCCGTTTAATTCAAAATCTTGGGCAGAGGCTGATTAAATTGCCAGTCATTCGCTCCGCTCGATTATTTACTCTTCTTAACTGGGATTAGTCGCTCTCTTATTACTATCCACTTTACCACGTCCTCACTCCCTCTTTCCCTGCGCTGGCACCGTTTCCTTTGGCGTACAAGTTGCGAATTGTAAACCAGAGGGAAACTTTCGCGGAAGTATCGCGTTTGCGTGTACGGACAAATGTCTTCCTATGGATATAAATTTCCTGATAGAAACGAGGGAAACTCAATTATCGCACACTTAACAGTTCTGTCTTCTGTATAGAGTGGTGTAGAAGAGAGGTCGAAGAAGGTATAGGCACATAGTACCTACTCGCTAAAATTGGACAATAAATAACTCGCGACATGTAAAATGGGAAAATTTAATTTTTATCAATTTAAAACCACATGGCATAACAAAGTCACTTGTTGCATTGAAATTTTTTGGTGACATTTTTGTGCCACATTTATTAAAATTAAATGGAAATGTAATGTGTTTATTAGGCAGCATTTCGAGTAGTATCAGAAGCTAAAAATTATAACTGCACTGGCATCAACGCCTGCAAAGCAAAAATGCTGTTGAAACCCAATTTTTGAAATCGCCTATTTATCCGTTTACCGAGTACCAGGGTCAGTCCGTTGTTGCTCTCAATGTCTCAATTATACGTCGATATTTTGCGTGCCGAATCTGGTCCACAAGGGAAGGAGGAAATGTTTCATAAATGTATATTGTTCAAGTGTTATTTTCCAAGTTATTATTAGATTAAGTTGGGGCGCTGCGCGCGCCACCAACGCTTGTCTTCAACTCGCCATAGCTGAGAAAATATAACCCGAGCATCCTATGCTCGTATAACATTTTATTCTTCTTTTGTATTCTAGACTCGCCAGTCGAAGTATCGGCTGTTGTAAATCACCCTACATATATCCTCGAGCTTTATTATGGAATTAAATCCTTCTGCATTAAATGTCATACCAGTATTGTTGCTTAAATCATTTTAGAATTGAGAAGTGAGATTTGGGCAATTTAAAAATGTCCACTTGCGATTGGGATCTTCCATTTACTCTCAAAACCAGGTCACAAGTGGAAAATGTCTTGTAATAGGGGAACGTAAAAGGTGAGAAATGGTATCCTCAATCACAGATTCCAGAGGTCTTTCTGTCTTCCAGTATGGCGGATCGCGTGCTAGTAACAGTGTCGTGAAAAGTCGACTCTCGAACTCCTATGGTCGAGCTTTACACGCTCTAAAGGAGGGTCGAGAGATCAAGCCGCGATACAAAAGTCGGTCGAGCATGGCACGGTTTATTCTTTCTGCCCGTAATATGCCGCACATTAACTTTCGCGGTGAGCAATTTTTCGTTGATAAAGTGCAGCGAAATGAGCGATTGAAAAGGTAAGGTCGCACGTAGACACGTCAGAGATCCCGGGTTCCTATAACAATGGCAAAAATGTAAAAAAGTCGATAAAAGTTAATTCGATGACAAAGTGGTTCGTAACACTATATCGTTCTTTTTTTTTTAATGCCGCATGTTTTGTACCGTCTGTTAATGATCTTGCAACGGCTCTGGACGATTCTTGAAAGTTTGGTATGTTAAACTGTAACCAATGTAGATCGAACACTGCCAAATCAATTTTAGAGGATAGATTCTAGGAAATAATCGACCACCGAGTGTACAGCTTGTCTATTACCTGCAATTATTTAATGCGTAGTTTCGAGACAGGGTGTCTTTTCGGCTTGTCTCTAGTGCCTTAGCACGTAAAACGAAGGGAGGCTTCGAATAAGCGAGAAAGACTGATTGCGAGTGCTCCTCTCGCATGATACTACAACTTATGAATGTAGTTTGTCCCATTTCGACTTATTCCTCATCGCCAGTATGTACTTTCAAAATGTCTACAAACTTATAATTCTCAAAGGGTTAGTCCTCATGGGGCCAGACTTCGAGTATTTATCTGACACATCGAGTGCAATGTCATAAGACAAAGGAATAGCCTGGCATACAGTACCTTATAACGCCATGTGGAAATACTTTCCAAACACATGCGGAGTTGCAATAAAGGTGACGTGAAAATGATGTGAAGGTGGTGTAAGTTGACGAAAGTGATCTGAATGACTCGGGACCGTTATTGGAGAGGCCACTAGCAAAGATCGATCCGCGGATTCGCGATGACAAGGCGCGCAAATTTAATACGCAATAACGAATCTCCTGTCGCGCGGAGGCAGGAAGAATCGGTTGACAAATTCTGCGCCGGCCGCCCTCCATGAAATCGAACGGCTCTGACCCCGTCGCGCTGTAAATTCGCGTTTGATGTCACTCCGCGTCAGTTCGCATGATTAATGTCCCGCTGGCCCCGATGGAAAGGGACACGGCGACGCTGGGCTCTTCTCGTACCTAAGCCTTTCGTGCCTTCCCGCCTTTTCCCCTGCGCAAATTTTAATCACCACTGAGCGGGACACGCGACAGAGCGAGAGGAGAAAGAGAATCTCGCGGCGACTGATGCGCCCGCTTTATTTCGTTAACGTTTCAATCGATCATCGCGCACCCCTGGGATCTGGCACTCCCCTCGACTCGTTCTTCCCTTTTCTCTGTGTCTGCTCCTCTGTGGCGGTTGCATCCGACAAATCGTCTGCTGCAGCGATAACTGTATTTATCGCTGCGATTCTTGCTCCAGCGAAAGGAGAGATGTTTGGGACAACATGTCCGCGCGAAGCTTATACGCTACTTCTCGCCTCCTTCGGTGGATACAGTGTCTTTGTTTTGCTAACATCCGTCCAGTTTGCTTTTCGAAGATACCCACTGTCGACGGCGTAAACAACGCCCGAAGCAGCCGTGATTATTTAAACGCTCAGTGTCGAACGTCATGATTCGAAAATACCTTCCCTCGGGTCTATAGAGCCGGTTGTCAGCGTTCCAAAATCTACTGCGAAATACACGCGCCAGTTATACCAGCTGCGGGTAGCGTACGAGATACCGAGATTTCCTCAGAGATTACGCAATGAATCTGTTCAGCGGGGATTGCAATCCTATAATATCGTTTGGTAACGTCAGCTCGTGAGGGCTGATTAATCCCGAACAGAGGCGCGGAGACAAGCAGCCGAGAATTGTGTTTGGAAGACCTTGGAAGCTTCCTTCCTTAAAAAGTAATAGTCCTCAAGATGAAGATAAGTATCTGGTGTGTTGTACACCTAGTTAACCAACCTGTTAGGCAGAGTTCCGTTATCAGTCAGAACATACACGTAGGAGTTGAGTACCCGCAGAAGATACAGTCAGTAGTGAAACTAGTGAACGACAGGAGCAATGCGACTGCCGCTGAGGACTCCGAAGCACCCGGCTTATCCAGGCTTCTGTCAGTCAGCGTTCACTGCGCGCGTGAAAAGTTCAGTGAATTATTGCCGTTATGCAATCGCCTCCTACTCAACTTGGAAGCCATTGCTCGTGATATTCTTTCGATCCTCGCCCCGGCTGTAAATCGCGAACAAAACACGGCAATAAAGTAGCCGGCCGTCAATGTAGGTTATTCGACGCAGAACACTGCACTAAACATGCCCCGGACGGAAAGCGCTCGACGGCAGTCAGTTAATCTCAATTCAGGCGCGAGATATGAATAATCACAGCGTACGCAGAAGTTGCACGCACCTGCCAAGCAACACGTGTGCAGCCACGTAACCGCTGCTCGCAGCTGGATCTGTGCACGGTTTAGTCGAGCGGGGCCTGTTTTCCGACGGGCAGCCAGGTTAAGCGAATGTAAAATCAGAGAGCCAACGGTAAAAGGGCAGAGAGGGAAGCAGATAGGCGCCCACGCTGAGGAACAGGGAAAAATGGTGGAGCGGGAGAGCAGTCAGGCTGAGGGACAGAGAGACGAAGAAAGGGCAAGTGAGAGAGGGCATTCAAACACTGATAAGAGACTCAATTATCGAACTATCACAGGGAGGCTCGTTCCGTTTGCATTTCCAATTATTTGCTGGGAAACGGTCTGCCAATACCGGGTACTCTCGATAACGCTGCCCTCTCGCTTCTAGGACCGCCTCGTCGGCTCCACTCGCAGCTTTCCGCGATCTCCTCCTCTACCCCTTGCCTACCGCCGATATACCCCTTCCCCCCACCCCCCACCCCCACCCCCGCCGCTCTGTGACAGTCCATTTGACTTGCTTGCATCGCGAATCGCTTCACTACTCGCGCGCCAGCATACCCGCGAGGCATGGCGACTTGTCCTCTACCGTGTCGAGGGTAAATGGCATATAATTACAGGAATTGGATCAGCGATTTATAATTGCGTCGCGTGAGATTAGGGTTCGATGTTCGTTATTTGGCCGCCTGCGTGGCGAAGTTTCGACAGGTGGCAGGACCGCCCTCGTTTCTGAGAGGATCAGCCCTTGGGCAACCTGGGATCGGTAGGACTTGCCCACGCGAAACTTGGGAAACGAAATTTAGGAACGCTTCTCTTTATGTGTGTTTATTAGTTGTTTGAAGTTCAGTGGTCTGGAGTCTATTACGTATGCAGTAGGTATTTTTTTTTCAGTCGTTCTGAAAGCAAACGCGAAAGTTAGTTGTTATAATCGCGTCAACATTATTCTTCTCTTCGTGTTGGCTCTCTGATGAATTCTACGAAGTCAAGTGGAATTTTCTTACACTAGTATCCATATTCAGCATGTCTAACGTATGAAGGCAGAGGAGGTTGCTAGAGGAAATGGTGAACATAGCTAGCCCATATTGCTAGGGTCTAAAAATGGGCTAGTTGAAGTATTGGGTCATAGTGGACTTTAAAACAACGAACGAATCTTAAAAGATTTTACAGGTACCTAAGTTCGTTTTATTTTTTCAATAATAAAAATATAACCTCTTTTTGCAAAAAAACGTTCGTTCTTGTAGAAATAAACAGAAATAAGTTATCTAGAATTTCTAGGGGAGGGCTAATTTGCCGAAAAGTTTTACTACGAATCCCTACCAACAGACAGTTCCTTTCCCTATAAATAAATCTCCTGCGATTACTTTACCATCCAGAAGCACGAGATTCGCGTACCTTAAGTTACTGAAAAGGACGAAGAAAATTGGGGGGAGAGCGTGGCGATCCGAGCGGCAAGCGATTTAGCTGTAGGCCGGTTGTCGTCGACTCGTTAACTTACATTTTCCCGTCGCGTGTGACGCGATGGTTCGCCGCGGACAGGGGAACGGAGGGAGACAGAGCAGAGTTTCAGTTTTGCGGTGTCGCGTAGCTCCGTGGTATTTGCGTGAACTGCGTGAACAGCCGCGACCCGCTCGCGTGTTTGTTCCGTCAGCCGTGCAGAAACGTCTGCACGCGCATAAATAAACGGATGGAGCGGAAAACGGCGGTATATCAGGGCACGCGTCGGTGTTCCCGTGTGGGTGTACGTAATGCCGGCCACACGGTTCGTTGTGGCGCCATAAACACCAGTGTGACGCCAATTACGCAAAGGGCCGACCGCGATGTTTTGTCGCGCGAGAACCGAAATTATCCACTGCCTCCCTGGCCCCCCTCTCTCCTCTGCCCTTTGCCCTACACTTCCGTCCCCAATTGCACCGAAATTTCGGATAATTCCAGCTACTGTTGCGCTCCCATCTCTCTCTCTCCCGTCTCTCAGGGATTATTAGCGCACGCCCATAGTGTCCCCCTTTTTGTGGCCATTCGCAGCCCGTGTAACTGGCACTCGTGTGCTGTGAATTTGTATTGAGGATTCTTGATATTCGGTAATTAAGTCTGCAGGAGTTTTTAAGCAGGCAGAAACGATGAAGCGAAATGGAATTATGCATGACCTACTTTTCTTCTATTCGTCATCGGGCGAGTGTGTGGGCACTGGATCGAAACCCCGCCCGACGTACGTCACTGCGGACGACTATTAAGATTTTTTATACTTGTTAAAATGACTCTGTTAATGCCAGTTGTCGATTTTGTCAAGTAAACATCACGGAGGACAGTATTTAAAGCGTAGTAACGTGCTTTTCGCCATGGGAGCATGTGACGACAGTGCTACCAAAGATACGCGTAATTCGGACTGTGGCAAGCGTGAAAGAAAACCAAGTACAGACGTAATCCTTGCGAAGTAAAACTATATTTTCATATGCACGGTAAGGGGAAGAAACGAGAAATGTCGGGGGAGACAGCTTTATTAGGAAAATCAAGTTTTAACACTTTAGTCCATCAGCAAAGAAGCAACGTGCAATGAACTTAACTCTATTGTTCGCAACATGAATAATTTATACTATAATTAGGAATGAGAAAAGAACTGAGCAAAAAGATAATTGTTTTACATTGTTTTATTAGGGGACATTCCTTGTTTCGTTCCAGTGCAGGGTTGACATTCCCTGTTTTTAACCAGTACACCAAATCTTTAACGTTGCCTTACGCGAACATTTCTACTTTTTAACGCTTTGTGATTCGACAGTTCTGTGTATAAAATACATTATACATCGCAGAATCACTAAAAATGGGGATCCCTGGTTTTCTCCATATCGTTCATACGAGCAAATCTTGTTCTGCCGTATTACGTTCTCTCGTCATCCTTAGTTGTGTACCTATATCCAGTAGCAGAGGCGGAGTAGGGCAGTAATCATTTGCCACCCCCTATCGCAGCTTCTAATCCAGCAAAATCGCAATGCCCTTGAAAATAGAGAGGATTCATAATCTGACTATAAAGAAACCATCCACGAGCAATCCTTTTCAACGGGAAACATTTCGCGTGTCTCCAGTTGCGAAATATTCAACTCATGGTGATCTGTTATTCAGGAAATGAATTTTATACGTCGGTCATTCGTTAAATCGGCAATTGAGGAGGCAAGCAGGGGCTCGCCTTATTATGGAACAATGTCGAGCACGGTCAGTTAATTCCTAAATGTGAAGCCTGAGCGAATTGCAACGTATGTACTTCGGCGAGCTTAATCAAATTCAAGATTAAACTTCGAAGTTTCGTAAGTCGTTCCGCGCCAATATTTGTCGGGGAGCGGTTTTAATTTCCATAAGTACCGCAATCTCCGAGTTTCCACTGCTCCCCTTCCATACCATCGCGGCCCATGCTTCCGCCGTACGCGCGCCCGCGCGTATTTATTAATATCGTTAATAACACGTGTATACGGAGAGGAGTAATATTAAAATTTCGGATGATTTGCGCTTTAACGACCCACAGAGAGACTGTTGCTCGGCGGAGGACGTCGATGGGAGGGAAAAATTTCATGCATCTTGAGTTGATTAAATTTCCTTCAAGATGGCGCGCATCTGGCTTTTGCAGGAAGCGGCCCTCGTAAAGATTCGGGGGACTTGCGCGCCCTAATACTTTTTCGATAGTCCGAATTTTCTCTGTGCAGAACCCCGAAAGCATTTATAATGTGCCAGAAAATTCTTGTTGCGGGAAGCTTCACCTAAAACAGCTATTGAAAATACTTTTAATGTTTAGAGTATTCATAATAGTTCCAATACTTACGATATTTTGTAAATTCTATTTAGGTACATGTATTTGCAATAATTTGTGGAATACTTTTGGAATACCTTTGGATCGCATTCTTTTATTACATCTCGTACAGTCGTAGAATATTTTTGGAAAAGTTTTGAGAATGTGGAAGGTTATCGAAGATAATTGCAATTTAAAATGATATACGACAGTACTTATTTTATGGAACAGTGACGGACGCAATACTTCTCTTGATTTTTCACGTAGAATTTATCTGGCTGAAAGTAAAATTCTTATTCTCCTAATTTGTGGGATTTCTTTAATGTCAAACGATTATTTTTTTAAATAGAATACTATGAGTTTATACTGGCAATTTGTTAGATACGAGATGGCGACTTCAGTCTTCGGAAGTTGTAACACTAAGTTTTCATAGTAGCCTGCTCTAATTTTATGCACAAAATTAAAGTGATTGATCTTTTACTAAAACAAACGAGTAACTCTTTTGACTAGGAATATACTTATTCTAAAAAGATGAATATTTATAACGGATATTTGTCTTGTTCTAAAATCACTTTACTTCGGAACTTCAAGATTATCAAAATATTCATACACCTAATGGTCTCCGTACATTTCCAAAATGTTATAGCTTACAAAAATAGCCATTCATTCATACACCACGAATTCAGTCGACTTTCATATAACTTCGAACGAAAAAATTATTCATAAGCACTCAAAGTCACTCATAATAATCAACTTACTAAGACTTTGTTTCATAGATACAAATCGAATAAAGCAAAATGTCGCAAAAAGGGCCATTTCGTCAGAAACTGCAAGGCTAGACACCTTCATTACCCTCGTAAATCCTCATCAGTCTCGATGGTCGATACTTTCGTAGACTGTTTCGCAATACGCTAATGGAAAAAGAGGAGACACGCTCGTAGCACGAAGATAACGATGGTTAGACAGTCTTCTGGACGTTATAATACGGGCAATTTGCTTGAGAAACGTGCGTGCCAAATTACCGGCGCAGCTTCGGGCTTCTGCGCCGCCATATCCCCAGTTATAACGGGAGAATTAACGAAATTTCATTTAGTAGAATTCGCGGCAACAACGTTTCAAATCGATGAAGCCAGGTTTGTGGTCGGGGCAGCTTCTATTTGCCGTTGAAGGTAGTTATTACCTCGTTATTTCGCCGCCCACCCCCCACGGTATTAAATTCTTATATTGTCATGGTTCCCGAGACCATGGAGCTACAGTTACCAAGGGCGAGTGGTAGTCGCCATCCTGTGGATACAGTAAGTTTTATCGATGAACCAACGCGTGCACGGTTTAGCGCAGGAAAAATGGGTGTTTTGGACTGCGAATCGTGGTGGGTGGCGTATTTTTTATTCGTTAGATCTTTTATTAAATCTTTTATTAAAGAATATAAGAAATATCGCAGTAAATGAAGGAATAATTATTTTAGCAAATATATTCTGAGAAACGAGAAGTTTCATACTTGTGTGTTAATAGTGAGTATTTACTGTTGGAATATGTTATGTCCAAGATTGTTTCTATTTTGTCGCGTTTTCCACGATCAGTATCAAACGAATCTAACAATTGATTATGAGCAACTAAACATTTTAACGATGTACCTATATGTTTTAAGTTTAATTTCATATTAAAATTTGTAGTTAATCAGATGTAATTATCAATTCCTTTCCATATTCATGGGTTGGAGATATGTGAAATAGAGAAAAATTCAGGGAAGAGTTTGAAACTTGGAATGTTCGAAGTTTGAGCTTCTTCGTGTTCTAGAACTTTCAGACTGAAGCTGCATTTATGAAAACGTAGGAATGGATAGAGGGAATTCGATGTTACGCGGAAACTGTGGTGGGTAATTTATATCGAACATTTCGTTGGACATCCACGTCGATATTACTTCGTTTCGGTCTCATTTTTATTTTCACATCGATGCTGGATGATATGATAATACGGGAATTGAGTTTCCTGCAGAACGACCAACATAGTGGAACTTTTATATTGGTTTTTATTGGATTACTACAGGAATTCTTGCATTTTTTTTTTTGTCAAAGCAAAATATCATATTTGGTATCTACTTAAACAATATCTTATTACACAAATAAGATTAAAGAATTGGATTAAATTCTACACAGTCTTTAGATGCATAAATATTTCTGGAAATATTTGTTGTTGAAATGGACAGAGTAACGAGTGCTGAATAATAAAACGATAAAGATAATATAAATAAACAAAACACGTCGATTCCCTTCCCTTTTTATCAATGTTTTTCTTTTATTAGCTTCTTTTCACTCTCCTCCTCTCCACAAAAATTCTATTTCATATCTTTAATCTGCTTCGATCTACTCACACCATTTTAAAAAAATCATCATTATTGCTAGAGAACATTTTCTCACATTTGTCGTATTGCTGTCCAAACTGATCTTCACGAAACATCCACTGCTTTACAACATATAACAGCTACTGAAGCTGAGTAATATTTGTTGCTTATTAAATGTAAGAAATTAGTAGCCATTAATATTTAGCCTATTCAAGTATTATTTATTTAATCCTTCATTCTCTTTTATTACAAATAATAATCGCGACTATTTAGTTACCCACAATCGCTTCTCAGCAAGTGAAACTCGTTTATTTCAATTTTCATTTCACTTTCGTGCCCCTACAATTCTCAACCAAATTAAAAAGTGAATTATCGTGATTTCATCCGACGCGGGCGCAAATTATGTCAAAACTGTGGTTTATCCGCCCAAGCAGAAGCTTAATCTTTTTATTCAATTTACAAACATTGCAACGAAATAACTTCGTGGACAGTATTCCGCGGCGGAATTTCCACCTATATCACTCATTACTCCAATTAGGAAGACACTACAATAAATTTATTTTTCCCAGTCGTTACGAAGGTAAAAAATATTTTTTATCCACAACAGAAATAATTCTCAAATATATTGCACACCGATTATACTCTGCAATTTTTTCTAATACGTAGATCCATCAATAAAATGAATAACTTTTGGATATCGCGTGCTTTTGAGTAATCGTTTCTGCATTTACTAATTCTATTCAAGCTTTCCTAAAAGTAAGTACGTACCTTACACAAGATTCGCCCATAGAGTCCACTATATAATATATTATATGTAGGTACTCGCGAATCCGAAACACACTTCAATATTTTCCACCAAATCGCAACGTATAAAAGCATAAAATATATAATAATGAATTGGACATTGGAATTCACGACACACGTAAATGGAAATGGGCAACAAATCACCCAGAGGAGAGCACGAGGGTGAAACTAAGTAAGCAAGGATATTGGCGGCGGGAAACACGCGATCTTCCTGTAACACCTTCATATTCTTAAAGCCCTGAAGTTTGCTGGAAGTTTAGAAGGAAACAAGGGGGGGGCGTAAGTTGAAACGATGCTTTCGCAACCCTTGTTTGGTCGGAGGCCTTCCGTGATCAGGTTTATCCTACGAAAGTCGATGCAGACGCTGGAAAAGAGGATGCTGGAGGGAAAGGGGAGATTAGTTCGTTTCGAATTAATTACATCGCAACGAGACGCTACCGCGAATGAATGCGTGGCACGCACTGGCACTGTTCGTGACGAACAATTTATCCAATTACTGGTGGCCGTGCAGTTGCCAGCTTTTAACACTGACGCACTGTCATACGATTACAGCCAGCCGGAGTTCCCATTGCTATGTGTCTCTTGTTTAAATGTGACGTTCATTTGCACTGTTCGAACGCAAAGTTGCTTGCAATTCTGGGCGACGTTGATTCGGATTACTTACAGAATCATTGGATAACAGTTTCTCACCGCCTAACAAGCTTTGCGAATGAATAAAATAGATTAATTGCTATTAATCACACCTCTTTTTTCGATCACCTTTGACATTCCAGAGCGTCTCACACCCAAAACAATTTTTGAACGACTGTCATTCTCATCTGAAGAATCCAATCGTTATGAAGAAAATCGTGGGTTAATTTCAAAGTCTATAGAATGTATTCCAATAGTTTTTTTTATTGAAATTTCATCACACTTCTTGTAAAAAAATCTAGATTACCATATGTCGAGCAAACACGAAGAAGAGATCTTTAAAAAACTGTAACTTTTACAAATTTCAATATTAGAAGCTAAAAATCTGCAGGGTTACTGTTCAGATATAACATTTTCAGAGAAAAGGTAGTTTGTAAGATGGCTTTGGGAAAAAGGTATTAATTTTGCATACAGAGTGTCAGAATCGGCTCACACCCAGAGTGTCAATGCAGGGTTAAATAGTCCGCAAATCCGACTATCGACTACAGACTGCCTTCAGCAACCAGATTCATTAGGTAATTCATCTTCTTTGTGTAATTGGAAGATCACGTTCTTATCGTGAGAAGTGATTGATCACTAAAGTATTAATTGTTTATAGGGATATTACGTTAAGAAACTCCGCCCTGATAAACTCCAATGAAGATTATAGAGGAACAAAAGTATTATTTTCTTTATAACAGTAAATAATGGCCCACAAACATATACCTAATATGAAATTCACAAAATAGATAATGTCGAGAGTCCACAGTTTACAATGTACGAGGCTAAAAATACAATTGTCTGAAAAGTACAAGTTTAAACTCTTTAATATAATCCAAAAGCTTCTGCATTCGCAACATGAAAAGGTCTGGTTAATTCTAACGTTCGGCTAATTCCGTGGCTGAAGCACCAAAGTTAAGTCCATTCTGCCCTTAAAATGTGGACTAACTCCAAATTGTAACCTTGCAGTCTCCTTACAAGAATATCTTGGAGGGCTGCTTATACTTATTATTATTATTATTATTATTATACGCGCAGAAGATAAGAAAGCGTAATAGCGCATTTCAGTCTGTTTTCTAATTTTGCACCGTCCATGACGCGCATGCCTCACAAGCAAATTCTGCGGAGGCGTTGCACAAAGGCCCTAGTAATGCGTTGGAAGCAATGCGACTGGGAACCCTGTAAAACTCGGTGTCATCTTCTCGACGTAACTAAATTCTTGATAAATTTATACTTTTATATAGACTTTTCTTCGACCGCAACATACACCTAGCCACTTGTCTTTTACAACTTTAACCTACTTAGGAATATTATTGCCTAACTAGCACTTAATATCGCCACTCGTAATATCTGCCGAAGTAAGTGCTGACATGTGTGGACTGTGGGTAGGAGAAGGATAAGTATTTTAGTGCATCTTGATAATATTACAATTTATCGAGTCGTGACAATTTTGAATGCCTGAATATTTACTAACAAAGGAACATATCGAAAACCCGCACGCGACGATTTTGATGAGTCTCCGCAGATTTGCAGAATGGTGACAAATATTTGGGCCGTATTTTTTGTTATCCCCCATCGTCCATGTCGAAGGGGTGAAAATAACCCCTAAAGTGGGGGTCGAAAACATATTTTCTGTAATATCTCAAGAACTATTAGGCTTTCTTTTTAAACGTGAGTTTTTTTAAAGACTATCCATGCTCTGCTCACTTTTTAGAAAAATTTAGAAAATATGTTTTCTACCCTTACCTATTTGTCTATCGAACATACCCAATATCCTACCCCACCCCCTTTACACCAACATATTCTTTCAGTTTATCTCCCTGATTCCTGACAGATTGCTTTCTCTGATACCAAATTTGAAATCCGAACAGACATAGCCAACGATGGCGCTGGCGACGGAGAATAAAGAATCCCCGATCCTGGATTCCCAGATCGAAACCAGTTAAACTCTCACAATTAGCTGTGTTGATTATGCGGCTTTGTCCCCCGTTCCCGTGCTTTATTCAACGTCAACCCACTTGACCCCTTCCCACCGAAGCCCCCTTCGTCGCTCCCCTTTTTCACCCTTTCCTCGTCCTACGTCGCCATTCGTTCGACGCCCCCGTCTTCCTACCCGTCCGCCGCTGTGTACCTAGCAGGCTCACGTACGTAATCGGGCGCGTTTACATGCGTCCCGCGGATCACAGGTCTTGATTCGTGATCGTTGTGCCTCGTGATTACACCGTTTAACCGAGCGATTCATTCGGTACGTGCACACCAGCGGCGTATTCTGCTCGAAGCTCTTCAAGCCGGGCCCACCATCCACGCGACAATGCGTTTTCCCTCGAACTCCGCCACGACTGTGGCGTTTCGGCGATCGTCACTTGATCCTCAAACAGAGCAATTACCGCGTGGCCATGAAGAAAGCACATTTCCTATTACTGTCAACCGGTGTACATTCATCTAGGATGGGACCGACAAGATACTTGGAACCTGCTGTTTAATTATAAACTAGTTACACCCCTGGAATAGACGTGTAAAATATTTAGACCCTCTTGGGTCACCTCCACAGTGTTCCTCGGATCATGGAGAAAGATTCGGGACCGGAAAATTCTCCATAATCCGAGGCAGGGGAAGTAATTAGCACCTAATAAATTGACCCTTGTCGGGGCCCTCGCTCGGACCGTCTGACAAGAAGACTGAACCAGATAAACCGAGAGTGAGTGAAGTGGCGCACCAGCGAGAGACCCTCGGGCGACTTGAGTCATCCAGCATTAAGTATGAAAATTTTCGTATTTCTCATTACACCTCGATGAGAGTATTGTTGGTGGATTGGCGAGTTTATGCCGGCGAAAATGAATCTAAACACGAAGCGAATTAGGTCTAGTTTTTAGTATGAATCTACTATTAGAATTGCAGTGTTCCTGCGGAGAGCTCCTAGTGGCCAACCTTCACCACACACTACGGTCATTAGAAAACGACCGAATTGCTAAAATCCATTGGTAATAGTTTCGTGAACATTTATCAAAATATGAACATTTTAGTTTTCTGTACTGGGTATCCTATCTGGCCCAACGGTTTTATTGCTCACGGCTGTCAACGGCAGGTCTACCCGGGGCCTCGCCCACAGCGAGGAAGCAACACAGGGGCTGGGTTGGTCTTCTCCGATGATCCGAGCCCAGAGTCTCTCCAGTAATACGAGGAACACTGTATGTCGTAAGTCACGTTAGCAGCGACCTCTCTTTTACAACGTCGCTATGTACTATCTATGCGGGCTCTTTTTATAGATAGCAGGGTTTGTTATTGCGAGGCAACCTTTCTCTGTTCGCGTGTCCGGCAAGACGTCATTCGAACGTAATTGCAGTTCTTCGTTACTCTTTATATATTCACTTTCTCACCTCACTGTTTTAGATACTCGTCACATTTTGCCGATGTTTCTGCTCTTTTCTTTTCTTACCGTTCCTTTTCTTAAATATGTAAATAATGGACGAAAGAAAACGTGGTGTGAAAGGAGACCTGGTATATGTGATAGAAAATATGTGAACCCGGAAATTATGCAACTTTATGGGCAAGTAGAGTTCATCCGTAAGGCAAGCCTATGTTTTGTTGGTGCCATAGTGCGGTCTTGGGGGTGGAATGACCACTTGAAAAGAAGTTTAAAGAAAAGTTGCATCATTTGTTTATCTACAAAACTGCTTAAAAGTAATTATCGAATTAAGGAGTGGTAGTGGAACTTTTGCTAATCATTTATACGAAGTTTGGAGATGTAAAGAAGAAAAGATACAACTTTTGTGTAAGCTTCTTTTCGATATCTTTCACCATTTTCGAGATATTCCACATTGGTGGCACAATACTACGGACAAGTACACTGACTTTTAAAATGTGAATAGCTACGTATAACATATCCATCAATTTGATAAAGTTCCTCTAGGAATCGTTGTCGCTTCAAAGTGATAAGATCGTTAATTTTCAAACAATATACATACCCTGAATAACAGAAGCAAAAGTGGTGGTATTTCAAATTGTTAGTCTTTGCTGAATTTTTTAAACATATGTATTTAGCTTTGATTTAAGCATACACCTTCGAGTCTGAAATTTACACTGAACCGAGTGAAAGTAATTCGAGAATATGGTAACGATCCAGTTTCGAGTGAACTGTAACCAGGCTCAGCATTCATAAGGTAGCAAGTGTCACGGCAAATACCAATGCACCGGTGTAAATATGTTTACCGTAACATTCAGCCGCGATCCATCACGAATCAATGCGGCTCCGCCTAATTAATCAAAGCAATACCGTCCGACGGTAATCGAGCCATGTAATTGCAGCCATGATTAACGCAAAACGGCGCCGATTAACAGTCATGAATGTGTTCATACAGCCTGGATAGAAAGCAAACGCATTCGAGCACAAACAGTGCGGCACAGTGGAATCATTAGAAAAGTAGAGCGGGAATTCCACTTTCGAAATGTAATTAATTTTTAACTAACAAAACGATCAGCACAATAGAAGTGCATTGTAAATGAGAACAGGCTACAAATGTAAGAAACGATGGATATATAATCAAACTCTTGTCTTAATTAGTCAGACATTTTGCGCACGAAGGATGAGTTTAGATACTTGAGTCTTCTGCGCTGTAATATAATTTAAATATTTCTCGAGTATCAATGCGACTAAAATGCAAATTTTTTAGATTACGAAGAATTCAAACTATTCAAGCTTTGTAGGGGGATTTATTTTGTGTTTTCACTTTCTTTTGATGGTACGTTACTTTGTATGTTATGTTAAATTATATTTCATAATTTTCTATCGAATATCCCCATGAATTGTACAATTATGCAAAAGAATATAACTTATTCTCTGATAAAAAAGCAGGAGATGACCACGAGGCGTACAACACGAGCACCACTTTGAAAAACTTGTACAGAATGAGCCATAATTCAGAATTTCATCATGCAATCAAAAGAGAATTTCTTATTCGTCTAAAAATAAGTTCAAAATGTAGAGTAAAAATTTTTGGTCACGGCGATTTAAAAATAAAAATCGTTTTTGAGAATTTGTCGGATACGCGTGCAATTACTATTGTACTCGTGCTCTTTGACTGGCGCATCTGTCTATTACTCGCTACTTTAGTTATTTGTTAGAATGTTGTCTCCGTTTCTTGTTACACAGGCGATCTGGTTTGAGCGTCGTTTCTTGAGCAGTGCGCTATTCAAGAAATTGTTAAAAATTTCTTAAAAATTTTCTTTGTCCACAAAGAAAAAACTGAGAAACCTTTCCAAATTACCAGAAGCAATGATATAAGAATATGAAAGACTAGAAAGTAAAAACACATTGATATCTTTTATTTATTTCCAACTCAGTAAAAAAATGATCACTATACAAATACACTTATATATTTTCTTTGAGCTATGCCACCATCAATGTTTAACTAGAAAAACGTCAAATTTTCTCAAATTCGAAACAGCGAACGAGAAAGGAAATATTGTACTACATGTTGTTTTTTATTTCTACATGCAAAAAAACATGCATTTCTTGCCGTGAAATTACATATTATTTTTTGGCCCCAACTCAGTTTGAATATGTTGCAGATAAACGTCTTATTTACAATAAATTTATTAGAACAAAATACAGGAAAAATTTCTGATAAATTGATGTATATCGAGAGAGTTGGTTTTAGTTTATCCTGTTAATGTCATTTTTTTAAGAAAGAATATTGACCTCCATTTACTTAGAACTGGTTCAGATACAGTAAGAGGATTCGAATGGTATTTTCAACTCGAAAAGCAGATGGGGACACCTTAAAAAAGTGTAGGTGCGTAAAGTTTGTGACTTTTGTTTGCATATGAAGAAAATCAATAGCAAACGCAGCTTTACGTAGAAGAACATCGAACTGAGGGCCAAGTCGCGATCTAATGAAATCCTTAAGGGTATAAGCCCCCAAATATATTTTTCGTCGTTCATCGTAGAAGACAATGTTATCGCTCCGAATTTCATGCGATATCTCCTCTGGTCGTTACGATATTAACATGTAACAGGTCACGTGGTTCACCCCGCGTAAACCATCATGCAAGTGCATATCAGTAATTTCAATTAAACACATTCCAGCGTACACGGTTCACCGTGATCCGAATTCTGGCCCGCGGGATGTCCACCAATCGCGCGGTCCTTCGGTTTCGCTTGCTCTACGAATCCACCGCAATCGATCCATCCAGCGTGTTAATCAGAGTCAAATAACGAGATCACTCGAACGTGTTCCGAGTCACTCGATACAGTAATCGCTGAAGAATTCGCGGGAGCATCTTCTAACGTCCCCACTTCCGGTGAAACCGTACACTCGTAGTAGAGCTTCCTAGACCAGAAAACGTTGCTTCAGCCTGCTCATCTAAGGATTCTTCGTAGAATCACTAGACTTCCCGCGAATTACCCCGTGGTACCCCAAGTTCCTCGCTCTTCCTAACCTGTTCCCGGAATTATTACCGCCAATTATATCAAACGGAGGAAATTGTTCTTTCGAAGGCTACCCTTCAACTCCCGTGACTCGCTCGAGGGAGCTCTGAGAAACGACGGAGGAAGGAGATTCGCTTTTTCAAACTTCTCTAGAGAAAGCTGGGGTCCGTATAGGAAGGAGATATGGCGGTTTAACGCGATAGCTAGGTGACACACTTATGTACGAGGGATCTGGGTGTGCGGTATACGAACCGATACTCTGGCATTGTCATTGTAATTTCACGGTTGAGCACACAGGCTGGGCGGAGAACACTGACAACGTATCCCATGAGTTGTGATCGATGACGCGCGTACCTCAAGCTCCCGCTGTAAAGGGAGATTTTACGCCAAGGTCGCGTTGACGACTTGGAAAATTGGAAAAGTGGAAAATTATATCTGTATAGGAAGAAGGTATCTTTAAGTTTAAGAATAATGGTGAAGGGAGATCGTTCAGGCCTCGGTGTCTGCTCTCGAGAATTTAGTACAGAATATGGATATTCCGAACGCCTAAAAGGACAACCTGTATACGTATAGATATGTACGTGTTTGTTGCTTATGAACAGAGCATTCCGACGGTTTCTGGCGCTCTCGATCCACGCTTCGTCAGCGGGAAGCTAATAAATTCGTGTTTGAAGGAGATAATGCCGAGGTTAATCTAACGTGTGCTGAGTCGTCAGATAATAACATAGGTTTGCGCGCTCCGTAAATGGCGAAGTTTGCTGTAATTGTTTCTGGTTGAATAATCCGGCTTGGGAAGACGAAATAACGTGTACAGTGAGACTTAATGTCTTTAGCTAGCATTAGCCTTAGCTCACTGATCAGGTATCAGTCTTTATGGCAACTTTATTAAGTATCGGAGCGTAATAACTGTGGACAAATCTTAATTTACAACGTAATTTGGCAGTGAGAGTTTATTTATAAGTTATAGTACATAGATCGTTTAATGTATGGAGACTTACTCGATTACCGTTCTATACAATCAGGCAATAGCAGTTATTTAGTTTTTTAGCACCAATTTTATAATATTCTTCAATAGTAGAACAGTTTTTAAAAATAGTTCTTCACAGTTTACAAATAATGCAGTTTAAAACTTTGCAAATAATGTGTTATCATTTCGTCGCACCGAATGTTCAATTTTCGTTTGTAATTATAAACGCATTATTTGTATTTCGTAAGCAGTGGGTTGTAATTTTTATGTTCCTTAAAAGGGAAACAAAATCTGTATAAATTACGCGGAAAGTACAATTAATTTCCAAATACTATGTACGCTATCTTTTTGTCGCACGCTGTCTGCACCTGCGTGTCACCATAATTGAACAAACACACTTCGACTAAATAGCTATTATTTTCTGATTATGTGGGTTGTCACCAGCGTGTCTTTTATAATCTCATATCGACAAAGTAACTATTATTTTCTGATTACGTAGAACGTGTAAGATAGGCACTTTTTCAATGCTCTTTAAGGGTAGGTATGTGCACGTAAATCATAATAATATTCAATAGCGATACTCCAAAAACTCTTTGCCCGTGGCAATCCAGTATCCTCACTCGCAAAGTTGGCTCGATGATGCTCCCTGCATCCCCTTACGTAAGGATCGATGTCTCCCACATCGATCTCCACCCTTCCAGGATAACTCTGCTTCCCGCCAAAATGCCAGGAGATAGGCCTATCTTCCCGCGCCTTCCTCAAGTCTCCACATCTGCGCACCACTTGCGAAGAAGGCGATGCTGCTGAGGAACGTCCATCGTCGTCGCTGTGGCAATGAAACAAATTTATTCTATATTTTCGACTTATTTTTCCATGCAGAATCACTTCCACCTCGGTTCTACCAACAATACCGGGACACCCTGTATATGATACATGGGTTTCTAGTGCCTTGATGGCACAAAGACTAGGCTGGTGCAGTGCTTGAGCAACGCAACATACCTACAGCTGCCGCAAAAGAAGCTTTGATTAAAAATATATCTGTTATCTACAAAAACTAGGCTAGGAGCAGAGTGTTCAGCTAGCAGTGTCTCGCGTTTTACACGCGCAGCGATCTTGTTCTTCTCCCGTAAAACTGTAGGTCCTTTAAATAAAAGGCAAACACCTGATCGTCTTGCAGAGATATTCGTAGGTACGTGTATTTTCAAATAGATGTTTCCAGCGTAACGCTCTGGGACAGACTGCTCGTTCAACGCAGTAGAACGCAATAGAATTGCATTTTCCCAACAGCAGGGGTGTCCTGTCAAGAGAACGTGCCCCGAGCGCGGGGTAAACGTCGAAGTGTCTTAAAACTAAATCCCACGCCTATACTAATGATGTTCTCATCAAGTCCCAAGCATTCCTTGCTCTCGTCCATGTCTGCACTTCGCATAACAGCAGCTAAGGTCCATCATCCGCGGCACATCGACCAAGGTCCTTGGACAACAAGCTCCTAAACGCTTGGTGAAATTGAAAAACGCGGGAATATGGTCGTTAAGAGTCTAATCTCTCGGAAAGTTAGGCAAGAGGCCGCCTTATGCCTAACCGGCTCCCTCCATTGTGAGCTCGCGCTAGGTTTCTCACTTAAAGATAGCCAGCCGGGGCTGTATATAGCGTGTAATATGGTACGAAGGAGATAAGGACGACATGTATGTCGACGAGTCGACCAAGATAAGCCCCGAAGAACCGGGGACGGGTTAGCGAGGGGGAACTTCCTCATTTCTCAACCCCTTCCGCACTTATCGTCCGGGTTATGCGCCATTTCCATACACCTAATGGTGCACCGCGAATAGCGAAACAGCGTTTCGTTTTAATGGGGAACAGTGTACATAGCCCCTCTTACAAGAGGGTTTTGGCAAGTTCCTGTCGTCGTCGCCGTCGTCCTCGTCGTCGTCAAAGTTCCTCCTCTTCGTTAAGTACTTTGGCAACACGTCCTTGAGCGTTTTTGCCGTCAATGAAGTTAAATTTTCTCGCGTTCGCCTTTAAAAGTTCCCCTCCCTGCCGCGGGACCCTTGACGTTCTGTCGCTGATTAGGGAGAAAGATTCCCCTCGTCGGGGAAACTTTCGAGTCGCCGGGTTCTCCCGTTGCTAGAAAATTAAGAAACCTCGAAAAACGTATATGGATATTCTACTTCTTGTGGCTTGACGTGTCCTCTTTCGTGCGGGAAGCATGTTCCCTTAAAGCTTTAAGAGTTCGTTGGCACTTGAGTGAAATCGGAAGCACGAAGTGGTAACTATCGGAAAATTTGGATACACGTATTAGTGAAGATGTTCCTAAACGTTTTACTGCTACTGTAACATTAATATTTGTATTTTGCATGCACCAGTGTGTGAAACATTATTTAAATGGTGAACGATAATGAAAAAGAGTTATATCCGTATGTTGTGTAGTATTATATGTAGGTATTTCTTTGCTTTCACCCCCTAGAATTTGATAAAAAAAATAATCCCTGGAAAAGTTTATTGCAATCGGTCAATAGGAAAAGATGTCGACCAGACCTTAAAGTTTAGAACTCATCAAAAGTTTGGATTTAAAAAATTTCTCAAAAATGGTAAGCCCTATCGAAATTTTGTTCAAATAATATTAAAAGAGCATTCAATTTTCTACAATTACTGTATATGTAATTTTTTCGTGTTTCCAGCCATTTTTTAGATAATAGCGTTTGAATATGGAGAGATCAGCGCCAGGCGCGTATAGACAATACGTCACGCCGTACAGGTGGGGCGGGCGAAGTGCGCACTTCTCTATATTCAAAGGCTATTTTCTAAAAAATGGTTGGAATGACGAAAAACTTATATATACAGTAATTGTAGAAAATTGAATGTTCTTTTAATATTATTTGAACAAAAATTCGATAGGGCTTACCATTTTTGAGAAATTCTCCAAATTCAAACCACTGACGAATTCTAAACTTCAAGGCCTAATCGGCGCCCTTGCCGGTTGTCCGATTGCAATAATCTTTTTCAGAGACTATTTTTTTATGAAATGAAACCATATTGGGGGTGAGAGCAAAAGAAATCGCAGATTGAAAATAAGGGCCACCCTAGTATACATATAGGCATATACCTAAGGACATTATTTTAAAATTTTTGTCGACCGTTTCTTTTGCTGTAATATATAGTGTATGGTGAAAACTGTTTAAATGCTTGCCAATTATATAAAGTTTACGGAAGGTCGTAAAGCAAATTTGAAGGGGACAAATTACATCCCAGAGTCACAGAACCACGAGGTCACAAAAGGCAATAAGCAATTTCAAGCGCCATAAAATTTTATTACTTACAGCTAGAAGTAGGTATATTAAATACTCTTAGTTCCAGTACAGCGCCGTAAAAATATGCAAAACTACAGTTAAATATTGAACTCCAGATTTTACATTTGCTTGGAAAATGCAAATCTAGTTAGCGTTTCCAAATGTTTGACCGTTTATATAAAATTGCCCATTCGATTGCGTGAAAATTTCCTTTCAAAGGGAATATTCTCCCCCAGTAACGCGGGGGATTCGAAACTATTCTTCACCAAGTAGAAAAGTGTGCTTTTCAATTAGGGATTCATTTGAAACGTGCTCGCTCGATTACAAACGCAGACACCGACTCTTCAGAACCGTTCCTCCAGGGAAATACGCGTGTCGGGATAAGTACTAAATTCTGACGATGCTAACGGGTGATATCCCGCCTTTGAGAAAGCAAATAATGGCGGAATCAATAGACGTCGGTGGGAGCTACGCATTTGCACGGTTTTCGAGAAAGTTGATTAAAAAATTCTGAGGCCTGTAGTATGTACTTATTACAATTAATTCAATATGACCTCTCACGTATGAGTTATTGCTAACTTCCTACACATGAAAAAAAATTGAATTGTTTTTAAAGTTGTCTCAAGCCTTTTGTTTTTAACCTTTTTAATTAGCTGCAGCCCACTTAGCCTATGTACAAAGCTACCCTTAAATGTTTTTGAAAGATATACCTTTCGTCGAATGCCATATCTTCCAAACCTGTCTGTAAACGAACAAACGCGGACAGGTAACTGACATAATCGAAATAGAAAATCATTGTTTGAGCATTTTGTATTCAGTGCCGCGAGTGCTGCAAGCCTGCAAATGTTTGAACCATCTTTTTTTTAACACCCTCTATATGCGTTTCCAGCGAACACCTACGCGTTGCGGTCAGTAATTTTCCTCTTCGCCGGCGAGCCAAAGTGTTTGCATTTGTAACAATGTGCTCCACCGGGTGGCATTCGACGGTGTGTTTTATCGTTCGCGTTGTTTTTCTACGTTTTCGCGCCATGTCCTATGCATATTCATACGACACGCAGGTTTCGTCCTTATCTTTCTGCGTTCTTCGGCGCTGATAGGAGGGAACAGCTTGGTTCGCGCAAGTTTTTAGAACACGATAGAATATAGTCGTTCCGATAAGATTCCGAACCATTCTACGTGTTCCAGTTTGTGCAACCTGTCACAGAACTCAACAGACGAGTACAGTTCTAACATTGCTGCATAAAATTCAAAATAGCAAGCATCTACTTGATCCTGATTCTTCATTTAACGTTACTCGCGCGTAGGTGTATAATATAAATTTGAATTAAGGGACAAATGCATATCGCTTACACATATTATGCAAACGCTCTATTTGTAATAGGGATAATTCATGCATTGTATTTATGCAAATTTTCTTTTTCTGTTGCAGGTAAGCCTTTTCCAAGTAACGACTATGGATTTTGTATGTCTATACTGTTGAAAGAAATTAAGGGTCGACTCTTCGCGCAGATAAACAAGTATTTAGATTTTAATTTCAATAATTACTAGATCTGTTAAGTGGAAAAGAAGTGAAATATCAAAAACCAAAGAAAAATATTGAGCACTACAGAAGTCTTAATCACTGTTTGATTTACAAAGCATGAGTAGCTTTTAAGGTACTGATTAATTAATTTCATTTGCTACTCTTCTACTTATTCTAAGCTCAATTATAATCTATTCTGTTTCATTACAGTAAGGCGAATCAATACAGGGTAATTTAGGATTATAAGCGCAAGCTCGTTTAAGGAGTGAAGCCCATAGAAAGATACAAAAGGATCCAAATAATATATGTACATAAATGTATTCGAAAGCTACTCGGTCGAAGGATATTCACCTCTTCTAACCCGTGGCTTTATAAAATTGTATGTACTCAGACTGTTTTATAAATCCTTTTCGTCTGGAATATATTAATGACATTTGCGCAGTTTCTTTTTATTAAACTTCGCGATACGCCTGGGCTTCTCTTATTACATAGGAAAGATAAACTTATAGCCTAAAAAAATGGAAGAAGGTGTAACGTAAGAATCAGATAGAATTACTGCTAAATTTGTATCTCTTCTGAAAGTTCTTGTTAATCTCAGAAACTTTTACTGGAAACAGTTTTTTAAATAACGAATGTAGAAAAAGTTTTGAGGGGATGGCTCCGGTCACAATGGTTCGGAAGCGCGTCTGACTATAGACGATCCATTTCCCCTTGCTGTTTTATATTTTGATCGTTTCCTAAAACTCTCAAAGGACTGTTTAAAGGACTCGCATACTTACAGTCGTTCCAACGCGAACATTAGCGAAACCTTACTCTCAAATAATTTACTAAAATTTACTTTTCAAAAATTGCCTCACTCCCATAGTAGGAAGCTTTGAATAATCCCAGAAGCATTATTTTGGTCAGCAGAACCGGCTCGATCTCGCGTAGGAAGAGAAGCCTTAATTTGGGAAGAATCACCGAGTTGAATTCGTGCTCGGCCGTTTATCAACGCAATTGCGGTAATCTCGAAAGACGTAATAATGACGGCGACGTGCGCGGAACCGCGCACCAGCCGCAGACATTCACGGTTAGGCGAGTTCTCGAGCCGTGTGTCCGAGGGAGTGGCCGCCGTGCTGTGCCCACGGATGCACGCTTCGTTGACTGGTTTAACCCTACAACACAAACGTTTTTCAGTATATATTCAAACACAGTCGTAATGAGAAACACCGACTTTAAGAATTTCTCGTGTGGCTACTTTTAATTTGCCGAAGTTGATGGAGATTCGCGCGACAAACCAACGCCACTGTTTCCGTGTTAAGGGAGGAGTCTCGTGTAACAGCCCCAACAGTAACTGGCATTTGTATTTTTTTTTTTTTTAAACAACTATTTTCAATACTGGATCAAACTCTTTTGGGATATAAGGAGGCATCTTTAAACTTGCAGAAAATATTTTTTTATGTCGATCTTTCTAATTATTTATTACTTACTTGTCACTTGTCAATTTCCTAAAGTTAATTAGCTTACGCTGGGACTGGACCTAAAATTTTAATTTTAGTTTTTTATTTATAATACTTTTTTTTATCGATATGAAGTCAAATCTGAGGAGTAAAGTTACTTTTTCTCTCAAGCGCTGTAAATTTTTTAATTTCTTACGTTTTTTCTTTTAATCATGGCCAATTCCAGGGTAAAATATCTAACATTAAGAAATTTGTCTATTTTTTGGCGGACCATCCGAACAGTAGGCCGATATTCAGGTTCGAAATTCAAATATGCCTTCACAGGATTTTTTTAAAATTACGCCACGAGCAAGGTTGTCACCTCTCCGGTTTTTGCCCAGAGACTTTGGGTTTTGCAGCAAATCTCCGGGCTTCAGTTCTACTGGAAAAATCTCTGGTTTGTAGAAAAAGATGGGATGATAAGAAAGTGTGGTGTTATATATGGTACCAATTTTATATAAAATACACGTTACTAATTAAAACAACTGATATTTTTAAATTCTCAGTTGTTTATATTTAAAAGAATTGCTCATTTGTTTTCCGGATATTCGAGCACAAACCTTTTGTTTTGCATTTTCTATCCCCGGGTTTATTTTCGCATCTCCGGGTTGGCATGCATGACACTTCGGGATTTAAATGGTGATAAGGTGGCAACCCTGGTTATGAGCTGGGAAATGTTTCCCACTGGAGCAAATTCAAATTCAAATGCACTGCAATCACATCTTGTGATTCGATAAACGCCTTCGATTAACACACTTCCTGCATATCCTTTACATTTTTGGCACGCATTAATATATTCCTAAATAATTCCATTTCACTTGCATGCTTCGACACACTTTACCTGAAGTTTAGCTATTACTTAATTACAGTGCACTTGACCCCATCATTAATTACAGTTCTTCTTACAATCAGATAGTCGTTGAAGTCCTGGCAGATCCTTTTGATTTCCACGCGACTCACGGGCTCCGATATCGTTGTCGACTAATCACCATTCTTCCGCTAATTGCTCGCGTATAACGAATCGCGTTTGCGAGTTGGAACCTCGCTCACCCGGCCGGCCGTCCTTCTGTCGCCTCTTTAAACCGTTCCAGCGAGTCGAACGGCGGTAACGAAGTGGGTAAATCGGAAACGGGCGGAAATTGCACGGTCCGAATCTCGGGACGGTCGTGGGATTTATCGTTTATAGAATTAGATACGCGGCTCGTACAGCCTGGCTCGATCGGGCGGATTTAATGGTTATTTAATTCGACGGTCGATGGCTGTTTTATGGAGTCGAGGAAACACTAAATACCCACGGATCGACGGGTAATTTCGAAGATGCTTGGAATGCACCTTTGCATGCTGCTCGTTCGTGGATTAATTTGTATGGTTTGAATAAAAAACGATTTGTAGACTGCGTGGTCGGTTATTGGTGGTAACTAACTAAAAATAGAATGATCCTTCGTGAGAAAGAATCGAATCCTATGCGTAATTACACCTGGCTGAGAATTGGGAGAATACAGGAATAAATGTGATACGATTCTAGGTGAAATGAAACCTTCTGCAGAAATGGACGTACATTGTAGAATACCTTCTCGTCGAACGAGGTAGGTTTTTTTTGGAGAAAGTCGATAGGTCGAAAGCCGATTCGGAATTTCCAAAATTGATTTTCGTAAAAAGAAGCCTCGTTCGGAAAAATGCATTCTACAGTTTCAACTCATTGTTGGACGAGGATTCATTTTACGCACTTCTTCGTCCTGCGAATTCCTAGCTACCTACTCGTTTATTTGACAGATATTTTCGAACTTGATTTTTCGACGTGCTATCAATAACAGATCACTCTGTATAAATATTATCTTTAATCATAAATTACCTATATAAATGAAATTGTCCTGAAACTTTATATGTTGTAAAGATTATTCGAAAATGTATATTACATTATATTGTTTTTTGTGCAACATGCGCTATAACGTATGTTAATGCAAATTCGTGCAGGGCGTCCATCGTAACAGTTCAGACGATTTTTGAGGTATTTGCAAAAAATTCCAGTAAATGAAATAAAAGTTACAGTAAAAGAGATTTCGGGAGTATTTTAAGCAGAGTATGATACTTTTTATCGCAATTTTGCAGCTAAATTTGAATATTGAATTGAACAGTCTTATAGTAATGTTATTTACGGGGATAATAATTTTCATTGTATCGCGTAGAAATTTAATTTTTGTTCAACAGAGGTTGCATATGCTATGAAGTGATTCCCGTGGGTCATTGTTGATTCACAAGACGTAGGTAAACGTAGAAATTTATAGAAAGGCATTGTGCTACCGAACCAATTACTTCCTTTATTGTCTGCATCGCCGAAGTAACAAAAGAGAAACAAACCGATAGAATCGGCGCAATATACTGAAAAAAAGCACTAGTCTGCTCGGAAATCAATTCCCTTTCCGGGCCGCCATCGATCGAAAGGCGCTTATAACGCGCGACCAATTAATCAAACGACGCGAGATAAAAGGGCCAAGGGAATTTTCAGCGAGAACGTGGACAGGGCCGCGTAACGGTGGCGAAACGTGACGTTGACCGAACCATCGTATCCACTTGACTCGCATAATTGAATGGAGAGTAAATTCATGCTGTGTGTTTCGATTCCTCTCTCTCTCTCTCTCTCTCTCTCTCTCTCTACCCTCGCGCACTCCGCATCCCTCCGCGCCTCCTTCGCCCCCGTCACGGCCCCTTTTCTCTCTCCCTACCATCTCGTTTACCGTCAATTTCAATCGAGCACGGTTAATTGACGTCTACCGTCCAAAGAAATGTATTCGATGCCGGCTAAACGAATTCCGTTTCCACGAACCGCCGAAGAGCTGGGGAGAAACAGAAGCGACTACCGCTCCCTCCGGGGGGCTATGAGTGTTTTATTCCATCGTGAGACGCTTAAAGACGAGGAACGGCGGAGCTGTATGCATATGAACGGGGACCAGGCCGTCGTTGCTTTGAATACGCTTTGTTTCCCGCAGTGGAAAGGAAATTTCGTTAACGATAGCTGCGCCAGAGTCAGCGTCGGCTTGCTCCCGGAAAATTAGCGATACCCTTGCCTTTTTCGACGATTCAAACAACTATCCTCGCTTATATTTTACCGTTTCCACTTTTATCCTCTCGCTGTTCTGTCGTTCTTTATTGTCACAGAAGGATTAAAGTAATAACGAGAGCACTGGAACGATGATTATACGCGATGGAAGTTGATTAAAGGAGTTCTGTCGTGCGCGTTCGTTGTCTTAGCAATAATGCGAAATTGTAGGATGACTAATTCAGATCTGTTACAAGCGTAGAATTAATCTTGAAGTAAGAGGCTTAACGAGGTTATAAGAAGTATCTCGCCATATGATTTGAATGGCCCCACTTGCATATCTCCTTTTTTAGCGGATATAATCCACGCTGAACTCAATACTAACAAGATGAAAACACAACAGGTTCTTTAAGGGATCTGCGTTTCATTCTCTCTTTACTGTTTGAAATAGGATCTTACATGATTTCTCCGCTGTTTAAAAGGGACAAGTCACTATGTAACAACAGAAGATCTTCGTCATTAAACGAGCACTGAATTCTACAGAACACGTATGACGAATGTCAACAACGAGTACACAGAGGAAATACATCCTCCCATCGAAATGTCGCCAAGTCGCGTGGTGGGGCAATTGTTGTTTCTCCGGGAAAATAAATTTCAGACGCCCTCGCAATGAAATCAAAACGGAGGAAGGAGCATGGAAAGGCGCGGACAGAGACAATCAGAGTGTTTTATGCCGCGCGGTGAGACACTCGAGGGCCCAGCGAAGGGTGTAGCCGGTATGCATATAGACGCAAGACTGGTTCGGCGGTTGAATACGCTTTGTTTTTCGTCTGAAAAGACAATTCAGACGTCTATGCGAGTGTAGAAGTGGCGGAACGATGAATTTAAACCGAGGCCAGCCGAAGCTGCCGCGCAGAGGGAGGCAGAAGAGAAAGGGAGGAAAGAGTGCCGTAGAGGAAAACGAGTGCACAGGAGTCCGAGGAAGAGAGAAAGAGAGGAAGAGGGAGAGGTGGGGGAGATTGGAGACAGAAAGGGGAACGTAAGAACACGCTGGCCCCGGTAGGACGACGATGTTCTAAGGCGCATCCTCGAAGGGTGCTGTTACTGGATGGAATCCGGGTTCCCTTAATTACAACAGCCCTTCTCTCCCATTAATAAGCGGCCTAAACAAACTGCCGTCATATAAATACTTGGATTTCTACCTGGTCCACTCTCTCGCGCGTAACCGGCAATAGCAGTAGCAACAGCAACAGCAGCAACAGCAACGGCAGCTGTCCTCTTCCCCATAATTAAATTTGCACCGCGCTCGGTGAGTTTGCTTCCTCCGTTCATTTAATCGGACACCGGGCGTTACTATAATTAAAAGCACATCTCTTTCGGAATTCGCCGCATCCAAATCTCTCGCCGAGCTCTGTTGCTCTTTCTGTCTTCCCTTCCCGCCTGTCTTCGTGCCCTCTCATTCCCAGATGAGCATCCTCTTGTTCCCTAATTGCGAGGCGGTCCGCGTGCACGCGCTTTTGGCCTCTCTATGCGAGGCTCTCCTCTGTAAAACGATCTGCGAGCAAAGTAGACCGACGCAGGAGGACCAGTTCGACGGTTCACTCGGGAATGGGCGAGATGGGCTGCTCGCACGTTCTGTTCCGGGGCGACACAGCTCTCTGTAGCGACTATTTCCGTCGTCCCTGGCATGAAAACAGAGAAATTGTCCGCAGCTTCGCGGATGTAACACGACACACGTGCGTGCTCTTATGAATCTACGAGTCTCTGTCCATCGTTTTATCCGAGCTATGGATCGTTGTGCCTGGTTCGCTGCGCACGATTCTTGGAATACTCTTTCTGACGACAATACACGATCCAGAAATGTTGTATAATAGGAAAGATAAGGTGGTTTTGTAATTGAACTTGTTTGCCATGTGGAGGTCTCCGTGTGAGCTGGTTAATGATATCCATTGTTCTATTACCAGGAGACATCGTCACCTTCTCTTCGGTATATCCGGGTCTTCGGTAAATTCTTAATTCTAAGCTCCAGCATCGTAACATAAAGTCATCGGACATCTATATCGACGACTATCAATGCTTCTTCTGTTAAAAAGAAATTCAACTTCTAACCAAGTTTAATTCTATGGTGATGATTCATAGGGGACTGGTGAACCTCCTGATAGGTACACCTAGGTGTCCTATACATACATGTAAACAGAACTGTAATCGTCTTTCAAATTAACTTGTACCCTAAACTGTGTTTAGCATAAGTATTAATAATAATTTTGCAGCATGAGACTTGGTATTGGCTGATTGCAAACAATGAGAATTTACAGAGGATAGATTTTTATAGAAATTTTGAAAATTCTAAGACAAAAACACTTAATTGTGGGTGTGGAAGTTACAAGTACTACTACTGTACACCCAACTAGGATACAGGACAATTACGTTCCTGATCTCAATGCCTCGCACGAACACTTTGTTCTACCTCTGCAGAAGGTTTAGCTGAGGACTACGTGACACGTATATTCTACTTGTAACAAGTATCTGCTTTATCTCCACTCTGTTTTTATTGCCACGAACTTCTCTGACGTTGTAGCCAACAACTTCTGTCCAGAAAGTTCCAGCTCCAGAATTTCAGAAGGCGTCCTCCTTCTGCTGGCCGAAACAACGGTCTTTAAAGCGAGCGGCTCTTTCGCTTTTTCGCGATACATCCGCAGTTAGACGAGACCCTAGGCCGCAGTCGATACTTCGCCGGGTAGACAGCGTTCCTCAATATTTAATAGCTTCTAGCTACGAGTGCTGTCTCAACACTTGTAAAATTGCATGGCGGGGGGTTGAAGCCAAGCAGAGAAACGGCAAGGCGGGTGAAGAAGGTGGGAATTCGGCGTTATCTTGGCGGGTCGATCGCTAGGCACGCGACAGTTAAGAAGCCTTGGGAGGATAGAGGAATTAAAGATCAGAGGGGATGGGTCAATGAAATATTCAGGTGGAGACATCGACTTTCCACGACGATTAAATCGCATTGCGCCGTGTCCTGGCCAAAACGAAGGAAACAGTTCGTCGCGGATGAAATATAAATGAGTCGGGGGTATTTGAAGTATTCGTAGCAAAGCAGGTGCGTCAGAAGGATATAATATCAGGCGGTTACGTAAGTAATGTCGTTTCTTGATTATGAATCTTGTATGATTAATTTAAAGCGAAGGTTTTTCTTCGTTAAGTAACGTCCTTTTGCCAAGGAGGCACAAGCTTGTTCATTCCAGTCGCCAACTACTTCAAATTTTATGGGGAGGGCGAATTCCTTGAAAGTCTGTTCAGCAAGTTACCTCGTGAAAAGGATAAAGCAATAGTCAGTAGCAGATAGGTCAGAGAAGTTTCATAACCGAGGTGGTTCGATTTTTAAATAATGTCTTGAACGATGAATTATTAAACGTCATGATAGAGGAGGTTGCTCTGTCTGTCTATACAATTTTGAACAGTACTTTTCTGCTGTGTTACCTTCACCAGGATTCAGGAAGTTGCAGCGCTCATCTCCTGTTGAAATCCATTGTATAGTGAGCTTAGCTTCCTTGTGAATGGTTCTTGGCTTTAGAAAGTGGTTGGAAGATCGTTTTCTGCTGTCATCCAACATCCATCGTTCATCCTGGATTATAATGCCACGTAGAAGAGGATTGTTCCGATTGCGATCCACTTTCTCATCTTTCCAATTATTCTGAGAAGATCAACAGTTGATGAATGTACAGCAAATGTTCCAGTTACTCCAGGTTACGCGTGTACCATTCGATTGAAAATGTCGTTGTTCAAGGTCTCACGATGTCCTTCTTGTTGCTACATAGTTGCATTCATTTCCAATGCGAAAGGACAATGTGATTTTTTCATTGATTTGTAACCACGGAAGAATAGGCAAATGTATACAGGACATGCATCTACGTTCCATGGAATCTAGAAAGCATAATTATTTAATTTGAAATGTGATGGAAAGGTTATAATAAATCTTTGTATACGCAAGTACAAGTAAAAAATAATTTTCTGCCGTGCTCTGCAAGTGTCGCAAAAAGTAACTTTGCCTTTTTTAAGAAACAACTTGATATAACCTTCTGCAGCCCACAGAAGCCCATTATCCCAGAATTAATATTAAACTATAGGTAACAGTCTTCGCCTGGCCACTTATCGCCGGTATTACCTCGCTTAAAAACTCCCACTTGGACGTTTCAGGCGGTAACTTTCAGTATTTCCTTGGGATCCACGGAGATTAGATTTCCTCCGCGTACAAATTAATTGGTTCGCCCGGGGATCTCCCAGCTTTCATTCCCATTTTATTCTCGTCCAAGCTGGGGCAACTGATTCGAGCCGATGGATCCGTACGGTCGGCAGAGGTTCCAGCTTTCGAACGTGAAAAGAATCGGTCGGCGAAAAAGCGAAGATGTCGGGCACAGATTTAAAGAGAAGGACGTCGTGGAGTATCGCCGGGACCTGGTAGTGGAAGGACTGGCGAAAAAGAAGGGACGAGAAAGCAGGGCGGGGGCGGAAACATAGGGAGATTGGAATACTTATCTAAGGGAAGAGGCCGGAGAGACAGAAAGGGAGGAAGGATAACGATCCAAGGAAGAACAGACAGCGCAGGGAGAAAGGAAGAGAGAATCGAATACCCGAGGGCCACGGTAGAGACACTTTCATGAGATTGAGCTCGAATTCAATAAGGGATGAATAAAATATAAACCAACCGGCATTGCGATCCTATGTCGGGGCTAAGGGTGCCCGACCCTTGTGTAAATAAATAAAAACTATATCCTAACCGAACCGTGCGCGCAACTGGTCGCGAACCCCTGCTACCTTCAGACCTCCTCCAGGTGGAAGAATCTTCGATGCGCCTAAATTTCAAACAATTTAATCCTCTCTATCCTCTTCTATGATAAATAGATTACAATAGATTCTAGTTGTTAAAATAAAAACCATTGTATTCTGCAGTCTTGACCCATCTCTTTGCTAATGGTGTGATTCCTCATCCATCTGATGCACTACTGCTCGTGTTTGACAAGGAAATTAGGAAATTTTGAATTCTAAGCGAAAACAATGGACGACAACTAACATTGCCGATTTAGACTGTTGGCGCAGCCTTGTGATGTGGTAAACAGAGGGAAGAAGGGAAAGGGAAGGGGCTGGAAGGCGAAGAACCGAGTAAACGTTCCAAAGACAGATAACTTTTCGTACTCTTAATTGTCGGCACGGTTGAAACGAGCGTCAGAGATAATTGAAGCGGGTAGTCAAAGGGTGTGTATCAGTCAAATTTAGTCGAATCAGTCGTAGAAGTTCCTCCAAAGAAATGGCACCCTCGATGCTCACTGCTGTTTTTCTTTGATCCTGATCTCAGATTGAACATTACCCTCGTCGTAAATTACTGTTTAATTAGGACCAAGAATGACTAGGACGCTGTCTTGAGAGATCGTGAGAGCAAAATACGTTTCTTGAACAGACACACCGTGATCCCAAAGCACACTTAAATGTTTATTTAATCGCTCGTGGACAATTAACTAGGCAGAGGTAGAAAATTTATGCAACAAATTGTGATTTGTTTAATTTCCATTTGGAACCTTAAGCAACTAATTTGTCCCTTCCCCGTGATAACTTCCAGAAGTTTCAGTTGCAAATGAGGATGTATGTATACACTCCTACAAATTAGGATTTAGGATTTTCGGGTAACCTCTGACGTTTTGCATACGCCCTGGGAAAGCTGGTGTCTTTAGGGGGCCAAAGGATTCTAATTAAACTATCTAAACGTTCACTAGACCGCTGATTCTATTTGAATCCCTTACAGTTGTCCTTGTATAAGTTCATCCATGTGTTTTGAGGATGAACTTAGAACGCAATAGTCTTCATTGACTGGGAGTAATCAACCTCTACAAGGTTCAGAGCAAAGTTCGCACTTCTCCAAATTAAAAGTTAGCAAGCTCTCTCTATCACATACCTCTTAAGCTACTAGAAAATAGCAAATTATCGTTGTTGCACCGGAGCATAGTTTTGCATCGCATAATCCAGTTTGACAATGGCATTTCCCCACTGCCGATCTCCCAGTAGCTCAACGTAAACCTGGTTCACCTAATGGGTGGATTTTTGTGTGCTGAGAACACACCGAGTTTTATTTTCCTTTGAGATTCTTGGACATCATCTACAGAGAGTAAGGATGCACAAGGATGTATGCGCACTTTCTTCCCAAGAGCTCCTACCCTGGAAGTGAACGGAATAAAGTAGTTTCTGGGTTCTCATAGTCTGCCGAATACAGAATTCACACCGCAACACGTGATAAGAAGAACATTATACTCAATAAAATGATGATTCGTTTTCGTGGCGCACGAGTGGAGAAATCAATTATCGAAATGTCGAAGTTGCCGAGTGTCGGGCAACAGTGCATATTTCGATATTAAGCGTTCATGGTGCACACAGGCAACTGTATGTCAGGGGTAGGACAGGCGGGGAGAGTGGAGCGAGAGGAGAAGGCGGGCAAGCAGGCAGAGAAGCGCGTCGGCCAGCAATATTTCGCGTTCATAGCGTTGCTAAGCCGCAACTAACCGCCTTGTTAGGAAGTTACTCCTCCTCTCGACCTCCCTCACCCTCTCCTACTCATTCCCTTCCGCTTTCTCTTCCCACCCCCGTCCTTTCTCCCTCTGTTCCTCTCTGTCCACCTCGCTCCATCGCTCTCTTTCTTATCGCGTGTTTCTGCATGTGTCCTCCGTACTGCGCTCCTTTTCTACTGCATATTAGATTTTTTCATTACCTTTGTCCCTTGATTTATACCTTTTCCAGGCTATTCCTTTGTTTCCGGCCGCGTTTATGATTTTTCTCCTCTATCTACCCCCGACGTCGCCTCGTCCTTCCTCGTTCCCTGCTGTTGCACCCGTGCCCGTCGCTTCCAGCACGCTTGCCCCCTGTCCCGCGTGCACGCCCCTTCAAGTAATCCTTTTTCCACGGATTTCTGCCTTCGGGGGTCCCCTTTTTATCGCGTGTCAGATGCTCTCGGCGCGCATCGTCTCCTGTTGCTCGGGCCTGCCGCTTTCTCCCCCATTTATCCTCCCGTTCGTCCTGTGTTCAGTTTTTCCCGCTCAGCTACCTATGATTCCTTTTTTGATCCACCTGTTTCACCTAGCTCCCTCTGTTTCACAAGAACCTCTTCTCTTCCTGTCCCTTCGACGTCAGAGTAGCACTTCCGTCGTATCTACGAGCCCGCTCTCCCGCCCGACTCAAACTACCGCCACCGGCCGGATACTAAATCATAACTCGAGAAATTCTCGCGCACCACGCGGCACACCTTCAAGGCCTCAGAGGAAGCCCGTTACAGCTAGGATACCGTTTCCCTTGTAAACCTTTGATAACCAAATACGTGCTGCCTCTAAGCTCCCGCACTCAGACCCTCGTGGCGCACGTTGGATTCTCAGCAGGACGCTTTCCTGAGGCACGCCTCTCGTTGATTGCAGACGCTGCTGCTCTCATGATCCTCGGGCTTCACAAGAGGTGTTCCAGCTCTTTTGGCAAAATATGCACTTTCGTGGCTCCATTCTCAGGCCAATTGCCGATTATGAGCAACCGGAATTTGTACAAGATTTATTACAAGTGGAATTTTGTTTGGCATCCTAGAACAGTATGTTTGTACTTCAAGGCGCCAGTTTCCCTGATGCCGAGTCATGAGTCTGATTTCAAAGGCCTTATTGTGGTTGGGTGACGAGAAGTAGCTGGGCCCTATGATGGGCCAGAGGTCCTCGGCGGCCACGACGATTTTTTCCTTTCCCTAATTATTGGGGAAGGTGTTGGTTCGAAGCCCTAGATGGGGGTTAGGCTGGATTGCACCAATGATAGCACAGATTTTAGTTAGCAAGCTGTGTACTCCGCTGAGTCTACGGCAGGCCTGTTCAGGCACTTGCTCGCACTAACAACCGCGAGTTGCTCTTCGCTCTTGAAGGCACTGGAGCTCATCCCCTCGCGCACCCAGGAGCGAAAGGTCCTCATGGTGGGGCACAACCATAGCCAGAACAAAAGTTGTACGGGCCTAGTCCACGGGGCCTCTCGTTCTGAGAGACCAACATAGTCGTCTTCCAGCTCTCGTAGAGTCTTAAGTTATTGTTTTTTGTCGTTGTTATTATTAAAGTTAGTGCTAGGAGATACGGTTGTTACAGTTCTTTAAAATTCTCCCAGCCAGTCAAACTTCCCGTCGCCATTACTTTGCCGCCGGAAAGCGTTGGTCCGATATGCATAAAGTGTCAGGCGCGCACCTACGTTCGCTAATAGTTCAGTGACGTACGGTGGAAAGAACAGTATATCTGGATGTGGATTTTCACCAAGGTGAACGTATGACCTATGTATGTATCTATATATCTTGTATAAGATGTACGCCTAATTCTTCATACTAATACTTCAGAGTGTGTGCTAACTTGACATTGTTCTAAGCGCATCTTCCCACCACATCGCCTGGGTTCCAACATGTAGCCGTCTGTGTGTTCCAGTAATTGTCAGGAAGTACATACAGTTTACACATATATAATTAAGAGTGGTCATGTGCTAATTTACTACATAACATTGGCCCCCATACCCCTAGTGTTTCTTCGTTTATAAGGAGCCCATGCTTTGGGGGAAACTTACCGCCAGCAAGATAATAGAATGGAATTACAACGCTGCGTTGTAACCCACGACGCCAACCAGTAAGGTCACGTATTTAATAACGTCATGTATATACCGGGCGAGATAAATTGGATAAGACGCGTATCAAGATTTATGCTCTCAGCCAAGATACTACGTAGACTGGAACGTTGATCGTCGACCGAAGCAATGCATTATTTTCCGTCAAGAATTCTTATCGCCGGCGTTGTGTCGGGGTAGAGAGTCGATGGTGTCCTGACAAATTTACTTTCTATGCTCGTGATTCCAATCGATACCTATGCATTGTTCAGCGCGCGTTGCTTTCGCGACAACTTCTTTTTACGTTCGACGGTAACCCGTGACATTTAGGTCCACGACTGACATAAAACAATGTTAGAAGCGGTAGCTAGCGTCGCACTGTAATCTTATTATGAAACCAAATACGCGATTCAACCGCGGCTGGTTTATACTACGGAACGCGTTCAAATGCGCTTAAGAATTTTGCTTGCTTGTTCTGTCAACCCCTAACGAAGGTGTTAGGGGACTAGGCAGCCAAATCGCTCGAAGATCAAGTATTCCTTTGCGAATTAATTACAGGGAGACGAATACAAATTGTGACTAGTACTTTTGAGTAATGTTTATTAATAGTATAAACTGTAAATGTTTTTGTGATGCGCTACAGTCTTCTGATGTATAGGCGTTTTTCTGAGATTTTGCAGTGATTGCAAAAAAGAACAGGGGTTCGGATCGAAATGAAACTTTTACAGCTTGTTCAAAATATATTCCATGTTGGAGGGAACCCCAACATCAAAGTGCAAAAGCTCTAGTTTCCGAGATAAAAAACAGCCATCTGTGCGCTCCGAAAATCGACATTTATCGTAATAATCGCCTTCTCCTAGTCGCTATTTTAATAATTTTGGTTCAATTCTTTTTTCCGAGGTGCAATCCAAAATTATAGGTTTTAGGAGAAACATATTCCAAGGAAATGGTTAAAGGTCAACAGTTTTGACTTAGGTAGATTTATAATGTGTATGAATCGAGTGAAGAGAAAACCAGTGCTACCTATATTAAAAAGAAATTATGAAGTCTTTTGTTTATGGTACATGAGGCACTAATTTTATTATAAGTGTGGGTCGAAATGATGGAATGACCACGCAATAAAAGTGATCGGCTACTTTACTTAACCAATGGCACGTTAATGAAATGGACAGTATTTTTGCAGGACTAACCAAAAGAAATAGAATTATTCGGAAATGTATTCCAACTTTTTGGCACTCCAGAAGAGGCTTTACTACTGGCGACTGTTACTCGAATACACTGATCCGTTATATAGTTCGTAATAGTATTTACATTCAACATTTTTATAACTATTTCGCATAACATTCTAAATTACACGCTGGCAAGGCAGTCAATGATCGAAGGAAGCAAAATAAGTTACGAGCGATATTGAAATGCACGAGCTCGATCTCTATCGCAGATGTCATTCCAAAGTTAAAAGCAGAAAGTTACAACGATATTCTACAGATATTTATACGTCACGTGTGTATCCGCACAGCGCAGATTATTTATTGCCCCAGGTGAAAATTTCATAGCATCGCACAGTAAAAGTTACTTAATTGATGCATGTTATGCCAGAAACCTAACCCTTACTCTTCTGGACGTGTTGTCACCCGATTATCACCAACGCCACATATTTTGCTCGTTAATTCACGGATGATTAACGGACGCATCGTTGTTTTCTGTTGCAGGTATGTAAATTCTAATGGATTTTCCGTGTCCTTGCCGTGCATCGATCCGCGCGTGAGTAAATGGAACTTAATTAATTAAAATGATACCTGAAATGCAAATTTCCAGAGGATATCAAACTCGAACATGAACTTCGCGATCGATTGAAGAGAAGGACTTTTCTGTTTTCGTTTCTGACTCAAACTTAACCCAGACATGAAAATATCGAGTTTAGTCGATGGACTATGTTTCTCCCAGGTATTACGAGATGAGTGGGAAAAAAGTAAAAAATTTTTTCTCATTGTACTAAAAATGGGAAAGGTACTAATCCATCTTGTACAGAATCTACACTTACATAAGTAATCGTTGTGTCATTGATTCATCACCGTCCAGCCCAAACCGCTGACCCTAGAAACATGAAATTTGGAGGGTATATTCCTTTTACAAAGTAGGTGCTCGATAAGAAGGGATTTTTTGAATTTCCAACCCAAAGGGGGTAAAAAGGGGTGGAATGTGTTTCCACGGATTTTTTAAAATCTCTTCGGCCTGATTAGATATCAGCTTGGTTTTGTACGTCAAAAGGTTCCCCACATAAATGCCTAAAAAGCAATTTTAGGATTTTGCCCTAATCAACCCCTAGGGAGTGGTGAAAAGGAGTAGAATGTGTTTTCATGAAGTCTTTAATATCTCTTAGCCCCGAAACGAAGCGCGGGCGTAGTTTGCTAGTGGGAGTATAAATTTGAAAATGGTTTTTAGTTGGTCGTCAACAATAAGAGTTTTTATTAACTTCAATGTAGGTCCGGTCCGAAGCTACACATTTTATGAACATGCTCGAATTGGATTTGAATTCAAAATCGAAACAAAAAAAAACATTTTTAAAAAGCCGCTCTAGTGATCCATCCATATAATGCATACTTTTGACTAAATCAACATATTTTTTAAAGCTTACGATGTTAATAAACTTCATGCCAAAGAATAAGTCTCAGTTTTAATTTGTTTCTTTGTAATTATTTGGAACAGAAATACTTCATTTTAGACAGGAACGACTGCCTAGTACCCTTAAAAAGATTGAAAGTACGATCTAACAGACATGTGTATAACATATAGTATCGCGATACAGAGAGATCTTCCTTATCGTAAATATGTTTAATTATTACTTATGTAAATCAATTAATACAGTGACTCATAGGTTTGTACACATAAATTCATAAAAATGGCTAATTGCGAAACAAGCGTCGCAGTCTCAGCGCCTACTTCAGACATATCTTTGGCCAAACCCACACTCAAGTCACAGCAAATGAAAACTTAAGTTGAATCTAACCTAGACCGAAATATTTCCCATTCATAGTTACTTTCAATTTACTTTAAGTGGAACCTAACTTAAACCTAATTCAGACTTAAGCCAAATGTAACACTGATTTACCCAAGATTTAGTTCAGATATAACCTAGACTCTACCTCTCTGTTCTTTCTCTCTTCTCTCATTTTCTCGTTTCCCTGTGAAAGACCGTTATCCTGTCTCGTGGAACGTGCAAACATCGCGATCGATTACTTTCAATTACAAAAATATCTATCCACCAGGGTACTTTGTACCCGCATGCAAAAGGGTCGCGTGCGTCGTGACCACCAGACACCACGTCGCCGCGTATTTCTGAATTTGCATCTCCCAGTCGATAAGGCATGCAATGGGAAAGGGTCGAATTCGCGAACCGTGGCTCCCGCAGCAGACTAATCGGCGACAGATCGGCACAGAAAATTTTTCCACGCGATACCGTTGGCCTTGTTATTAACGATACCTCTCTCCGAGGGTTGACTTTCGCCCGCAGCGCGCTTCTAGAGGGGTAATTTCGATGGGGGTAAGCAAACAAGCTAATTAAAATGAACGCGATAAATATGGCGTGTTCCGGATCGACCAAGAAGCAAAAAGAAGCAAACTTCGATATTTTAGCCGCGATAAGCTGTGGCATTTACCCGTAGGAAGGGTTGATCCTCTATTATTTTTATGATTATGGGTAAGTGAACGCGAATGATTTAACAAATATTGTTTTTGCGGACTCTCAGGACGTGTTTACGAAAACAGTTACAGTAACCGACATATCAAATTTTCGTAACGAAAGTGGAATACTTTGAAATAAAAAATGAATGATTCTTGGTCTAAAAATCTTTCCCAAACATTTTGCATCGTAAAAGAATTTTATCGCGTGCCAAAATTGTCCATAGCGTGACTGTTTGCAGAGGGTGCGGCAGTTAAATATAAATTTCATCAAATTTTGCATGTCCACGTACAGGGGGACTCGACACCGCTCCCTTTTTAATTATAAACATCGTTAAAACCGTGGTCGGGGAATGGACAGTGATATTCGATAGTTGAATGCAAACCGAACACCTCGCTCGGCCTCTTCCTCTTCCTTTTCTGCATGGGCCGCGTTCTCAAACAAAAGAACGTCATACACGCCCTTGGCAAGCAAACGGCTACGCGAGCACCCTCGACACGTATAATCCAACCCTTGGGTAGGGCTGGGTCTTCGTCGCGGTCTGTTACACCAGCGCAAGAACTCGATGTGCACCGTGTGCTCGCGCGTCAGGTATATATGCGATTGTTAATCGACAGCACACAAAGGAGTGGCCCACAGTGACGTCACGAAGAACAATGACGACAGTTACCTGGCTGGCAATGCGAGGTGCCCCGATATTATCGATCGCCTATGCCGTGTACTCGATTTATGGTCGTAAATATGAATAAATTGTTTCTTTATCTGTAGGCTTGTCTGCTTTAACCACTTTTGCTCCGAGGGTTTCCTCGTAACCCCAGAGTGACATTCGTCGAGTTGGATTGGCAGAGTTATTCGAAGCCCCTCGGAAACGTATAAGTACAGCTCTAGAACATAAGATGCTACGGTCTTATCGTCTTAGCTTCATCATCCGAAGACTTGTAACCTTTCAAATGCTATCGGCGCCTACAGGTTCTTCTCGGCATGTTCGATTATCGTTTCATATCAGTACTTACAAACGATCGACAGACTGTTTGATTTGAACGATAAGTAAGTGATTCTTTAGGTATAGGCCTAACTGCTCTAATAAATCAGCTGCCCGTAACGCTCACGTTGGGTCCAGCTTCTTCGCAACGAAAAGATTCATTTCAAAGTTCTGTGCAAGAATTGATAAGATAGGTGTTATCTCCTTTACAAGTAGAGAAGATCCCACGAAATTGAAATGCAGGGCCAACGCATGAGGGACATGTGCCTGCGCGGCGATCGAAAGCATCGCGAATTACGGAGCTCGTAAAATTTCAGCAAAAATGAGTATCGATTGCTTGCAGTAATATCTTGCCTCTGTATTCGATATCGAGTTTCACTTGCCCCGGAATTGCAGGCTCCGGCCGTTTTAATGCGTCCTTTACGCACTCGTGGCAGGGAAATGGCCGATCGTCTGTTCATGATAAAGTACTCCGCGAATGTTCTCTCTCGCGCAACGACATATTCAGTCAGCGCCCGGTGCCGAGGAAACATCCAGCCCGCGCAAATATGACACTCCAATACCAATATCTGTTTACGACATTGGACGACGCGGAATGTTCCGGGTTAACGTTCCCCCATACGCTGCCATTATTTTATATGGGATACTGTATGGTAACGCGGCCGCGTCTTTTTCCGCGTATTGAGCACGTTTGTCAAGAACAGGCTCTCCATTTGTGTTTCCATGGGAAACAACCCTCTCCTTCCAGTTTCGGCCGTTCCTCGAAATGCTGCGGGAACACGGGGCCATGTATTCCTATCAGCCTCTGCGGCTCCTAATATTTTATTACATACCAGCTCGACCCGGCAGCGCCATGAATTCATTTCGACGATAATGCTCGTGTTTCGCGACGATGGGTCCGGGGGAATTTTCGGGGGTCTCGAACTTCGGACGATACTATTTCAGCGAGAATTTTATACACTATGTGATCGGATTAGCAATTATTCATTGGGTTCGGATTCATTTAGTTATAGGATTTCGGACTAACGAGCAAAACTAATAAATAAAAGCATGGCAAAACGAAGAGGTGATACAAAAACTTCCTCTGAATTTTGGTAAGTGTTCATTCCTCTAGGTTAGTAAGACTGCCATGTAGGTCAAACATTTTTAGAATCCGACTACAGATTCGTAATCATCAGTATCACCCCCACCCCCCCCAGACATACTGTATTTTTTAAATTCAAAAATGTCAAAAATTGTATTACCGTTCCGGACCGGCAATGCCCCTTTTGGGGCTCTGTGCAAGTCCTCTAAATGTTAATCTTCCAACGCTATTCCTTCTTTTATATGTCTTTTATAAACACAGAATTTGTTTTCACTAATGCTCACTTTGATGCTTCTCTGCAGACTTGATAAAGGCTTGGCCAAGACGTGACGTACTTACATGGAAACTCCTTCCTTTCTTCTTAGTCAGCTTTAGGCTACGTCCAGCTCTGTGTTTGAGATAATAGGTTTCGTTACTTGAGAACGTTACTTCGCAACAGCCTCTAATTACCTTCAGCAGTGTCTGTTAACGCGCTAGATAGCTAGACTAGAGTGTAGAACCGAGTAGCATCGTCATGTATGTGTGTTGACTATGTCAAACGGTTCTACATCAAGTTTCTGAAGATCTTCATATCTGTGGTAGGTCCTCAGAATCAGTTAAGTGGCAACTAATTATGTAGTAGTTATTATTTGAGTTCAAGCTAATCATTTATAACGATAGGGACGATAGTGCAACTATTTAAGAGTTGTCTCCAGCTATCTCAGAATCTCTTCAGATACCTTACTATAACTCCCTTCCTGCTACTATTCGACAGTTAGACTCTTACCAGTCTTTCAAACACGCAGTGCGGCAACACATTCTCCAACACTTTTAATTTTCTTAATTATCTTACTTAACTATACTCCTTGTACTATTCTCATGTTAGGTTTAACTCTTGAGCTAACTTAGTCTAGTTGATTCTTAACGTTTGTTACGCTCGTTTGTTTTTGTCCTACTTTAGTTTAGTTTAGTTTTCTGTACGCGGTTAGGCTTCCCAACAGTGTTACCACTGCAGCCTCGCCTTTATTCTTATCGTCTATGTCATTTGTAATATTCAGGTTTCTTCATTCTCTTTGAGTAATAAAGACGTTTAATAATGATAATAATAATAATATTTTCGAATAAATCGTCACCTCTTTCACACTTCTCCATCTTCCCTCGAACCATTCAGTGAACATGCTCCATAGACCAATCGCTAACCACCGTCTGTGAAACTGTATGCCTCACTCAAACTGAATACAACAAGGCTAGCGTGTTTGCCAAAAAGTATATATCAAAGCTTACTCGAATTCAATATTCAGGGAAACCATTCCAAGTGCTCAACCCTAAGAATCCTGCCAGCGTGAATCATTTTATGGCTCACTGTACGCCTAAAAGTTCTTCAGTCCAGGAGAGTCTTTCTCCTCTAAAGATAGTAGAAGTAGCCTAGAATAGACAACATCTAAATTTCAGAGTCTGAAATGAACGTTCAGAAGAAGACGGGGGGTGTCGGGGGAGAGCCCGGAAGAAGCTTACCGATTTTCTCGGGAAATCTCGCAGGCGATGGAAGAGGAAGATTTCATGAAATTTTCGCGAATCTGAAGGGGAAGGAAAAGCGAAGAAGGGGGCGCGAGGTGTCGATAACAGAGGAGGAGGGGTGAAAATAGTGGTTGTAGGGGAAGAGAAAACGATGCTGAGAGACGTGAGAGACAGAGAGAGAGAGAGAGAAACGAGAAGCAAGTGAGAGGGGCAAGTGTCGGATGGCCGAAGGGATGGTGGGATGGATTCAATTACTTGGAGAATAATACTGGCCTGGCCGTTATTGTTTGCCCGAGCACTCGGTCGAGTTTTCCTGGTTTGGGACCCTGAGCACCGTATCCCATGTCCCGCTACGCCACGATATTTTGTTTGCTTGCCATAATACCTAGGACGTCGACGACATTCGCTGTTGTTTCAGACGCCTTCCACCGTGCCGACCTTGGCACCGTCATTCACGTCTCTTTCTTGCGCGATTCGTATCTGCCCGTCATCTGCCATTTCGGAGTTAATTAATGCGAGCTTTCAGTTTGGGAATTGACAAGCTACGGTGACGTCCATCAGAGCCGAGGTGAACGGTGTTGGTGTAGGTCAATCACCTGTTCCCCTGGAGTACAATTTCTAGTTAGATTTAGGCGGTATGGTCGCGTGGTTATTTCTCCTCGTGGTTGGAGTAGCTGTCTAATATACTTACATACAAACCTACCTCACCGATCGGGCTTTTTATTTTGTTTAGTTGACCGATTGTAATATTATCGTAGCTTATAACTCTCAGCTGAATGATGATAATGTTGTTACGGATTTTCTTGGAATTTTGTTCAGAAAATTGACAACGATAGCATTCGTTTCTTCTAAGTCTTTGGAAATTCTGTACAGAGATTAGTGGAGAATAGGATCAGCGATGAGCTATTAACACTTCAAAGTGGCATTTATTATTCTATACCAAGTGTGCATTTACATTGAATTACTGCCTAATTTGGGATAAGTGGTTCGTTTGAATTTCAGATTGATTAATAACATTACGAATTCAATACAAGATCGAGTAATTTGAGGTCGAAAAATATGTGTTTTTTTTAGTTACAATTTGTGCAATAAACGAGTACCCCAAATATTAATTTAAAATGATGTTCAAAAACATACCTTGATCCGTTAGAATAATATGTTTCTAACTTAGCCCTAGCCCATAACTTATAATAATCCTTGAAATTCTTTACCGTTGTTATAATTATAAACAGTAGGTACTCCAGATTTGCATCGATTCTTAAAACTACTTAAAATATTTGCAAATGGAAATTTCAATTTTCTGTAATCTACCCAACTATTTAGTGTACACATCCGAAGAAATTTCAACGAACTTCGTAGTCCCGTCCACTATTCTAAATTCGAACAACAATTTTGCTCGCGTACGTAGCAAATGAGGCACGTCTCTGCGCCAGCTATCGATTAATCCTAGCCATCGGAAAGCAGAAAAAAGATTAACTGAAGCACACGGGAATTGTTCATTCCTCGAGCGGGCCACGATTTCTGCGCAATTTCCCTCGTCCCAATATTTACCAGCCCAAATCCCTGCTCTCCGTTGCTTTCTCCTTAACTTAGCCATGGTCTGTTTTAAAAAAGTCACGGAAACTCGGCTCCGCGAGACCAGCAAACTCGGGCGTGGATTTTTTTAATGGATTTTTAACTATTCAATTTTTGCCACCGACTCGATGTAACTTTCAGCAGCCACTGGGGTGCGGGGATGGAGTTGAGGAGTGAGCGTCGCGAAATGGGGGTGAAAGGGAATGGGGATGGGAGGTACCGCGAATGAAACGGTGAAGGAGCGCGGGGCGTAATGAATAATTCTAAAAGAGACTCGTCTTATAGTCAACTACCTTCGGTTATACAGAAACCGAAACTCGTTGAAAGCGAATCTGCATTCGTGTCTGTCCTCGTTGGAATGTCAATTTTAATTTTTTTCTTCCAGGAAATTGCGGTGGATCTCTGTCGATGTCTATCTGTCTCTTTTCCTATTCTCTTTCACCGTTCACTCTCTGCTGAAATGTTTTCCTTTAATATCACTAGATTCGAACCGAAGGTAAAATCAATTTAAAGGATTTCCCCCAGTTGTACTCACGAGAAAAAATCATCCACCCATTCCTTCGTATGGTGACCTCGACGCTAGAATTTTGGCATTATTTGGCGAAACACAGTGATAGATTTGAACGTATCGTGACAGCCCGCCTTTATTACTTCGAGTGAAAGCTTTCAATAAATATTTGCGTATTCCAATTGAAATTCGTTACTCTGTACGAATATTTGAAGCACAACAATATAGTTGGCTAGCTACGTACACAAAGGGTCAATTTTTTAGTTCCAATAAAATAGCGATCCCTGAAACCGCACCTATTGTTTTTAAACGATTTTATTCAGCTTCCATCCGCTGTTTGTTGTTTGGTTGTTTGTTTCGTGTATGAACGTTTGTTTGCTGCGAATCTAGAAACTCAATTTTAACTCACTTGCAACTAATCACTGGACTTGAAACTTTGCAAGCGTACGCAGTTTGGATGACAATACAAAATTATGAAAAATAACCCCGACTGGTTTAAAAAATTACCTAGTCATCAATAAATATAACCCATAAGCACAAATCTAAACGACTTGAAATCAGCCTATATCTACAAATCAAGACTTAGACACTAAAAAGTAAATAAAAAAATATATAAAAAAAATTTAAGTTAAACGATTTTATTTGAAATGCACTACTTAAAATCTAAAAAATAATTCATTTCATAACAGAATATGAATCAATTTAACCCTTCGTGGTCACACTACTGTGAAGTTTCCCGGTGGTCACACCGAGTCCAATCGACCCCGGCCGATTACATAGGCTGGATATACATAATACGGTTCCCAAAATATAACTTCGACAGGAGAAACATATTTCTAAACCGCGGCATTCAGTAAATCGCGCCATTTCTTGACTTTCCAAAAACGTCAAAATCATGAGAAAATGGAGGGGAAAGTATTCAGAGACCGTAATAGAATTTGAAGCTTGATTGGCTCTAGTTACCTTACTGGGCACAGAGCAAAACTCCATATCCTCATGATTTATGTCGAATAGAATTGTGTTTTCCAGGTTTTCTCCCCAGTTTTAGAAAATACGGAAAGCCAAAAATCTGCAGGTATCTCTAAACCCTTTAATGCTACCCAAGGGTTCGAGCCGGGAGCATTTATCCGAGAATAATCGCGAGCTCCGCAGGGTTCGTTGCATTCCGAAAGAGTATACGATTTCTCTCGGGCGCCCGCGAGCGCAGGCGCACGCGGCAACGTTGGCGAGCCGCAGGAACTTTATTCCAGACGCGTCACATAAAATATTCAAGATGAGCGGTATCAACCGCGAATCCTTGCATAAAGTACCCCCAATACCCGGCTGCTGCGCCGTTCTTACGGCTGTGCAAACACTCTTTCTCTCTCTCTCTCCTCTTCTCCGTGCTCCGCCCGTGAAAGATGATAGCGGTGAGAACGGAATGCCATTAGCATTTCTCATTTCTGCTTTTTGCCGCTCCTTATCTACCGTCAGCCGGCATCGCCTTCGTTGCACGCCCGGGAGGGAAAATTCGCTGAAAAGAGGACACCGCTTCCGCCGTCCCGCCGTCGCGATCTAATTATGGCTCCACGCGACAGGAATTAGCAAATGGACGGACAACGATGGGCTATCGGTCTGGTTATGGTATATACTTGCCTCTGCCTCGCTGGAATCTTGAGTCTCGCGGATACCTTCGCCCGTACCTTCGAAATAATGGCTGGCTATGGAAATTGAGTTTCCAAGTGAGTCGTATTTTCTGCTTTTAATTTCGGCGCCAAAAAGTCTCTCTCTGGGATGTTTAACTGGATATTCTCACCAGTGATCCGAGTACCTATGACGGAGCATGGCCGTACACATTTTTGCAGATTTCCTCTACTATCATGCGGGGTCTCAAGAGTAACATGTTAAACGTTTGGTTCTGTAGCATTATGCACTCCCCATTCGTAGGATAATCTCTGCGTAATTTTTCCCCGGAAAGTTGCTCGAACGAAAAAGCCATGGTACAGTAACAATAGGAAGCTACCTGTTAATTACGTATAGTTAGGAAGACATTACCAGCCGTCTGAGTTACACACAGTCGCGAGATTTCGACCGGAAGAGGCTGTATGAGGTATTAGAAGGGATGAGAGCCGGCGGAAAGACAATGCAGTGGATACGAACTAATTGCCGGATTCTCGTGCCGTCTAGTGGACCGGGAAGATTAACTGCGCGCCTCCCACCCCCCCCTACCCCCCCCCCCTCCTACGCCCGCACCCATATTTTCTCTGTTGCCCCGCGCGCAATGGAAGCTCCTCCCGAACCCGAATCAGACGATGGTATATATAAATTAGTCGAGTTTATCTCCCTTACCACGGGGATTATTTTCTCGCGATGGCCCGGCCAGATTTACTTACTTGAGTCTTTCAACCTTGAATCTTCGTTAAGTGCGTCAGATGTAAAAAGGCAAGAAGTCTTTTTTCTTCCATTGAGCAGGGGTGATCGAGGGTGAAATAATTCGTGCCTCGGGGTGTTGGAAACGCGAGTGCTTTGTGCAGAGATTACTTTTCTCGCCGTAGAATGGGTTACTGCATCTTTTCGATCAGGATCTGATCTTATTTCAATTTTAATGTAGTTTAGACAGTTGCTTGCACATTCATCTTTCGAAATTTTAATAGTAAATGTAAGTAGGTAAATGTAGGTGAAATTGAAGGTGAAAACGGTGAACTCATAGTCTTATTTTACACCTGAGTGGGCACAATCAGTTGACCATACCGCATTCTTTCGAAATTCCAATAATAAGTGTTGTAGAAGGAATGGTAGGTCAGAAAATGAAGATTGTATCTGCATATAAGGGATTATGCTTACCTGTGAGGTCTGAAAAAACATGTATATTCGTGAATTTTTTTGGGAAAAACTTGAAGGCTTTTTTAGACAAACGTTTATGTATTCAAAAGTGTACATCTTAGACTACTTGTGGTAATTTTTGCGATGGAAAATGTAAATAAATAAAAGAAATATCAGCGATCTCACCGGTAGCGATTTTTTTTCAGTAGCTAGTTTGTGGTGACCACTCTAATTTTGACCTGGTTCATCCGAAATAAAATATTCGCGGGAATTCAGGTAGTATATTAGATTATCTAGTCCTTAATCGTTCATTGCCATGAAAAATTAATTTGCTACAAAGTAGCGGCTTCTCATAGCAAAAGTATCGATCTTCGCCACAGAATCACTCTCATCTTTCATCACTTTTCATCTGTATTTAAAATAAAAAATACGCAACGGAAATGAAAAAGCCACGATTAAGGACTAGATAATCTAACGTACCTAACTAAATTTGGTCGAATTTTTTATTTCTGATGAACCAGGTGAAAATTAGAGTGGTCCTCGTAAAGTGCTTAAACAAAAAAAAAACACTGCTGGGAGATCGTCTATAATTCCATTATTTCTTTACATATCGCATTGCAAAAAAAACTACAAGAACTTCAATATATATACTTTCGAACATACAACCTTTTATTTAAAAAAAAGTCTTCAAATTTTTAAAAAAGAAATCCCGAAAATACTTGGCCTACAGAAAGTATTAACAACGTATAATGTGCGTCAAAAGATTGAAGACGACACATGTATGCTTAACAGACACTTAATGCAAACATTTTACTTTTCTGTTGAGACACATCGCGAAGTAACAGGTACACTTTGCTTAACAATCCCGAAACAATTATTTCTGACCGAACTTCAACATATTAGAGGCGAATATCAAGTAAATTTTATTCAAACAGGAATCAGTTTACTCCCTTACAAGTTTTCCCAAGGTTCTAAGTAAGAAGCTAGTAAAAGTCTTACTTTATGACGATTTGCAATGATAATTCTGGATTTGTTACGGTTTCCCAACGAAACCAACGGAACTTACCAGTTAGAAAATAAAAATTTCACCCGAACCTCTTTTCTCTGTTTTCCGTGGAACAACAAATTCCAGTTTCCTCTCTTAACAATTGCCCTAGGACTCTTCGAATATTGCTGGCAGGAACGAAGGATCATAAAGTCAAGAATGCCAGTTTATGAGAATTCTTCAGTGATAATATCGAAGTCTGTGAGACCTCCCTTACAAACGGAAGAGTTATATAGATTCTAAATCAAAAGCCTGCCCTAAAATTGGTGTCTCCCCCAAAAATGTTGTGGAACATCGATCCAGGTGTTCCCCCCACCCTCGGTTCACGATAAAACTCAAAGTATATCCGTTCCGGTGTGGGCAATAGCATAGACATAGCTGTTGCTGCACCTCGACACCGCAAAGGGCTGGCTCGTTAAACGCTGCAGGCTAAAACGACTTACGCCCGTTTAATCTTGAACGCGAATTCTGCGGTATCTCGCAAGGGGTTGTAATTCAGCCCGTCTCGTTCTCCATTCCCACCCGGCCAACCAACTTCTAGCCGGCATAAAGGATGAAATGAAGCCGAAATACCACGCCTCGCTCCACCTCCTTCACCTGTATCCTCCGCGCCGCGCCGTCACTGCCACCTAGCCAACGTCGGGGTAGATCGCGGTGTATCTCTGCTCGGTCACCATCGGCCTCCCCCTTAACCTCGAGCACCGCACATTCTACCAGCCTGTATGCTTCTCCTTTCACCGCGGCCCAGGTCTGGCAGGGCCCGCTGGTTGCCGGTAAAACGGCCAAGAATTCGCCCGTTATCGAATCAATATCGCGCAAACCTATTGGCGGTACAGTCTCCTACCCTCTTTTTCGCTCGTCTCTCTCCTTTTTTTCTCTTCCTCCTTTCTGTTTGCCGCCTCCCTCCCCTCCCCTTCCCACTGCCCCTCCTGCCAACGTCCATGGAGTCCGATATGACGCCGGGTAAAAGGTATTGTCTACTCGTCGAGCCATCGATCCGTGTGTAAATATTGAACGTAGGAGCCGAACGAGTTGGGGGAGGATTCGCGAGGGAAAGTGTGGTCGGAGGCGCGCGCGCGCGCGCGCGACGGTGGACGAAAAGACAGTCGGAGACAAGGAGAGGACAGATAGATGGATCGTCCTCGTTACGGAAGTTCGACGTGTACAGTCTTTCCACCGATGCAGATGGATTTAATGGAGCGACGCTGGCTCCGGTGCGCGAGGGGATCTCTCAGGATCAATTAAAGCGGGAATCTCGACGGTATCGCGGGCGTTTCTATCGATTATCGTGTTTAACAGCCGGGGCGGAATCGTTTGCTGGCCTAGAAACACTCCGCTGCAACTGCCTTTCAGCAGTATTTGTCTTTGTCTTCAGTTGGACTCTTTATACGAGGACACTGATGGGGAAGACAGGAGACGGGGGATAAATAGAAAAAATTGCTTTCAATTGTCGTCTAATTGTAAGTTAAACGAGGAGTCAATAAATCATCTTCGTTTCTGGATAATTGAATCGCCAATGGTGACATCTTTTTCCATGGCTGAACACTTGCTTCTCGGGTCTTCGTTCTCTGGTTCCGAGGAATAGGGCCAAAAGTTTCTGTATCCAGTTGTATGCGCCCTACTTTGTTCGAAGATGAACTCAAGTATGGGTGATCCTCTACTTTTTATGACCTGAGACTAGTTACTTCAGTAATCTCAAAGTGGGACCCCATAAAGTGTCAGAAAAAAATTAATTACCTTATTTCCCTTATGTAATCTCTTAGACATAGGCATTAAACGTTTACGTATGCGGTCTCATCAAATTATAAGACACTGGTGCTAACAGCAAACCGTAAACTTTAAAATTGTATTTATATTACAAGTAGGTATAATATACAGGGTGTTTCGCCTAACTTTATCACCTTAAGTATTTCTGCTACAGAGGGTAGCGAAATTATTATACTCAAACAAAAAGGTTTGAGATTTTGTGAGTTTAAGCGATGGATTGGCTATATCTCTGCGAAAAATGGTCGCAAAAAATATTTTCAAAACGCATTTTATCGTTTGAGGATTCTAGTTTTAGCATCAAGCACTCAATTTCTTTCCATTCATTATGTATACTGTTTGATCAAGATGAAGCGCAGGAAACGAAGTTTCAGAAATATTTGCCTAGTTTGAACGTATGCGCGGACCAAAAAATTGTTTTTCCGTTAAATCAAGTTTTCCGGCAAACATTTCTCTTTAATTTCGGTTTCTCGGTTTTGCTGTTTGATTTTTATTGACCGACTTATTCGCGATCAAAGCAAAAAGGTATTTTTCACTTTGAACACCTATTACTTGCGAACTCATCATCGCAGACAATTTTTTTTTTTATGTTTTTCAACGGACCTTCAGGGACCGTGAAGGACTTGTTTTTAAAGTGGCACCGACAATTAAAATATAACATTCCATTTAGAAAGATAAAGTTGACCTTCGTGTCTCATTAATCCCTGCCAACACAATAAAAGTATTTCTACAGAAAACATTTATATAATATTTTAAACATAGCAGTAATATTTCTGGTGACGAAGTTGGGTGGAACACCTCGAATAGTCTGCCCCGTGTTCCGTCCAAAGTATAACAACTCAAGATCCTTACGTAAGTACTTGCGCAAACAAACGTGTCGCCTTTCTTTCTCACATGCGCGTTAAGCTGGTGCAGATTGAAAGCAGCGAATATACGGGTCGAATTCGTTTAAATTCAACGTTCCTCGCGGGAGACACGTTCATTCCCCAAAAAAATACGCTACGCGTTGTCACAGTTTAACGCGAATTGGTGGCAAGTTACGTGTTTGCGTAACGTAGCAGGCCGAAGAGTATCGGTCGATCGGAAAATTCGTGCGTGAGCGATTCGAGCGGCTCATTCGGTACCAGGGAAAGTTGATTTTTCGCTCGACCCGCGAACATCCAACCCCCTCGAATGCCAACATCCTCGTTTCCTCTTTCTCCCCCCTCTCTCCTATGCTCTGTTGATTTTTTTTTCTCCCCGTCGACACCAATTTGCCAGCGTTTCACCGCACAGCGCGTGCTGCGCCGCCACAGGCAAGTCATTATAAAAGGCACCTCTGTTTATGTTTCACGCATCCCGTATCCGCTGTTTCTCACGGTTTGACTTTTATTTTTCACCCCTCCCCTCTCCGCGAATCGCATCCCCCTCCTGAGGTTTTTATTCGACGCCGCGATGGAAGTGATAGTTCCCGTTTTATTTCTCCTTCGTTACTATTCGTCCCAGTTTTCTGCCGTCATTGATCTTGAAATTGTATTTCTGTGGGAAACGAGCGACTGTAGGTAGTTTGCGTTTCACTGTTGCGATATTAGAATGTTAATTGCTGCAGTGTTGATCGCCAGTTGGCGGGGGCGAGACATTGTGCCTGTTGACTTTCACAAGTTTCTTAAGAGTTAAAGAAAGGAGACTGGAAATGCAAAGGAGGCGAGAAGCGTGGATTTTCATTAAATGTATACCGTGGTTGAAACAAGCCGATGTGTTTTTAGTGTTTCTAATTACCGTTGTTCTGTCTCCAATAATAAGTGTCTCGCAAAATTCTAGACAGGGTGAACCATTAGTCACAGTATTACCTATACGTATGGAAAACGAAATAATTATTGAATCGAACGAGCTGTTACTCTAAAAAGTATATAATAATTTACCCGAAACCACAAATCACATTGTTTAACAAGAAGATCTTACACTCTACATCACATAGAATAAGATTAGTCTAAAAAAAAACAGTTATACCAATGTGATACGTACAGGGTATTATAAAAGTGGCTTCTACTGATTTACAATTATAAGAATTTTGTTTTAAGCATAAACAAGCTTTTTTAAAATGTACTAAAAAGGAAAAAAAATTGTGATACCAACCTAAATCATTGCCTTAGAAGAATTCTCTCGTATCACTAAAAATGTAAACTTGTGAGGCATTAATTTTCGCATTTCTGAAATCTACCCAGATTAAAAGTCAAGGCAAAATCATCCCGTTCAGCAATTAGTTTTTGCATAACTTTTAATATTCAATATTTACGCCCCACGCTTTTACTCTTAGTCATATGGGGGAATTCTTCTATGCCAGTCATTTAGGCCAGTATCAAAATTAATATTTTTGCCTTTTGGTTCATTTTAATAAAAGCTTGTTTTTAAAAAAAATTTATTGCTATAAAATTATTTTCCTTCCTCAAAGCATGGTCGATCCGATGTAACTCCTACGTTTATTATTAAATATTAATAAAGAAAACTTCAAAGATGCATAAAAACATGGTCGAAATTTCAGATTATTCGAATCGCTAATTTCTTGAAAAATAAATCTAACATTTCGCTATGTTTTTAGCCCAAAGAAAGGAGTCCCCCCTTAATACCCGATTCTAACGAAACGGATCCCACTACTATTACCTGTATCAAAGATCTGCTCCTTTCACGATCATTATACCCCGCGTAAAATTCGAGGATACCAGACAAAGAAAAGTTTGAAACCGACGAAGCATTGCGTTCCATGACGCGTCTATTGATCTTCCTCGCGTTCCAACGCGGAACAGCACTTTTTCCCTAGGCATTGTCCGGGGCTCGCGTTTTGTTCCGTGCTTTTCCATTAGAGGCCCACTGTCGCGACCACAGCCCAGTCAACGATATCTCGATGAGCGATGATCTCTGCTTCCCGCCTCCCCCCCTTTCTGTTTTCTCCCCGTGTGCGCCGTATCACGCCTGATCGCTCACTGTTTGATCAATTGGGGGTGTTATTTCTATTAAAAGTAAGCGCGCGAGCGACCTGAATGCCGCGGCTACATCCAGAGGCTCGCGTGAACCATTATCGGATTGAAATTACAATTTTTTCATTTTTTTCGTGGGGGAGGGGAAGGGGATAGGGGTGCGGCGCAACCACGTTCCACCCTCTGAACTCGTATTTCCCATTCAGTCGATCGTATTACACGCGGAACATAGAGCGCGACGTCGCTCGCGTAGATGGGAATTACTGTAATGGCCGTTTGCGTCGGCGATCCATTGCAATCATCGCGGGGAAACCATTCGCGATTGAACTGCAACTTTTGCCCGGCGCTCGTACAAGAGTGATAAAGAGTTACTGATATCGTTAATTGCCCCCGAAATCCGCATTTCGTTTTATTCGGCTGGAAACTGGCCGCTCGCTGCGCTTGCAGAGCGGCGAGATCGGGTCGCGGCATTAAATTTTGCAAACTTAGAACTTCGTAAAACCTGGTTGTTACAGTCGTTCCGGGTACGTCGGGGGAGAAATCGACCTGCTTCTGTCGAAGATTGAAGCACGTTTCGGCTGCGATATTACGTGACTTCGTTCGCCTAAATACGGGAGCTTGCCGCGTAGGTATATCAGATGGAGAAAACGATCGGGAACGTTTAGAAATTCGAACGGCTACTTCCGTTCATCATTGCGCTACATCTTTTTGCAAAAGTCTTATTTAAGTAGAATATTTAGTATTTTAAAGACGAAGGCAGAATCGTAGAAGGAAGAAGGTGCCACAGAAGACGCTCTACTAATATGATGTCGTCTGTCATTACTGTCGATGCTACCTATAACACTGTTTCATTACTTTTCTGATTTTTCGGTTTTCTTTTTATCAATTTACACAGGAATAGCTTAATAAATTTAGTGTGCGAGATACTATATAGAACATTACTACACTAAATACGCTTTTGTTCCGTGACTTTGTGTTTCATTTGTTGGCGTTCGATTTGATACACTTGATTGTTAACAGTAGCCTTAAATTTAATAATCTGTAAAGCTGCTTTTCAGCTGCCATTACGGAAAAGCGACTCGCGTTTTAACAGATCATCGGATCGCATAGAGGCGAAGGAGGGCTCGGAAACTTGATCTACTATGAAGTATTCGTTTGGTCATTCACTGCATTGGTAGAAACGATCAGCTGGGCACAGAGGAAAGGATTGTAACGCGTGCACATTATCTGGAATCGGGTAGAAACACTGTTTCGATTAAACTTCAGACGAAAATCTCATTTTCTCCATGTGAATCAATCCCGTGGTACGCTCTGTGTGTTGGTGGAACAGTTTTCGTAGGTTTGTGTGATTACCCTTGATTGGATGACTCTTTGGATCACTTTTTTGGGACGTTGACGAGCAGAGTTCCCGATAGGGGGTAATATCATTAGCTGAGCACTTCTACGGTACAGTTTCTAAATCTGTCTTCAAACATTTACTAAAACCTGAAGTCTTGCCTACCAGAGAGAGTAGCAGATTTATCTAGACGTATGTATTTTGTAAGTCTTCGCTACAAGAGTTGAAAATTTTCGGCCATTCGAAAATTCAATCAATTTGAAACTTTACAGAAACGTAGTTCAAGCGATACTAATAACGTAAATATTTTTTGTTTCGGCAATGAAACTGTCTTATGGGTAAAAACATCCCCTTCACGGGGCAGTAGACTATTTTAGCTTAAAAAATCGATTATATTTGTTTACTGATTCTGAAAGTCTCATCCTTTATGAACATTTAAAACGACATTTCATGAAGATATTCAAATAATTGCAGAAGTTATACTCGCAGAGTGGTATTGGCATAGGGGACTTAACATTCCGAGATGGGCAAAGAATTATTGTAAATAAAAATTTTGTACCTAACGATTAACATTGGAAACTATGTCAATAGTTTTATTATTTTCTTACCTTGAAAACTATTTAATTATTTTCCGCTATTCACAAATGTATATCGTTTGCTTGAAAAACGTATTTGATTTACAGAATCCCTTTTTCAAATATCACAGTACAATATATAGTGTACTTTACAGTCTGCTATTGAATGATTTTTAGAAGGCACATGCCTCAGGGAAATACTATAAAGTATGAATAACTCACGTGCAGATTGGGTATTATGAAGAGATTCTTTGACACCGTGTATAAAAGAAATAATTAAGTAGGACTTATTAAATAGATACTATAACAGCAATCTAACGCGTGACTTTATCTTTGTGTTTCAGGTAAGCCCACCATAAAACATCTTTAGAACAGTGGCAAAAGCGTCGAACAGCGTAGAACAAGTTTCGAGGTACAGTAAAAAACAATTTTCGTACAGGTTGCACTTGAAAGACATCTCTACGGGTCCATAGTAAACGTGTATAAAAGAGTCGAAAAAATATCGCTCAGGAGTGTGGGTCAGAGTTGGACCTCACAGGCCCATATCTCCAAATCTAGAAATACATAGATATTTTGAGAGGGAAACATTTTTAGACTACACGTAATTTATTGCACTCAATCGTTATTGAGAAAAATATTTAATAACAAAATGAAATACCGAATAAATATCTCTTTAACACTACGATTCATCGTTATCTGAATCTTTTTCAATATCACGAGAACTGTTCACTTGGGCCTGCCAGGCCCCAAGTGTGCACTGCAGGCTTAAACACTGATGACACTAGTCCTTTGTTATTAGAATCTAATAATTATATGGGGAGAACCAAACCCCAACTGAATTTAGACTAAAAAAAAAAGTTGAATAGTACATACAGTGCGTGAGTAACACCTGTAGAAAACAATTGCTAGTCGAAACTCGGCCATTAGGCTCTCAAATAATTCAGGACTACCAGGCGTCTACTTAGTCGTCCAACTATTGCTAAGTTAGCATTAGTTATCCTCTAAACCCTAGAGTCTAGGCTTCAACTCTAAACTATTGACTTTGATCGGAACTTTGATCTGGTTGGCTCGTGATTCTTGGCCACTCAGATACAGTTCGAGTCGCGTCGAACGTGCTCGTTAATGTTCCGAAAGGACTTGGGGGAGGGAGTCAGACAGGAAAAATGTGAAGCACGCGTCGGGGCGTTTTCATTTCCACTGGAGGACGTTGGAAGTCGGTTGCGTTAACATTCCCCCGGGCGAGTTTCGTCGAAGAAACGTAGTTGTGTGCTGGGCCACCGGCGGCGGCGACGACGACGACGATGTTGCACGCGCGACGCGTTGTTCGCGAGTGAGAATTGAAGCACGTTTCGGCTGCAGCGGTACGTGACGAGCCCGCACCGCCTTCGCTCGAATACAAGACGAAATAGGAGACGCGAGGTACAAATCAACCGAAACGTATTCATATTTCACGTGTCTCCCGCGGAGTTTGCTCCTTCGACTCGTTCGAACCAACTTTTCTCGCTTCTCGACCCCCCCCCCCCCCCCGCCAACGAATTTAATAAACTGCCGTGTAAAACTCTTTATACTGCGGTACGTGTGTCTTGCAACCACGCATTTCACGGGTATTTGATTTCTTTCTGTTTTAGCGTCGATGTGGAACCCACTGTAATTAAGTACGCAATTTCTTGCCTCTGTTTCCCGGCCTTGCTCGTAGTTGTCATTCGTAATCGCGTATCGATATTTCGAGGGGTAAATTTGGTATGAAAATGTAAGAAAAGATGGTTGCGGAAACATAGGATGCTCAGGCTTCAGTTTTCGAGCTTCAGTTGTGATGAGTTATGGAGTTATTGTAAAACGCGGGAATAATTAGGTATACGCTACGCACTCGTTATAAGCGCGACGAACGGAGCTGGCGGCGGGCGTACGTCGCGTTGTGGGTACTATTTCGCGCGGCCAATGGCGCGAGTGAGAAAACCGAATGCGAGCGAGAGGGAACGAAAGAGCCTCTCGCTCGTTCTCGGATTCTCTCACGCTCGTCCGAAAGATTCCAAGAAATGGTGGGGATAGCCGCCGGGCGCACAACGCATGGTGGAAACGAGCTTATAGCGAGTGCGTATTGTATCTACTAATTTTAGTAAACATACGGTTAATATAGAGCGGTGATCAAGCGGAAGTTTAAAATTAATGCTCTTATACATTTATTTGGATAACTTTAGTACTACACATTCCTTGCCGTGGTGGTATCGCTAGCTTGTACTAAAAGAATGTCCCTAAAGGTAGATAGGTAAAGGGAATAATCATGAATCATTTAATCTCTTTTTAAATTTATATTTTTGCTTTAGTTCACTTCGTAAACTTTTTTTGCGACCATTGTTATGTGGTACACCAACCACCTTCTTTAATTTCTTCTAATTTTAAAAATAGTGCTTCGATGATTTACGCTGGAATAACATTTTAAAGCAATTATGTTAAATGTTCTTTCTCTTCGCATGTTTGCTCTGGCAGATTATGAATTTTGAGGTAAATTCTGGTTTATCGGCGTTGAGGTTCGTTTGATGGGATTTTTAAGTAACTTAAGAAAATATTAATCTCGTAATTTATATTTGACGGTATTGGTAGTGACAAATGTTATTGAATGATAGGTATGAATAATTAATAATAGTAGCTACATTTTCCTCTCCTTTTATATTTTCAAAATACTGTTTCCCTTCACTAGTTCTTTTCTTTTCGGTCTAATGGGGAAACTAGTTTCATTTAGATTAAAACACGCAGGCAAAGTTGAAGTCATTGGACTTCAGTTAGCTCCGTTTCATCCCCGGTTTATTTCACCCCGAACAAACTTTCCCCCGCCTCGACTGTAAATTTAATGAACCAACTGAAATATCTTATACTATTACACATTCACTTTGTATCACCTTTCACGGAGACTTTCCGCAATCAGTCGTCAAATTACAGAATCACCGTTATTATTTCCGTTAGTAGGATTCGAAACCTTTTATTTTTCCAACGCTAAAATATGTTTTTATGTTAAAGTAAAGTGCCATAAGCTAAACATTCGACCTAAACATCAACCACATATTTCTCTGTCGATACAAAAAGAATGAACGAATAGATAAGCGGCCAAGTATTTCTCGTAAAAGACTATCGTCGATTCATCATCGACACTATCGTCGCCATTTCAGCTATGCCCTTTGATCGAGAGGATCCGGTTCATTTTTTAAAAGCACGGCCCCGACGGTCTTGGCGAGCTCAGGGCCATTTTCTCAGCCTCTTCCTCGCTCTTCTCGATCACCTTTCTATTAGGCACGCGATAAATCGACCAGTCATTCTGCCACTGCTAAGTCCAAAAAACTCTGGGGGCTGAGAGTGGATTATGAAGCCGTCGATCAGCAACTAAAGAAGATTAAGTGGCCTTGAACGCGGTTTGTAAGTCTCTCCTCGGGATGTCGCCCTATAGACACCCCCATCTTTCTCCGCGCTTCCTTCAGGATCCTGGAAACGCGCTAATCGAGGATAATAAAAAATGAACCTCCGCATCCCGAACGATTTCTAGAGTGGATTAGTCGTTTCCGATATGGTGGGATATTCAATAATTCAACCGGAACTCGTTAGAAATACCCGAATCGTAGAAAATTGATACTTTTCGGGAAGTGACGAAAGTGATTCGTGTGCGATTAAATCGGGAGGTGAGAACAAAGGAAGAAATTTGTATCATTCTCGAATGATGCTGGCGTATGTCGTGCATTCGGCATCCGCCGAAATTCAAATAGACGTCATCGTAAAAACTTTAACCACGTTTCAATTTCCAGCTTGAGGATACACCAAAGAAAATTATTTGTGCAATAAATAATTGAGGAAAATGAACAATTTCTTTTTGTTTTGTATGCCAAGATAATTTGCAGTCACTTTTTTCTAACAGATTATTATTTGTACATTATTAATACTTGGGTACTAATTCGTTAGGTAGTACAAGGCAACGCGTATATATTTCTTTTTTCCCAAAGTTTCGATGTGACATTTGGAATTTATCGACAGTGTCACGTGACACGCTCCCGTGGGACATGGAAGTATGCAACGTACATATGTTACATACCAGTTTGACATTGTTATTTCTTTCTGATACCCAACAACGGGAATTACAATAAAACTTTTATTAGCTCGAATTTAATTAGAATTTGGAGTTTCCCTGCCCACAAATAAATTCTCTGCGTTCAACTTCGAAACCTGGAAATCATTTAAATCCCCAGATCATTTAAATTATGCCCTTTTTAAAACTTGAAACATTGCGCTGTGTACCAATTTCATGTTTAGTTAAGCCATTTTGATTTTCCATTGAGAGAACAATCGTGATTACCCGCGTAGGTTCTTTTCAATTTCGAAGTAGGGCACGAACGCGAAAATAGTTTGATGGTTAACGAAAGCAAAATTAGTTGTCAGTTACCTAGAAAAGCTAGAGATTTGTGGAATCAGCCAAGGTGTCCCAGAATCAAACACGATGTAAGTATTCAGCGAAGTCTGGTTCGTTTAAAACTCACGTGAAAATTGGCAAAGGGGAGCGAGTCGGATGTCGGTAAAGGAAAATACGGAAGGGTGGCGTTTGAAGAGGAGAAATGTTCGTCGCGTAACGTCGCAAGAGGGACGAAAGAAGAAAGTTGAAGGCGACGCAAGGCGGATAAGAGGGCGAAGTTCGAGAGGACGTAACGACCTCTCGAATAATTCTCTCCGGGCCGCCGTAAATTAATGCCACGTGGACAGTATCTTCGATGAGGCCGGGCTTGAATTCGACGCACGATTCCGGGCAACTTTTTCGATGGCTCAATTTCGTCAGCGGGAGGAACCTCTCTCTGCTTATTCGCTCGCTTTTCTATTTTCACCTTTCCCCCGCCCGAGGATCGGGGTTAATGTCACCGAGTTGAAAAAAAATTGCCCAACGATTCGCGGACGTGCCGTAGACCCTAATATGTTTCGTGTATCCCACTTTGCCGTGTTCCCTCTGCTTCGCCGAGAAGAAGGAGACAAGGAAGCGGAAGAGGAGTGGGTGGTTCGCCCGCCAAAGTACTCGAACCCCGATCCCACTTTCATAAGTTTTCCCAAGTTTTGCGGCAGCTAGTGCCGCCTAATAGCCAACGTTCTCTCTCTCTTCCTCTCCCTCCCTTTTGCTCCTTCGTTCCCGCCCCCCCAACCCCGTCGCCGTCGCTTCTTTTTTTCCGTCTTCGCTTTTCCTATCGCGGCCGGCGAAACTTCGCAGCGCTGGCAAGCCGAGTTCGGGGACTTTTCAACGGGCCGCGACGTAATTCACTGCGAATATCCCCGCGTAGACGTTCATGGAAATTGCGGGCAGAGGGAGCAAACGGAGAGGAATCGCGGAGTTCGGTTTGTTTGGGATTTTCGGATTCGACAAATCGACCGTGTCTTCCTTCTCGTCTTTCTTGGTCGCGTTTTCCTTCGCCGGGAATGGAGCGCCGCTAGAAGACGGGGAATAATTAGGGAGCTGCGATTCCATTGCAACGATACGTAGCTACTCACCGTTCAGATTTCTCCTATAAATATAATTTCACTTTGTCTGAAAATGGATAGGCGATGAAACGTCCTGAAATACATTTATCTACCAACACTAAACGTTACTCATCCGGATGTCACTCCATACGTATTTACTCCTGAGATACAGTGCATCTGAAATATATTTAGACACTTGAGCAATTCAGGCCAGATTCCATCACTCCAACGTTAGTATGACCACCTTTTTCTCGAAGCAGCTTTACGGTATTTGGATTAATCCTTGGCATCCAGATATCAAGAAATTGCTCGGAAATAATAATAAAAAAAATCCGTTATAAAAACACGGGCAGTGACAGTGTAGAGAAGATTTTTGTGATAAATGACACCACGATCGACGCTATATTGAAACCTTAAGGGACGGTTAGATTCTCTTTGCCCTCAACTGCAGCCACCATATGGCACCGTGAGGACGCGCCATTACTGCTGGGACATCGGAGTATCGGGGAAAACTGATACGGACGCTCGATGGAATTGATAAAGTTCTCGGGATAGTTTTTACCGCCACCTTCTGAACCTTGTCCACGAAACAACAACTTCAAATTACAGTCGCCGCAGCGTCCGGTTGTGTGATTCGGTGAAAATTATTTTATCCTGCCCGAAGTTAAAGATAGGAACATTTAACGATCGTAGGAAAATTAATCGTTTCTTGAAATTCGTTGTTCCAATGTGAGGTTTTCTGTAAAATTTAAATGCTGAAAAATTGTAGCTGTGCTTCCTTTTGTGGTCAGTCGATCTTACCGTTTTACTCGATTTACTTTTGCGGCATTTACTATGTATTAGTAACAGGTATTAAATATTATTTTTGTAGTCACAATTAATGTGTGAATTACGTTGAAATTTAAAATGTACCGAAAATTGAATTTTCTACGAATTTTTCTAAGCTGTTCCGGTCTAGAGCCCATAAAAATAGGTGATCTTTAGGAATTAATTAAACAAAAACTACTACGCATAATTTAATGGGACTTTTTGCATGGTATTACGGATGTCTTAAACTATAGAAATACATTTTCTGTTTTTATAATTAATCATCGCAGATGGCACTGGAGAGTCGTTAAAGTCGAGGGGTCAAAAAATTCATCTAAATCGGTGGAACGCGAAGCACTTAAACCGTTGGTCTGAAATAAAAAACAATGCCAGATTATTAAAGGGTACGAAACTCGTTCGTGGACTAGATCAGAAAAAATTACAAAAATTACATTTTTTAGAAAATAACGACACTTGAAGTTTGAAATCACTTTCCCCCTATATTTTTCGTCCTTTCAACCCCTTTAAAAATGATACATTCTTTTTTTTAATTTTACTGGTCTACCCAGGAGCCACAAGTATATTCTTCAAAATAAAAAAAGTTTCAATCGAATCGAATGATAACTTTTGGAGATACAGGTCCCACCGATTTGGATGAATTTTTTGACGCCTCGACTTTAACGTCTCCCCAGTGTCGTCTGCAATGATAATTATGAAACAAAAAATATATTTCTATAGTGTAAGATATCCTTGATACAATGCAAAAAGACCCATTAAATTATGTGTAGTAGTTTTCCTTTAATTAATTCCTAAAGATCGCCTATTTTTATGGGCTCCAGACCGGAACAGCCCCTTAAAGGATTCATAGATACTAACAGCTCATTGAAATCCCCACGTTCTCCACTGCCTACGCTTTAAGAGCGCGTGTGGACGCAATAAATTTCTTGAGAAGCGAAACGGTGGTTCGCACTATTTAGAAACCACTTAAACTGCGAAGAGCAACAGTAGGCTAGTGACAAAATCACTACGGATTACTTGAATGAAAATAAAGCGAAAGTGCAATTACAGCAAAATAACCGAAACTCCGAAAGCAACTATCGAATTTCCATAACCAACTAAATTTGGCCCAGCATGTACGCCAAGGGAAATATTCCCCTCGAACAGAGAAGCGCAGCTTTTTAAGGCAAACAAGTTATGCAAACCGCGTTACCTTCGCGTCAATTCACCATCGAATCGAGGTAAATTGTATTCCCCCTCTTTTTCACTTATCTTCCCTGCACCTCCACCCCCCCCCCCTCCCGTCTTTTATTTCTACGCGCGAAGAGGGGCAGGGGTAACGAGGTACGAACGCGGCTCGAGGTGGAATATCTTCGACCGACGATAGCGATACCGAGAATTGGAACTATCCGCCCTTGGCCCGGCGAAAGGCACGCGAGTGACAATCCTATTAGCGAGTAGGCAGCCGGCGAAATAGCTTTCGAGATAATAAAGCGATGCAGAGGGCGTTGTCTGGGGGTTGGTTGGCTGCCATGGAACTCGGCTGCCGCATTGCTGCTCTCCCGCAGAGAAATGAAAATGAATTTACTTTATTACTTGTTACTGCGATCAAGAATTCCGGTGTCTCTGCGAAATATTAATATTAACGAAAAAGTAAGACGGCCCGCGCCGTAGCCATTCCCGCGAACTTCCTCTCCGGGTACTCCTTGAAATTAGTTGGGGCCCCCGCCGTTAGGCAAGCGTGACAAATTGAGAAAGGATAAACGTTGCTGTGAATTGTACTCATTTTGTTAAGTAATTCGTAGAGGGTGCTTAAGCTTTAAATATCTGGATGTGCAAAAAGTGTGTGCCTCATTTTGTACAGTCGGTCGAGAAGATTAAATGCTATATTAACGAATTAGAAGAGATACGTTAGCAAAGTACAAAGCGTTTCAGAATTATAGATAGAAGCGGGATTAATTTATTGTATTCGTTAAAGTAACAAACAGTTTGTGAAAAATGTGGAGGCACGAATTAATAATTTTTGAAATATTCAGTTTCTTGATGGTTGAAACTTCGTTTTTCACGTTGCACATTTCCAGTTCTGTTATTGCTAATAAAATCGATATTCTCGTATAAAATCGTTATTCATAAGGAACAGTGGTAGTTCGTATGTGCAAATTCTCTGTTTCGAGATTTAAACCCTATTTCATAGGTTCTTTTTGGAATCATAAGTGTTTTATTAAACTAATACCCTATAAATTAATTACTACCCCCCGCTATCTGGTTTCGTAGTTTTTAAAGAAGCAAGCATCCTTTCCAGTTCTAAAAGAGACGAAGCATTTTCTAGTTACGAAAGAAACAAAAAACTTGACCATTTTCAAACGAATCACACTTTCTAATTTTCAAAGGAACAAATGTTTTCTTATTCCCAAAGAAACGAAGGGGATTACTCGTTGGAATAGTTCACCCAGTGACCTTTAGTGGCTCAACCTTCTGTTTTAGACTGTAATATACCGAGTTGTAAATAATTATTCCCAATAAAACAAACTCCATTGACCATTAAGCATGGAAATGTTTTGGCTTAAAGTTACATTAGTTTCTGTGCCATTATTGCTTATATTACATTAGCTATACCCAATGTTATATTTTCAGCGGCCCGAGATAAGGTTAAATTGGATACCCGGATCGTAAATATCGAGGGTTAGGAAGTTTTAATAAATTCCGGTAGTGAACGACCGCGCCGAGGGTCGGTATTTCGAGCACACCCGTTGTACGTAGCCGGGACGAGCAATAAAATCTAAAGATATATATCTTTCGGAATAAAATAAAATGGTAAACGTAGCGTGAAACGGCCTGCCAGCTATATAGCCGACTGCAACGGCAGCAGTACAGCGAAGAGTCTCTGTCTTTCGTGAAATACATTTCCCGTATTGCTCCCTACGTCTCTCCTAGTCCTCGTACGTGGTCGAATTTACCCTTCCTTTTCCCCCATTTTTTTGTTCTACCCCCCTTCGCGTCCCACGTGCTCTTTTCATATATTCGATCTGCTCTGTATCCATCATTTCCCGTCCGCCTTTGTCTTCTATTTGACTTTGCTCCCGTCTCGGTGGCTGCGCTTTTCGTGGCATTATTCGCTTTCGCAGCGCTACGTGATGCTCGCCCGCCAGCCTGGGTTGGATCGTCTTCTTATTTCGCATTCTATTTTGCTCTAATGGAACGATCCTCTCCTTTAACCCCTTAGGATTCGTTTCGGCTTCTCGCGCTACAGAATTTCTTCACAAGTCTGTTCTAACTATTTCTCATTCTTTTCGTTTCTTCGTTCCATCACACTGTGCGTGATTCCACCCCCTTCTTCCTGGTCTCGTGAACTGCTGGATGCCCGTTTAACCCTTAGGCTGCCGCTATAGCCACTATATTGGCACGGTTCTACCCCCTCGACTCTATGGGACCTATTGACTACTGATACATAAAAATTTTTGGAAAAAAAGGACCCCTATTTTTACGAAAAAATAGCGGCAGCCTAAAGGTTAAGGCGAAAGGAGGTGGCAAAAAGGTTGGCGGTGCTCGTTCAAGCACGAATCCCCAGTCGGACAATCTTCAACTAAGTTTCTGGTAAATTCGATATTCCGCATTGTCCAGGGGGTTGTCCTGTTCAATTTTCCATGTTCCTTGCAAACACCGACTATCCCCCCGCGGCTATAATTTTTATATATACACTGTGAAATGCGGAATAATTAGACGGCTGTTTCTTACTTTTGGGGGGCATATAAACACGAGTGCATTAAGGGGGGACACGGGTGATTCGGGATCAAAAAATCGATTTTTTTTCCAATTGTTTATGATAGCCACAAGTTTTAGAAGTATTTTAAAAAAGATTTCATTGAAGAATTCGAAAAATTGCTAGAGTTACAACGGAAAAAGTAACGGACTTAAGACGGTGAACATCGTCACTTGAGAGTGGACGGATATTTTTTGTTCAAATTTGAAGATGTTAACACGATTACACAATAATTATTAAATAATAAGAAGGACCGACATAGAAAAAAAATCTACATTTTTAAAGAAGCCTCCTTATTTCCCAAAAGAGTTTAATGCAAAATTAACAATAGTTTTTTAAAGAAAATTTACATGTTTCGGGATCTGTTACACAAGAATCTCTCCTTAAATATCTTGGCCTGAAAATAGAATAATTACTAACAAAATTAAGTATTATTATTTATTGGAGTCAACATAAAGACTGCAAAGAAATTGGAAAAATCGCAACAGTAGACCCAATACAATACATAGCCGGAAGTGTAGGGTTAAATGTTGAAGACCATATTTATAGAATATATTAACAAAAATCTACCACAATATGGTTTTCTTATCCTAGGTACAAGTGTGCCAAGTTTCACAAATAATACATTGCCATAAATATTAAATCTTAATTCCCCTTTCAACATATATAATAGTAGTTAATATTTCCCTTACACTCTCTTCTTGTAACAGTCTTTAACCTCTCATCCTCTCAAACCTTACAATTAACACATCCGCCCACGCTCCGTCATCTTCATATTCATTCTGAAAGTCAATAGTCGTTCAAAGTTTACCTCGACTATGATCCTAATTTTTCTTAGACACATTCACTGCTTCGTACAGTCCCACGCCACACATATTTCCAAAAATAACTGAAGCTATCAGTCCTGTTGGCGGTTTGTACGTTTAGAAGGGAACGACGTTCGCGTCGGCCCCAAGATAACAAATAATATTCAAATTATTTGCAAAATTTATGTGCCCGCTTGGAGCCGTAGATTTTTCAGTAACGAAGAGGGAAGGAAGGAAAATGGCGATTTGGGGCAACGGGGGTTGGGTCTGGCGCGCCGTTAACGGACCGGGAAACAAGGCGAGGACCCTAACTTTCGTTGCCGCGCTGCTGGTAATTTATTATTCCGCGTACGGAAAAGCGTAGCCCTTGTGCAACCCACGTCCACTTTAACGCAATTACTGCTGTTCCGTGCCGCTGTTTCCCGAAGGGAGGAGAGGGCCAGATGGAAGCCGGCAGGAGACGAGATTCTTCGTTACCTTAGTTGGCGAAGGAATCGAATCTTTGTTCACCCTTTCAGATACGATGCACCGTGTGCCACGCGCAGTGTCCGTCAGCGTTTCAGGGACAGAAAATGTCGGGAAGTATTGACGCGACACTTGGATATTCATCTAGGGGCAAATATGTAACGGTGTGAAAAGATTGTGGCTAATTTTACGGCTCATTAGGAATCCCTGGCACATAACAAGTCGGCGTAGCCATCCAAATGATGAAATGCTCCATCGACGCCACAACGGCCACCGAAATAAAGGCATGACGTAGAATGTGGCAGGTAACAAACGCATCGAAGGTGGCAGTTTGTCTCGATGCCCTCAGACGTTACGCAGGAGCAACATCTATCCTAAATTCTCTGAATATATGTTTACTGTGGTTTTACATGGCGATTCAAACTTGGCATCTACGGAGTGGGAGAAGCGTCAGAATTGCACAGTGTTTCTTTAAAATATTGTAGGGGTAGTTAGACGTAGAGCCTGAAATGTTGGTCGGCTAACCTGAAGATGACAGCTAGGCAGAGTTGGGTAAAATGTAATCGAATTATAAATTCGAAATTAAGGTCAAAATGTAATTGTGCAATTGACTACACATTATTTTCTGTAATCGTTAATTTACCCAAATTATCTAATTTATCTAATTTATCTAATTTACGTAAACTACCTAAATTAACGATTACAGAAAATAATGTGTAATCAAGTACACAATTACATTTTAATCGTAATTTGGAATTTGGAATTAGATTACATTTTGCCCAACTCTGCAGCTTTTTTTTAGAGGCGGAAAATTGTGCTGGGGAGTGAAATTATTCTTAAAAGTTGGGGCTTGGAAACTATTTACAATTAGTCAAATAACTCGAAAATGACTTGGTACTTTGTATTTTGTACCAAGAAAAAGGTCCTACACGTGTTTCATGCAAGGGAACACTTACGCAAGTTGTGTGAAATGTAAAATTTGATTATCCTATTGTTTCGTACAGTTGAAAAATTGAAAAGAGGAAAAATTGACTTTTGGCCACAAAAGGCGGGTTTCCAGCGAGCTGGACGTCTGATTAAAATAAAGTAGAGAACGGAACTTGTATTATAGCCCATAAAAAATTCTAAAAACGTAACTAGACAAAATGCCCGAATCACGAATTTGTAACCCTGCCCTACCAATCCAATGCATGTATCCTATCTAATCCCAATAAATATTGTATGTCTAGCATTACCCCTGAATTCTTTCTCCTCCTGCAACAAAACTACCAGCAAAATGTATGTACCTACTAAACGTAGGCGTGAATGGGCTCAGCTGTGTTCCGTACGGCGGTCTTCAGAGCGTATCTCGTGTCATCCGATCAATATTAAATCTCTAGTCCCTTTTGTTCTCCCCGGGCTAAAAAAATCTCGTTCCCCCGGTCTCGTTCGAATTCTAGTCAGGCGTGGCGAGATGGAAAAGAACGAGAGGGGAAGTGGATCCGGGCGCGACGTTCGCTGGTCAGCCAGGAAGAAAATTCAAATACGATTTTATAAGAGAAAGAAGACGTCTTAAGGAAATAAGGTAGGGGGAGGAAAAAAGAGGAAGACGGACATCGCGGAGGAATTCAGAGATAGGATCGGTCTGTGGAGAGAAATTGGAAGGGTGGTGCGGGATGACGAGAGCAAAAAGTCAACCGGTGTTCCACCGGCGTCGTCGCCGTCGTGGTCGCCGTCGCCGACGACGTTAGTCGCCACCGTCGGCCGACTGCATTGCGCCGTCACGTCTCACGGGACTTTGGGGGTCCGTTCCAAGATGGTTCATTAGTTGTCGCAATGCAGGACCTTTCCTGGTGGCTTCCCTTCTTTCTCGGCCAACCGTCCCCCTGCGCCCTGGCAGCACCCTCCTTCTCCTCGGATTCTCGCGAGCCCTTCCTCGCGCCCTTCTCGGCTGTCGACTCGTGGAAACTCCGGGAATGGCAATGAAGGATATTTTACTCGGTGAACCGTGGTCGTGGATTCCCCCGAAATCCCTGTTTTGGATGCGTTTGCTCTCTTTCCCCCGGTTCTCGCCTCCGCCGTCGTCTGTTACCCATTCCTCGTTTCTTCCACCTTCCCTCTGTCCCTGTTCCATTCGAAATTTCGATTCGTCTGTTCGTTCCAGCCCGGTGACTTGCGTGTTCTATCAGACTTCCCGGCTGCTCCGCGATGTACACTGCTGCTCGAAAGTTTGGCAACGCTGTAGGAACGTCGAATACATAGGTGGGCTCGGTGGAAAATATTGTTTTTCAAACTGTAGCACCTACAGTCAGTATAACTCTCTGTAAGCCACTCTCTTACCCAGCTCTACTAATCTTTCTTTTCCCCTGACTCTGTTGACTCTCTACCTCTGCCCAGGCCAACATTTATTCACTCCTATAATGCTCACCACATTTGCGTTCCGCAGAGGCACGCAAAATACTGAGTCCAAGGTTCGATGTTATACTTCAATTACATCTTCAGCTACACCTAGTTTAGCTGGAGGTTCACATCAGTGGGAGATCCGTTCCATTGACGCAGGTATCCAAACTTTTGAGCGTTAGCGTACATATTCGAGGGGAGCAGGTTCTTGAAGGAAGTTCTTCTTATCCTAGTCGCAGGGGGCGGCAGCGAACACGCCATTTTCTTGGCCTCGCCAGCTCCGGGGGATTACGAATTGCCGCAGCGTGTCGCGGTTTCTCCACGTGAGCTTTCGTGGATGCGATACCGAGACAATGGCGCGGGCAAGTCGCGCGGAAGAGCGTTCAAAGGACTCTATGATCGAGGGTAAACCGCCAAGAAGAGTTTTCTTGCGTGTGTTCCGCTGTGTGTGCTCGCTCCTGGCAGCGAGAGCCGAGGAAGCGACGGGAGCACGCCCTCGGGCACCTTTTACCATGCTCCGTACCTTGTAATATGGATTCTCATAAAAGTCACGCCAACCGTGAAACGATTGTTGCTTTGACGAAGACTTCTTGGACTCCGTTCAGCTCGATCACATCGATTGCGTCCTGGAACACGCTGGTGGGCTGTTGCTTCCCATATTCTAATTGCTCCTCTCACCATTTCTTAGGATGATCCAGTTGAAACACCGGGAATCAACGTTGCTCTATTATTTTTTATCATTGCACGCTTCAGGTCGTGTCAGCTTTGTGAAGTTTTGTGTAGCAACGCTCGGCTCTTTAAGAATTTACACCAATTTCCTGTAGTTTCTTGAGAACCATACATCCTACTCTCGAGGTAGAATAATTAATAAATGAATCTTGAGAATTAGGTCGTTGCGCAAGGCCTCAAGTGGGAGCCAGAGAATGCAGAAAATTGTTTGGAATTAACGCAAGTAGATACATTCAACTTGTGTATTTAAGTAATTCATTTAGTTACATAGGTTCGTCGTTACATAGTTCGTGTCTTCGAGCGATTAAAACAAACTCAACGTCGAAATGGAAGGGCGAGTTGGCAAAATTCACTGCTTGCCGAAGGGATTAACATTCTGAAACAGGCGTAAGTCAACTCCAAGTCGGTATATTATTCTCTCGGTGCTGTTTATCGCACAAATTCCTGCAAACTTTCCTACGAGCTTGAAACAAATATTTACCCCCTATGGTCGTTTATCTCTTTCCGCAGCCAGCGAATTTGTCTCGAAATTCTTTTCCGTCCTTGGCTATTGACATGCTCCCGTTTCGAGCAGTAAGTGGTGCAACTCGCATCTTTTACTGTCTTTACTGTCGGCAACTTAAGTGCCTCTGCATCTCAACGCGTGCAAAGAGGTAAACGGACGTAGGTTCATGGTTACATTCTGCCCGGGAACACATGACCGACCAATTCGACGGCGTTGTCGGTTTATGCGATGGAGTCATATCAGGTCGTAAACTTTCCACAAGGATCCCGTTTATTGTCATGCACGCGGTTCGATCTCTCTGACACTTTAGGAGACCCTGTTTCGCTGACCCATCTCCGCGTTTACTGCCTCCGGTCTCTCTACGTTGCATAAAATGGCTGGTAAAGTTTACCTTTCGTCGAATACAAGACGTGTGACTAACTGTGCTATAAAATGCACCCTCCAAAAGGTTAAACAAGAATGTACATTAGGGTGGCCCTTATCTTCGATATGCGATTTCTTTTGCTCCAACCATCCGATATGGTTCCATTTGATAAAAAAATAGTCCCTGAAAAAGATTATTGCAGTTGAACAACAGGAAAGGGTGCCGACCAGGCCTTAAAGTTTAGAATTCATCAATGGTTTGGATGTAAAGGATTTCTCAAAAATGGTAAGCGGTATCGAAATTTTGTTAAAAAAATATTAAAAGAGCATTCAATTTTCCACCCTAATGTACGTATGTCGAGGACGGTGAATAAAATTCTTACAAAATTTCTGCGCAATTTGCAAGTTCTAAGCAATCTGTGGAATTTTTACTCGGAACAATTTCCAAAATAATTCTTGAATGAAAAGTTACAGACCTCTAGTCATATTGGTTTGCAAAGTGCGTCTGACTGTAGACTGTCCTCACTCCCTTGCTTCATCGCTGTCTGCCGCTTGCATTCTGATTTTACAGATGAATCATATATTCTCCTATTTTCAGGATTCTTTCGAAATAGATCGGATTGGGTAATAATATTAAGAGCTTGGTAAAAGTGTGAAGCTTTATGGATAATCTGATTAAAAATTCTTAGGTCATGTTTGTCGTGTTAAGAAAGATTTCAAATTTCCTGTTCCGTGCGCAAAGATATTAAAGTTTGATGGAAAAATGAAAGAGAGATCAAAGGGCGTAATTTAATTGAAGTACAGTAATCGAACAGCCCGAGGCATTCCAAATATATCGGTGGAATTATAAATTTAATGGGACGATTATTATGCATTTTTTTTATACAATATTATTCAACGATACCGTGTTATGACAAAAAACTATCGGTGGATCTTTAATTAACGATTCGGTTGTGTTACGAGAAAAATAATAATTGGCGTCATTAGCGGCGCTTATTAAAGGATATTTCGTTAACGATCTCACTTCCTATTGCGCCAGTAATTAGCTGTTGCGGTAATTATCCTCTGTATGAAAGAAATTCTATTTAGGAGATTTTGTTATTGAATTTCGACAGTTATGAGGCTTTATGCTATAATATATTCTCATTTTTATTCATTCAAAGCACACAAACAGAATTTCCCACTGTGTTGTAGATTACACCCTTATCACCCTATATTCTCCATATTGCGCTCTGTATTTTCATTTGCAGTTTACATATGGCAGTGCTTTAAACGTGCATAACTTTTTAAATACAAATTTAAAAAAATCATTCTTATAAAATAACTGTGTAATCTTTTATCGAACTATACTGCTGTGAAGCAGTTAAGGCTTTGAATTGTGTTCGTGTAAAATGTATCATGATTCTAAGTGTCCTAGAACTTGGAATGTTTCTCAAGTAGCATCTTAATTGAGACTTACATTCAACCTTACAGAAGTGTTTCACATATTGATATTGGCGATTTGTACAGCTTTATATCCTAAACCCTAGGCAGCATTAGAATAATAAAATCGAATAACATTAATTTCACAAATATTCCAATGAACTTTAATATGATGTTAAAGAGAAATAAGTTTTATTATCCTTTCTAAATATTGTGCTTAAGTTATAAAATTTTAGTCGAAAATCTGAGAATAGTCGTAGGGGCTTGCGAGATAAATGTATTGTGCAGTATTCCTGTAAGATTGTGAAATAGAAACGTGGAAGGAGTTTTACATGACAGGAAATAAGTTTCTCAACTCTCAGACGTATCTATAGAGCAAAAAAAGAGAGACACTTCTGTATTTTTTAGTCGGACTACAATCTCTATAACGCAATAGGTCAATGCTAGTCGTTCTTCTGCGGTGAAAAAAATGTTTAGACACTTAGTCTCAAGAACATTGCATTTTCCTTATCCCGTTTCAGTCTAGGGCGTCTGATGATTGCTGTATGGTGCTCATACATGAATAATAGAATCATATCAAGCTCGTTATCCAAGCTGTATAAAGGACTAATCTCGTTCGTATTTTTTTAAAATTAGGTTCATAAAGGATATTCTTGCATTTCTGTTGTTTAGCTATCATTAGGAATTTAAGTTTCGATATTTATGGACATAGATATTGGGGCTATTACGTTGGAGTACCAGAGAAAGCTGAATGAAACCGCGAATAATCGTATCTCCTTGAAACTCCGCCTGAAACTTTAAGAAAAATTCCCTTTCTCCTCGCGCGATCAGCCGCAGCACGTATCCCAGCCAGAAACCAATTTCCATCTCGTTTGATCTCGATATAGACGGTACACCTTTTGCACGGTTCACGTTCCGCCTAATAATAATGCTCAACAGAGGGGGCGAGGAATCTGTGCAAACGCATAACCACCTGCCATGTCACCGTATCCAAATCAAACAGACTACGGAACGTGATAACTCGCATCTTCGCTCTCTCCCGTTGCTCCTTGCCCCGTCTAGCTTTCAAGTTCCGTGCCTGGTGTCGACGAGTTTTCCACGGGAACTCGATCTCGAATTCAAGTCGACCTTCGAGTTAATCAAAACTCAAACCCACCGAGGAGAGGCACGCCAACTTGGCGTCTCTTTGTCCCTCCAGAGCAAAGGAGCCAGACCAGATTCCCCTCTTCCCTCTATGCGTCCTTGTCAGGACTTTTTCTCGCGTTCTCCCCCTTTGTTCCTCGCGCTGGAACGAATTCTCGGTGCTGGAAGCATTCTGCCCTTCTCCGCGGCTCCCCTCCCCTCTGCCCACCTCCGCAGAGTGAATTCCCTGTCCATTTGTTTCACCCCGGTTTCTTTGCTTCGTCCCGTCCCGTGTCGCTGTATCCCGATCACGCCCTCCTTCCATCCCCTCCCGTCGAGTGGATTTTCCGTGTTCCTCTGCTCCATCGGTGTTTCCTTATTTCTTTCTCCAGCCGTGAGTCGTAGCCGAGTTAAACCGAGCGCAACAACCGGCACTGCTGCAGACGAAAAAGGGATTTGGTCGTTGTACCTCTATCCCTCTCTCTCCTCCTCTCATTCCCAGCCTCACCCTTTTCTCTCTTTCGTTCTCTGTTACCCGCGGGGAGGACGATTGCGCGTGCTTCCTCGGAGCTAGGAGGACTCCTTTCTTAATCTTTCCTGAGACAATCGTCTCGGCGTGATAATTTAATCCGGGAGTTACGGAATTAAAAGTTTCCTGCTGAGCGGCGCGCAAGGACGTTTCTTCCTTGGTCCTGCGCCCCCTCTCTTTATCCGTCTGCCTTCTATCCTTCTTCCGTCTCCCTTACGTCGCCCATCTCCCCTCCTTGTTGTATGTCCCTTGCACTTCTCTGTTTCATTTTTCTTTTCATGCTGGTTCTGGTCTTATTCGCCCTTCCCTCCGCTCTTTAACTTTAACTCTCTATTTTTCTTCCTTTTCGACGTTTTTATTTCTCTTCCCTCATTACGTCCTGCTGTAACTGTATCTTTTGGCTTGGCCGTCCTTCTGGCCCCCCCCCTCTGAATCCCTTTCTTTTTGCAGCCGGCCGCCATCTTGGGTGGAACTTGGCGACTGGAGTTCGCTAGCCAATTTGTCTTTAGGTGGAGCTAGAATTCTTAATGCCTCTGTGAACGTAGTGTTAGGAGTTCGTGGAAGCTGGGTTGAAACAGAAACGGAGGGACGTCCAGGGACATCTTGAAGCAAAAGTACACCGTGAAGTTAGAATTTTTTGAAAGTTCATTCATTAGAAAAGCATTCCCGAGCCTTCCGTGGCAACTAATGTATCGCGAACCCCTAAATAACTCATTTGGGTAACGTTAGTGACTTGAATGTAACAGACATTGATATGTAGCCCTTCGCCAAGTGGTAACGTTAGTTTTAGCATTAACGTAACGCGAATTAAAACACAGAATTTGGACTTTAAAAAGAAGTTGTCTAGTCACGTCACTGGCTCTTGGGCGCCAGGTTGCGTATAAGTACCATTTGCCATAAGGACAAGTTGCTTTTAAACAGTTCGTTTGATTCGCAACAGTCGTCTTTGGCTTCGCTTAGCAGACTTAGCACTTGAAAGCCCGTTGTGTACGATAGTTGCGATTGGTCAAGGTTATACTATAAAATTTCAGTAACATCTCTGTGCCCCATATTTTGTTATATCCAAAATCAACCTTCAGAACAAACTACCCGCCCATTCTCTCGGCAAGGATAGTTCTTCGTGGGATTAATCAGGCCACCCGGTGCAAACTCAGGTCCCAAGCCCGTAACAGTTTTCATTCCAATCGCGGATGATGGCACGTAGCGCGATATTTAATCTTGCTCAGACTTTTTCGTTCTCTCTGTAGCCCTCGTTGGATTAGCTACGATTCCCGAGTTTCACTCGTTCCGACTGGTAATCTTGCCTGGAACCGGGACGATTAATCGACAGATTCGAAATTTCTGCGAAGATCGTTCAACGTCCCTCGTTCTCCCGCGGATAGGGAAGCGGCGGGACTCACATTTTTCTGCGGAATTCAGAGGAAGCTGCTGATTGAGAAGCTTGCCTCGAACGAAAACGAGCTCCTTCTTCTCATTCTTTAGCTGGTCCGTTCGCTTCGCCCTGTTTGGTTCTAGTTGACTTTCGATTCTGCAGACGATCAATGCTTTTTCTTTCAATTACTTCTTTGTACATAATGTCAGAGGTTCTGAAAATTGCCATCTTGCGAGAAACAAACCCAAATATTAACTTTGGTCTATAAACCTGTATATTAAACGAATGGGTATCTTTCTATACATTTTTTATAGTATGTTTTGGTCAAAAAGCATATCCCCTACCTAATACCTTTTCAACAAAAATCATACCAGAAATAGATTTCTGGACGAACATAGCTTGAAATGCATTAAAGGGAGAGACCACTGTACAAAATCGGAAAAATCGATTTTTCTTTATCACATTTTCTGAAAGACGTTTTCAAATTTTATGAAGAAATTTGTAAAATTGGCGGGGACATAGTAGGTATTTTCCGTGACGCGGTGTCAAGCGCGCGACTGAACCGAGCGGAACTTTGAACGCGTTTTTCCCAGAATGACATTTTTCAACCGCATTGACAGTATACAGGAAAAACTACGTCGAATTGACACGAGCAAGGGCACTTATTTTACGAAAAACCCGTCTCTATTACGTGACGATTAGTTTCTTTTAATTATTTAATTAATGGAATCCTTCTATTTTTATTATCAACATCTTTACCCCACGAAATGAATTTATTTCCAGTTTTGTTAACTTTTACAATATTGATCGTCACGTAACAGACGTAGGCTTCTAGTTTCTAAATATTTTTGTCTTTTTGAATTCGGATTAACCAGGGGGCTAAGGCACTGTCAACGCCACAGGAACGATTTTGCCGCAGCGCACATTTTGACGAAGAGTGTACCGGAAACGGATTTATGAATTGGATTGAAAATTTGTTTACCCTTCAATATGTACATATTAACTATACGTATCAATACATCGATTTAGTTGCGTTGTATTGTTGAAAAAAATCCCGAAAACACCCTTACGTTTCAGACCATTACAGTGGTCTCCCCCCTAATATTTTTTCTTACAGAAAGTGTTTTTCGTTACTGCACTGACTTCGTACACACGTGAGTCACCAAGGTAATAGCCAGAGTTGGGCATTATCCGAATAAATTTTTATTCGAATAAGTATTGCGAATAAAACGAAGCTATTCGAGAATAACGAATAATGTCCAAATCTGGTATGTATTAGCCCATGAAAATTCTTTAACGTTTCACTAATTTCTATCGCGTGCCGTCTACGGTGTTCCATTTAATCGTTTCCGCCAGTGAAAACAGTCTTTTACCGCTAGCTAACCAAAAGTCGTCGCTATAACTCTCGAAAAAAAATTGGAAATTCCATCAAGTGGCTGGTACGCAGTTGCCAGTAATATCTTTCCCCGGCGGCAAAAAGCACTAGGCAATAAACATTTTCGTAACGAATTCACGAAAAGAAGGGAGTACTAATTACGACGACGCCGAGGCCGTCGACTCGGATTATTAATATTTACGACGATTCGCGGTGTTCTGGCCGGCGCCTAACTGCGCGATATACCAGAAACTCAACGACTCTCATTTTTCCACGTATTTACTGCCTCCTCCTCTTGCCTCTCCTCCAGCCCTGCCCCTCGACCGTTGGCTCGTTTTCGACCTAACTACGGGCGCACTTGTTAAAATACAAAAAAAAAAAGGAGGAGAAAAAGAAAAACGCAGCATGATAAATAAGAATGAAGCGCGCGGTTATTAAAATAACAAATGCGTTCGCGAGCACGGGTGGCTGGAGGGAGTAGAAGGGCGAGCCGCCGTTTTTATGCCTTCACGCGGCTCTGAGCGTGCACAATGGTCCCCGTAAGCGTCGCCTGTGTGCCGACGAGTAACAGCGTTTCGGTTAACGAAAACGGAATTTTTTACGGGGCGTTCATCGCGCGCGGGTAATTCGCGATGTGGCCGAGCAGGAAGCAATTCTTCGTTCAAATATACATAAAAACAACGCCGAATACGCTGTTGCCCGGTGAAGCTTCCTCTTTGGAGAAAATTGACTTTCAAAAATTCGTCGGGGCGCGTTTAAATGGTGTGCGCGTAAGCCGCTTGCTAAATTCACGCGTAATTTATGGGATGTTACAACTGTGGAAGTAATTTAACGCGGCTTTATGCCGCAATAACTTCTTAAATTTGCACTACACAACTGGTAGTCGTACAGCCATCTCGGTTTCAGTGAGTTCAGTGTTGTTGAACAGAGAAAAAGTCCCCTCGTATATGTGTATTGTGTTTTGTGCACCTCATCGGGTTGTTACTTGGTCTGTCAGCCCTTGGCTGTAGACCTGGCACTTTTTTCAAAACCAATCCTAAGCTAGGAATATGAGGCTATTAGCAGGAGCGAGCACCAAGACTTCCAGGCGGTAAGGATCATTTCCGGAGGGCCTCGCACCGACCAGTGCACGTGGTCACAAATTTTAACGATCACTCATAAATCCTCTTCACCTTCAAAATACACCGATGAGAATTCGTTACTTTCACCACCCTTAAGGCGAAGTTCTATTGCGCGTGGCTCGGCCAGGTTCGACGTGTCGGCTTGGCGAGCGCGACTCGGCGAGCCACGAACGCTCCCACGGCACGGGATTTATCGAATCGGCTCGGTGAGTCAGCTTGGCGAACGCGACTCGGCTCGCCTCGCCTAGCCTCGGAGAGTTGGCTTGGCGAGCGGGACTAGCGCATGATGAATCCTGCGGCGCGGGGATTCGGCGGGTCTTGCGCCAAGCTCGCCGAGCCTAGTGAGTAGTTTACTATCCTCCGAAAAAATTTTAGTCCTCATTTTATATTCGCTTTATCCTAAACAATGATCCTTCCATCTTTTACGTGAAAAGCTCCGTTATCCTTCATATAACAATGTACATACGTCGGATTTAGGTGAACAGCATTAATCAATGTTTTTAAAATAAATCTGTCGATTACATCGACACAAGTTCAATGTTAATTCCAGATAATTACCGTTTTCATGTCTGTGAACCGGCATAAGATCAACTCGCGCGGCCTATGGCAGTGTTAATTAATGAGCTCAGCGAGCCTCTAATCAGACGTACCTTCTGATTGGTCGTGACGCGAGGCTCTTCGTCGCGGGGTAGTGTAAACACGAATCTAATTTGAACGTGTCGAGGGTAACTCATACAACGTGCTAATTATTACGGAAACACAGAGTTGCTTTGCTAGTCCCGGGCACGTATACACACTCGGTTTTGGTAATCATTTCGAAAATAATTACCGTAGTTACTTGCACACCTATATGTATATCCACACACCTTGCAGCGCGCGCTGTTTTTTTGCTCCCGTGTATAACGGGAAATTAAGTGACACAGCGCGAACGATCCTCGACACGTATTTTGAAAATTTGCTCCACCAAGAGCCGGTGCAAATACGGCGCATCGAATGCGACTGAATTGTTCCGCAATCGTTACTACAAACTGCAGGATCAATGAATACCGTATTGTAGGTAATCAGGATCCTGATACATTGGTGCGTTTAATTTTATAATAACAGTAAGATTAAAGGTAATAGTGTGCTTAAATTGTAATAGTCCGAACAGTAAGTGTTAAAAATGGTCATATCTAGGTCAAAACACTGATTTATAACAATAGGAGGTAACTTTGAGGTTTCAGAAGTAATAATATGAAAGATGGCAATATTTAAAAATAAGATTATGAAGCAGTAATACGTAAAATTACTAGAAGGTACTAACAGCTAGTAATCTACAAAATACAAATTTTATTAAAAAATGATGCCACTAAAATTAAATGTAATATTGTTTAAAATTAACTATATTCAATATTAATACGACTCAAATAGTATCAGTTAAAAATAGTATTATTCCAAATGACAATATTAAAAAACAGAACTGTTAGAAAATTGTGCAATCAGAAAATGACACTATTCAGAAGTCGCGCATTTAAAAAATGACAGTAGGTATGAAAAAAAGTAAAGAACCGACATCAAAGGTGCGCTAAAAAAATGAAATAATTTTTATTAAGTCGGTACCAAAATAGAAACTAAATTAAATCAGCTGGACGCGTGACGTCCCACAAAAATTTTCCGCGCTCTAATTCCCACGCGTTAGTGTGCTAATGAACTATAAATGATAAAAGTTTAGAAATGGATTTACTTTTGTTTCTATTTTGGCACCGACTTAAAAAACCCGTTATTCTCTTTAGCGCGCCTTTGAAGTCGGGTTTTTACCTTTTTTAAAAAAGTGTATTATTTTTCAATTTTTAGTTACCTTTGTTTGAAGTCGGTTAAAAACATTTATTATTGTACCAATTGGGGAACATACTCTATATAACAACGAAATAATCATTTAAATCGGTCCACGCGTTACAAAGTTATGCGCGAACACACATTAAAACTGGAATTCTAGATAATTCTAGAGTATCTGGATAATAATAAAAAAAATTAACATTGTACCACCGGCTTTATACGCTTTCAAATAAAAAAAGAATCATCGAAATCGGTGCACCTGTGCGGAAGTTATGCGTGAACTTATATACATAACATATTGAGCAACCTCCTCCTTTTGAAGTCGGTTAAAAATAGCAATTTTAAAACACAGGGACATTTAAAATGCGAAACACGTTGAAATACGTATGTACTAGATAGATGCATATGCGAATGAATCTCATTCATATTGGCAAACATCGCTATCTCTCTACTTTACTATCAACGTTCTTCGGAACTTCCCTTGTGCAATAAAACCAAGGGGAAGTAGTAATTCCTTCCATTCCTTAATTTAGCCAATATTCCAAAGCAGAGCATTGCATTGGCAGAGCGGAGCCATTGCAAGCATAAAAGATTTTTCAGTCTTGCGTAAAATCCGAACAGCCGACCGGAAGCAACGCGTCACACGTATCCCAGAAATTTCCTTTAGAACGTAGTGACCAACGGAAACGGCGAACAGGGGACACGTGGATCAAACTGAAAGTTAGACTTTGCCTAGCGCTCAACTGCAGCCCGGAGGATGCCATCAGGCTGCATCACGATGCATCCTAGGTGTTTTCGAATGCACCGCGGGCGTAATAATCGGCTTCGCTTTGGAATCGTGCTCGAACCATAAAGGGAGTGTTACGAGGTGAGTCACCGAACCACCACCGACTGCTGTATGAGTCACGCTCGCAATTTGCCAATTAGCAAACTCGGGCTAATCAGATAGCAGCGAGCGTGCTTCCGCTAACCGCCGAGTTGTCGCGACCCCGTTGCCTTGAATCGCCTGCTTCCTGTTCTATCACGCGTGCTCTCCCCCCCCCCCCCAGCCCAATTTTTTTGCAGACTTCTCGAACGATTTTCGGCGTGTTTTTAGGGTGGAAGAGAACTCGGCGAAGGGGCGATTAGAATGGGGATTACTTGGATAGAGTTGGCGCAGGTGTGGGTAAATAAAAAACGGGCGTCCAAACACTCGACCAACTGCCGTTAACTTTACTTTTATTTAATAATTTTCAGATTTTGACACGGAGTAGAGTTAGATTGACAGGTCTTAGAAAAATTGACAGGTCTTCTGTTTGCTATTACTTAGGGAAGAGGACTGGTTTTACGATTATTACGAGATTTGCCTTTGCGTAGTAGGTAGATAAAAATAATAATATTGAGTTAGGTGCATCCTGGGCAGTCAGTGTAAACTGTAAATTATTGTGCAGATACGTCAACTACTGACTGTTATGAATATTACCCTTTTACTGTGTCTCGTAAACTGAAATTTTATGAATACGACATATTGTACGTAGGTGTACTTGTCCTGATGAAATCAACATACTGATTAAAGTAGAGGAAGTGCAGTATATTTGGAATATCAGTTTGTTTAAGACGAATAAAAAATTACGGCACAGGATGGGAACAAATAAAATTGTATCGTGACATAGGTAAACTAATAAACATTTATATTTCAAGCTCTCAATAATAATAAAAAACATAAAGTAGATGAAACGTTGGTTTAAATGAAAAATGACAGGAAGTATCGATTTCATTAAGGTGCAGGTAATTTGGAATACCGGTATTCCAATTCAAAATTACCTTCACCTTAAAATTTCATGTCACACTTTGTATTCTTGAAATTATCGCAAAACTGATACGGAACCATAGAAGGAACGCGCAAATGAGTAGATTAAGTACTTAACCCTAAAGTTTCGACATATTTTAACCATGGTTGGAACGATTGTGTGACAAATTAGATAACTTTAGTAGTTAATTAGATACTTCGTTATTTCAAATTACCAACCGTATTCCAAATATGCTGCACTTCCTCTATGACTTGAATTTGATTCGTGTTTCAATGCTGGTGTGATTTTACCCATTCGATGAGCCCTGTTTAACGTCTCAATTTTGAAAAATATGACAATACAGGATAATAGGAAATAACTCGTGTTCTAAAAGAAATCCTGAAAAAAGCATCATTTCGTTTCCATGGCAGACAAAGTCATATTAATATTTCTCCAATACGCGACGAAGCTTCTCCACGAACATTTGATATGAAAATTATTATTGCTCGGTCCGCATCGCCACTAAATGTCTATACTGTTCCGATGGTGGCAGAGATTTTTAGCTTCCATCCCGTAAACGGTGTTTAGATATACCAGCTGCACATTTCTTCCAGCGATAAATAGGAAATAAAATTGAATTTCCGTGTCTATGGGCGATAAGTGAAAGTAGTGAGATTGGGAAAAAATTGGAAGAAGAAATAAGATCATTCGGCTGCTTGCATGGAGTGCGGCCGAACGAACGTAATTTAATGGAACCATCCATTGTCTCGAGTTGCCTCCGCGCCACACCGCCATTATTATATCCTCATGATTTAGTTATTAGGTCGGACTACTATGTATTCGCCCCTCCTTCAAGCTTACAGCAGAGCACTTCTGCCTTCTCTGTCGAGATACAGCTTCTGGCTGGAAGGTTGAAAGTTTGGATGGGCGGGAAATTGATCGGGAGAGGGTTGGGTGTACGCTCGAAAACGTGCTTCGTAATTTCTGTCGTGGTTCACGTAAGACACAAATTGATGCAATTAAATTTTGGGGGGAAAAAGCTGCTGCAACATACGCTGCTAATGCATGGAGCATTACCGAGCTGCTTCATTTATTTCGCCACATGAATCTTTTTCTTTCTAGCGACGAATTTATGAGCGATATAAAACAGGGAAATATCAATGTTGGGAATTGTTAACACAGCGTAGAGCTTAAAGTTAACTTACCACCAATCATCTTTTTATAAAAAAAAATCGTAAAACATTGGTATTCAGATTTCACCTACTAAAATGTTCGTATGTAGTAGAATATTCGGATAACAAATTTTGAGACATGAAAAGGTCCTTCCTAAGTTACCCTGAGAATATATCTACTTCCCGCAGTTCAGTATAGTTGTTATATTAATCAGCGTATCGCGAAGGATTAGAGCAGCCGGTGCACAGCATATTTTGCTCTACAATCGAAGCGGGGGTGCATTGAAACAGAACTGGAATCGTGTCAATGATTCTCTTTCACATGATCACTCACTGTCTATTACATTGGAAAAAGGTAATTACAGCTGCGGCGAATAAGGTCGGTATTGTTATTACAATACGGCTCTCATAATCCCGCGATAAACGCCTATTCCGCGTAATCTGGCCGCCGTGTTTCCGCGCCAATTTGAATACAAAGAACCGTGATAACTGGCTCCGGTTCCATTGTCGAGGGGGATATATGTAACGACTGGCTCGCCAGCCGTGATGCATGCGGCTGGATCTGTGACGCGCGGGAATTAGCCTGCCGGCTTGAAAAATTCGAGCTAGCTCGCTGGAAATTGTACGGCTAGCCTATCATTTTCTTGCAGGTAGCAAATTTTTCTGAGTAGCTTGCTGTTCGCTCGCAGGGAGTGCAATAAACCGTCGTCTTTATGCTGGGCCGGATTAATTTGGAATGCAGATAGAATAAGCAGAGTGGGAAAGACGATAAAGAATTAAATGGAATCAGGACAGCGAAATCTGTGGAAGAAGGATAGAGGAATAGAGTGCAGGTAGGGGAAAAACAGAGGAAGAAGAAATAAATGGGGGTAACAGATATAGGATATTTATGAACAAAGAAAATGAGGAGAGAGGAGAATAAATAGTAGGGGAAGTCGGGGTATTGTGAGCCACTTTTTTTTATTGCTAACAAACTGCTATAAAATCAAGTGTTTCTTCAAATTTCAAAGCTGGATGTTGTAGTATGAAGATTTACCTTTCTTTTAGTCACAATAGTGGAATCGAATATTTGCAAATTAGATGATTTTCAGACTATTACAAAAAATTGGCATTTTCTTGAATCTGAAAAATCTCGGGGAATCGTGAGCCATTTTATAAATTGAATAAAAATGACAATGTTTGTTAGAAAATGTTTATTCATGTCTCTAAATGAAAAAATAATTTTCAATTAATAAGAAAAAAGTAAAAAATGATCACAATTAATCTGAAATGCAATGCTCGCAAGTCCAATAACTTGCGGTCATTCCGGCGCATTCCAAGTGGATTGCGTGATTGCAGACGTTGCAATGAATGGTGTTATTGCGGTTCATCTTTTTCGGCATATTTTTCATGCAAATTATGCAGAAGTTAGCAAGCCTAGCCCCCCACCCCCTTGGCCAAATTTTTCAAAAAGTTCAAATATCAAATATCAGCCCAAACTGACCATGGACTCTGGAGATATAAGCTGAAATAGACGCCAACAAAAAAGCGTCACACACACACACACACACATACAAACACACACAAAAGCATTTTTGTACCCCTTTTTTTTTAGTTTATAGAGTCAATGGGTCATGAAACGTCGAGAATTGCAAAAAAACCGGGGGGTCATTTTTGACACGATCTACATACTTTCCCTCTGTTATATACATAACAGTCGGGAAAGTAAAATTTATATTGTGCTCAAATATTACATAAACAATCATAAAGAAACATCAAACACGTGAGGTTAGCTCTTTAAATGTCAAGAATCGAGTGGCTCACAATTCCCCGAACCATTATTTTTACAACATGGCCACAAATAAATAACATAATGCTAACTTAATGCCAAATTTCTTTATTATTTCGAAAGCTTGAAGTCACACGAGTATTATAAAAATAGTTACCTGCGTGGATTCACAGAAAAGTGTCACAATAGTAGACCACACACGAAGTGAAAATAATACTTCGAGATCAGCCAAGTTTTATCTGTTAACAGAGCAAAGTAACGATGCGGGTGCGTACGTTCACTGATCGTGGAAATATTAGCTTATCATAAGACAAGTAAATAACAGTTTTTGGCAGCTGTCATTATTCACTAGGGAAAAAAATATGGCGCTGGCTCACGATTCCCCGTGGCTCACAATACCCCGACTTCCCCTACGAAAGAAGAATAAACGGAATGTAGAGAAGGAGTGAAGGAAAGGCGGAAGAAATGGGAAAAAGATAGAAAAGCGAATGGAAGGATGAAATGTAAATAGCAATAGGGACAGTAAAAGGGATAATAAAATTGTTAGTTATAAAAATGATTTCTATTCTTCCTTACCATTTTTCATATTACAAGCTACTTATGAAAATCCGTACTTTTTCTTGTAGAATTCAACTACTTTCTCACCGTATATATTTGAACTTGTATTACTTTTTGTTGTATTACTTTTGAGGGCCTGGAATTAATAAATGTCGTAGGGTAAACGCACAAATAAATTAACACTTAAGGCTAATGAATGAACACTATTATAAAATTATGTTTGCAGCGCGTTTGATTCCACGTGCTCCAAAAATTCTATGGATAAGAAGCAAGAAATTAAAAGAAGTTTCTGATTAATTAGTTGCTTATTTTAATAACTTATTTTAGTCGTTTTAATAATAAATATTCATTCACTGGTACGTGTTCATTTACTGATACATCCACTCTAGTGCTAATAAAAATCCATTGATAGTAAAAGAGATACAAAGTTTATCTGTTTGTCACACTTCACGTGTCAATATTTTACTTCCTTAGATTAAATAGATTCCACACTATTGCGTAGCATAAATAGCGTCCATAATATTTTCTGTGGCTTCTATCTGTAATATACCGTTTTAATTCCTTAATAGCTACGAACCAACAACTAGTCCACTCCAATATAAATTGGTGAAACAGGAATGCAGAGACTCCTTCAGGGACTGAAAGTTGCGATACATTCGAGGCATCTTGGTACTCTTTAATTTGCCCAACACTTTTCACACTATCGAGATGCGAACGTGGCACGATTCTCGTTTCTTCGAGAGGATCTTTGAATGGCCCGCCGAGAAATTTCTAATTTTCCTGAAATGGAAGTAAACGTTATGTAAATTGACGCTTTGAAACTAATCTCGCATCCCGGTGTCAGCGCGCCATCGACGTAACATACAGGCAGCTTTCAAAGAGCGTAATATTTGCTATTTGCGCAGGGCGCCGCATGCTTCAAGTCCTTTAACACGATTTTCATGCATTTCATTAGACGCCGAGGCAGCGATAGCTTACTCAGAAACGGGTGAAAACGTACGCGTACCGGCAGAGAAAATTTTCCTCTTACCTGTGCTCGTGTTTCAGGAACATCTATAGAGGCAACGAGGTAGTTTGAATAGTAGAAATTGTGCGCGCGCTCAATTCGTTCAAGTTATGAAGCATGCAGCGCAATTACTACGATTCTTGCAAACTAGGTTTTTGAAAAATCTTGCAACTGGCCCGCCGAGAAACATAAAATGAAACACGGGAGACGGAGGAAAAAGCTAAACAGAATATAGTGTACAGCAGCTACTTTTCTTTGCTTCAGTATTAGTCTAATTTTAATAATAACTTTCTACGTTTTTCTGCGTGCCAACCATATTTAAGATATTAGATTCTTCGGCTTGATTCCGAAATACAGCAGAGGCAAAGGAAGAGAAAACCCTGGAAAATGTAGGCACACAACTGTTACCTTCGTACTCAACTATGGCAACCTAACTTCTTCAACAGTTTCGTGAGGTTCCACCGGAAACATTAATATTTCCAAACAATACTCACAATCAGCCCATCACTCATCTCTAAAAAGGAATAGAAGGCGCAATTATCACGCGACTTCCAACCTTCCTCGACCGATCAGCATTTCACGATGGACCCCTGACGAGCTTTGTCAAGCACTGGGCAGGCGTAAACTTTTTCAGGGCTCTCTAGGTGGCCAGTGAAAATTAGCCGAGCTAACTGTTGATCTGAAAAGCAGTGGCAGGTTGGCAGGGGAAAGTCATGGGCTTGAATGGCGAAGTGCCTTGGGGCCTGTCAGATGCATTTTTCATGTCTCGTCCAAGGTATACGCGAAAAAAAAAAAAGAGAAGAAGTTGCAGTCTCTTTCGCCCTGCTTCCCATTCGATTCTGCCGCGCGAGGGAAGTGGACTGCGACCGCTGCTCCTGCCCCGTTACATCCTACCAAAAGTCTTTTCACGGAATAGAACAGCATAATTTCTTCCCAGCTCCTCTGCCGGCCTCTTTATCGCGTCCTCCTCGCTTTATCCCGACTCCCAGGGCCGCCCCTCCCTCCCGGCAAACCGTTTCCAAGGTCCAAGTTTGGAGACGGACGGATTGCCTGCACTTTTGTCTCGATCCCCTCCGCCGCGGAATTTATTATTCCCCGATAACTTTTCCGTTACACGGGATCGCCGGGACGTTTGCAGTTGGCGACGTGACGCGCACTTGGGCTTCTTACCTCGCCTCTTTTCCGAGGAGCGCCCGTATAGAGGAGGCTGGAAGCTGGTAGACCGGGCTGATCGATCGACCGGCTTATCTTAAATTCAATGGGGCATCGGGCGATTGAATAAAATGGAATACTCGTTTGGCAAATCGACTTTAATAAGGTTCAAAGTTTGCAGACCGAGATAAGGGAGTGGCCTGACGATACTGGGCACGAGAAGTCGCCTTCGATAGAAGTTTTTATTGCGTCTCTAGTTCTCTGTCTCAGCGTATACCTTCGAGTGACGGCTGCCTTTGCTTCTCGTTAGTATCGCTCGGTCTATTGTTAATTCTCAATAGCTAGTTGCTAGGGGGATGGAAGATGAATTGTAATTGGCGGTCGTTAAGGAAATTATCTTGATTTATTATGCAATGTATGGGGACTATTAGAAATAACAGGAGGACCGAAAATGGTTCCATCGATTGGACCGAAAAAGTAATTAGGACCTTATAATTTTTCAAATAAAATTCTGTGTCTTTTTCCAGATCGGAGATATATTAAAGAAACATTATTGTGAATTGTGGTACGGGGAACAAATTTAACAGCGAAATATGCATATCTCAGGGCTTTGAATTTAATTTGGAATTATTTCTAATTACGTGCAGAAGGAAAGTGTCTTTACGTGAAAAAGTAATGATAGCCTTCATTGAGTTGAATAAAAATTATTGTTGGTAGAAGTTTTGCAAAGCAATTCAATTTTATGTTATTACTTTATCATTGTTTTTGGCACCAAAGGCAGTAGCTACGTGTTTCGTCTCTAAATCGTTCAGTAGAACCAACTTATTGACGAATTTATATTCTTTTATATTAAACTATACTTGTCCTTCGATTCCTATACTTTTCACTTTTACTTTATTAAATTAATATCTGCTTTATATGCAAAACAGTTTATAGATTATTTATACACTGTATTTACGTAAATTTTCCTTTTTTCTGTTACAGGTAAGCATTTCATAATTATCCGCTGTATAGCTGGAATTTATGCGTAATTGGATGAATCTGAGTCCCAGTTCTGCGTACAGGTAAATAGATATTTCAAATAAATGAAATACGAGATATCTATGCAACGAACATGTTGAATACTGCGAAATTATTCAATAATAGGTCATTGGTTTCGCGATACGAATAAGTTTCAAAATATTGATCATTTTGTTTCAATAGATAATCCTTTAATCGTCTGCGCAGTTTAAAAACAAAAGCTAATGGCATCTCTATAAAATTAAACTTTATTCTTTGTCACGATTCTATAGTTTCGCAATATTTATTTTTGTCAGCAAATATAGATGATTTTGTAATTATGGGTACAAATCTAATTAACTGGTACACCTCATAAAATGGAACATAATGTCTTCATAAAAATACCCATGTCTTAAAATTAATAGCTTAGGAAATATTCAATTTTTTCTAGGTGTATAGTTTTGCATTTGTATGTGTTACTAAATTAATTCGGTTACGAAGAATTGCATACAGTGTACGTAATAAAAGTTATCATCAATTTAAGTAACTTTTACTCGAAAACGTTCTTAAAATAATCAACATTGGAAAAATTATAGACACGTATAACTCCAGTCTTATTGGTTTGCAAGATACCTCTGGCCGCAGACAGTCCGTTTCCCCTTTCTTCTTTCGTTTCTCTATGAAACTAGATAATCCTGTAGAAGATTATATGATGAAAGCTACCAATAAGCGCTATTTTAATATCTTGTAACAGAATTCATAAAATACCTACATGCACCACATTATGCTTCAATTGACTTTGGTCAAGATTTTATCCTCTGTGATGTAAATGAATTTATATCACCTATAAAAGCAAAATAATCTTATTTATATATATATACGGGTATAAATAATCAAAACTATTAGCGGCAACGTCTGTAGTCATAGGAATTACGTTATCAATTACCAGCTTCATTTTTTCTTATCGATCAATTTTCTTTATATAATCAACAAAGAAAGAATCATAAGAAAACGGATTCAAGCTTCGTATGGAATAAGCAATAAACAGTAAATACTATATGTATCTATCATTCTTATAAAGCAACAGTATTGTATGCTTGTGAAACAATTAATTTTCCAACTGAAATGTATTTATTAAGACCGTTATGTTCCATTCTTAACTCTACTGTCCAACTACCAATCTCGTAGAAAACTGTGTTGTCGTAAACGGATCCTCTAATTTTTGCACCATCAAGCCCCATATTTAAAAGTCTCATATTTATGGAGGCTAGACTCGATCAATGAGGACACCATGGTCACGATGCCCCACGCTGTGGCACTCAAACAACATGCCACGTTGTTTTACAAAATATTTAACATATCCAATATATTCAGCGTATACGTTCTGCAGTCTCCATCTATAATCCCGAAACACTCTGTTCAGATGCGCATAAATACATCGTTAACAGAACCGGCGACGTGACGTTCAAACAAGAGCACCACAACGACGATCGGATAATCCACCGTTTTACAGTATTTACAATATAAAACAGAGGCACTCGTTTATCGCAAGGGGCATTTGCCGATAAGCGAGTACGCGTTTAATCCGACGATACAAACGTCCCCTCCTGTGAAAGCGAATGATCCTGGCCATACCGCGACCTCTTCGAATACAAGCCGGCATCCCGTATCCAGCCAGAGGAGTCTCGTAAAGAGTCGAAGCAACATAAAGGCTCACGGCCAGAGGAGACCGCAAGAATGAACTTAAAATCGAGGATCAGAGGGGGTGAATCCATGAATCGAAGGAACAAAGGGGTGGGCAGCTGGAAGATCAGCAGGAAGGCGGGAGGGCGAAAGAGATGCAGAGGAAAGCGGAAGAAAGTAGCTACGGTCGGCGATAGAGGCTGCTTAAGATTTCGGACGCGTGCTGGCTCTTCTTAACCTCTGCCTCGTCCGCGTTTTTTAACACAAAATCTCTTCTCCTCATCGAATCTCGCCCCCTAGCGCCCGGCGAGGACGCCCCTACCCCTATATAGAAGGTCCTTCCAAGTCCTTTCAAGTTCTCTCCCGGGTGGCATCGACCTACGTAGTGGAGTCTTTGGTTGCAAATCCAATGCAATTGGACTTGGGGTTCTGGAGACTTGGGTTTGGCGTGATTTTTTCACCTTTGCTGGCCACTTGATCCTTGAACTTTTGTCCCCTCATATGGAACGATGAAATGGGCTTTACCGAGCGATCCTGCGTCGCTAATCCTTGTCGGATTTAGCAATTTCTCGGGCAGGATGCGAAATAACTGTAGGTACTGGGGGTTGGTTTTATGGGAAACAAGAATATCTGGGAGAATTAGAATGCAGGTGTTTAGGAGAATCTCACTTTTTAAGGAAATGAATTGATCGCTGTGGAATGAGATACGCGAAGAATATATATTTATTTCAATTTTAACTATGATGTTTGGCATGTTATGTCAGATGTTGGAATAGCAGAGGAAGCAGGTGCTCGAATAGTTAAAACTCGCGTCACGAGGCAACCATATCTCACTTTTAATGAAACGATTTTGCCTGTCATTGTAAATATACATAGATTGAATGGACTTTGGTTTATACCAGCATTTGGAATAATTACTTTGGTAATTCCTGTGACATTTTAATGATTCACTTGGGAATTGTTGAGTTAGCGGAATAGTATTCTTCAAGGAATGTAGATTCATTTAAATACTTATGGTTACAACGTTCTCCATTAATCAGATTGTGACGCTGAAGATACTTTATGTGCTCTGTTCTGTGGGAGGGTAGACAGATAGAAAGAAAGTGGGACTTCATCGAAAATTCGTAGCATTCTTCATGGAGAACATGTATTTACCTTTGGAAAAGACACAAAGAAAGCTGACGGCATACAAAAGCACAGAAATTAAAGACTCTTACTTAGTGGTAGATAGCCTTTATCGTTCTTATTCTAACCGTGATACAGATTGAACTTGAAATTTTATCCTTGGAGTCAAATATTCAGATGAAATTAAACTGTTAAGATGTTTTAAACTTGACTCAATTGGAAACAGCAAGAAACGTAATAAAGGCATATTGTTCGGTATAACTTAATTTGAGCAGATATCTCTAATGGGCCAAATTTGATTTTATTATCCATAAAAATTCGTTCCAAGCTTCTCGCATCAAGATTTCCTTAGTTTTAACGATTTCAATTTTTCCATCGGTTCCCAAATTCTCTATTTATACCGTTCTATTTCACCTATCTGCAGGGTAGACGGGATAGAATCGATACGATCGATTGATACCCACAGTATATCTCGAGCCTTCTCGCTCCAGAAGGGTTTCACCAACCTCTTCCGTTTGTCGACCGATTTCCATACACGCTTTATCCCAGCTCGTCTTCATCGATCGATCCCTTTGTTCGAGAATGGAACCGGCGAATCAAAGGCCTTCCGTCTTGGAGGATACCTCAACTTCTTATCGACGCTCGAACAACGCGAACTTCTTCCCAGTCGGGAGACCCTGACCGAGAGAAGATGAAGTGCCCGGACGATGCCATTAAAAATCCAACTCCTCGGATATTCCCTCGGACACGTACCACTCCTGCCCAGCCGTTTTTCTTCCGCGAAACTTTCGAGGCTCTCCTTTACTAGTCCATATCGACCTTCCCGTTACATATCTTCGAGGACATATACGTATGCATGTAGATGGTACCAGGCTCCGGATGATGAACAGCGATTGGCGGGGAGCAATGAAAGTTTTACCGAATGTTCGGGTATCGAGCACCTTCTTGCCCAAGCGGCTGTGAAAAAGTGTCCGTGACGTGGAACGGGGAAGTAGGGAAGAGGGACATACGAAAAATACAGGATATTCCTTCGCTGGTGGAATCTACACTGGCCACCCGGACATTCCTGTGACATTTATGAATCACACTAAATATAAGGCATTGGGAGCAAAAACGGATTAACCCACATTTTTTGCGAAATTTGGTTAGTAGCAATAATGTATTCTAAAAGGTTGTACTATTCCTATAAAATAGGAAAAATTAATCTTTTTTCAATGTGAGTTAGTCCGTTTTTGTTCTTAATGCCTCATATAATGGTGGTTGAGTGGTGGTTTACAAAGTGAATTTGGGACAAAAGAAATTGTAGTTTGTAACGGTGGGTAGTTTATCATAGATGTACGCCCTATGGAACAATGCAAGTAACAAAAATCTATAGTAGAAATTACTATTATCATATACTAGCTTTACTACTCGGCTTCGCCCGAAATTTAGATTCTGATTTTATAAAAAAAATTTATTTACTCATTTTCTGTGTGAAAATAGTCACATTCACCTGGATTAGCTAGGCATAATGAGCTGGGACACATTTCGTGAGCCCAGAGTTTGACCGTTCGAAAGCTTTTAGGCCACAGACAAACACACAAACACTTTCTGCTTTACATGTGTATTAAGTTACTATATTAATCTTTTATGTCGTGCATGTTCTTTTGTAGCTTAAATACTCTTAAGTGCACTGTTAACCAAATTCTGTGATGTGCCTTCTGGAAAAGCATATCACTTTTCACGTACAGCTTTCTAAGATGATGCTTCGCCAGTTTGATGATCGCTAAAATGTTCCACATTCTCTCGGTAGAATTGTAAAAAATTGAATGCTCTTTTAATATTATCTGAAGAAAATTTCGATAGGGCTTACCACTTTTGAGAAATTCTTTAAATCCAATCTATCGATGAATTTGAAACTTTAAGACCTGGTCGGCACCCTTTCCTGTTGTCCCATTGCAATAAACGTATTCAGGGACCATTTTTTTATCAAATAGCACCGTTCTAGGGGGTTTGAGCAGAGAAATGCGAAACAAATTTCGACACGTATAAGTAAGGGTCACCCCAATGTATATATTTTACTGTCTACATACAGAGTTTACCTCTGTTGTTTCTGATGCATTAGTTATTTCATCTTCAGCACCTAAACAATTCTTTCACAAGATAGCTATAATTCGAAAGTAAAGTCAAACCATGTATGAGAATTTTTAATTATTCTTCTAAATGCTGCGCTCAACCCTGAAGTATGTAACGTCCAAACGAATGTTCCTCATTCATTCGACTTAAACGCTTTTGCTGAGAGTTAGACGGCCCGAAACATTGAAAAGGCTCTCAGTAAACAACGTGATAAATATCAGCCAGCTGTTTTGCAGGCGAAGTTAGAGTTTGTTATTTTCCCGGGATTGGAATTGGGTCAGAGAAAGGGGGCGAAAACAGAGTCGATTTCCTCTTCTTAATCCTATTTTTCTGCCTTGCATATTCAGTTGTATTCGTTGGATAGAAGTCCACGAAGTGTGCCAGTGAACTTAAGTGGATTTTGTTTTATTGCAATGCTACGGTTACGACGCCATAATCGTCGTAACGTCGGCCCGCTCGCGAGCGTTCACGCGTATTGCTTCGTAATTCCATTACTTGGTAAATTTGTCCGACATATATCGGCTCCGTTGCCTTGTACTTTTTATTCCGCTGAGCAAGTTGAAAAATGCAGTTAAGCTACACTTTTTCTTATCACTGTTTTTGCGTGGTGTATATTAAATTATTTTCTTCCTCGTTTAATAAAGCTCGCTGGTTCGTTGAAGCTAATTAAGCAATTTGCTTTTCAGTATGCTTTTTCGCGAGCATGAGGCAAGTTCTGTTCGAGGATTTTTTTTTCTTCCTTCGGTCAGGCCATCTTTAAAGTTTCGCCTAGCCTTGTAGTTGCAGCAGAAATTCAAATTGATACCAAGTTCAATATTACTTTTCACTGTGCTAAAAACAAGTGAAGATTTGGATAAAACTTCACGTCGTAAATTTCTTCGTTTCGATATAACAGAAAATTATTCGGCCATTGTACTTTTATTTACCTATATAATAAATACTCAAAGGACTATTTTAGCGTTCAGTAATAGCTTCCTATAAAAGGTGGCGATAAAATCGAATAATGGAGCCACTATAGAAGATACTATTTGCGATGCAATTCACAGTTTTCTAAAAGTGACTAGGTAAGGTATATTCATTTGAACTGCCTTTCTTCTCAGATCTTCCATTTCTCTAGTTCCCAAATTCATTTTCACAGATTCACTTCGACCTTGGGTATTAAATATTAAAGAATTTAATAACAACACGTTCATACAATGGTAAAAAGATAGATAGAGAGCAGAGATGGGTAAAATTCTTAATTTTAATAAAAATTTCAAGTAATGATTAAAAGATAAAAAGAGTATTCGTCATAAGTCGACTAAAGATAACTCCGATTATTCGAGCCTCGAATAATGAATAAAGATGAAATATGTTTTATTCGACTCGTTAAGTAAATAATTCCAAATAATTCCAAACTGTAAATGGCAACTAAGGGTCGTCTCTTCAGAGATCTTAGTTTGAACCCCAGCCTAGCAACCTCCACCGGCTAATTCTGCTCTTCCTACACAATTTTACTTCATTTCTACTTGAATAACATTTTCCGGGGTGAAGGAAATCTTTCCCATCTCTTGACACTCTTTACCCTCATTTACCAAAGAGGAGGAAACAAGACTATCTGGGTTCACGCTATACGTCACAAGAACAGCTTACAATTCTGAAACGTCGCCCAACATTCTCTCCACCAGTTCCCTCGAGAAAGATAATATTTCTACATCCATTCTGGCATCTATCGTGGATTTATACACCGTGGTCCAGGAGCAATAAGCCATCCGCAGTTCCCAGAATTTCTTCTGGTCCGTTCGAAGAAGTCGAAGGCGCGATCTCCGGGTTTAGATGACACGGTTCGCGATAAGAAGGCCGCGGTAGGGTTTAAGGGGGGCGGGGGTCGTGCGCGAGGTGAAAGAAGAGCGTGCAGAGGCAAAGTTCGCTGAGACCAGCCAGCCGGTTTCTATCTATGTTAATTACCAAGGTGAACGTAAATCACGATCGCCCAGGTGCTCGGTCGGCAAAGTAGGTACCTTAGCTTAGCTTTCACGAACCAGCGGGATAAAAGCTGTAATTAATTACGCAATTATCCAGCCCCCTCTAAAGATAAAAACCGTATTTTTCGCTTCGATGCGGATTACGAGCCGCCACAATGCCCCCCTTTTCTCTCTTTCGTCGTTCCTCTTCGTCTTTTTCTTTCGCTCTTCATCTTCTTCTCTGCTCTAGTTCTAAACTCCCTCCTTGGCTGTTCAAAACTTGGGGTGTGCGGCTTCCTCTGAATTTCGTTGGCTGCAGCAGCCATCTATTCTATCTTCAGGCTTCTTCTTCTTCTTCTTCCGCTTCTTCGTCTTCTGCGTCCTCTCCTCCTCGCCCTCCTCCTTCTCCTTCGTCTTTGGACTCATCCTACTTTCCGACTTACACCGATACTTTTTCCTCTTCGCCCGCGCTATCAGCCGAGAGGCACGTTCCCGCAGGTCTTTTTGTTACCGCCCGTTCTCCCAGGCGTCCCTGATTTAGAGCTCATTTTCGTGGGCCGAAAGCTGTGCCGTTCTCACCCCTGAATCAACTTTGCGTCCCCCACAAATCACCGTCCACCCATTACGCTGCTCTCGCTCTCTCTCCTCGAGCTGCTCAGCGAATGCTCCTTTCACTGACGCTGGCAAATTCTTCGGGGGAAGGAACGCAGGACGCATTCGGATGCTTAGGATCAGGATCACCACGATTTGACACACGGCTGAAAGAAATGCGGTGTGAATTATTGTGTATTTTGAAAGGCTGAGCAGGCCTCGAAGTTACCTTATTGCCAGTAGAGACAAAAGGAATTTTTTTAGCATAGAAGACACACCTAGTTCTCCATTGACTTTTTGCCAGGAGTCAGTTACTACTTAATTAGGAAATACTCAAGTTTTCAATAGCCAGTTGCTTATAATAGATTCTGGAAGAAGTATGATCGTAGCTGCATTCAGAAATACGTTAAATGTTCATCTATTATAATAGCAATCAGGCTTAACCATTAACCCTTTAACCCAATCACCCTTTTGATAGCCCATTATTATCTGTTGTCGTTCCTTATTTACCACAAGAAGCGTCGTTAAAATCATGTTCTGTTCTTAACGCTGTCGTTAAGTAGTGGTTGCAGCAGAGTTGTGTGGAAACTATGCTATAATCGAAGGTCGAGATCACTAAAGCTGGTAGGAAACATGTTGTGACTTTATGGAGAAAGGAGAACAGAGTGTGAGAGAATTTGTCACGAATTTAAATAGTACAGTTGGAAGACGAAATTCATCGATGCCATTCCAATTTTGCGTCTCATTCTATGGCAGAAGTTATGATTTTATCTTCACATGTAGCGTAAAGTGTAGATACCTAAGGCCTAAAAATTTGCAAACAGAACGAATTCCTGCGTGTACCATCGATCTTCCGGGCTTCGCTACATTCGATTGATGGGTGAGAGTGGCTTTAAAAGAATTCGTGGCTCATCGATACCGGTTAAAATTGATCTTAAGCCAATTCGAAGGACTTACGATTGGCTGGAGCAGGTTATTGCTTCCCTTCCCTCATTGCAGCCTCGCGTTACGACGTAATATATCGCCGTCTTGGGATCACCGTCGTAATTATCCTCTAATACCAATTCATAAGAGCGTCGGCCATTTTCAAAGCGCCGCACGTAACTCTAGGAGAAGAGCGGGGATGCACGTTCCAGCTCACACAGAGACCAAGCGAACACATTGGCGTGGTTGCCTCTCCAGAGACCGATATACGTGTATCGTTTTCCATGATAAGAGGCTGCGAGGTACGAAGGAAGTACGTCTTGATTCCACTCGCCAAATTCTCTCCTCCCCCCCCCAGCATCCTCCCTCCATTCTTCTCTCCTCGTCGGATAGCTTGCCGGTCGCAGCCAATCCAGTCAGCAAGCCCGCGTTCTTTTTTATTATTTTTTCCTTCATTTTCGAGCTCCTTCGCAGCGATTCTCGTTCCCAGACAGCTAATCAGGCAAAAAGGACGCGGCACGATTACCGAAACGGGCTTAACTGGCCCGGTCGGTTGAACCGAGACAGCAAGCAGCAGGCAGACGGCCGGAGCAGCCAGCCAGCAAGCAGCAATCGTAATTCGAGATACCTTTCGGGACTCGGAGAAAAGGAGAATCGAGTCGAGGCTCGCCCCACGGCATTTCTGATGTGGCCATCGGTGCAGGCCATGAATCTTTCATGCGTCAATCGCTCTCTCCCCCCTCTCCTACCGCTCCCCCGTCAGTGCTCCTCTACGGGCCCTCTTGCTCGCAGCCCCCTCTCTGACAGGGTCTCCCTTTTGAGAAATCCCAGCGAGTCGACGCTCCGAGTTATCAGTCAGCAGAATCTGTCAATCGCTGGGGGTAACGTATTCCAGCAGGCTGCTCTGCCACCACCGTCGCTATAATACCCACCAGGCAACGCCAGGCACCGCAGGCACCGCCGATCCCCCTGATCCGTTTTCTCATTCTTTCCCGAACCCCTCGACTCCCTCGGCGTATCCGCGCGGGCACGGATTTGGTCGCGAACTTTGTCGTCAAAGGTCGGTTGTCGAGGTGAATCCTTTTGGCGGCTTCATAGACTGGGGATGGCCGTGGGGTCAGAAAACCTCGTTTCGAGGATTTACTTGTTTCGAGGACTGTTTTCGAACCGAGAATCCTGTAACCTTCTTTCAGCTTCGAGATGAGCAGCAAGTGCACAAAGTCTCGTCACTTATTTCTGGCTATATTGGATAGAATAATGCTTCCTCACAAAGTGCACGGATACATGTAATTTAAATATTTTCGCGAGGAATGAAGGTATAGAATGACCTGTGACTTTTGAATAATCATTGCAGCTGAAGGTACGGTTCATTTCTCATTAATATATTTGCTTTTCGGAAAATACTTTATATGAAATCGAGGAGCTTAATCAATTTCTGTAGTTAATGATCAGGGTGCGGGAATAATCAACCATTTGCTGAGACAGGAAGCATCCGCGAAACCTGGTTGCTTCGCTAAAGAGAAAGGGTCTTTAATGCGTCGTGTGGAACCCTGACCCTTTCTTCTCACTAGCTTCTCTCCTGGTTCTCTTCGTCCTCATATTGTGTCATTTGGATGAAAAGGTATCACGAATCCATAGTGGTAGTCTAATCGTAATTCTAGCGAGGTCACGACACCAGGCCGGGTTGAAATCCGATTCGAATTCGCGGTAGAAGGGCTGGAATGGCAGAAGAAGGCAGAAACGAAGGAGTAGGTGGAGAGGATCGTCGGCCCCAGGGCTCATCGTTCATTCATGGGGCATTTACTCGGTATTCCCCGTAAAGCCAACCTCCTCCTCCTCCTTCTCCTACAGCTGCTTGCCTCCTCGAAGCCGTTGGCAACCCCTTGTGCCTCCTTACATCATTCTCTTGTCCTCCGGAATGGATCGGGATCAGGCGGATATAATATCTTCCTCAAGGATTCATTTTCGAGCGTGGCTGACCATGTTCCTGCTCCTCCACGGGATCCCCCGGCCGCTGCAATTCGTCTTGCGCGAAGCACTGTCACTTAACGTATCCACCTCCTTCAGAACTGTTCGTTTCAGTGACGGCGAGGTTTGTAATTGCTTTGTCGTTTGTCTCTATCGCGGTGTGTCCGTGGAAACCGTCGTGCGCCAGAGTTTCTCAGTCGTTCATTTTGTTTCCCTGCTAGGATTTACTTCGAAGACGTTGGGGGACACGTAAATCCCTCTGATGTATGCTAATCTTGTTTGCTGGAATATCTTGTCTTCGCGGTAATGTCGTTTGCTTTGTGTAAATAGGGGTTGCAACGGTTTTCACAGTACGGCCCTCTCCTGCCACCACCTTAAAAAATTAAATTAGCATTGTGACCAGTTATAGGATTTTCGAGACTGGTCGTGAAATCACCTTGGAAATGAAAAACGTTAAGTGGACTATTTCTTGAATCTCTGTTCTTAGCCAGCGAAATACAGTTCATACTCTGCTTATAGATCGTGATATAGGTTAAAGTCGTATCTTTAAATAGATCCGTTTGAATCTAGGTGGATAGATATTTTGAAAATATACACCAGTCGATCTCCACATTTGGGATTCACCCTCTTGCTCTCAAGAGTCCCCGAATGTTCACTTTGAAACCAAACAAAGCAATGGGTTCACTTTTCGATCTCACTGGTCGACTTAAGGGGCAATGCCACTGTAGAGCCCGGAAAGCAGTCTGATTTTGATAATTTTCTGTGCGAGTATAATGAATTGAATACGAAATCTGTGTGAAGGCCTTTATTGTACATACCTTGAAGTATGATCACAATTTTTTTCTTAATTTTTTTAATACAAAATGGCGACGGCACAGCTCGACACAAGAAGCTTCTTCTGAAAAACAGTGTTCCGCGGCCGGAAAGATTTCTCCTTCAATTTTCGACCTAGAACAAAAAACCGAAATTTGTTGAGTTCTATACAAGATTATCTCTGGGAGAACACGAGGAAATTAAACTCCTTTTTTGAATCTACAATACTCGGTTAGAGACATGCAGGAATCTAGTTGGAAAACAATAACAGTGCCGAGTAAATAAGAACCTTCACGCAATATGTGACGTCCCCATCGATGTCTTCAAACTTATCTCCGATATCACATTTTTCGACATCATTGATTCAGCTACATTCCGAGGATAACTTTCGCCTCGATTGTTAAAAAGACGTTGTAACGACACCTGACGTTAAACTCCCTCGAGCAGAGCTATCGCGATAATTGCCGCTCTTTCTTCCCGGTATCGACTGAACTGCACAAAGACCGCCTAGGTAGGCAACTAAATCTTTGTGACTTCATTATTGGATTCCCCTACCCCCGCGGAGGTGACCCGATATGAAATCCAGAAAGTGCAGGCGCTTCTGGTGCAAGCGGGGGACGTTCGCGCGGCGAAACGGCACCCGGATCGAAAGTTATTACAAATTCCAATCATAAAGGCCGATCGATAAGCCACGAAGCTTCAAAGAAAATTATAAGTTGAGCATCATGGATCCGCGGGATAGGGGTGCTGGCTAGATGAGGGTAGCAGGCGAGTCAGCTGGAGGGTTGGGGGAGTGTTGGGGAGGGTTGGAGCCAGGTCGTAAAGCCATGAAAGCGCCTCCAACAAGGCGGCATTGCAGGCAGCTTTTAAAGTTAATAAATTCGTCGGCTTGCTTTACTCTTCCAACGGTTTTCTCTTCTATCCGCCGTCTCTCTCCCTCTGCCCTCACCCGCCCCTGTTTTCCATCCCCTTCTCCCCTACCCACCTCTTTTTTTTTTATCAGCGACGAAAGGGCAACCCGGGAAAGAGATTTAAACTTAGTTTGAGCGGGAGAACGAGGTAAACGGATTTAATAATATCCTGTACTGGTAATAAATCAAGTTTGTATTTGGCGGTATCGTTGGAACGTGGTTCTTCCTTTTTTTCGCGGAGGCGCGTGCGGTCGATCGTGGAAGTTGGAAAGTTTCTATTGGCCATGATGCATTTAGTTTACTCAATTCTGTTATAATTATTTTTTCATTAGGTAATTCTGGTTCGATGTTTGCAGTAGGTAATCGATTGATTAATATATTGGGTGTTCCAAAAGTGTAGGAGGAGCAAATCTCTAGAAGGCAAATTAAATAACAATAAAGGCTTATTATGTAGAAGATGAAATGGCGCAAAAAGTATATTGACATGTGGCTCTATTTTATTGTGAACAGTTACCTCAGGACATAGATTGAACAAATTTTCTTCATTAATCTCTTAATATTTATCAATATTGCGATTTATAACTGCATATAAAAAGCTGTTCACATATTCGACTCTGTCTAAATTTGATTAACCCTATATTACACTATGGAAATTCTACCATTTAGGAATACTTTTTTAGAATAATTTTTATACTCGTCGCTATTTGTTATTATGGCCGCATTGACTCTTAATTGCACGGCAATAATTAGCGATAGATCCAATTTACAAAACAAGGAGAAGTCCATTTAGTATTTAAATCAATACCTTCTCAATGAATTCATTCTAAACAAATCTAGGCACCTATGTTGTTGGTTATTCAATTTAGAGTTTCGAATTTTGCACGAAATGTAAATTCTTGACAGTGTTTTTTTATTTCTTCAATATTTTGTTATTTATTTATCAAGTAGGACCACAGTGTGCTGTGAAAATTCTCTTGTTCCTGACAATCTGTTAGTCTTGATGCTCGTGTCGTTTTCCTGGATCCACCCAACAAATTTTCTCGTAACAAAGCACGTATCCATATTCTACCCGGAAGGACCATCAGGTGACCCTTTGTTATACGATTATTGCCTTAATACCCAGCTGAATTTCACCCTCCGTAAGCACCAGGTCGATCCACCCCCTTTCGCGTAGTAAATCGTGTTTGTACCTGGAACGCATTATACTTTCTGCCCGAAACGAAAATATTTTAATTCATAGCGCCCTGGGGGCGTACAACGATCGACAGTTTCGAGGAAAATATCTTCTTCGCCGAATACTCAATCCTTATGAAATATTTAAGCAACCCCTGCTGGATTTCAATGGTTTATCGAGATGGAAACTTCCTTACGACTTTGGGAACTTCTATTTGCCGCAACCAGCGAGCATGTTGACTATCTCGAATTTGAAAATTGGACAGTGGCCAGTGGCGGATTTTTGCTGCCTGGGCCCCTACTTAAAAAAAATACGATTTTATTCAAACACTAGGTATATTTTATTTTTCTGTACTACTACACTTAGCCCATTTTTGGTAAACTTCCTCCCCATTTTCCCAAAAATGGGCCCCTCAGAACGTTTACCACCTGGGCATTTTTCCTTAAATCCGCCGCTGACAGTGTCTACAGATTTATGGTTAGGATACGTATTTCCAGGGTTCGAAAGAGTTCTGGAACTCTTCAATCGGTTCTATTTAAAACATGGAACGTGGAACTTTATAAAAATGTTTTCACATTATAAGTTCCCATGAGAACCGGTAAAGTAAAAGTTCTTTGGCCTCTCTTTGCCATCAAGGCAGAATAGTATAAAGGCAATTGAATAGTAGTTAAATGCGGGAAGCAGAATATAACTACATAGTTAGCCTTTCAACTGTGACTCCAAATTTGACAGATCAATCATTTAGAAGCTTCGAAATTCGTAATTCTATTTCATAGAATTCTAGGATTTATATATATTATAAAAAGTGTTTATACACGTATTCTAAACATTCGAATAACTTGATTCTTTCAATCTTTATCATATGAATCTTTATTCATATTTTAAATTTTGTTTACAGTGTGGTCTGATTTAATAACTTCATCGATACATAAATGTGCATCTTTAGTAAGTTCTACTCGTAACAACATTCAAAGTAGTGTACATTTTAAAGAACACTTGGTTGGTGGGCATGATGAAAGTGCGAGTAAGGAAGGTATAAAAAGAAAACGTCCGAGTGTAAGGGATGGCGGACTGTCTGTGGTCAGACTCATATGTAACTTCGCAACCTGATATGACTGCAGCTATATTCCTCCGTAACTTTTCACGTGTGCGTTATTCTAAAAACTGTTTCTAGTAAAATATATCTAGATTGACGAGAGCTATTCACAAAGTTACTACGAATTCCATTTAAGATTCTAAATTACACCTCGTGCTTTTAGGAGCTCTGTAATATAGTCGTCCGCGGGACACTTTATATCACTCCAATAGAAATTGAGAAGTAAAAAAGTTACAAATGCGTTCAATAAAACCCTCGCATCAGGCATTTGAAACCGAATTAAACCACTTGGAATAGATACGATGAAAATATCCTACGGATGGTTCAGAAGCCAATCAGAATAAGTCCAACCGTCCCTGAAAATAAGTTGCGTAGTTCAAAAGCCTCTTTATTGCGAAAACTTTCAGTTGATAAATCAATTAAGTCACTACCTTCGCGCGTAAGCGATAAATTGCGGTACTTATATCGACCACGGAATTAGCAAGCAAAATTATTTATAAAAAATAAACACGCAAAAGAGAACGAAAGCAAAGTGAGCAAAGAATAAAATATTATAGTATCCTTAAATATTAAGGATCCTAGAAATTGACTAAATAAATCAATATTCCGATGCACCGAGTTATGAATTTTCCGTGGAAAGAACTCGAAGGGTTCCATAAGCAGAATTACAAGACACTCCAGAGGAAGATATTCCTAATTTCCAATGGAGGGTACCGCGACCTATTGACGCGTAAACTTTATTTCCCTGTTTGGCCGTACATTAGGTCGTGTGTATATAGATACATATATTCTAATAACTGTAAAGGAGCTACATTGGCTCGATGGTGCTACATCAAACACGGCACAAGGTAGTACGAGCGTGAAACTTTAATCGCAAGAAAGTATCGTGTCGTATAATGTATATATAGGCATCGGGCGGTGCGCAAAGAAATATTCGAGGGTTATATTTCAATCCGCCGTAGTATCCGCTTTATGTACCCGCGTCCTGTCCGTCGAGGGACCATGGGGGATGGATAACTGATAGGGGAGGGCGAAGCGACGGTGACGATATTTTATGGTTCCTCTGGCTTTTATTGCTGGAAACTTTTAGGACATCTCTTAAGGGAGTCCAGTCCGCAGTCACACCGGGATATCGAACGGAGGATCAATGTATCGGCTGCACGCGATGCAGTGAGTAGGTAATTGAAAGAAAACTGCGAGAAAATACCTTCCATTAAACCTGGAAAATTTGAACGATGTACTGCGGCGCGGTTGTACTAAATGTTGGAAATCGAATGAGAATTCCGGATTCTATCTGGCGATGGTATGGTAAGAAACGAGATGGTAGATGAAGCAACAAAATAAGACGCGAGCTTAGGTATTCCCAAGCAATTTTCACTTTCATCAATCAGTGAGCTTTTTAAAGGCACTTGTACGCGAATGTATCAGGGAATGGTGATTAGATTTGTATTTTCACGCTACAAATTACACCAACAGCTGAAGTGCCGGAGAGGCCCAATTTATGTTTCTTTTTTATTAAAGCTATATTATTCTTTTGACACGTCCAAGTGTAAGCCGCCCGAGGCATTAACGCGAACGAAAGTGAAAGAAGATAAGGTATGGATGATAAACAGAATACGAAGAAAAATACTTGAAAGTCTACGCGAATGATATAATACAAATCGAGGGAAAAGAGTGAAGGAAAGAGATACTACAATAATAGAAATCGGGTGAGAAAGGGAAGAAAAACACGGAAGCAAAAGCAGTGGGGGAAGGAGTGGGAGATTGGAAAGCGGAAAGGAAAACGAGGGTAACCGAAAGAAAGCGGAAAACGATCCAAGTGGAGATAAAAGAAAGCACGCGGGGTGGGCAGAATAACGGGGAATAGCGAAATGGCAAGAGGTGGAAAAAAGATGCCGGAGAAGTTGGGCTCTTCCGGTGATGCATTAACCGCAGCCGGCGTAACGAGTATTATCCGGCAACTTTGAATCAGATTTTAATTAAACGAAATTGCGGAATGATATTTCACGGCCAGTTAGGCGGTAGCGGGGGCGGGGGGGCGGCGTTCCTAAGGTTCTCGACCGGAAGTGGAACGTCGGAGGAGATACCCGCACGGCCTACGGCGCGGCGGCAGTCAGGTGTCCGAGGGCGAAATTAAGTTTGATCCCGTTTCTTCAGTGGCAGCTGTACCCAACGGAATCGTTCGACCGCCATAATTTCTCAGCCAACTCTGGTTGCCCGCCTCGAAAACTTCGGAGTCGATTCGAGGGGCGAGACCACGCGATAGTATTTCGATGGTCCGCCGGGCGTAATTGAATCTCCTCTCGCGCGATACCTCGTAGCCATTTTGCAAAGTAAACACCGCGAATATTCGCGAGACGATATCGCGACGACAATTGCTTGTGGCGATGGTAGGGCGCAATTTTGAATTTCTTGATTAACCGGCGAGTTTTTATTACGTGATAATTGTATCCGTTAATTGAAACAATACATGGAATTGAAATGGGCACCTTCCTTCTGTAGTACAGTGAATGTTAAATGTATGGACACTACGAGGAAATTGTAAGCGAGGAAATTCGAGTGACTAAATAATTATAGTTTGGGAAATATTTCAATATTGCTGGGAGTGGCAATCATGGAAAACGCTTTGGGAGCTTGATAGAATGGCCACTTGCATTGAAGATACAATTCGAAGGGCAAACGACATACTTGTAAGATGAATTGCGTACAATTCTTATTGTCGGATATTCTTATATTGGAAATTGGACAAATAATATTATGACACGCAATTTCTTACAAGGGGAGGACAGAGTGTGGTAGACATCGGCTTTCATGAGCCTTGGCACGATGGATCTATGTCGAAAATAAGTAAATAGGTGTCCGAGCGTTTAAGCCAATAGGCCTTAATAATAGTGATATTTACATGTAAATTCTTAAAGATTTCTTTTATTGGGTAAAAATTTCACACTATCCTGACGCTCCCAGGGGATTCCCCTGTGGAAGCGTCGTGGCGTCTTTTGGAGATTTCCTCACGTTAAAAAAAATGTTAATTATATGTATATTTTTTTTTAACGTGAGGAAATCGTCAAAAGACAACCTGAAAATTGTAGTAGATATAAAAAAATTATTACAATGAAAACTTAACGGTGTTTTATGCTCTATAAAACTGTGTAATGAAATTCTTTAAAATTTGTAATTTAAACAGGAGAATGTTCCCCAATACAAATTTTAACAATTCGATTACATGGTTTTAGACAGCATAAATAACTGTTAAATTTTCTTTTTAACAATTTTTTGTATATCTACTGCAGCTCGAAAGCTATTATGGAGAATAGGAAAACACTCATTAACCTTTGGGGAGTGTTTTCCCCCGATTTTTCTATTGAGGTCCCCTACAAACATACACAGTTTCGAAAAAATCGGAATATTTCGAGTAACTAAAGTTCCCTTGTAAGTGAAGAAATAAGAAATCAATACAGAGACACAGTCGTCCTGAAAAGTTTTCTCTTCAATTAAAGAACACATTACCGCGTCATTTCTACGAAATTAGGAATGCACGAAATTAAATTGCATGGTAAGAAATTAACAGTGAAACAAGCCATTATTGCATGCGTCTCATAAATTAATGTTATTTTCGAGACGAAATGCGTGAGTTAATTCAGTTACGACTGGCAATGGAGGAATAAACACCCAGGGAAATTGATTTTAGTAGAGCCGAGGCAAAGTAAAGAGGCGAGCGGTGTCCTTTTATGGCTGATAAGCCGTAAGTGCCGGATTTTTAATAAAATCGAGCCAGTTAATAATGTTTTACGAGTTCCGGGGGCGAACGAAAATCCAGGGAAGTATAGACCAGGAAAACAGGTGTTTCGACGGCATTATTAAGTTTGATTCACCGTGTTTCCCTTGCAGCTGCGACGGCAGCCATAATTTCCATTGTAACTTCTCGTTTCGAGTTTCCTACGGAAACTTTCGATCGGATTTGCGGGGCGACATTATCGAATATTACACGAACGATTGAACCGAATCGTCTGCCTTTATACCGCTTAATTCGTCGCTTTAGTTACGGGATTTGACCAGCTTTACCTTGACATTGGTGTTTATACTATATTCGTGTAGGTATTCGGTTTACGTGTCTTGTTGATTTCTTATCAATCGACGATTTGTTCAATTTTCGATCGTGGATACTAAATTTTTCTAATGCAAATGTTTGACTATTCATGTACAATGCTTTTGAAAGTCATTTCCAGACAATATATTATTTACATATTAATTACTTTTCAACCTTAGGGGTTGATTACAGAAAAATCCTGAACTTCGGTTTTAGGCATTTATGTGGGTAACCTTTCTAAGTAAAAACCAAGTTGACATCTAATCGGGTATAAGAGATTTTGAGGAATCCGTGAAAATACATTTCACCCCTTTTTACCACCTTAGAGGTTGGTTAGGGAAAATTCCTGAAATTGGGTTTTAGACATTTATGTGGGTAATCTTTGTAAATAAGAAGCAAAATGATATCTAATCGGGCCTAAGAGATATTAGGGAGTCGGAGAAAATACATTTGACACTTTTTCACCCCTTTACGGATGGAACTTCCAAGAATCATTCCTTAGTGAGTGCCTACGTCATGAAAACAATGTACCTTCGAAATTTCGCGTTCCTAGGGTAAACGGTTTAAGCTGGGCGTTGATGAGTCAGTCAGGACATCTTCTTTTATATATATAAATCGATGGCACATTGTTAATGTAGAGTGAATTCTTTAATCGCTGGACGACTTAAGAAATAAAATTTCTTTCTTATGCAATAAAGCGTTACTCGTTGGGTGGTGTGTATTTAATACAGTATTTATTATATTTCTGCAAGCGAAGGGTAACGATAAATCAGTAGTGGCGGTGGCATTAAGTAACCAGGAATACGCAATAAGGCAAGCTGCTTACTTTTGAAATTTTAATTTATCAGCTTGAAAATTATAAAGGGTAATATTGGTGATGGCATAATTTATAATTGACGCTTCCGTTGTAATCCTTATTGAGGATTCTCCTTAAAAGTCGGTCTAAATCAGAGTTGAGCAAAATGTAATCTAATTACAAGTTACGAATTACGATTAAAATATAATTGTGTGATTTATTACACATTATTTTCTGCAATCGTTAATTTAGGTTGTTGGCCACAATTTTGTCAAGTACCTAAAATTCACAATTACAAAAAATAATGTGTAATCAATTACACAATTACATTTTAATCGTAATTTGTAATTAGATTACATTTTGCTCAACTCTGGTCTAAACACAACAAAAACTATTTGTTAACAAGAAGAAGATAGTATTCCTAGAATTTGTATAGTAATTGTGTAGTTATTTCTTGAAAATAAGGATCTGTAAGAAGTATTATATAATGATTAAAAATACATTCCAAGTAATTTATTTACACGTGTAAAAGCAGTAACAGTTGAATGAATCAATCTGTTACGATATTGATAGATTGAGCAAATTAATTGGGCGTAAGTTCGAGAAGAGTTTGCTTCTTCTTCATGAGTTTTCTTAATCAGTGAAATTTTCATCCACAGTTCCGAAACGCCCTGTACACGCAAATTCAGCGAAATCCTGAGGGAAAGCAAATGCTCCCGGAGTACTAATCTCGATTATCCCCTTTTCCCGCCTGTAAGGCGCGCAGGCTTCCATTATTTCCATTTTAAGTCTCCGCCAGAAGTATTGGTTCACGGCAGACCTCGGTCCACGTTCTCGTACTAATGGCCTCGCGACTCTGCGACCGAATCGTAGGGCAACCCTTCGAAAAAAATAAGGGAAAAACGGCGAAGTAAGGGCGGGGGGAAACGGTTTTACGAGGCCGAAAATGTTTTATTCATGTCGCATACGGAGCCTTCGCCCGTTTCACTAAACGCGCATACCGTCAGCGTCGTATCAAACTTCAACTATAAGCCTGGCTGAACTGGAGTTTTCCGAAATGCACCGGGCATGTGAAACTAAGGGGTTCCGGAGACCCTGGCGGGTGGCCCGTGACCCCTTGGCGTGTATCTTTCTCACGTTTTCCCTCCTCCAGTGTCTTACGAGCTTCCAGCCGTTCAAAGTCCACCGAATAAGGCTCTCTTTTACCTACGCCATCCGTATTAGAGGCATAAACGATGAGGATCCAGGGACAGCTTGTCTCCTAACAGGATTTTATGTTGTAGGGAACGTGTTCGACGCGGTGTTTCGTTTCTCCTTGGGGACTTTAGAATAATCTGCTTTTTGTCTTCAGCTGCAACTGGACTGTAACGGAAAGAGATGATATTTTAATCGTACATGTTTATACTTGCTGATCGAATGTGTTTGGTTGTAGCGTTTCTAGTGTAGGGTGGAAGATTTTTTTGTCAAGCTAATAATCACGAAGACTGATGAATTTCACTTTTGTCACGATACTCTCGATTTTTTCAATTCGATTCGAGTGTATTTATTTATCAACTAGATTTGGATTTATTCATAGTACAAACGTTTTATACCGATAAAATATCTTTGAGTTTATTTTGAGGGGCGATTTATGCCAAGGAGAAATAATTCTTCTGAACGGAGGAAACGATCGATTCGTTAAACGTTGATACTGAGGGATGAAATTGTAAGTTTCGCAGGCTGGAAAAGTGTCGAGCTTAAGTTATAAGCAACGAGAACATAAAAGTACTCTTGCCTTCCATATTGTAAATGGATTATACTGCCCTCGGATCGGAAACTTCTTACTTTGCACGGTCTGGAGAAAAGATTTGTCCAAACTTTTTCTCGAGAAAACATCGAGCATATCGTGCATATAATGGTGGCAATCTACAAATCTGTGTTAGCAAAGTTTAAAAGGAGAACCCCAGTCTCTGAATTTTAATAATTTTACTACCTGTTTAGTGATATCTTCCTCATTTACTTTATAAATATTTTCTTATGTCTAATTGTAAAATAGATGTAAATAGACTTTCTATCATGCTTCAAAGTGAAAGTTAAGGACGTGTACGAATATTTCCTTTCGAATTTAAAATGTATCAGTCGTTTCTCCACTTAAATATTCTTCCTGAAAATAAATATTTCCATTTTAAAAATACATCCACCTCTTTTATTCACGTACAGAAACAGAACAATTTTAAATCATGCCCTGCCTTAAAAATCCTCAGCTCTAGTTTAAAGGTCTATAAAGAACCAATGCAATCTATGTCCAAAGTTAATTCAGTCCAAACTGAATTTCCGACCAATTTTTAACAAGTCCAAAATCAGTTTCAGACTAAATAGTCTGAGGTCGCTAGAATTCTGGATTTCGTCCAAGATAAATTCTCTACTACCAAGATCATTCCCAAATTCCACCAGATACCTGCTCTTTTTTTAAATTTAACCCGGAAACAGTAGACTGTACCAGCCAATGTTCTGTCTCGTAATTCCAGTAAAATCCTTCGTTTTCAAAAAGATATTCCAGCCGTGTGTCAGCAAGACTTTCCCTGAATCCTTAACGAGAAACACCGACGTAACGATGATTTATACCTGCCGGACGTTAGCGAGTGCACCGGGGCTTAATATAATGTGCCGTTGGGGGATTTAAATAATTAGTATAATGAGGTGAGCGAGGGTACCTAACCGACGACACCTCGCGTGCCTCATCCAAAGACGAGGCGTACAGAAAACGGAAGAGAGAGGCAAGTAGGGAGAGAAGGCAAGGGGTACTCCAATTTCAAACTCTGATATCAAAGCACCAGAGTCGGTACAGGAAGCACCGAGCTAACCGGCCGTTAGCAAACCTTTCTCGTATTACTAGTTAATTATTTGCCGGTTTATGCCAGGCTGTAACGAGATTTACATCGCCGTAATCAAGGCTTCAGTGAGATAATAGGGATTTATTGCATTTTCTAAATTTTACACCGAGACTTTAATTTTCTTTGGGGGACCACGAACGACCTGATTTCTGTAAGTTACAATTCTAATCTTGTAGCTCGTTGTTAGCTTAGACTACTGGCAGAGAGTCTTGGAAATATTTGATCATTCGAAGAACGATTCTTATTTGGCTTCGTTTGTAAGTTAGTACAGGGTGATTCAGAAATATTTCTTTCTTCGTTAACGTTGTATAGTGAAATTTGATCACCTTATACAGTCACTCCGACATTTGCGCACAAAAAGCCACATTATGCGTGTAGTCTTATTTTTCATATTAAAATAATGGATTGAGCGATGCCAGTCTAGACATCAGCAAGCAGAAGCAAGGCAGCAAGTTTCACGATTAATCATAGCTCTGAAGTTATGCGAATAAGCTTGCGAGTCATTGTATCTAATTACCCTGCGATTGTTGTATGTGTACCTACTCAAGAATTGACAAAGGGACTATCCTTAACGCACTTCGGTTGAGTTTAGTTAATGCTTCGGCCACGGATAGCATAACAGTCGACGGAACCCATAATAGGTTGAATTTCGTTCACAAGATTCTCAGAATACACTGTTACCGTAGATTTTGAAGTTGTTATGCTGCGAGATCTTTATTTTGTTAAAGTAGCGGCGCTAATAAATGATGATTCACATAAGTAGCCTCGCGTTGGTCAAAATGAACCCTGTACCTACCATACCTGTCTCTTCTTTTCTCACTCGTATAATATGTCCATGTTAATTAGAACTCTTTTCTTTCATTCTGACGTTCACAATACTTTTGTCACTTTTTGGATCCCATTAATGAATCACCCTGTGCAATTTATATATATAAGAGAAGTCCTGATTAACTGACTGACTCATCAACATCCAGCTTAACACTTATAACTCCAGCTTACATTGTTTTCGTGACGTAGGCAACCACTAAGGATGGATTTTTAGAAACTCCGTCCCCAAGTGGGTGAAAAGGGGTGAAATGTATTTTCTCGGATTCCTTAATATCTCTTAGGCCTGATTAGATATCAACGTGGTTCTTACTGACAAAGGTTATCCACGTAAATGCCTAAAAACCAATTTCAGGATTTTGCCCTAATCAACCCCTGGGGAAGGGATGAGAAAGGGGTGAAATGTGTTTTCATGCAGCCCTTAATATCTATAAGTGCGTAAAGAAAGATTCTCAGACAGCTATTTTTATCACAATTGCTTGCATTCGATGATGTCTCTTAATACTTATACGTACTGATTTTTTAGGATTTCGTTTATTCTTTAGTAGTATTATCATTTATCAACCTTTTTCATTCGTTGCATTATATTCATAGCAAAATATTTCTTTCTGTTCCAGGTAAGACGAGGTTTCCAACTGTTTTCAATATAATTAAGATTTGGTGACAAGCTATCATCACAAAAGAAAAGGTAATGCATGCCAATTATTGATTCTAGTTCGCATACATGTACCAATATGTGAACTTCTCAAATATGAAATGAAAATTTTCTAATATCAAGTTACATAATAAAATAAGTAAACTAAAAACGAACTAAACTACTGAAATATGGAATTCACATTTCTATTCTCCATAGTAATGATCAAAACCTTAGAATATTCCCTCAGTTTATGTCAGATGGGGAGAAGGAATTCCCTAGAATGAATATTATTACCGACATTACAACCATAATTTACTCATCAAATTGTTTAAAAACCAATAGCCATAGTCGAAAGTAAATTCTAATTAGGATACTATTCTACGTATACAAGGTGTATCGATACAGTTAAACATTTCAGGTGCTGATTCTACAGACCAAAATAAGACGAAAAAAGGAAATTTTCTCTAAAACGAAGCGCGTTATTAAAAAATTGTATTCTATATTTTCGTCTTACTTTGGCCTGTAGAATAACTCGCTAAAAGGTGTACTACTTGTAGCGAAACACCTTGTATATAATAATTTTAATGTTACGTCAGCAATGCTGGTTTTATTGGTCTGTTTAGTAGAACCCCGTCATTCTACGCGATAAAAAAGGTGCTTTACAGTCTACGAGATAATTGAATATAATATTTCCCAATGTAACTACAATTACCCAATGTACTTACAGAGAAACAGGCAGAGCATTGCCTACAGTGTACATAATATTTTCTTGAAATTACTGTTAGTAGAAGAGAGAATGGCAATATTACAAATATTATGTTTGCTCGTATCGCGATCTTGCGCGCCTAGCGTGCACTTATTTTCAACGTGCCATACCATGAAACATGAAGCTTAAACAACAAGGTACGTTCATATAATACTTTCTCATTTTTTACCCCACTCTTGATGTATTGCTGTTAAATTAATTAACAATTTCAAAGCATCTTTCGTGTATGCGCAGGTAATTCTACGAATGTGGTATAATTGACTCACACCACTCATACTCGGGGGTTCACATATCACGTTTATTGCTTAGCGGTACCCTATTAAATTAGGGTACCTTTGTCGAGGCGGCCGAACCAAAGAACAGAAATGGCCCAGTCGCCCCCCTTCCCTCCGCCAGATATTCCGACTCTGTCCGTTAATTACTGCGTAGCAAGGTGGCGTGAGTAATAATAGTTTTGCGACTACGTGGATAGAGGGCAACAATAGATCTCGGGTTAATTAGCCAGCCTGTCATTTCCGGATGAAATAGCTAAAAACTCTGGCCAGCTATAAATCATTTCGACCAGCCTGGTAAAAAAGTTACCGATTCGTACGTTCCTCGTAGCTAACAAGCTGCGGCGACCTCGTTTAATTTGCTCGTCGTTATTTCGTGCATGTCTTCTGGTATACGATGATAAAAGTTTCTTGGATGTGTTCTGTGTAAACAGTAGGTACATTGTGGGCCAAATATACAGGACCATTTCGACAAACAGTGTGTGACAATTAGTCTCCGCTCGCGTTGCAAATGACCGTTAAACTCAACAGCTTTTCTTGTTCTGTAGGGTAGGAATTTACCATAATTGTTTCGCGATGGCAATTTACATCTACAACAGGGACACGTATCGGTTGTAGGAACGTAATCGCCAAGGTATTTATTTAAATGTACAATATTCCTTCGCCCTAGACGCCTAATTAATTTTTCGAAATCGCTCAGACGGGTGTTCGCTTAATTATTTCAAAAATTCCCAACTGCAGTTTCCAAACTTCTGCCAGGAGCGATAACACCCTCCAACCCGAATCTCGTAAAAGAAATCGAGCCAGGAAAAGGAGTCGACGTGAAGAGAGGGGTGAATTCGAGCGAGGAGGGGGCGAAGGAATCGACCAGCTCTTATCTGCAATTGCAATCGATAGCCGGGCCTGAAGTTCTCGACTACGATATTTAAATGTCAGGCACATAACACGCGTTCGCCACCTCCAGGAGGGTGTACCCTAACATTTATGCATCGCCCTTGTACTGGGCACCCACTATCTTGGATTTCCTCTTTCATCGTTTTCCTTTCGCGCCTTCATTTTTTTCAGCTGCGAGGTGTAAGCATACTCTTGCGTACTTACAGGGCGTAAAATATAAGACGATCACTGTTTCCAAAGATGTACATACGCGTAGTGTTAGAAGTCTTAAGGGGGCTTCCTACCTTGAAGAATGAAAAATCATGTTAACTTCGGGAATTTTTTAAACCAATACCATTAAATATATTTAGTTACAGCTTTGTGGCTTTATTTGTCAATCTTTAGAGAATATGAAGAAAAAAATTGTATGCAAAACTAGTGGTTGTATCTGGAGTTATAGTGCTTCAAATAGAGCGACTTACAAAAGTCATATGCGCATGATTAGCATAAAATCAGCCGTTGTAGTTGTCTGAAATAAAAAAATTTAAAAATTTGTGTAATCTGTATGAGTGTGGCTATCGCGTGAATTAGATTTAACGAGAAATACTAACAAGTAAAAAAAAAATACAGCCTCTAAAACAGACATCGATTTCTGTAAAAAATTCGATGGTTTTTAAGTCGCAAAAGTCTAATTTCGCACAAACCGACTTACTTTTAGTAACAACGAGAATCGGACATCCACTGAAGATATAGGTATACCAAGTTTGAAATAAATCGGGTGATTGGTTTTTGAAATATCATACTAACTAAACGCGTCTTTCCCAAAACGATGTTTTATGAATTAAAGTTTTAGGTACTATTATTTCTTAATTAATATTTTTTAAAATGTTGCCTGAATATATACAAATACAGGCATAAAGTTTCCAATGAATATAATTTGAGGATTTCTCTTAAAAAAATCCCAAATATCGGGCTCCTTTCGAGGTCGTCGAAGCAGGGAGACCCGTTAAAAATATTCATTTTTGTTTCATTTCTAAGTACTCTAATTGGCAAAGGGTTGAATAGTTTGAAGCTTTGGACGAAACAGATATATCTAAGAATCTATATCATTACAAGTTCCAAAAGCATCATGTGTTTCAAATAAACCGCTTTCTCGCAAAAAATGATTAATATTATTAGCCAATAAACAGCGTTGTCCACAAGTCTGTCTACACGCTTCGAAACGTCTTTTTTTCAAGAAAACAGTTTATTCGCGACACATAGTCCCTTTCCCATCTTTTACCTTCCCATGGAATGAACTACGTAGAGATACAAAAAAATGTAGTTCAGTTTGAATATCACGATCAAGCCAAATTTTGCGGAAAGTTTCCATATTTAAATCTCCAGCGATATTAACGTCCAGGTACATAATTACCACATCCCCAGGTGTACACGCGTGAGCGTGGAAGAGTACCGTGTCACACGCGGGCGGGAGAAGAGGGCGGGAATAACGTTATTAAACTCGAGGGCTTTCGTCTTTCTGGCTGTTCAAGGCGAGCGTCAGCGCTGCTCATGGCACCGCCGTTGGCCGTTTTGGGATTCACGGGACCTTCTGCTTGGCCGAGTTCCTCGGAATGGTCCAAGCAAACCGATCCTCCTCTTCGCTTCTCCGCGCGGCGCGTGCACGGAACGGCCCACCGTTAAGAACCCCCGCGCATAACATGCAAACGTTATTAATCCGAGAATGGGCCAGTTTCGGACGCCAAATGGTTTCATCCGAAATCTCTGCAGGCGGTCGAGGAACAATAACGTTTCTACGCACGTATCTCGGTGAGAACTTTCGGCTAGGTGGCCAGTTCTCTGTGTTATTGTTGCTGGGAACTCTGTAATCCGCGTAAGTGCGCGATTAACACTTTGTACCCCGACTGTGTTCACGAAAAAGGAATGTCGCCTCGGCTAACCCCGGTGTCGCGATGGTAATATTAACCATTAACAGCGCCGCGGACACCTTGGCAACGTGGCGGTAGTAGTAGTGTTATTAGCAGTTTAGTTTGTTTGGGTGACAGTGGACAATCGGCAAGGAACCGAATACTTGATCCACGTTAGCAGCTAGGCTGATGGCAACCAACATTGCCGTGGCCTAATATATTTTTATTCGAGCCTACGTCTCACGCTCGCTGCCACGGAAACGATACATAAGGAGTGTCCCGAACCGTAAGCAGCTAGATAGGCACAAGTTTATGGGCAATTTTATCTAATTTACGGTGAGCCGAGTCCTGGGAGACGATTAAATAGGTCGCAGTCACGCATGTACTGGTGCGTCGGGGTAAACCGTACCAAGCAACCCACGTAAAGAGCGATGGCTATTACAAAAATTACGATTTGAAGGATACTGGTAGCCGGGCTGTCAAGCAAACGTGACGAATTCGATTATGGAAACTTAGGGATCGTTGTATGTGTTGATGAAACTAACGCTATGTACGTATAGCGACGATTAATCAAACTAGATAGCAGTGAAAATTTGATTAAGTTTGTAGAAAGAAGCCTAGCATCTAATATTTTGGGCAGTTAAACCTCGATGAACTATTATCGGACTCGCGCAGAAATTTGGAAAAATAATTAGCTTTAACCAGATGTAATACAGCGAACTCAGATTTAAGGGGTTATTCCTAGTCAGGCGGCCGAAAAGAGACGAATGTTTGTGAATTTTTTTTAAAAAGCGGAAGCATATATTTTTACAGAACTTTTTGCACTTAAAAGAGCAACGTTTAAAGAACATTTGATAATTTTTTCGAAGAAAAATATTTGCGTTTATAATAAAGTAACAACTGACATCCAAGAAGCCTTTTTAAAAATTTATTTTTGCGGCGAGCATTGGCATTCGGAACCAGATTATCTAAAATCAAAACACAAAAAAGGTTTCGTTAGTATATTAATTTATCCTCTGATTAACGGAGGGAATTTTAGAAATATTAATTTAAAACACACTGGCGGCTATTTAGAGCTACGATCCTGATTTTTTCAACTTCAAATAGTCGCCAAAAATATATGCTTCCGCTTTTACGAAAGAAAGTCACAAACATTCGCCCCTTTTCGGCCGGCTGACTAGGTATAACCCCTTAAGTCAGATTTGCTGAAAACGTAACTCACATATAAAACATAATTGCCACGTTAAAAATGAAAGAAAAAAAAATGAATTAGGTACATGCAGAGGCATTTCAGTTTCTTGCGCAGAAGTTTTCTAAAATCCTCGAAATAGACATTTCCAGCGTGGCATATATTTACAGCTACGATCTCGCGAAATATATCTGTTCGCAGTGATCGGCTTATATTAACAATGACAGAGCAGAAATATCTTTATTAGCGATGAAAGAAAGTGTCGGACTCGGCTAGTAACAAGCAAACACACCATTAATTAAAGTAGTCGTTGCGCGCTATGACGGAAATCAATCGCGATAGCGGAGGTAACACGCGACTGGTACGGTACCAGCTGCATTGATACTGGGAGAAGGGAACTTTCGGATAGGTTTCGTAAAACTGTGAAAGGGTTCAGCGGGTGCGAGTATCGAACCACCCCTCGTTCGTTCGTATCGCGAGACGGAACGAGCAGTAATTTCGTTAGCTGACGAATTTTCTAAACGAATCCCGAACTCGCTCAACTTCTCACCCGGTATCAATCACTCTGTTCCGGCTTTTTTCTCCTGACGTTTTCCGCCCCGAAAAGTTTCGATTCCCACGGCGTGAATCGAGTGATTAACAGTCAGCGATTAAGATGCCGTTCAGCCTCGATTTAATTCCCATTCTGCCTAAACTTCTTGCTGATAGACGAGCCTCTCGTTCCTCTGCTGTAATGCCCCTCGATGCGAAACCAAAGAACCGATTTGCTTTTGCTGGTGTTACGCGAAACCTGAGCCACTTAAAAATTCAAACGTTTAAGTAGAGGAGATTACTAATTATCCACTTGCTTTTCCAATTTACTTCAACCACTCGGATGTCTACGAATCAAGAGTTTTCATAGGTATAAGTGCTCGGCTGCTTTTCAGAACACTGTACAGGGCATTATAAAAAGCTTTTATCGCTCAAGTGTAGGTAGAACTTAATAAATTGGAATGGTAGTACTTAATATATGAAGTGATATTTTATTTTGGCGACGCGTGATTTTCTTTTTTTTTTTGTTTACTGCGTGTACTTACTTTGATCCGTTCGAAAAGGTTTTTTTGGAGGCTTCTACATTTTCCACACACGTTACACCCTTCGAGGATTAGAGAAGGTATTTTTAAAAAATTCCTGGTCTGTACTCGTCAGGCATAGTCTACTTGTCGTAGCAAGAAAGTATTGCTTTTTGTAATAACGTAAAATGACCATATTTCAAGAATTATTAAGTGTTATAGGATCTTTATTACTAAAGAAGGATGAACGTTACTTCTAATTTTATAACTGTTAATTTTTCAACCTATTTTTCTCAATCATTTCTCACTCAGTTTTGTGACTACTATCATTTCTGTGAGTTAGCTTTAACTATTCTTAATTACTGAACTATTGAAACGCTTATATTTGAAAATTCTTTTTAAGTTATTTCAGCATTGGTACTCTTGAGAAGTAGAATTTAAGATATAACGAAACTCTATACAATACTATACACTCAATTTTGATAATTAAATATAACAACAAATTACTTTGAAGTTCGAACGAACATGTCTCCGAAACTGAATTTCACTATCTCTCCATTGCTGAAAAAGAATCCGAGGTACAAACTGGACTGTAAAATACAAATAAAAAAAAATTTAAACCTCCTTTCTGCATTTGGAAATCGGTATTGTCTCCACTGACTTGACGATGGCAGAAAGTAATTTAGGTCTCTGTCAAGGATCTGTCGCGGAGAATAGTATTTTTCGTTTAGACGATATTCTAACTAATTCATTAAAAAAATCGTGCGGTGTTTTCGCGTTTGCTCGATCGACACAAGCTACGCGCCGGCATTAGGCCGTAATGAACAGGCACGAATTCATGGCGGTCACGTCACTTCAGTTATCGGCCGCGGGTATTACGTAAATTTCGGTAACAGGCCAGTTAATAATAGCAATTATCGCTACTTTTACCGTTAATTGCGTATGGGGGCAATCTTGGACGCGGCTTGTCGCCCGAAACAATATACGCATCGCTAATGGGCTCTCTATTACGCGCGAGGATAATCCAAAATTCTCGAGATAATACTCGGGGCCACAATTTCATTTCCCATTAACTCCGCGGGTCCGCTCCAAGGGTCGATCACTCGGTCCCCCTATTATCATCTGTGCGCCGTCAATAAAACTACCGCGCCTTTGGCGATTAAACGCGTTACGCTCAACTAGATCGATTACACCCGTCGGAGAGCCGAAGGGCCATTTTTTCCTCCTTTTGTTCATTAAACGCGTCATTCTCAAATATCTGTTTCCGATTCCGTATCCCGTGCCCATATCGTGGGAGTTGTCGTAGAACCCCAACGCCCGAAAGGGACGTTAATTAAAAATTTTTTAATTAAGTTAATGGTAGTTAATATTCGAATGGAGATATTCCGAAAGGAAAGCTACGATAATCGTCGATATTGAAATTCATCCGAAGATAGACGTTTATAGCCGCGTATTCAACAGGAGAGAGAATCCCCTTTAATATTCCTAAGTGCTGGAAATAATATTTCCGTATTTTTTGCGGGTGAGGTAGATGAAAATATAAAATTCCCCCATTTCTGTGATATGCTTCGACCAGTTACCATAAGGTGGACAATTTTTGGAGTTCATAATAAGTGTTCAGAATGAATGAAGTGTAAAAAATTCTATAGATGGATAGCTCCTAGTCTCCTTAAATTCTGTGTACCGCGTAGGGAGTCTCCGTGAATTCAACTGGGCAACTAATTTTAACTTTCAAAGAGTTCTGTTAAAACTCTCTAGTTTTAGAAGTAATTTTACATTAAAGAAACTTCTAACATCTGGAAATCTAGGAGATTTTCGTACTAGTATTTGTACACCAGATGTTCAATATGGTCGCCCCTATTTTCAACCTGCGAACACTAACCACTATTTTTTTTATCCTTAAATTTTATTCAGTTTTCAATTGCCTCGCGTTTTTTGGTCCACCCAGTGTTCATTCAGAAACAGAGAGGAAAGCAATCGCGTTGTTCAAAACTCCCAGTTAGAATTTTTAATTCCAAGTGACACACCTTGATTCTAAAAATAGGGAAGTTCGTTTCGCAGGAGTAAATGTTGTTGAGATCACGAATTCTCCAGTTCCATTACGATATTTCGACACGGGGGAAGCACCGGTTCCCGCAAGATAGCCAGTTTCTGAAGTTAATAAATCATGCTTGTAATTACCAGTAATTCCGTTAGTTCCTGCTTCTGGGAACTTTTCGTATAACTAGCGGCAAGTTGCTGCAAGATCGCCGCGATTCTTCCGTCGTGGTGGTAGTCGCGGCAGATGCGGTGAACGAGAGGAAAAACGGGGAGAAGTCTAATAAGCCACGCAACAAATCAGTATCTATTGTTCTTTTTGGCATTTCCCCCTCCCGTTCTTTTGTCTCGTACCGTCTTCTACCGTTTACCAAAATAGGAGGATCAATTGACGTACGTTCATTTTTCTAATTTTACCTCTTCCAAATCTTTGCCTGCTTTAGTTTACGACTAACAAATTCTACTTCGATTATTTACATTTCTGACTTACTCTCCCATTATATGATAAAAGAAGTAGACCCAAGCTTTTATTCATCGAACTCATTTGCCTCGTTGCGAAATCACAATTGTCAGCCTCGGGGGCCGAAAAACGTTCGGCACAAGTGACAAAGCTGTCCTCGCGAAGCTGGGATCAAAGAGCCCTAGATGTTAAATAAATCGATTCCTCTTTACCTCTGCCTTTTTTCGTTCCCCCGCGGAATAAAGCCTTCGCCAGTCTCCGCAGCCCGGCGGAGCCCGTCGCACATACCATTCCTGAGTCTCAAGAAATTTTCAATCAAACGTTCGGAATGCCCGGGGCCATCTACATCGAATGCCACGGCAGGAAATAATGCGTGGCCACGAGGAGCCTCCTTCCATCCACGTAGCGGCGTCTGTACCAGCCGAAGACGAGCTGACTGTCGATGGCGGCGAAGGAAGCACCCTCTTAGCCGCGACGTGCCCAATAATGGATGCTGGATTAAAGGGGCCGCGCGGTTCACGAATTCGGGGCTCACACGCACGGACCGCCGCGCGCCGACACGTTTGATTTACGAGCTCGCCCGTGTTTCTGGATCCTTTCTCGCGTCGGGGATATAAAGCAGCCGGAGGAGGAACCATTTTTGTTTATTCTGGAATTCAGGCTGGTATGGCTGGGAAGCGACTTTTGCACCCGCGGCCTTATTTCCTTACTGCCGTCGTGAAATGCCGCTGTCGGAAGGATAAAGTATGGCGACAGGTGAGAAAAGTTTTCCAGCGAACTGAAATCCACGGGCTTCACCTTCATCTTCGCATTTTTCCGCCCGTTCAACGCCGGGGAAGGAAGCTATGACGTTTCGAATGGATCTAGTCGTGCTCTGGTTAATATCGTCGACGGTGGGCGATAAACAGGGACAATGTCAGCGATGCACGAAGCATTTTCGAGGCCCGGCGAGCTTGTAAAAACCAAATGAACGGCATTCCGGCGAGAGAAATTAAGTGAGACAATTTATGTGGGCGGTTGTCGTTCAATTTACCAAACGGGAGTAATTAAATTTTGAGGGAAATTCGGGATATTTCAGCGAATTCGCCGTGGAATGTAACGGGCAATCTACTGACACGAAATTAGAATTCTGCTTTCGCGATTGTACACGGTTAACGGACGTAATTTTCGCGTGACCGGGTAAATCGTGGATATTAATTTCCAGTGAATTTTACGAATAGAGCGCTCACACTTTTTAGTACGTTGTTTTCAAATGTATCAAATGTATAGTATTTTCACAATTTTTAGTGCTTAATTAACGCAGCCATTTCTGTAACGCTTCATTTTAGGCAGGGGTCATACACGAAACTGTTAACTTTTGTAAATAAAAGCTATTTATCGAACTTTTAACTTTTAAATAATTTCTTTTCTGTTTTAAGTTAACTTCGCACATTAACATTTTAACTCTGCTGTACGAGTACAGTGTAATTAACAGTTATCTTATGTTCGATTAATAAAAGTTCTGGAGGATCATACAGTTCTGAACAGATATTTAAGGGTGAAATATGAAGGTTAGGAATCTTTTTTTTTATTCGAATTATTTAAGGAATTAGAAAGAGGATAAATATAGAAGAGAAAGCACATTGTGATTTTTAAACAATTATTTTTACCGAACGGTTTAAGCCTTCAACTTCAGATCTATCTACCCCACAAAATGTTCAGGAAATCTAATTCTCCCAACTTTCACTTTTCCAGAGTAGAATGAATATTCCTGTTTAACTAGAACTTTTTTCTACTTTCAATAAAATTAATGTTTCTCATTTACACAAAAATGTATGTAATAAATGTTTCAGTTAATATACTGCATTTTATAACAGTTCTCTCGGAACAGAAAAGGTAATAGTCATAAAATTTTAACTGTTTCATTCGACCCCTGATTTTAGGTGAACTTTTAAATTCAGTTCCATTTCTGAAGTAGTAGGATAGATAAATGAGCAGTGCAGACGCGATGCAGAGATTATTTTCTCAATGAGGATTGCTTGAGGACTACGATTATACAGGGTGTTTCGTAAAAGGATTTAGGATTTACATGCTCAGTAATATTCAGAACATTCTGTCAATAATGCTTTGGAAGTATAAGAAAAATAATTAGCATCGTCAGAAATATAAATGACTTGGTTTCTTTTCTTTGTGTCCTATTGTATATAAACGAATAACCATCGTATAGGCGTACCATAATGCATAAAAAAAAATATTCTGTAAATAAACATTTTGAGTGCGACACTTTGTTGAAACCAACATAAATTTGTAGAACGCTAAGAAATATTAGACATATATTTTTTTCACCAAACGTCACACTTTTACCGGTCGACCAGCCTGTCGTTAACGACTCGCGTAAACTAAATAGACTGTTCATTTATAATCTCCACCCCAGCCTGGTCGCCATGGAGCGTCTATTAAAGACCATCCCTAAAATCGAAAAGATAGTCGAAAATATTCCCGTGTCAAGCGGCGACAGTGGTGACCGACTTTCGAGTCGTCAGGTCAAGGGACCTTTCGATTCACCGACTAATGACCGTCTCGAGCTTTAACGAAGGAGAAAAACGAGGATAGCCAGGAATACACGAACAAATTGGTCTCGAAGTGACGGTTAAGGGGAAAGGAGGACAGAAATGCAACCTCAAGCGGGAGGTGGGGGTGAGAGATCGAAGATGAAGACGAAGAAGGGGGTTGAAAACGAAGCCGTAACCTGGTTGGACGAAATCCAGGCACCCTGGAGTCCTGCAGTTTTCGACCAGCTGATCGACCAAACGCGAACGGGCGAAGGAAGGAAGGAAGGAAGGAGGGAACGAGCGGTGTTATGGACCGCGTGGGAATGGGGCTCCAGCCTGAGTGGCGCCGCGACGCTTTCCGGCTGCTTGTCGCTTTACACCGCGAAGAGGGTGGGGAGCACTCGGCGCGGCCGCTCGTAAAATCGAATTATTAGTTACCGCCACACTGGGACACAATTTCGCGAAAACATCTCGTTAAATCACACCCTTCTTCTCTGGGTCTCTCTGTCTCTTTCTTCGCTAGCAGTTTTTAGAAAAACACAATGGTGCTTTTTTAGCTTGTACGCGTTCGTCATCCACGGGGTAGGAGACAGTTTTGTGACTTGTTTAGTCGAGTTACAGGAACATGGAGGGTAATACTCTTGACCCCACTTGTCGGTGTCGAGGAGGATTCAGATGGTTTCAAGCTTTGACGATGTATCGCAGATAGAAGGGATATAGCCAGCTGGTAAACGCAATGGCAGACTAGAGTGTAAGCTGATGCGATTCCACTGAACACTCTGGTCAGTAGAATAGATAGATTATTGTGGGACTGGGCATAGACGGAATGATGGGTATTTTGAACCTGTGCAGAACTGTGTGACTGGTGGAAAGTACAGTTGGTGATTTGTAGTAACCGTGCTGATATCTGTATTAGAGATAGTTCTTGATTATAACAGGGATTCCTGTAAATCACCAATATCCACGTTACTCGAAAGCATGGGGAATCAGTGGAACACACGACGAGTCCAGAGTAATACATCATTAGGGATAGTAACCATCACTTGATTACCACCTGGGAACATTCTCCGTCCAACATTTCTGATTGGTGATCGATAATACGTGATGCGAGCACGTGTAGCTTAAGTAGATGACAGTCGCAAGGAGTACACTACTATCAGGCCCTAATCAAATTCCTGATGAAGCTAATTTCTCCCGAAAGGACTTGCCTTGTACGCGAAAGCTTCGAACACTAGCGGTCCGAATCACAAAAGTGTCGAGTACTTCGTTACATGCCATTAGTGACATTCAAGATTCTTTTAGTGGCTGATCCTATAGCTATTTTCTTAACTGTCTTGAATTACCTACTCTGCAAAGATTTAATCATCCATCAGAATAAACGCTCTATCGATCATTGAACTAAGAACGCTTTAGCCCTGTCTCTTCGCAAAGCGCCGAAAAAGTTTGTTACGTCGACAAACACTCGAAGATCGACGGCACTTTCAGCGATACCCTATCGACGAAGTTGATTCGTTGCGTGTCACAGGACGATAGCAACGGAAAGGAGAGCGCTGTCGGTGCATCGACGCGGAAGAGGGGAGGGACTCAATAGAGCAAACTTTTCCTCAAGTAAACGCAATTAAAGGATGAAGCAGCACCACAATTTGTCCGGGAACGTGGAAGGGGGACAGAGGAACTCTTCTTATGCACAAGTGGAATAATCTCGAGAGGAAAATCGAGGGCTCGAGCACGAAATCGATTAGTCGAGGTGCTTCAGCTCGAGACCGTTCGTTATTTGCGGACAGAACTGCTCAAGCCTGCATTCTGAGCGAATGAAATATTATAGAGGGTCATTGTGTTTGCCCAATTGACTGATCTGCAACAAAGAGCTGAGTTTTAGGGATATCTGAGATCAGCACTGTGAAAGTTACGACCACTGTTCGAAAGTTTGGGCAGTTGTGGCACACATAGAATGACAGCGGAATGTACCATACTCATAAGGAAGCAAAGAGGAGGAGCGCCTCCTGTTCAGTTAGCAGTGTTCCTTTAAGGAACAAGTGGGTTCTATACTCGATGAATATGTGGTACTATCTGGATCTTGGCTAATTTGGAATAATTCAGTTTTACACGAAGACAGAGACGTAAGCCTGCACAACAGGAAAAGAAAGTAGGAACCCAAGCAAATAGTGACTTGGCTGTTGCAATTAACGGACCTTAACTGATGACGTATGTAGGAACGACGCGAGAAACGCAAAAAACCTTGGACCGGTTCGACTGAACCGCATCTGATTGGGTGTCAATTCGACACTCGATAGCCAGCTTAGACAGGCCGGGTGGTAAGCGGAGAACCCTAGGGAGATGGGGTAAATGCAAAATTGCTACAAACCGTCGGTAGGTTGACGTGACGTTGGAGCTCGTTTAAAGGGGAGGTGGAGACACTGGAAGGGTATTGGCTGATAGCATGAGAAGGATCGGTGGTGGCAGTAGTCGAATAGAGAAGAACAAACGTGGGACGAGGGGAAGCTAAGGGGCGCGAATATAGAGGACAAGAACGGAAAGTAAGGGCTCGGGCATCTAGAAAGCGGAATGGAAGGAAGAAGGTGTGAATAGTGAAGATAGAAGATGGAGGCGGGCAGAGTGAAAGGAGGATAGCTCGTTGGGCGGTCGGGCGGGTGGGTTGGAAAGGAATCCTTCCGATAGAGCCTGCGAGCCCCGCACCCTCTGTCCCTCGACCAGGCATCGGTGGAAGGAAGTGGTGAGTGCCCGAAAGGCGGCGTGCTTGCGCGGCACGGTGTGTGTCCGATGTTATCTGTGGTTGCCATGGGGATGCTATTGATTGGCCAACGCGCCGACAGACGTCACGGGAGTCGCGGCGCCACTCCGACTATTGCCTGCCGCCTCCACCCCCTCCCTCCCCTCCTCCTGCAGACCGTCCACCACCTCCTCTATCATGCTGATTCGCCCCCTTTCGCCCGCCAGCAACCTGCCGCCCTGCGATCCGCGTTTGCTAGTCCACTCACACGCTACCGGGCCCCCTGTTCCATGCGTTCGACCGGCCAACAAACGCATCCAAACACATGGAAACGCACTATACGCGCCCATCCAACCGCCCTTCTAGACCCACGCGTTTTGGTAACCTGACCTCTCCGTGCAACTAACGCCAGACCCCTTCTAGGTCGCCAACTGAGGAACACTCTTGCGCCGAACAACGCCCAGGCGATTGGAGTAATCGTGGCCGGTTGTTTGTAGTCGAATAGGGCTACACTCCGCTAGACGTTTCTGTTTCCGACGAAGGGAGTAGTCGGACCTTAGCCGAATGATCTAACGTTGCGACGTACCCGTTCAATTGCCTTGGACGCCTCCTTGCGGCATAATCGGCCGGGTCAGCTGCTTTCACGCGACTGGCGGGTAGCTTTAAATTGATTTATTATTTCCACCGTCCGCGGGTGAAAATATTGGGCGATTAAATTGATTTCAACCGCAGGTTCGCGGGTTCGGTTCATCTGTCAGTACCAGTTTTATGCTCGCTTATCCGATTCACGAGGCTTGTTTCCAATTCCCAGCCCTCTCGCCAACGACGACGGTTGATTACGATCCATTAGGCAGATTCTAATCAAAGTATTTGCGCGCGGAATTCGTCCGCGGAGGGCGTTCCTTCGCCTCCCTTCTTTATTCTCTGCAATTGACGAGAAAGCACGTTCCCGGGAACTCGCGTGCGAGCTCAGGCTCGCGGGGACAGGCTGCCGTGTTTTATACGACTCGTTAGGCGCCAGGATGGCTGGCCCGCGTCGCGGAAGCCGTCGTGGCGGCGATTTCCTCTCCGCAGCCCGCTCCGCGCAGCCCTAGTTGCCGTTCGCCGCGACTGGCGCGTACATTTCCGTTGCATATATCAATTCGAAGAAACCCAGTCGAGGTCAGGTCTCTAAGGGTGCGTCCGAATGTTTTAATTGTACGCGGCAGCAATGTTTTCAGTCGGAATCGTTAAAATCAGTCGATCAATGTAGTTTTAAGCTTCCCATTTTTAGTGTAATAAATACCTACAGTATAATTTGTCCATACAACTGTGGTTATTCGGTATCGTAATCTCTTGAATAAATCTAAAACACTCGGTATTTGTCTTTTGATAGCTTCACTATATGTTGCGTGATGTGAATTGTGTCCTGACTGGTAACAAATGTTGGTAGCTTAAACTAGGTAGTTGCAAAAGTTTCTCTAAGAAATAATTGAAGAGCCCTTATAGTAGACACTGTAAGTGCCTGCAATCATATTTTTGCGGAAAGAGAAAAAACTTCCCTGACTTTAAATTATTTACGAAATTTGATTTGTTTTGATTGATAAATATGCTGAAGAATTCAGCAACCCCAAATTGCATCCAATCCATCGCGGTACCATCTTGTAGCATTATCGGTAACTTATTTACAAAACGAAATTCCATTGAAATTCTATACTATAGTACAGTTATCATTAGCACGTAGATCAAATGATCTACGATCATTTTTTTTTTTAAATTTTGTCTCTCAGTATTTTTTACACTTCTACGGGGACTTGTAAGTCCGTAAATAATTAGAAATGCGCAGTGGCAAAATTCGTGCCTCGAATCCTCTGATTTGAGGAACAAACATTGACTGTTTTTTTGTCTGAAGAATGGTAAACATTTCGTAAGGACTTGAACCCACAGAACCTCAGTCTGCACTCTGCATCTTTTCAGGGGCATTCTACAAGTCACTGAGAATTTTTAGTGAAATAGGGTTAATTTTTTTAAGAAGAAATACCTACACGTATTTTGCTTTCTGAAAATATCTAAGTATTTTCGAGAAGTGGGGTGAATCTTTCTATACTCAAATATCTCCACACACTTATCCAACTTCTTCGAGATGATCACCATGTTACCATAGTTTTTCAGAATGAAGTGTATTTTCATGAACTCCTGCTTGGATAATTTTCAAATCAAGGGTAGAAACAGAGGACCAAAATCTGAGGCCACATAATTTCTAAATGGAAATTTATTAGATTTATTTGCTTGGGATTTGATTAAATTAGGAGTATAGGAGAAGAAACGATAGTACATTCAATTTTCGTAATTTCTTTAAGAAAAATAATCCAAGGATGCACACCTGGTTCGAATTCGTCTGCTTTGAGACTGGCAAGGATACTGTCAAAGCGAAAGGTTTACATTTAATTATGAATTCTGTAATTTAATGTTATAATAAAATCTTTAATCCCACTTTTAAATACCTGCAAATTTTCCTCTATTAATCTTTCATTAAATCTTTAATCTCACTTTTAAACAGGGACTTCTACCGGTACGTAAAATACCGGTATTATACCGGTATTTTTCGGTTGTATCTTCGTCTGAGACTTAATACCGGTATAACGCTCATACCGGTATTTCGGCAGTACAGCTATACCGAAACCGATATCACACCGAAACAGATAAATACCGAAAACAATAGGTTACCGAAAACCGAAATAAATACCGGTATTTTTTCGGTAACATGATAGGTTTCAATATTTTCCGGTAATAAAAAATAATGTTATACCGGTATTTTGATATAATAGTTCCAATTCTATAAGGGTTACGAAAGTATTACCGGAAAATATTGAAACCTATCGTGTTACCGAAAAGAATACCGAAAAAATACCGGTATTTATTTCGGTTTTCGGTAACCTATTGTTTTCGGTATTTATCTGTTTCGGTACAATATCGGTTTCGGTATTTATCTGTTTCGGTATGATATCGGTTTCGGTATAGCTGTATTGCCGAAATACCGGTATGAGCGTTATACCGGTATTAAGTCCCTGCTTTTAAATACCTTCCAATTTTCCTATTTAGATAGCTTTGTACAATAACAAGTGACTCGAAAGATACACGATGCTCCTTATCAATATGAAGAGATTGACTAAATAGATACTCATTGTGCTGTTTGTAATTAAATGGAAGTCCCGTGCTCCTGCCTTAGATATAATACAATTCATGCAATGTTTATTGCCGTATCTCAATATTCGTGCTCTATTTAGTGGCAAATGTGTCGATGGGTGTTGTGTAACCCGTCGTCGTCTCGTAAATTCATCTGTGGCTTCAAAGACAGAACAGAGAATAAATCCTCCGCGTTATATGAACCCCACCGCAGAAATATGTATGTATATCCGATTCTAATTGTCGATGCGCGATCGAAATTGAAAATAGCCCAGGCGCTACAAACCCTCTATTTGCCCAAGCCAATTGAAACAACAAACAGAGAAGCGCGTGTGATTCGATATTTTTGTACCGCTGGAAAATTGTTTCGACAATTTATTTTAATCTTTTGCGCTTCGATCGCGGGATATTCATAATTCGCTGCGACGGACCGTTTGATATTATTCAATAAATGATGACAGAGAAGATTTATGACTTACTTATTTATTCATATATGGGCGGGATTATAAATAAACATGAATGGACTGACTGAAGAAACCCGAAGCAGACAGGAATAAACTGGACGATTAATTAAACGGAATAGCCTTTGTAGTGGATCTTTCAAAGGTTGAAAGTGGAGCAGAGAAGAAAATCGTCTGCACTATTGGCGAGAATACGTTAAGATATACGCTGTGTTCTAAAATTCTTGGAACAATTGAAATACGGGCGATTCCAAGTCTAAAAATAAGTCGAAAATGTAGAATACCCTTTTTTCATTACAGTTCTATGTAATGAAGTTACCTACAGACACATTTATGGTGTTTATTTAAAACATAAGGGAATAATTTATCATAAGAAATATTATACCAGAAATTTTTTAAGTTAATGGACACTAATTATCAAACACTCAATAAATAGGCAACTTCATCTCCGTCAAAGTGAGTTACAGGAGGTTCGTTAATTGAATATGTTGTTTTTATTTTTTAAATAGATTTCCTTACTACTACCTATAGCAGACTTTGGAAAATAATTATCCAACAACGACGCACTACTCTACTTTCATTATTCTCGTCAAACAATTCTCATAAATTGCACTAACTTAGGAAAAGTTTTCAATTTTTTACCAGTACACACGTAAATCTCAGTACAGCTCTTAACTCTTCCAAGTAATTTGTCTCAGTTTTCATCCTCGCTAAACATTTTCCTGGCTTTCACCTTTCTGAAAATTCCCCCCCAATCCTCGATATAGCTGCTCGCATATAAGCACCACCTCCCAGTAGATCCCATTGTTCTTTGCCCGTGGAAAACTGGCGGCATTCGGGCGAATCAGATTAGCGAAGAAAAATGGCGATTCCCGAAACTGCTCAAAACTCGCGTGACATCAGAAGCGATAACGTTGCCGGCCCCGCGACATTCGCATTACCGCGGCTAAACTAAGGCAGACCGCATTAGCCGAAAAGCTTATGTCCCGCGGTTGTCGACGGGGCGGCAACTTCGGAACAACAATTACCATTCGCGTGCCAAGATGTATATTTGTCGGGAGACCGGGCAGAACTGTCGTCCCGACGCTAATAAAACTAGTGCACCTGCAACCGTGCGGTGGGATATGTATATCGTCAGCCAGACGATTAATAATCATTACGTTTAGGCGAACGGCCCTCGCGCATATTAAAGTAGCCGCCGCCGTAAAATCTATCTGTTTACGATTCCCGTGCGAGCTCGGGGGCGTTATTTCTAATTCTGCCGAAATTACGCGCTCCTGTCTGAATATTCTCGAATCGATGGAGAACACCATTATGTGCAGCGTGTATCGTCGAAATTGGGAATACGATGGGCAGAGGGGACAATTTTGAGTAAAATATTGTGTACTTTGTATTCCTGTCACTGGCTGTCCATAGGAATCAAAATGGTACAACTATCGTGCATCGATTAGACATATTAAAATAGGAACAAAATTAAATGAACGCTCGAGGGCATTAATGGTGAAACACTGCACTATACAGACTGCCGCAGTATCGATTGTTAGGATGGTATATGTAGTAGGTTAAAGAAACACGATTTTCTATGATAATTATCTTTATTCTCAAGTCCTTAAGGTGAGGTTCCGGTCTAGAGCCTCCCAAAATAGGTGATCTTTGGGAATTGATTAGAGGAAAACTACTATATATAATTTAATTGGACTTTTTGCATTGTATTAAGGATGTCTTAAATTATAGAAATATATTTTTTGTTTTATAATTAATTATTGCAGACGGCACTGGGGAGTCGTTAAAGTCAAGGCGTCAAAAAATTCATCCAAATCGGTGGAACCTGTAGCACCTAAACCATTGGTCTGAAATAAAAAACTATGCCAGGTTATTAAAGGGCATGAAACTCGCTCGTGGACTAGACCAGAAAAAATTACAAAAATTAAAGTTTTTAGAAAATAATGACACTTGAAGTTTGAAATCACTTGTTCCTTATATTTTTTGTCTCTTCGATTCCTTTAAAAATTATAATCTTTCAATGTTTCGTAATTTTTTCTGGTTTACCCCCTAGCCAGAAGTATATTCTTGAAAATAGAAAAAATTCAGGCGAATCGAATAATAACTTTTGGAGATACAGGTCCCACCGTTTTGAGAACACTATTTCGAGAAAAACGCGTTTAAAGTTTTACGTGAGCGCCGAGTGGCCGGTTGTTGCCCACGCATTTGCCGCTACTCAAATGCCTATAACTTCGGGATTTTACGAATTTCAACAAATCCTTTTAAACACGTGTTCCTAAAAGGTTGAACATTCGAAAAATAAAATAAAAAAAAATCGACTTTTAGACCGGAACCTCCGCTTAAAAAAGAAACTAAACTTCAAAGAAGACTTATTAGACTTGGATGTATTAGTTACATTTACACTTAAAACAAAATTAATCGAATTTTTGCGAAACATATTCCATTTGAAAGATTCAGTAAAAAGGACTAACGAACATTCCTTCTCTACTCTTGTAACTTGTGAATTTACCACCGTTTTCATTCTCACTACCGTAAAATAATACAGAAATTAAAACAGCAACGCGAACGTCAAGAATCTCCTTGCATAAGTTTCTCGAGCTTAAGTAAGGAATTTTGTCGCGTTGCGTTAATCATACACTCGCCAGGTCTTAACTGAGATAAGTAGAAAAGCCTACAAAGAGACTCCCAAGCGAGACGTGACGTTTCTTCAATTTTTCTCGTTACATCTCCCTCGTTTTCCACTTCACGCCTCCTCCACTCTCGAGGAGCGAAATGGTCGAGCGTAAAAGCGAAGGAGGGCGCGAGGGAAAGAATGAAACTAATTGCGGTGCCGTCTAGAAATCGCCTCCGTAACGACGATTCCTTCCTCCGGTTCGAGCCGTGACGCGTCCTGACGTATTCTCATCGCCACGAAACTTTTTATCCGTGAGATTCTAACGACGCCGCGGCAATCTGGAAGCAACTGTTCCTCCTTCGGCAGACGTCCTCATTGTTAAACCACGGTGTCAAGGTTCGAACTTTCCTCGCTCATCCTTATTCTCGGACAGATTTCATAGAAGAAACGTCGCTTTAATGATACCAGCTGCTTCTGTCGCTAGTGATGCTGACTTCCTGTTTCCTACTTTTATTTCAAGACACGCCTTCAGAATAGTAGGTACTGTTTTTTTATTAGGATCGCTGGAATAACAGCGGAACGATAGATAGTGTTTATCTAAAGGCCGTATAGATTTTTTAGTTACTTGTGGATGGTTGTAGAGAATGAAGCAAATAAAGGTTTAATAAATCCTTGCTAATAAGATCTCACAAGGGAACACTGCGAACCCGCACTCGCGGATTGGAACGCAACTTCGTTGGCTTATAGAGTGACTCAAGCCAAGAACTCAACTAAGACAAAGACTCAAAGTCCAATAGGCACTTTTTCGTGTATAACTCCTAAAGTAGAAACGACAGAACAAAATTTCAAACAAAAGTTTAATGGTACAATAAGTGCTGCAAACTTGCGTTAACAAAATTTTGGACAGAGTTTAAAAGAGATACCCGATGAAAGAAACTTTTGAAGAGGTTAACTAGATTCCGCAATAATTAATAAATAATAAGTAGAATCGACATAAAAAAAAAATCTGCAAGTTTAAAGATGTTCCCTTATGTCACAAAAGAGTTTAATCCGATATTAACAATAGTTTTTCCAAACAAAAATTCGCAAATACCTATGAATTACTTTTGGGGGCTGTTACATGAGAATAACGAGTCTCTAGACTCGTCAAGGCCTAGGCACCCTAGGTCTGGGCACACTTATCAGTTCCATGCCGGGGTGTTAGTGCTAAGAAGAAAAGGTCCTCTACGCCCCTCTTCTTCTTACCTCTCGCAGGCCGGCACGGAACTGATATGGAACTGATATGTGTGCCCAGACCTTAGGACCTCGCTATCTCGTGCTGGGTCTCCGTAACTCTCTCGCATTCAATGTTTCTCAATCGCTCACTCGAATTCTTGGACGTCTACTTGCCCAGGTAGACGGCCATATATGGTCTCGGACCCCAGTCAGCTAACAGGGCGCTACTGTACATACCTACTTACGTATGTAATAAAACTAGATTTATTCAAAACGGCTAGGTCGCGAGTGGGTTAATGTATAATCAGTGGCAGATCTCGCTGAAGTAGTTAGACTAATGTAACGATGAAACGATGCCGCGGAAGACGGTGAGGATCATCAGGTCAGGGGAATAGATGACAAATCAAATTTTTTAATCAAACTATTTAAATAATAAAATATAACCAAATTCGAAAACAAAACATTCAAAGGAGTTCAATGAATAAGTAAAATAAAATAATTAATCACAAATCCATAATAATTCAAAAGTGAACTATAAGAATGAAAATAAATCCTAAGGTATCTTTAATTGTAAAGTATAAGTGGAATGGAATTTTGTATTTATTACTATTTGTACCAAGGGGATTATGTGATCCTTTTATTTCTTACTTTTGGTTCTTTAAGATTTTTAATGTGTTATTTCTTTTTTAAATTACTCTTTTGCAAAGTCGGGTTCGGCCTCGTTTAATTAGCCTCGTGGGCGTCGTTGACAATGGGACGAACACACCACGGAAAATACAACACGAACACTTCACAGCACACTGAATACTGATAGGGCCGCTTCCCTTCAAAAGATCGGGAATCGCTGGGCGACAAAAACAGTGCGCGTGAGAGCGTGTTTACCAAAACGAGCTGTTCCTGGAACTAACGTAGTAGAACCAAGGAACTAAGTAGTAGACGCAAAGTTTTTACACGTATCGGGCGTACGTCGCTTCTCAATGGACGCCCGATCCGTGCAAAAACTTTGCATATACTACTGCAAAAAAGTTGCATCTACCACTAAAAACAGGTCGTTTCATATTTAGAGTTATGCACCGAAGACGACAGCTAGATACACTTACCCGCTACGATATCCTAGCTGCGTTCAGTGGAGAGTTATTCCTCTCCTGTCCCTCTAACTTCTTCCCTCTTTTTATTTTTGTTATTTGTACACCGATTCGAGTCGCTGTAGCAGCGTCGTCGCGGACAGTGGCAACAGCAGAAAATCTCGAATAAATCCTTTCGTAATCCCGCATCGCTCCTTTCAGCCAGTCCGGATTTCCACTACTCGCTTTTGTGCCACCTCTGCACCCTTCGAAAACTCTCTTTATCTGTCTTTCCATCTTTACCCCGCATTCTACTCTGCCTCCCTCTTTCTCTGGGATCCGTGTCCGTGGAAGCTCCGCGCAGCCCCGACCGTGTACCCGTTCGTTCCCGTGTACTTTTTCCATAAGGCCTTCAATAGCGACTTCCTGCCGCTCCTGGTATTCACGGCCGCCGCCATTACGATATCTGGCGACGCGGAGCATTCGAAACAAGGTTCGTCCCGGTCGTTTCGAAACGATTTTGCTTGCCAGTAGAGCCCTTCCTCTCGCATTCGATACTGCGAAGCCTGCTCGTGGTGGTTTCAAACAGGAAAGAGAGAAAGGCACGTTTACTCTGTAAAATGCACCCCTATTTTAACGAATTTCTGGGTTACATCCTGCTCTCACCAACGCCTCGTCCTCCTCTGCTCCTTCCTCTCGCTGGGAACGATAAACTGGGTTTTAAATTTGACGAGAGGATCCCCGAAACCGGGGGAACGACCCTTGCACCAAAGTGGTAGCACAATTAGGAGTACCTGAAGTCGATTCTCCGGAGTTAAGTGAATTTTTGCACGCAAGTACGCTCGAGCGTTCGAGACGATGGCGAACCCCCCCTGTCCTCTATTGAAACTGTATTTTCGCTTCTTACGGGATATAAAACAGTCTCCACTCGGCGAGCACGCGACGCAAGTTTTTTTTTCTGGAGGAAAAAGGAGGGAAAAGTCATGTTTCCAGCCTCCTCGTGGCGTTTTTGTCATTTCCATCCAGCTTACGTTAAGCCACTTTTTATGCTGGCCCTTATTCGAGGCTTATCATGACAAGATGAATGCAATATGATATCAAAAGACGAAGGAATTCCATAACGGAGTACACAGTGCACGCCGCTCAAAGCACCCGTCGCGGCGCTCCCACCTTTGCGGCCACCGGCGACGCTCCTTTATTCACTTCCTCACAGATCTTGTTGAAAGACCCTTCCCTGAGTGCTGCAAGTGTGTTTACAGCGGAATTGCATGAATTCGATACCTATAATGTGCCTGTAATATGCGCACATATGTACATACATGGTCCAAAGGTGAGATTCAGATTAGATTTCAAGATGCAATTTGTCTGACAATAATACTTGTTATACAATAGACGCTAGAGGAATTTGTTTTAAAATCTAGTTTTTTGATCAAAGTTACCTCCTTTGACGACACATTAAAAGAGTAATTTGAATGTATATTATTTAAAGCCTTTAGACAGATGTTAGCAATCTTCAGGATGCATATAAGCTTCGACTGTTGATGAAGAATTTCAATATTAGTGTATATTATAATATTGATAGAGCGTTAATTACAGGTTGTGTGACAAATGCCAGTCAGCTTGAAATAGATAAAGAACAAAAATTTGCCAACTGTTGCAATCTTCGCTCCCTGATCCAAGACCGTTTAATCTCTCGCAGTGGAATCAGGAATAACTAATACAAGTAATTAAATTTTAGTAATCAAGACCGCAAACTTCAGAGCGCTTAGCGTTACCGTATCGGTATCCTATGCTTATAACGGGTGGAGACCAAATCCATCCCCGTAATTCCTCTGCTAAGCCTGCTTCAGAGACCGCGCATAGCGCGGCAGTAAACGTGGGTCAACTTTTTCCAAACATAACGATATATCGAAGGTAATCTGGACTTATGCTCTTTCTTCCTGAATAACCTGCCGCGCTCACCGTGGATGGCTGCCGAAAAATTCAGAGGACCGTCGCTCTGAAAAATAGACGAGACTGCGAAGGAGCCTAGCGATCTAAAATTCATCCCTCTTGCACAAACTCCGGGGTACACGCGGAAAGGTCAATGGGAGCGTTCCACCAGGTCCACCGGGCTGAGGGAAATAACAAATTCATTCACCGAGAGCGCCATAAACGATCCCCGGTTTAGCCATCCGGGAAGGAGCAACCGAAGCTTTCCTAATTTATTAAAACGTCGCAGAGACTCGAACGAAACTCGGTGCAGAAACGTTCCGCCCTTCGGCCGGTGCCTCGAACTTCTTCCGCGGCTCCTTTCTCCCTCCATCCCTCACACGGAACGGTGTAAAATTTTCAAGAGCCCTCGCTCCGGCTTCGCCGCTCACGTCTGCCATTTACACACGTTTCCTCGGCTGTGCAAACGTGTGGCGCGTAAAACGATCCTCCTGCTCGGCCAGGAGCATGCGGAGAGAGGTCGTCTGCCGGCTGGGGATGCGCGGAATAAGAATCTAAAAAGAGCGTGGGCTAAGACACGACGACGAAACGACTCCCCTGGGCTTTCTCCAATCAGCCAGGGCTGGCTTCATCTGACTGAGATGCACTCACTCGCGTGCTTCTGACCTGGCCCGGCCCGCACACGCGCTAACTCGCTAATGTACACTGCTGCCAGCCTCCCGCGCCCGCTGCCATTCTCGGGGAACACTGACCCAGCCAGCCAGGCGGCCAGCGTCTTTTACACGCTCGTATGGATTCCATTAGTAATCTTTATGCGATCTGTTAACGCGCCGTGAAAAAGAGGAAAAGTCCCCGGGGAGTATTTCCGCTTGGCACGCTCGATGGTCCTGCTTTTATACGATTTTCAATGGCTCCTCGCGTTAAGTAGACGCTAGACGGCCTTCGTTTAGCTCGTTTCAGCGCGAGGAAATGGACGTTCGCTAGCGTTTGCTTGGGAAGAAAACGCGAATAGCTGCGTCGACACGACTCGTGGTGCTTTGTACCGTCCACGGTTTTTATTTTTCTTTTTTTTTTCGGGGGTTTCAGATATTGGTAGGTTTGGAGAAAATGTTTTAGTGTTTAATGTGTATGGTTTTCAACGTTGTAAAAGTGTATTTGTTGCGTCTTATCTTTTATAGGATTTGAGCAATGAAGGTGTAAAGATGATTTGAATTACTTCGATATGTGAAGCTTAAGTGTATGTTACTATATTCTCTAATATATCTTACCTTTTGGTACCTTTTAGTATAGCTTCTATTTTCTACGTATCCCAAAATATCTTATATTCTTACACCCCTCAATTGACACATTAAATGCATCATCTGTTTATTTTTCAGTTTGCTATGCGTTACCTTTATTCTTAAAAAAAATTTAAATACTCTGTTTAGATCACATCTAAATTTCAATACTCCTTCGTCTATATTCTCTGCTCACTATTATAATTTCATTCCCTTCCACCTGATATTCAAGGGCTAAATTCGTTTCCCGATTTTAAATGTTAAACTCGACGATATATATCTCTACACTATTTCTAAGTCACCTTTATATTTTTTCTTTTCCTTGTCACGTCCCTGTCTGTCCATCTACGTTTATGCTTTTCTATCTTAATGTGCCAGAATAATAAAAAGGATTCTCTTAATGAATTTTCTCCTAACTTTTCTTCCCTAGTTTTAGTTTTAGTTATTTAGTTTCGGTTAGGCTTTTAACAGTATTGTACTGCAGCCTCGCCTTTTACTTCGCTATTCTTTATCTATTACTGTTCTTGGTATGTTCCAAGTAATAAAGACGAATAATAATAATAATAATAATAATAATAATTTAAAGGCTACACCACGTATTAACATGTATCTTTATTTTTCTGTTGCAGGTAAATAAGCAAATAGAACATTCTTCTATAGTCAACAGTCGATAGCTTTCAAGAAACGTGAAGGGAACGACTTGGACAATTAAAAGAAGGTAACAAACGGCGCCCATAAGAAATTCAGAATCGAAACATAATAATTAATAGTGGGTACCTATCGATCGTTCCACCAGCGCTGTGGTACAGTTTAAATACGAGTATCCAGCCGATCCGTAATATATCCTGTATAATATCACCGCGAGTAATTACACACTAGATTATTCGCCAGATAAACACATATTTGATCGAAGTGTATTCGCGGCGTATTGTAACGACGATTGCGAATCCACTGTGCCTGAATTGCTGGTAGAATTATATGCATTTCTGTCTCCCTTCGAAGCAGGGACTATCAAGCTGTGTATCCCAAACATCGAATGCTGCGGAACACAATCTGCGTGTTCTCTTTATTGAACTTGAAATGATTTCAGGGAGTCGAGACCGAAGCAGTAAACGAAATTCATTACCGGTTACATATCTCCCAATGACCTGTAATCGTAACGAGAGATGAGAGAAATTCTGACCGCGAAGGTGCAAATCCACGATGAGACAGAATTATCGTCTGTCGCGTGAGACTTTAATCTCACGAAACCAATATTTCATTATTTTATTATTTTGTTACTAGTTTTATGATGTTAGATGATATATTTTCAAAAATCTCATCTCTCGTGGCTATTCCTGTTATTTACATTTAGTTGTCGCCGAGACTTTTGTTTCATGATAGAAAAGTGTCGTGTAAAATTTCATCCTGGATTCACACTTTAATGGTGAGATGGTGTAAAAGGTAACCGAAATGCCTGACCGATTGCATTTCGATCGGGAATCTCTGACCATAGTGTGAGATGAGCGAAACTAAGTCGAGAGAAATTCCGAGAGATGTCTTGACCGTATTGCCAACCGAAATGTGCGAAACTCTGACTGTAATTCTGAGAGGAACGTCAGACGATCGGTCGGTTCTTGGATTCGGTTCGACCTAGCTGAATAGTCCGGGAAGGTATATTGTCCCTGTCGCTCAGATTGTTTATTACTCTGGGGTTTAGTGAAGACAGACCTTTGCAGTTATTTCTTACTCTCACACTGTCGAAATTGTTAATCCTTATAATTTATGTGTTATTAACTTTGTTTACTTATAACAAAATATTTTATTCATGAAAATATAAATTATTTCTGAAAATTATTTATAAAAATAATAATATTTCGTTTATAAAAATATTCAAAGAATTGATGAAATTATTTATAAAATTTAATAAATTGACAAAAAGAAACAAATTAATTTCTAAAAATTTATTATAAATTAAATTAATTAATTTTATTTTTTCTCATAAAGCTATTTCGTGTATACTATATATTTCGTCATGGATTACGAAAGATTGACGGTCAGGTTACTAACGTGATGAAAAATGATAATAACAATCTACCTATTAAATAATTTTAGTCACGACTTCCGAATCGCGACCTGGATAGTCACTAATTGTTTCACGAATTTTTGAATTGATGATTTCTGTTTGACCGTATTTCTGTCTCTCCAAAATTTCAGTTGACCGTATTGCAACCTCTGAAGAATTTCGGTTGACCGTAATTCTGAGAGAAATTCTCTCTCAAATTTCGGTTGAGAAGAAACTCTTAACCGATTGTCGCTCACCAATTTCGGTCGAGAGGAAACTCTTGAACGATTGTCGCTCGCCAATTCCGGTTGAGGCGACCGTAAATGCCATTTCGGTCGCCTACCTGACCGTGACCGTGACCGTAACCGAAATTATATCGGTCTCGACTCTCGACTCCCTGTGGAAATCCTTTCTCATTTATTTGATGATATGAGAATGTTGAACATATACATAGTAACCCTATAATATTATATACAATATGCGTTTAAAATTATTTCTGTATCCTCTCGTGAAAGGTGTCACTCCTTAATATCATCATTAATGATTATTAACTTCAGAACAATATCTGTAAAGTTCATCTAAGATTACAAAGCACCTTGCAGTCCAAAATTCTGTTCCCACCTCAAAACCACAGACTGGTCCCGAAATTTCAGGAGAACAATCGTATCACACGTTCCCAAACTCGTCATCTATTTCGAGCTAGCGGGACAATAGACGCCCAATTAGCCATTTACACAATACCAAATCGATACTTTCAAGTCTGTTCACGGTTAACACGCTTCATGCACGGCTACGCGATCACGCCATATCGAGTCCCTAGGAGGTTCCAGAGAGTCGAAGGCATCTTCCTCCCGCGACACACCATGAATTGATCGCTTAGCTCGAGGAACAGGGGACAAAGGCTCCTCTACTAGATTGTCTCCAAACTGCACGCTTTAAGACGTCCCAGACCGATCCCGAGGCACGGACAATTAGGCGATCTGATCGGTCGGCTTGGGAAATGGAAGACGATGGATCGGACTTTGGCAAACTTCGTGTTGACGCTTGGTGTGTTCCCAGTCGCCGTTATTGGTCGAAGCACGTGGGCAAATCTACCCTTCCTGTCCCTGTCCTCGTACTTACGGGTCTGCAATCAGCAGAAGGTTGACAAACTCCGTCCACGAGGGAGGTATCGCCGCGCCATTCACCTCCGCCCCGCATCACGCTCTTTATGATATCAGATTAGATTTCCCAAAATTGTCCCTGCTCTCCCGAAAATTACGCCAACGCATTAGGTCTGGCAGGCTTTATCTCGCCCCGGCCACGAAAATGAACGTCGAATTCTGCGGCACCATCTGATGCTGGCCCCTTCCGCCTAAAATTGCCCCAAAATGATGGAAAATTCCTCGGAGTTTCCCACCAAGCTGAGATGCGGACAGGTGGATATGCTGATGGCGCCCTAACGAATCTTTGTTGCTCCACCAGTTTTAAGCTTAACGGACTGAAATGCTTCAATTTTATTAGAAAATCTTAGGCAACCGAGTCTACGCTAGATACCAAGCTCATAGCTACAGATAGTTTCGGATTTTTAGTGGCTCAAAGGTTGGACTGGAAAGGGAATTTCTTGATGAAAAAACACTTTGCGCAATGAAGTTTAAAGTAGACGAAAAAATCTAAACTGTCACATAAAAATAATAAATTCTCAGATAATTCTGGCGTCCCTGCTACATGGTCCAGTCCCTCTATGAGAGATAGAACTAGAGAAAGCAGAGAAACGATAGCCCCTAGTTGGCACAGAAATTCGTTAGCCCTTGGACTGCAATCGTTAAAGTCGCTTTTCTGCCAACGTCTCTATTCCCTTAATTACCCAATCATCTATCCTGCACTATTCAACAGACCCAAGTACCTAACTGCTGAGGCAGAAAGACAACATTCCAGCTCGAACTCCAAACAAGGGAGCAGCGAATAACGGCACGAAGTCTTGGGTAACTTTTCTCAGCCGAAAGAACTGGTAGGCCCGCCTTTCTATTTGTAATAAGGCGGCTAGATGAGAGGAGCGTAGGGCGCGAGTAGTCGAGGGGTGATGGTAAGGACTATCCACGGGCGGAAAGAGGGAAAGAGAGGTAGGGAATACGGTGTGTGGGTATATATACACCCCAGGGGTGTGATAGTCGTACGATGTATGGTTATTGGGCGGCTGGCGGCATCGATTCTCACGGCGAGGGAGCCACAGATCACCCGGAAACTGAAACTCCCGCCGTAGCAGCCCTCTCCTTCTTCGAATTCTGCCGATCCCCGTAGCTGGGGTGCATCGCGCGCTTCCATCCGTCGGCTAAATACTTTATTAGGAAGTTGCACGGTGTTCCCTTGGCGATTCGGATTCGAATTCAACCTGGAAACGCAAACCGATCCGTCCAACCCCTCGCATCGAGACCTGCAGTTGGCTAGCTACTAGCTGAGGAGAAGCTCGTCCTCCGAGTTCGCAAATTCTCCCCGCTGAGGATCAAACGCGTCCCTGAACCTCAAGCCAATTTTCCTTCGTCTTCCCGCACGGCCAGCCGTTTTCTTTTTAATCCATTGTAATTAGACAAATGTGTCTTTAGAGTCTTGAGTGAACTACATACCCATTTTTGCGAAGCTTTCGAAGAGAGGCGAACGATTGAGCTGTAGAACTAGGTGCTTCGGTATGCTGAGGGAATTATTAGTTATATGTAGGTGTTCTGTACGTTTCTAGACGAGTCAAGAATTTATTTTACTTTTAACGCTGCTAACAGAATTTATATGAGTCTCTTCTTTAACAGCTTACAGTTCGAGAAATGAGACTTGGACACCCCACGTTCAGAAATAAATAAATATTCTTCCCCCGTTTTATGCTCCACCTTTCATCCTTAAAGTATTGAGACTCAATTACAGGTTGCCCTGTATTTTACACGTTATCTATCCGTTTTATAGAGCACTTCTTCTCCATGAATTCGAACGTACGACATATTTTAAGCGTCGTTCAACAAAGAACCCGCGCCCTGTCCAACAACTCGTCGTAAATATTCATGGATGCTCGCTGAATGGAACGGTGCATGACAAACGATCTCAACCTTCAGCCGAATTTCATTCCTCGATACTGGAACATAATTGGAAGTCACTCGGGGGCAAATTGGATGCGGCGAAGATGAGTGGCTCCCGCGATTCGCGTCGACTATCGAATCGGAGAAAGGGAAAGACGAGAACCCCCTGTCCCATCTGTCTTTGTCCTCTCGCACAAGCCATCCGCCAATCACTTTCCGCGTGCTGTGTGCAGCATATTTGCAGAATTGCAATGCTTTATGAGAACATATGATATCCCAATGATCTATCGCTGAAGTACGCGAGAATGTTAGCTTTCGACAATGTAATTTCGACGTTTTCTGAGTTCTCCAGCTGTGGATTAATGGTCCAGTAGATTCAGCTCCTGGTTTGTTAATTTTAACGTTAAATTTTGCAATATTGCTCCGAGTCTCCCGTTTCGTCTGTGTTGGAAGGTATAAGCCGTATAATAAAAAGTTAGTATTTAAAGAAACACTTGTTTCGGGAGTTTGAAGTGAGTGGCAGAAGTTGAAAGGAGTCGCGCTAGCGTAGAAGTAATAAATACTAAACCTGACAACATTATTGCTTTCATATTTATATTCGCAAGTTTAAGTTTCAAATTTTATTTTCATTTACAGGTACAATTATTCTGATTGGCGATTGATTTTATTTTCAATTTTTCAAAAGCCAGACATAAGAATGTAAAATGTTAAGGAACAGATGGTGCCAAGAACACCTCTTCAAAATCATAGATTAATCTTTGTATTTTCAAAAATGAAAAATATTTTGGCTAGTAGAACATTTAAAACGATTAACAAACAAATTTAGAACCATGTTTTTTAGATTAAAGACCTTTACAATCTTTACATATCACACACGTTACCTTGAGATTTTAAAGGCATAGCTTCTAAAGAATTAATCTAAAAAGTCTAGTGATATTTCTAAACTTTTCTTACCATCAGCTAAAGTATGCTAATTTGGATCGTATAGGGAGTTTGAATGAAAGATTCCAATTGTAACATTCACTAAAGAATAAAGAATGATAGTTAGCTAGAATGAAATAGATTGGATTCGCGAATCAGTTCTGTTCCATAAATTCCTCAAGTTTGTTTTCTAACATCTGGCGTCAGCAAGCTCTTCAAATTTTCACGGTCTAATCTGAAATATAATATTGCATCGTGTTATGCACGTTTCCTCAAGAAATTCTTTATATTAGACAGAATGCTCGCCTCGTGTTTGGATTACTTTGTGCTAGAGGATTCTAGTTTTATCTCTTGAAAGAAAAGAAAAATCGTATGCTTGCTTATGCATATAGCAGAGTGTTTCTCTATTGGTGAACTATTATCTTGCGATTAAAATCAAAATTGAAATCCATGGTGTGTATATATTGTACGAGTAATAGGATCACTTCCATGGGAAGACCTATGAGATTTCGAAACTTCGTAAGCAGCTGCCGTTACAGAACCGCTATAAATTGCTGGAGCTTCGCAGGAACTGCTTCAAAATTACCATCTTCATGCCCTCGGCCAAAATTCCTTCTTGTTTATGTATCCACTCGAAACTCGCGCGTGCGAAACGATGTTGTGCTCCTTGACGTAAGAACTTGGATTCGGCGAAGCAGCATGCTGATTTGAATAAAATTAAGCAAACATTAGTCATTCCGCTATCGTTTTAAATACACTGACTACTTCTCTAACGCACATAAATGCACCCGGCCTTTACGATATTAACCTGCTACCTGCCTCGAGCCTCAAGCAGAGATCCTAGGGATTTAGGGAACATTGGTTTCTCTTGTAGTAGCAGAATAGCTTACCCTGTTGTTTAGTGTTTGAAATCTCCAGGTGAAGAAAATGAGAATTTTGAGTTCAGTCATGTACAGAAATTTGCTATTAGCACAGTTTGCTGAACTATGGTGCCTGACGATGTGCTGTCAATTATAACCTTATAGCTACTGCTACCCGAACTCGTTACTGGAAATTGTGATGGGTAATGCATTAATGTATGATAAAGTTAGGAACGTATAATGTCAGCAGCTAGCATTTCATCGCGACGCTGTCGCTTAACAGACTTTCGCAGTCACTCAATAACTACACATCTCCGGTTCCAGCGCGGGGTAACTTTCAACAGGTCTCGATTTCCAGAGGGAACTTTCCATAATACGCGAAACTTAGCCCATTTTCCCGTGAGCCCCCAATTACAGCAACCGCTTCCACGCCACTTGGGCGAAAAGAAACACAAAGCAGCCCGCCTTCGATTCCGCCGTTCCTTCCCTTATCTCCGGGAATAACCGTGGATCGCGTTTTCGCCCTCGCGCAATTAGCCCGGGGATGGAATTACCGGGGTATAAAGGGGGTCGGGAAGCAGCGGAACGAATATAATACAGTTCGAAAATGGCGAGTGAAATAAACTGGGAAGAGTGCGCGCCCGTTACGCGGCGGAACGCGGTATTACGGGCCCTGATTTACCTCAACCGCGGTTCGGGATCCTCGAGCAATAGGAGATAACGGAGAGGAGAAGAAGAGGTAGAGGTATCAGAGAGGAATATGAAGCGCGCGGAGGAGTCGAGACGGAACGCGATAATTGCGGGGAAGGATAATTTAACGGGCGGCTCTTTTCCGCCTCGACTTCTGCTCGCATCCATTTCTCTTCCCGCCCCTCTCGTTTCCGGACCCTCTGCATCTCCTCCTGCCATTCTTCTTTTTTTTTTTTTATTTCCATTGTCGCGGCCGGGCGAACGGCAAGGTCCGATGTGTTGTTTCGTGGATCACTTGTTTGCAATTGCATCTGGTTTTCACGATAATACGCAGTATTCCTTTCGTTTCTCGTCTAGAGCCATGTGCGCTTCGCGGACCAATGTGCCGGGAGCTATATCTCCCCGTAACCTCTCACACGTTCGTTATTTTCGATATTGTTCCGAGTAAATTTTGTTTGCGATGATTAGAAACACGTACAAGTCTTACAACGATTTTATTTAGATTTCTAAGTGGCCTCTTGTTTACCGATGTAACGCAGTACATTGCCTTCTTTTTTCCGCAGCGCTGAATGCCACTTCGTGCTACTGGACTTGATAAGAAAATTATGCCGATATCGCTAACATATCCGCGCCAAAGCACCCTATAACCAAACTCCCAATAGAATTTTTTTTCTCTCCCTGTAACGCAGCCAATCTGTATGAATAACCCAACGGGATCGTTGTTTTCCTTCTCAAGGCCGCTATTGCGCGCCCCCTCATCGATCCAGTCCAGAATTCACTAGCTCCTCACGAACCGGGGCCACGAAAAACAGCAACAAATACCTGATAGGCAAATTAGATGAACACGATGGTCTCGCCGGTATTCTCCCAGCGATTCCGCTGTCGCTCGTCTGGCGGCACGAAGCGTCTCGCGACGCAGGAAGGGTGACTCACACCCCTCTTCGCCAGGGATAGACAGTTCGTATGCCGGTACGACAGTATGGCAGTATTTATGGAAATGAACCGAGGTAGTTTGAACCCTCTTTTCGTCCACTGCTCCGTGCTACCCCTCTTTGCTCAAGCCCCTCATCCCCCCCCCCTGCTTCTGTCCTCCCCACTTCTCTGCCGCGCCTCCACCCTTCGTTCTCCTATCATCTTGCTCCCTTTTTCGTCGTTCCGCCTTCTAATTTCTCTGCCGCGGGCCTGTCCTTGTCTCGCCGGGAGAAAATCCGAGCGCAGCTGCCGCCACTGTTTGCCCACCTAATTACGCGGAATTCATAAGTTACGGGGCGCCGCACGCGTGCCGGAGTACGGTGGCGTGTTTCGCGAAAAAGTGTGAATAAATTATTTTACGGCCTTCTATTATGTACTTTGACGCGGTGATTTGAAATATTAGGTTATTTTTCTTGTAAAGTAAATAGTGAAAGTGGTATTGGATGATTTTATTAATTTCTGGAAAACCAGTACATTCAAAATTGCCTACGGTAATGATTTTATTTTGTATTACGAGCAGCACATTCAACGCATGCCCAATTTAAAAATTACAAACATAACAATGTCAATGAACAATTAACCAAAATCACGTAAAAACCGAATAATCCTCTTCCTGAATTTCTTAACCTGCTTTGGGTTTTTTGTCCATTTTTCCAGAATTCCATATTAAGAACATTTTCCTGTGTTTACATTTTGATTATCTGTCAAGTCGCAAATTGAATTTATTCACATTTCTTCTCGAAACGCGTCACTGTGTTACTTTTATTCTCATATCATAACTTACTTCGACTACAGATATTCCTTCAAAACCGCCGTCTAATTTCATATGCACTCTTTTTCCAGTTACGTGATTACCGCATTTCGAACAGGTCCGCGGTATACAAAGAAACCAATTATTTGATACCGCATAAATTCCTTCCCGAACTTCCTGAGATAATGAGGTTTTCTATAGGCACTGACATAGAAAGGGATACTTTATGTTACTTTTAAAAAATCAAGCATTAAAGTTTTTCAATTGAAACTTCTAAAACATTCGCGTAGGTACCTACATTTTTTAAGTCTACATCGATACTGATAACTTTTTATATTCAAAGTAGCCTCTGTGTGAAAAATTACAGGGAGATACAGCCCCAGTGAAATTAATTCGCAGAGCGTGTCTGACCATACACTACCCCTAACTCCTTGCACTCTCACACTTTAATCACCCGTCATATTCTAGCCAGACAGAATCGTTTAATTTAAGCGTCCCCATAGAAATTACTTCGAACAGAAATTTCTAAGATTAACCAGAGCTTCACGAATATATAGAAATTTATCAACAATTTTGTTTAAAATCCCCATCTTACAGGTTGAAGTTGGAAAAAGTTTCGATATCTTTTCTCCGAGAAGTTTAAAAGGAGTCAGTACCTACAACGTTGTAAAAATTTTCGTGGTAACTCCTCTTTATAGTACCGTCCTTCTTGTTCCACTTCCCACTAGCAGAGCTTTCTTCCGTGATCTTTACAAAGACTCGTTATCACAGTCGCTTTATCCGCGATAGCGTTGCCCTCGAATTCGCTGGAATTCTGGATTAATTAAGCCCCGAGAGTTTACCTTGGCGATAAATCCGCGAGTTTTAATGGGGGAACGCGAGAGCACGCCAGCAGTTTCGTTTAATGACCTTCGGTCAAATAAATTCACCCGATTTTACAAACGAGCCGAAGCACCGTGTCCCGTCGAACGATATAATTGAATCGAATTATTATATGGGCAGTGTGTGACTGTCGGTGCAAATGAGTGGTGGTTTTTTCCGCTCGCTACTTGCCGAGCTTTCGTTAAGCGTGGAGGGACGCGGGAGGAAAGGGATGAGGGGTGGTAGAGGACGTTCGTTGATTCGCCGTTACAAAAATACTATAGCAACACTGTTTACGTAATTAACCTCTGTGTAGCGGTTGGGCCACTGTTTGCGACAAATCGTGGAAATTGCGGCGCAATTTCGATCGAGGCTTCTCTCGAGGTTTATTAACTGGCTCTCTCTCTCTCTCTCTTTCTCTCTCTTCCTCCCTGTTCTTCCCTATTTGCCGTTCGGACGAATTAGAGAGAACTAGAGATTATACAGAACGTATACCGGCGATTAAAAGTAAATAGGATGTTCCGGTGTGACCGAAATAAGTATAGTGAAGAAATGTGAGATGGAATATAGACAATGAGTTCTCTGTTTATTAACTTTGAGTATATTACGCCCTGATAAATCACCATTACTTACCATATTTGCAACTAATATTTGAAGTATAAACATAGTTCATGCTTTTCTGACAGACCTGTGTTTATATTTAATCATTTTCATGATTATTATTTGATTTCAATATGACTTGTTGGTGAAATAGAGTATTCCGTTGCTGTAAAGTATTTCGAATATCAATTAAATTCCAAGCATGCATTATATTTAGTATAATTTTATTTCAACGATATCCAAATTTATGTCACACTGAGAAATATATTGTCAGTTTTCCTGCGTAGCGCATGACGTGCAGGGGGCCTTTCAAAAAGCACTGCAAATTTTCACGTAATTACCTACGCTTCGGATATACGTCTTAACAATATAAAATTATGTTGATATTTTTATACAAAATTATTGCATCTGTTTAATCACTACCCAAGATGCGAACAGTCACCATATCGCGGCAGAAAAAATGATCCACTGAATGGCAAAAGAATTTTGTAATTTCGTATGAATCATAATCATGCAACGAATACGTTGTTTTATAAAATACACCGAGGTTCGCAAAAATGCTTTGTAACGTTTGAAACGTCCTGCACAACGCGAAGCAATCGTGATTTATAAGTCGTTGGTGCATACGTCACCCACTCGAGGGATTAACACGTAGCAAACGGATCGTTTCGATTTAATTCCGACTACTGTTACCTGTTACAACTTGTTGTCGTAAAGCGGAAGAGTATACAAGAAGCACGAGAGTCGCAAGGACACGCGAGTAATTTGAGCGCTCATAAGGAGATCAATACAGATCGCCCCGAGCCACTCTCCCGTCTTCTCTCCACTTGACATCCCCGAGGTCTGCTTGCAACCTGTTGCTCTCCGTCTCGTACACCCGCTCCTCTCTTCAGATTGCACCCCGTGGCTCCTATTCGTCATACAGCTTCTCTCCCCCCCCCCCCCACCCACTCCCCCAACCCTTCGACGCGTAGTCCAGAGACGTAAGTGTATCCTGTGCACTTTGAAATCTCGGCCGTGTCGTTCCTGCGCCTTTTAGAATCGCCCGCGGGTATTTGTATACTCGAGCACGCTTTACGCGAAACTCCCCGAGTGCACTTTCAAATCTGCTTTGGGGAAATGTGTATAACGGAAGGCGAAGGCGAGTTGGCGATGGTGTTTTGAAAGGGGGGGGGGGGGAGAGAAAACCACGATGTTTGTCACGATAATGTCATCAGTTTGCTCTGGAGGATTCTTCGGAGTTCCTTGATAACAGATACATACGTAGAGTTACTGCTGTGTCTCTGCGATAGAACTGTATTCAATTGATATCTAGAGCAATTTGTAGAATCGATATCTCACGATTTTCATTGCTTGGTGTGTGCCAGGTTTGTTAATAGGTAGATGTAAATGCGAGAAGAGAAGATACTTGGAAAGTATCTTTACAGAAAAGGAGATTTTTAAATTGTCAAATAATATACTTGCCGACGAGTTTCTATATTGTATAAAATTAATTATACGGAACGAAAACAGCTAAATTTATCAGCAAAGATCGAACTTTTTTTCTTCAAAATGCTGTCACTTTGCAAATTTGTATTGTCAAGGGGCCTCTGTGGTTTCAAACGTAAAGACAAACATAATAAAAAAAAATAAACCTTAGTTTTCCATTTTGGATGGCTAGAAGCTCTTGAGACGTCAATTTATCACGTCCGAACAGTTTCCTTCACAAGCACTCGTTGTACTCAAGAAAGCCAGATCCAGTCAAGCTCACAGAACCTAACGTTACCGTAAACTGGGGTGAATTTGCCCGTCCGGGGTGACATTGCCCACTTTTCGGAAAGACTTTATTTTATTTTATTGCGAAGTAATTAGAACATATGGTGCTTTGTAATCGATAGCAATAATTTCTCCAAGGTCGAACGAAAAAAAAATAGCGAATTCAATCATATGGTAATTTTTCAGTCAGAGTAAAAAAGTGGGCAATGTCACCCCGGCGGGTAAAGTCACCCCAGTTTACGGTACCGTTAAACCCGAAGCGTCGCCAAATCAAATTCATAGGGACCAATTTCGCGTAACATTGACATTGACAGTCAGTCCTTTACCTTGAACCGTTTACGCAGTTATTCAATTAACTCCGTCTGTCCGCGATTACGGTTTGTGAATTTTACTTATAAATACAGTAGTGCTAGGTCTGGGACGGATTAAGAGGCAATCAAGGGACTCGTTCCTTTCACTCTTCCACCATTGATTTGTCAAACAAAGTGCAAGTTGCGCACGCACGTACGTTATGAAGAATTGCGGCATCGTACGGGCAAAACAGTCTCTATTATTCGAAGCCGATCGCGCCATAAACTCGCATCTATCGTAGCGTCTTGGAGGGGCCAGGCAGTTAGAGTTACGTGGACGTAGAAAATTTACATCTTGCGGAGACAGGTTGCATGCGATGTCGCTATACGTTAGCCGGCCGTCGACAGCTTCGGTTGACATCTGTATACGGTAAAGTTCCCTGACCAAACAGTCTGCTAGTCCCGAATGGAAATGGCCTCTGCGGCGGATAGCGCAGTTTAACATTCATTGAAAGAAGCTTTCGTCCAGGACAAGCGACATCGACCTTCCGTGAAACTAGTCCTGGTCTCTGGCTTCAGTGTTTACCACGGGGAAGCTCGTTATTCCTCTTGACAACCGCCTGAGCTGACCGCGTGCGATAATAAGCAGCCAGACGCTATTGCTGCTGCTTAATAACGATTACGACAATCGTTCTGCTCGCTCAGCGCTTTCTGTAGGTTGTTGCAACCTATTTCACATCGACTCTATCGATTCGACGCTTTCAAACGGGATTTATGCATTTTTGGGGTTGTGGCCATTGCCCAGGTGTTCTTGGAACGTTAATATTTTCCACTTTGTGGAAAATTCTGCTGAATATGTGGGCAAAGGTTTTTCGTTTGAATTGGACCAATTAAAAGTTAACATTGCTATTGCAAAAAGAGTGAAATTAGCATGTACGTATTCAAATAATATGATTATTTAGTGACATTTTGTAGAAGAAAAAGAAGACTAAATATGTTCTCGGAAATTTAAGAATTTTACATGATATTTCTGAAATGTAGTTCACAATTTTTCAGCGTTTCATTAAGTTGAATAACTTTCGCTGGAAAGAATTATTAGAATAACGTTGGTGCGAAGAATTATAGGGAAAAATAGTTAGTGTCATATTGGCTTGAAAAGTTTGTGCTACCATAGACAATCCCGATTTCCTAGCTTACAAAAGCCTGTCGTTCTATGTGCTGGTGTAAAAATTTACTAACAACTTCATTTAATATATTTATATTTTTAAGAGCTGCAAGAAATTTGTTTCTATATGAAACGAAAGACTTTTTTACAAACTGAAATGTAAAAATATAAGTCGTGAAAACTTGTAATTTTTTGATTTAGTGAAATATACTATTTAATATGACCCCATTAAAATAATTTGACATACATTTTATCACATTTACTAGGAGATTAAAATTTACCCTGAATTTCGGTGTGTAATTTCATTAATAAAGAGGACGCATTCAACAAATTCATCAATTATCGATATAAATGAGTTATTAATACATAGTAATCTGTTAAATTACTTCAGTGCGCATTGTTATAATATTTATTTCACCAAAATGTAGGTATAGGATTATTAGAACAGAATAGGTAACAGATATTCAAAGTCAATTTTGTTGAAAAATAAGTATCGTACGAAAGAAATGTATGTACTACAGTTTCAACCTTTGTTTAATGCGGAATCACATTCCTTTTGTTTGAATTGCGAATTAAATTGCACTCTATGTAATTTATGAGAGTAATCTTCGAGTGGATCTGGTCTGGAACTCTGATATCTAGAAGGTTTATGGTGCCCTATGGGACACCTTAACGCATAAAGAGCTCCTCTATAAAATTCGAGCGACAAGTTTATGTTTTCTTCCCTTTCTTTTAACGATAAATTTTCTAGCACTTTGATTTTACACAATAATTCATCAATTTCTTTTCTATTACTCTTATTTGATATTTTCTAACATGTATTGTTTTGCATCCATATTGAACATTTTCTAAAGAATTCTGATTCCTCCCAAAAACTAAACAAGATTATTTATAATATATTGAAATTAGATGGCTTACGTTTATTAAAAACGACCTTATTATACTTTCTTGAAAGCATTCGAAATGAATATCAATAATATAATATTACATAACTTCATCTAACACTTTTGACCACGTGGTTTCAACGAACTCGTTTAGGAATAGGAAATTGAATATTCATCCAATGTTGCAAACAATTCATATCTTCTTCTGCCCAAATTATAATTACAGTTATTACGACCTATAACAAACCTTTAAAAAAAATGCAACGTCATAGTCACGTTGCTGTTAAACAACTTTGTTTACCATTTGACTGCGATATTGCATTATTTGAATATATTGAACCTTTGGTCTAGGACTGTGTCCGTAGATCAGTATTTATATTTTCCGTAAGAAACTGAAGTAGGGAATCAAGGCTGACTTGTGTAATCTCCCGAGGAGCATCTGCTCAGATCTGCGCTCGCCGGAAAATGGAGGCACTTTAAGCTGAGAAGAAACTCGTCTTCCCGCTTGGCTCCCCTTCAAGGAATTCCAGTCCATGCAAACGTTCGACGTATATAAAGGACCAGATGTCCTGCCACCTCGGCCCAATCAACTTCAAATGCCTTTTGCAGAATTCACATGCGACCGTAACAAATTCTCCCTCGCCTTGATAAAGCTAGACTTCCGCAGTTTCGAAGCGATTGGACCTGGCGACGACGAATGGAAAAGAAATCTCTGCTTCTCTTCAGGAATTGAAGACGATACAATCTGCTCACAATATACTACATTTTCATGCAAGATATCCATTTAATGTTGGATCAACGAGCTGCTCCTTCGAAATGTCACTCTAGTGGTTCAGGGATAATTTATAATAACATCGTGTTTTGCCGAACATAATCACATTTTTAAGTAGACCAGCGATCTCTAGCGCGATGTAAATGTTTCTAAGAATTATTTAAAATTATGCGACGGCTTTTGCACAACGTGGGTGTGATTGTTGTTGAAACATTGTGGGATGAATTGAATAGAAAAGTAGGAAACGAATTTTCAACATTTAAGAAAAAAATGTCTCGGAGAGTTTCGAGGATAATGGAAATCATCACCTCCAAACGAAACTAATTATCGGCGAACAAAAGCTTCTTCGATTCATTGGTTGATATAATCTTGAATACGTAATGCAACTTGGTCCTCCTATTGTGTAAGAAATATTAGAAACTATAATCCTCATTTAGTAATTCAATTCTAAAAATGAATCCTCTTATTCTGTTTGTTGGTTTAGCACACTCGGGCATCCTTCGTTCCTGACTTCTATAATAATTACGCTTAATACTGAAATGCTGTGAAATAATTTCTGATACTAGTTTTCACAGTACCTCTTAACACGAATCTGCACCTGCAAATTTATTATTACAGGTCCGTTGAGTTCATTGGCTTCGTGTGCCTCCCATCTCTACAGACAATTGCAAATTCTGATTTATCGTTGGACGAATTAAAAGATCAAGTTTAATCGAGGCAGGAATCGATGGGACACGAAAGTATTCCAATTGCCAAGCCAGCCACCTCTAATACGCGAGGTTAAATCGATTTTTCTAGACCGTCATCCGCATGAAATATTCACGAAACCGCGCCTGGAACTCCGGCTCTTTGATAATACTGGAACACGCCTTTGGGCTCTTGTAAAACTAATCAATTTAATGAACACCGCGGCCTCTTCTTTCGCGGAAGCCCAGGGATAAGAAAGAAGGCATTTGTATGAGTCGCATGCATACACATGTGTCGGGGCGCATTTGAAATAGATGACGCTCGAGGTAGTGAGACGTCTGGTGTTCTCTTTCTGAAGGAGAAAATGAAGATCGTTGTCTTCCTATTAATAGCACCAATTTTCGAAACAGTCCCGTGTTCCTATTAAGTAGATACAGAATTGTGGATTAATATCGTGCGAATAAAAATTTAACATATAGAAAAATACTACTGTGCAACGTGACCAAATACGCGACAGTGAAAAAGATTCGAATCTTGTCGGAAAGATTGTATTTAACTTAGCCTTGTTAAACAGTTAAATGAAAGAACTTTTACGTTTTCGCACTCAATTTTCTCATCCATTTTTACCTGATTACCTATTCATATTTTCCTCAAAAGTGTTAGTGTTCAGTGACTTGTTGGAGTAATTGCAGAAGGATTGAGAATGAAGTCGAAGAAGTTTTCAGCTTGAACGATAGAATTGTTGGGAAGCTGTACTTAGAACTAGTCTCTACTTTTAAAGAAGCCTCGGAAAAATGGCCACTTCTTTCACACCCCTTAATTAGGCATTATTCATTTCAAGCCACACGGTCCCCATGATAATGTAATTCCGACAATGGATGGGGGTGCAGTCTGCGTCAAATCCGGCGTCTTTATTCAAATTCCGCGTCGCTCGATTAAGCAGTCGATTTGCTGTGGATTTGCTTTCGCGAGAACCTCGAGCGCCCGTGACTTCGGGCCACGTGCAAATTCGCCAGGATCGGCTGTAATAGCTCGCGCTTATGCGTCCCGTGGCCATGGAGGCGGGATGAGGGTGGAAAGAGAAAGGAGAGGGTAGACTCGTGGGAGGTAGCCCTTCCACTTGGTTCCCCCGATTCTAGAAGAGCTGGGCTCCATAGCGACCGAATGTCTTTCCCACCTTGACGCAATCTACTCAGAGTACTTACGCGTCCCCACGAATTCGTACCCGGAGGAAAGTTCTTCGCCCCCATTGCCGCGCAAACGGCGTCGCCGCATCGGCGTCCATTAATATTATTAGCTCTAAGATACTTTGGAAATTCCGCGAATCGCTTCCGCTGTCCACTGCTACGCCACTTTGCCTCGATTTCGATCGGTTTCCTCGTTTCTGCCCGCAACACTCTTCGACGGAGTTTAGATCGAGTAAAGAGGACTCGAGTTCAGCTCTGTTAGAACGTTTAAACGAGGATTTTCTTTCGAGTGACAACCTACGTTGCTTCTATTATTTATTAATTTCTAGGCTACTGTATCTTAATACCTCGAGTAATTGTTGTTACCCTGAAGTGGTCCAGAATAATTGTAGATGGAACCTTCAACGTGAATTGTTGAAATTCTTCGACATGAAACCGGGACCTATTTACTGAAACATCCCTCTTTGGGGTAACAATTTCATTTTTCTTCTTGCAGTTGAAATCGACCGTTGCTCATTCATACATCTTCAGATCTCTCTGTAGAGTGTTTGCGGAACTGTTCGATTTTCAGCCCCTCGATTGGCAAACATGATTCGATAGGCAGCGAAAATTTGAGAGACAGTTTGAGGGACAGGGACGTTCAGCGTAAAGATACAAAACATACAGGATCACGGTAGGAGAATATACCTTGTATATTCCAGCACGCAAATCCCCCTGATACCGTTTTCCCGGTGAAACACGAGACAATCGGGCAAAACAGGTGCCTAGCCACCTGCTGCTGAGCCGGGTACCCTCGAAATTTGTGATATGCAAGACAGACGAAACGTTGCCGGCCGGAAGCTGGGCAAGAGGGGCTCGCTAGACACAATGCCGCCATTTCCGGCAGTGGCACGGTTGCTTGCCGCTTACGCATCCCTTCGTTCGGCCCAGACAATCTATTTCCAAAGCAAACTTCTGATTCGCTTCAGCGTGTTTGGAGGAAAAACCAGTGGGTGTTACTTGATTTGTCTGTTGCGCTGATCCGAAGAACTCACCCAGGATTATAATCATTTATACACAATGCAGAGATCGAAATAGTTATTGTTTTTTAGTAGGTAAAGTGCATTTTCTTATGTATCTAAGTAGTAGGTGTTAGGGTAAACCAACCATTGAATGACCGAATTGTTTAATTTATGGACCTTTGAGATTAATACTTGAATATATTTATGTGTAACAACAAAACAACTGTTGAAATTGCATTTAAATTTATTCTTCTTGAAATTTCTATAAAAATAATTACTTATTATTATCGTAATTTTAAAGAAATAACTATTATAAAATGCAACACGTGTAGAAGCCCAGTAAATGACAGCATACTTTTAATAAGAATTGTACTTATTAATGTTTGCTTAATACGCGTAAGTAAAAATATGGGATATTAAAAGTGCAACTACACTTCATTTATAAACATATAATATTTTTAAATTTATCTATCATAACTCAAAAACTGTAAAGAATGGAGTTGCACACATCTTGCTGCAAATTCCTCAATTATTATTCAACGTTATAATATTATACTATTAAGTTAAGTCAAATATTGTTACACAAATCTATATTATTCGAAGCTATACGTTAATTGCCGATAACTTGATATGGTTCGGCACAGCGTACGCAGGTAAATGTGCTGCTGAGGCGATGTAACTGGATCGCGGCACGCCCAGACACGATGCAACGAAACGTTCGAGAATAACTTTATATGATTATGAAATAATAATACTGGGACGTAACAAAAGACTGTTGAAGAAATGTATAGAGTGCTTGCATAAGTTCACGCTAATACGCCAAGTGGTTGATCTAAACCACAAAGGAACAAGAAAATGTTTCATGGACGCAGATTGTGTAACCTTTATTTTCCACGATGTGGCGAGTTGAGAAAAGATACGCGCTGCGGGGCTAACGCCGCAGTCTCACTTATTTACATATGCATAACTGTACTTGTGTATTTTTGTAACTCAGCGTCAGAGGTGGGCATTAACTACTCAAATAAAAAATTATTTAAATAACGGATCAATTGAAGTTGCTTTAACTTTCGGTTATTCGACGAATAAAGTTAATTTTTTTCTCGTCGAGCGTTTCAACTTCAGCGTCGAATAAATTTTTCAACTTCAACTTCAACCACAACTTTAACTTTATTCGCTGTCAAAGAAAGTTAAAGTTAAGTATGAAAAAATTATTCAACGCCCAAGTTGAAACGCTCAACGAATAAAAAAATCAACTTTGAACGTCGAATGAAGTTAACCCGGGTCAATTTAATTTGACATGTGGCGAATGATAATTTTTTTTCACTTTTATTCGTCATTCGAAATTTTATTTCAATAAAAAAAATTGCCCGTCTTTGCTTAGCATACTATATAATTTCACTTCCCGAATATTATTTCCGTTCAGTTATACTGCACCATTTTATTATTTCAGTTTTAAATATGTACTTACAAAATTTCTAGTACTTTAACTGATCAACAGTGGCAGAGAAAGTGCAGCGTGGATTTTAATTTTTAATAACTCTGAAAATAAAGCTCGTAACTCGTACTTCCATATAACATATTTGTTCAGTTGTTTCAGTTGTGTCCATACTTACCCGCTCAAGTATTGACTTCAATCATTTCATCGCGAACTATGTAATTTGTTTGGCGACAACTTTGGTCTGACGGAGAAAGCGGATCGCCTTTTTTAGCCCCTCCGACCTAAGGGGGCAAATAAGCAGAGGGGAAGAATCAGTGGAAGGGAGTCGAAATTGCTAACGACACACGCGGGTAACCGCGTTGACCCTTCAACGTCGAGAAGTGCCGTCGACGCGCCCTTCGTCAACGAATTCAAAGTTAAAAGGGCTGCGACGGGCAAACCTTCCGCCATTGTGTCACCGCTTTGCTTTTTCCCTGGCCACCGTTATTCGTTTTTTACAGGCCAGGACAAACGTTATTGCTTATTAAAACGATCGCTGACCCTCTCTTCCCGAACTCGATTAAGAATTCCGCGAGATATGAACGTTGGGAGCGAAGGATGAGACCTGAGATACTCTCGCTAAAAAACTATCGGAATTACATTAATGTGTTCAATACTGTCCAACGTTAGAAGTTCGATGTCACGGGAATTTCTGAAGCTTTTTGGAAAACTTCAAGCTGCTAGAAATATTCGAGTATAATTTTAATATTAATACATACTGGTGATTAAAGAAGAAGACATACAATTTCATTTAAAGAAATGTCAGTGATCTTCATAATTGAAGAGTTCTTGTTTAGAAAACACTATAAGTGCCACAAATCATTTTTTTTTTACTTTTGGCACTTAGAGTTTTCTAAGGACTCTTCAATTCATGAAAAAGAAAAGTTCTTGCGTCATAATATTAAGAAATTTGATATGTATGTATATAATATAAATACCTATTTATATTATATTATATATCTAATATATTTATATTTATAATACACACTTTTATATGTATGCTTGTACTTTTTAAGAATCCCTATCTATAGAAATGTATGCGCTGCTCATTCACTTATTAATCTATTCGACAACATAACTGTTTCCATTTAAAAACTGAAACATGCTAGCTTGAATGGAGGCCAAAAATTTTCTTAATCTCTTCACTTCATGGGTGTCTACGTCATCCTACCCACGATAGTTACGTGATAAATGCCCTATGTGTAATAGTCCATTTTTTACTATACCAGAGAGAACGTCTCCTTTCATAAGACTAAGTCCACTACCCCAATTACGGGGGATTTATTCTGCCCTATTCTAGCTAATAAAAGTGAATATGACATTGGATAACAAGGTGGCCCTTAGTGTGTTAGCCGCAGACGGTTTCCCATAAAGCACAGCTCGCTCTCCTGTCTTACGGAGTCCATCACAGAGAAAGCCATCGAGCCAGGATAATCTTATACTCGCCTTTCGGTTAGGGAAAAGGTTTCGTCCCTGATGGTTTGTCTTCTTCGCCAGAGACTATTGCAATTTTCTTAGAGCTCTTCATGTTTGTCTTATCTGAGGGCAGCTGGCCTATATATTATTATTAGTCCAGTGAAATTAGACGGAAATCTGCTCGATCTACGAAATAAATCCCAGCAAGCTAAATCTTGGTATCGGCCTTCATTTTGTCGTTTTAAACAATGGTTATCCAGCAGTTTTATGACAAAAATAGTTATTATGAAATTTATAGCTTAGAAAATTCTCTATAAAACGGTGCTATTTTTTGTAGGAGTAATCAGTTCCGTGTATGTCGGGTTACCAAGTTTCAACCATTCATACATTATAATTTACAGAGGGTGGCCAAATTATTATACTCAAATCGTTTCCGTTAATTTTTGGGATCATTTTCAAATGGATTTATTACGATTAAAAAAAGAATCTTAAATTGCCAACATAAGGTTCTAAAAGGAAGCTTTCTTAGCTTTCGAAAACACTCATGAAAAATTGTTTACGATGATAAGTTCGCAAGTTATAGGTGTTCAAAGTGGAAAGTACCTTTTTTACTTTGATCGCGAATAAGTCGGTCAACAAAAATCATACAACAAAACCAAAAAAAAAAACGAAATTAAAGATAAATGTTTGCTGTTTCAGAGCTTGTCGTTGGATTTACCGTAAAATTTTTTTGGCTCCTGCATACGTTCAAACTACTTAGGCAAACATTTCTGAAGCTTTATTTCCTGCGCTTCATTTTGATAAAACAATATCATAATGGATGAAACAAAATTGAGTCTTTGATTCAAAAACTAGAAACCTTGAGCTTTAAAATTTATTTTTTTTAAATATTCTTTGCGACCATTTTTCGCAGAGATACAGCCGTTCCATCGCTTAAACTTACAAAATCTTAATCCTTTCTGTTTGAATATAATAATTTGGCCACCCACTGTATCATACTATTAGATTTCTAATGCAGATATTTATGCTTTATGATTATTTATCTGCTCTTGCGATATGATAACGAATAACCCTACACCGTTATACTTATAATATATATATCCAGAAATGTGATCAGCAGTGGAATTATAAACAAATTAATAGATAGAACATTTTTATCTTTAATAGAGATATATAACTTACATGCTTTTGACCGGACCATTCCTATCGTATCCACTTCAACTCCTTAGAATCCGTCAGCAGATCACAAACTACGACAGCTTTTCAATCTAGAGATACCTTTTATTTAGCCAGTATTGTAGGTTGCGATAGAAAAAAAAAGTGTGCGTGTATCCGCTTTAGGATACTAATCCAGATCGAAATCATAGATGGCGAGGGCGCAGCGTCCCTTCGATTGCTTCTCCACACCCTGTACATCCGTGATATAGAATCCTGGATTAAATCAATGTACCGTGCACGCGATATGAACCCATCGAAACGTGTGTAATGCGTTCACGGGCATCAGATCCCGCGGATTTCGAAATTCGTTTTCAGAAATATGCCGGTGCGCGCTGGCCGCGATAATGGGAAAGGGAATTACGCGATCCGGTTATTTTGATTCGAAACGTTAAAAGCCTGGAAGCTTTCACCATTATCAGTCATCATTTCCTCGCATAACAATTTTATTTTCCGTTAATTGATATAGAAGAATCTATTGGCCTGGAAAAAATTGAAACCTGCCATTGCTACGTCATTGGATGGTACATTAACTTAACAACATTTATTGTCGCTAAAGTTATAAATTATTTTTCAATCCTCACGAATGCTATTGTTGTTAACGAGTATGAAAATATTTCTCTTGGAGTGAGACACAGTGATTCAGTGTTTGGGATTTGGGATTTGTGATACTCGAGGGGCTTTTGCTGGCCTGTTGCATTGTGATTTACATAAGTGTTAAATAACAGAGCTTCGGCAACGAACCGGGTATTTATGAATATCAAACGGTTGAAAATTTATTGCGCATATCTGGGGAGCCGCGTTTCCAGTGTTCGAGTGTTCATTACGCGCAAAACGAAATTAATGCTACGCAATTAATAACTAGTTATCAATCAGATTTGCTATTCGATTAATCTGTTACGTATTTATTTACGGTGTTGGTGGCTGAGTAATTACGGTAAAATTATCGGGAAACTTGTTAATTTCTCTTTATACTATGTCTTAAATACAAGATAACAAAAGTTAGAAACAACAACTAAAATATTAACAACCCCAAAAAAGTATTTTATAATTGTTCATCACACAGGAATTTACGCATTTGCATGGATGCAAATTAGGGTGGAGCTTGAATTAAATATTTTTTCATAACTCTTACCACCCTGATTTGCTCCTTTAAATAAACAAACACTGTATAAAAACTTAGGGCAATACATTTTTATGTTTAGGGGTAGCTCAAGTGAGTCAAAGATTATAAAAATTATGAAAATTCTACGTATAATGGCCATATTTTAATTTACACATTTACATTTACATTTATATTTGATAATTTGTTAAATTTATTGTTCACAGAGGCTCAGACATCACAAGGTGTCTGCTTCCTACAGTCAGGGTACAATCTACTAATTGTTTTACTTAATTATACGTGAGATTGAGCACAGTGACACCTTTTCTCAGGTTTCTATTTTTCTTAACGAACAAATGAATACATTTGAAAAAATCCCTAGTGTTTCATGCCGTTCCATATAATTATCATCTACATTGGAACTTCCACCATCATTCAGCTTCCTCTAAACAAATTCAGATAGTAAGAAGATCACAATTTCATAGTTGAAAAATAACCACCAGCTTAATGCAAATGTGTGAAAAGAATGTGTTACAAAATTCACCATAGTCATAGAATTTCAAATGCAATTTCTGTCTTTATTTCTATGTTTCCTACCGAAAGAAAGGGGAAAGCGTTCCAAAGAAACCATGTGCCGCAAATGAGCTCTTTTCTCAGATAGGATCATTAATGTATTAGCCAATAGTCAGCGCTGCAGTTCAGACCCTCCGCTCGCCATTTTCCTGCCTCAGTATGCCATAACGCGTCTGTGGTAACAGAAACACTCCGTTCTTCAGACGCAACTAGGTGCGACCTAATTGGCCGCAACTTCAACGGGCTCTCAGAAAGAAGCGGTTCGTTTGCGACACATGGTTCCATTCAAACTTTCCCTCCTCTCGTCGCCTAGAACCCTTAAAAAGGGAATAGAGCTTTCACCTTGAAATCCAATGTCATTATCAGCATCTTAGAAAACTTTTCTATCCAATTGCCGCCGATTTAAATGCCTGGACTCGTCAGATGGGACCCGTGCCTGTTACATTTTTTACGCCCTGATAAGTCTGCAGGGTAAATAGTAATTAACTTGGTGCCGGGGATTGCAAAAACTACGAGGAGCGCGAGTCGAGGCAAGGAAGGAGAGAGAGCAAAGGATAAAGTCGCCCAGCCGGAAGGGGTTAAAGAGAGAGAAGTAATAATTATCTTGGCACGTTGAGGCCGATTCGAATCAGGGCTTCCGCAAGACGGTGAGCTTAGTGGTTTTGCCTTTGGTGCATCGTGTCTGTTTTATACCACACGTAGAGGGAGGCCACGAAGCTCTTTGATGTTCGGCGAGACTCTTAGCGCGACGGACGATGGGAGGGCTCGATGAAACGACGAAGGGAAAGGGAGAGGAAAGGGAACGAGGGGGCGCAGAGAAAACACCCCGCAACGGGGGCTAACGTTTCCTTTTTCGATCACTTAGGTCCTGGGAAATTTTCTTCGCCTTTGAGTCTCTCGCTATCTCCGTCTCCCCGCGTTTTCTTTGCCCTGGATCCTCCCTTTGTTCCCTCTTCGTACGATTTTTCCCTTTTTCTTACAGTTAGGTTTATCTCCGCCCGCTCTCCTCCCCTTCAGTTCGCGCCTCTTTCTACTCGCAAGAAGTATCAGCGCGCAGCCGTCTCCTTTGAACCTCCTAATTCGCTAAATTGTTATTCTATAAAAGAGGAACTTCCGACTCCCTCTGCGTCTAAATTCCCGCTGCATTCGCGAGGTTGAAAAAGAATTCGCGATGACGCCGAGAGCCAAACTGCGACGCCTTCCGCCTTTCTTCGAGGTTGAATGTGCTCCCGCGGCTTCCCTAGGCTCTCTTTGATCTGACGGAAATTCGGGGTACAAGAGGCTGTCGGCGTGCTTGTGCATCTTCGCGCTTAACGTCACTTCCGCGGATAATTGTGAAACCATCGATGGTATTATTAATTTCGCAACTGTGGGCCACCGATTTAGGGAACTCGCTTTGTTGCAGAGAGGGCCACCGCGTAGCTGAGCTGGATCTCTGTGCGCGCAACTGCTTTCAGTTCTTAGGTTTAGCGGCACGTTAAGTATATCAGTCAGTATTCGCTGCACATAGCGTCCATGAATTCCAGTATAGCTATGCTGTAACAGCGTTAGATTATGTCATCCGTGATTCCTGTATCCTGAGCGATAGAGATCCAAGGACCCAGCGCACCCAAGGATGTTTACGTAATTAGAAAACTAAAATAATTTCACGCTCCCGCCTGTCTATAGTCTGACCGATCGAAACCACTCGATTGGGTAGAGATTTGGTATTATGGTAGCCCTGTTTGTACACACAAAACGATTACCGAGGTTAGGGAGCAACGGTTGGAAGCGGTCCTCGACCCTGTATCATCCGAAGCACCAAGTTTTTCGGTTAGTCGGATGGCCATTTGCGGCTGGCGGCGGAAATCGGTACGTTTCCGAGCAAACTTTGATTGTTATCGGGCTGGTAGCTTTGGGACGTAGCTGAAGTGGCGCGGGACGGGGAGCTGAAATCGGCGGCGGAGATTAAGAGAGCCGCCACGGAACGGGGAGCTGAACGAGCCAAGCGACGCCTATTAATTCGTTTAATTGTGCTGACGAATCAAACGCTAAGAACTCAAATTTCTCCCTCTATCCGCGTCGATCCCCTTCTTTCTCTCTCCTGTACAAATTATCACCGACTTCCACGGGCCACGGTTAACGGGCGAGGTTGGTACGAGGGCAGTAACACGGATGGAGGGAGAGACAGAGCTGGAATCGTGGGGGTTGGCAGCCCTTAGCCGTCGAGTGGCGAGGTCCGCACGCTGCACTAGACTCTAGGGCACTCGAGCGTCCCGAAGTCGAAGAGGCGTTCATTAAACGATAACTCACACTCGGAGAAATGTCTTGTTAAATCGTCGATCCGGCGACAATCACGGAGCACGGCGTGTATATAGTTCAAGATCTCGGCAAAGACGCATGGCACGCGGTGAATTCTGCCCCGTTCTCGAGCGAGTCATCCAGGTTCCGAGCAGGCTTGCAAGCGCGATTTCCCGCGTAATTATTCTTCAGTTCTACATAGCTGGCCTGGAGGGAATGGACTTGCTACGTCTCGCTCTCTTTAAAATTGGCATTTAGTGGGTTGCTTTAATGGGGAAGTTGTGAGTTGCATTTCGAACTGGAAGAAGTGACGAGGACCTTGAATATTTAATAGAGAATGTACATAGGTATGTTCGTCGATATGCTCGGCCAAATTCACAAAATATGGACAGTTATAGGAGCATACTTGGGTGCGAAGTGCATAGTGGCAAATATAGGACAAGGTAGGAACCTGAAATTACTTTTCTGATGTTAGGGAAGCTGGCCTAATAAATGTACAGAAGTAAGTTAGTTTGACTACTTCCGAATTAGGTGTCACCTGCCTGCCATAAAATGTAGGAATAATAATTTAAGTAATTTTGTATAAGTTGGGTGGTGTATAAAAAGTGATAGTCACTGCTTTCAGACAGTGAAACATCTACATGCCACTGCTTTTGTGAGTGGCTCCTACACACTCTAATTTTTATCTAAACATTAACAATTTTTTGTGTTGAAACGGTGCGTTTGGGGCACATGGTTTCTTTTGAATCTTTTTTCTTCTCATCGAGCAGAGTAGGTTGATGTAAAAAAGACTTTAAAATTGATTTTCAATGCTATAAGCAATTTTGCGGCAAGTTTTTTTTTTAATAAATGTCTACCGACCCAGTGGTGTTAGATACATCCTTGAAAGCAGTGACCATCACTTTTTATACCACCTGTACAAAGTATTGTAGTAATTTCGTTAGAAGTTTTCTTGAATGTGTTTAGCGAAGGGCTGTAATTATTCGACTATTCGAATAATTCGAATAATTTCGAATACGTATTCGAATAATTAGGACTATTTGAATATTCGAATAATTAGGAGTAATATTCGTTATAGTAACAGGGGAAGAAATAATTAATTAATTATTCCGAATATTCGATTACTCGAATACATAGATTATTCGAATATTCATTACAGCCTTAGTTCGGAGCATTAGGGTACCATAAACTTTTTTTTAAACTTACATAAATAAAATTTGATGTATAACTAATGTACACACATAATCCAGGTAGAGTTTGAAAATGGATCAATTGTGAAGTAAATATTTTTTAAAGGATTTACGTATTTCTTATATACAACAGCATTTGTTATTTATATCCTTACATGATTAACGCTTCCTGTAAAGTGATAATATGTGTGAGTCGAGTACTTATGAAAACGGGTGTGTCTGAAATACATTTTCGAATTTAAACATGCTTTTACAAGCAAACTCTGAGTATAATCATTATAAACTAATATAAACAACAATAAAGCTTCATCAGACACTTCCGTTAGAGCAACTATTCAGGTCAAGGACGGTTTTAGTACACACATACGTAATTTATTATTATGTACTGTACCTACGAAAATTTCGTGTCGTTCTCCTTTCGCCAAATTGGTTACATGGCTAGCAACCTGGTGAAATGTGGAAATTCTATTGTGTGTCCCCTGTTGTGTTTTATTGTGTCATCTAAATAATTTAAGTGGTATGTACTTATTAATGATAGGCATAATAAATCAAAGTAAAATTCTAATTAGAAGCCTACCCTTTGCAAGTAATAAATCAGCCACTAACCGTAAACAGATAATCAAATCCCGATTTATTATATTAGTATGCAAGCATTTCGTCTAACGAAGTGCAGTATTTCACTACCAGACGACAATCGGTATAACCAGTTTCGCGAGCGTAACGAAACCAGAGATTTCTATCTATACGAAGGCTTTGCACGTGTTAATTCCTTTTAACTTACTGGCGCGACAAGTTGAAAAATTATTCGGAATGCAACCCCATTAATGCGAATTGCAATTGAATGTCATTATAGCATAATGGCACATAATAAAGACAATAATCTCGCAATCAAGTCCAAGCATAGCCGGCACAAAATGCGCAGCAAATTTTCGTACTCACTAGTACGTATCTATCTTGCGAATATTCGCTGTGGGGGAAAAAAAAAGGAAATACCCTGGGCGAAATAGCCCCGTCTAGATGTAATTCCCGATTCTCGCGTAGAAATTGCATTCTGTAACCGGGCAAGGCCGAACTTAATAATAAACAGAGGAACGCATTATCGTCGAGATGCAAATAACCGTAGTTCCGTGGAATTTAAGGCGGTCGTATATTTCAGCCGGCGCTAACCGGCGAGCGTGGTATTAAAGTTGATTTAAAGGGTCTACTGATAAGAAACAGCATTCTCCGGGGAGCCATGCGAAATGTTCCCCTTCTAATTTTAATGAAACTTTAATGATATTTAGAGGATCTCCGTAGAGAGGAGAGGCGACGTCATAAATCCCGCTTCCTAACAACAGAACATCTCGCGTGTCCTTTGCGGCTGATCATTCGCACCTTCGAGCGAGCGAGCTTTCTAGGGAACTTAATTGAATTGTTCACGAATGACCATACTCGTTTTACCGGTGTTAAAACACTTTCGCAACTATTACTCAGACCCAATTAGTTCCCAAGGCACGCTTTTACTGTTGTGCTAGCAAATAACTGATGTGTCGAATAAATAAATGCTGCATCATTTTTGATGATGATTTGCTTTGGCTAAGAAAAGTAAAATTCGAGTGACACGTGATCCGAAATTTGAGGGGGAATTGGAAAATCTAAATATGAGACGTGTATGTAGGCGCGGTAATGTAATGTAAGAAAATAAAGGTGTTTTATTAGATAAAAAACGAATGGTCAGCTTGATTACAGGTGCAAGCATTATATAACAAATTGGAACCTTTTGCGAGAACTTCGTATACCTAGACGACTAAAATAAAGCCTGATTTGTTGAAATATTTCTCACAGTAATATATTCATTCTGACTTATTCAAACTTTCAGGGTGACTAAAGTACATATTTAAAACGCTAGCTCAGAGCAACGTTAACCGATTTTGATGAAATTTTAGGCACGTATATAACTTACTTAAATCTACAAACGGGTTTTTTGAATTTTCATTACGGGCTCACAAAGAAAAGTTCTAAAAACGACCTTTACTATTTTTTTCGCTATTCCGGCCAATTGCATTTTTTTTCAAAACGATGAAAAAAAAGTTTGCACGTCATTTAGCAAACTAATCCCTCTAGCTTCTAAAAAAAAACTCACGTCGTTTGGACGAATTCTACGAAAGTTATGCGATTTTGAAAAGTGTACAAATACTTTTTTTACTAACTGTATGTGTAACAATAATGCCAAAGTACAGATCCTTAATCCGAAAACCAGCGATGGAAGGGACACAAAACCTCCCACCCATATCGTTGTATCGACCGAGAACGAGCGAGATTACGCGCGATTTTGAAATACGGGTGGAGCGGTAAAAGTTTCCGTCCGAAAGCTCGTATTTCATCGCGATCGGAAAACTATGGAGGCATTAACGCAGCGATGCCAATGGAAAAAGAAAACAAGCGGGCGAGCAAACAAACAACGGCGTCGTAAACACTGAAATCACTACGTTTCGAAAAACATTATAAAAACCAACGCGACAGATTTCAGAGGGTCCTACATGACGATATATCGTACGGGGAGCGGGTTGCAGACCAATGAAACGGTTTCGGGTAACGAAAAATCGTGGAGCACCGTCAATGACGTGCTTGTGAATGCACCTTAACGTGAACGGATATGACAGAGCAATGGGGAATCGGAATTATATAGATTATAAATGGATAACACGTAAATCGAGTATTTTGAGTGTTTCACGCTTTTCGACAGCCCGCGCCAGATACGACGGTAATAATGTACGATTATAAATACTAATTAAGTGTGCGAATTTGCTTTGATGGACAGATGCAGCGTAATTGCGTTGAATACGTCAATAGGACCGGTGGAACGTGCTTGGCTGTGCGGAGCTTATTGCACTCCCGTGCGCGATTGAAATGCGACAGGAAATATTAAATACTAGTTTGCTGTGGCGTTCGTTGTGTTTTCTTTTTTCTTTGTATTTCAGACACCTATTGTGTGTCTTTTTGCGAAGAGTGACTGACAAATATGTGAGCTGAAATGAGAGACACGGGAAGGGACAGTGATAGCTTTATTTATAAATAACAACTCACGGTTTCATATGCCACAGCACGCCTGGGGCTGTTCATAATAATTCTGCTGAATCTCGTTGCAGTGAATACAATGAAAATGTATTAATAATATCGGCATATTTTTTTAACGGAAGTTCGTGGGGGTGAAGAAGACTTCGATACTGTCGTAGAGAAAATAACTTTACGTTCCTCCGAAGGGGATATACGAATGGGTTAATTCAAAATAGTAGGATAAATTTCTGGGTGCTTTGAGAGCTTTTGTTAATTTGAATAAGTTGCAGACTCAGTGCAGTTGTTTACGTAACGCATGCTTGAAAGATAATGGTCCAATCATATCGCTTTGCGGAGCCTGTTATATTCGGATAGTTTTTAATAAAAGTTCTACAAAATTTCTACACGTTTCGAAAGTCCTTGTCAGTCTCGATAATTGTTATTGTAAAGAGTTTTTGAAATAACGCATACATGAGACGTTACAGGCAGATATATCCCCAGTCATATTGGTTCGGAGACGCACTTGATCATGCACGATCCTTTTCCCTTGGTCTCTTATATTTCTTCTCTCTGGCACTTTAGTCACAGGGATCAATGATACATTTCTATACTGTGTGGTATCCTTCGAAGCAGTGTTCCTGATTTCTCGATATTTTTTCTTTCTCGAGAAATCAGAAATCAGATCGTACTTCTTGAGAATTCTCGAGAAATTGAAAAAAATATTACAAAATTTATATTTTTGGAATAATGTTGAGAATTTTTGTCAGAAACACAAGAAAACTTTAACTGATTGTTCATGCCTGTCGAATTTGCACAAAATTTGTATAAATGGAAAAACAGATATTAAATATAATTGATATATTTATTTCTTTAGTACAAAATTTGTGCCAAAGCGAAACATTACTATGTTGTTTTTAATCTATTTTTTTTTCTTTTTTTTGTGATAAAAAGTCGAATAAATTTTTCAACATTAACTTTAACTTTGACTTTATTCGCCACATGACGAATCATTTTTTTTTAACTTTTATTCATTATACGAAATTTTTATTTAAATCAAAATTTTGCTCATCTCTGTCCCCGACTAAACCACGCACGTTGCGTGGAAAAAGTAGCTTGATCGTGCTAGCTAATGGGGCTCCTGATCGCTTTAAGACAATCCGTAGGTAGTTGGACGGACAAACTTGGGCGGAAAGGATAGGGTGAAATCGGGGAAAACAGAAAAGGAAACGAACAGTCTAAACCGAAGGGTGTCGACAAATAACCTTTAACCGGTGGCCATTCGTTCGTTGATAAATCATTGGGTCCGAAGCGAGCAGGTGTGCCAGGGGTGAAAAAATGTTCCTGCTCTCACGACTGTAACTAAGCAAGGAACTCCCAGCTTCATTGTTTCGACTTTCCGGCATCACGGGGAACAACGAAGGGGTGTAGACTCAATTACAGTCGCTGAACGGCGCGATAATTGGGATCAAGATTGATCGTCTTCCTTCTTGGTGCCCTGACCTTTTCCCGGCTGAAGAAAGAGCCGCTGCCTCTCCTTTCTCCGTTTTAGATGCCTATCTATGAAACGTGCGAGCAATCGGCTACTGTCGAACAAATTGTGTGGTAACGATAACTCGAGGAATGGAATTGTATCGTTAGTGGACATGTATCGATAGCTTGCGTCTAATAAATTCCAAATATGAGTAAAATCCCTGTTCCGTGATCTGTGGTTTATGAATAACACCCTTTTATGCTACAATATTTAAGGATTACAGAACTATTGTCGATGAATAAAAAATTTGTCAAAAGGAAGTACAGAAGACAAATCTGGAGTCATTCTAAAAATGTCTTCGAAAATATTTGACAAAAAGCAAGATAGCTTCGAAAGCTAACTAACATACAAGTTCCACTTTTGCGTTAGAGAGTTAATGTTCGATCAAAGTTACGTGTAAACCATAACATAAGTTCGGTTTAGTTGACACATCTCTAATCGAAAACTAGGAACGGAAGATTAAACCGAAATCTCTGAGGAATAACCGAAGGGGATGGCAGTGCTGTCTCGAGCGTTGGCGCCATATTCTGACGTTCGACGTGATAAACCAGATCGTTTGACGAATTTTTCAACCGGGAGTAAATAACGAGGACCACGGAAACGCCTGAGAACTACCGGATCGAAGAGCTGAGCCGAACTCTATCCTTCAAAATCAAACTCCGCTCCTACCGAAGATTTTCCCCGCATACTATATCGGCCCTTCGCTTCACAAGTGACATGTCACGAAATATCACAAGACTTGGGCAAGGACATAGATTTTTTGAGAAGCACAATTGTGGCGACAACAGTCCCCGCTGGAAACCACTTCGAAAGCGAAAACAACCCGTGTCTAAGAATCACCGAACCTAGCACAGGGTGAGGATCGACGCCGGGCAACTTTTTTTTCGCCCTCATAAAGCCCTGTCGTTGAAGCTGCCCGACGGACACGATCCTTCAGAACCCAGCTAACCCCGCTTTACAACCTCCCAGCCCCTACACTTCGCGTATCATGTCAGTGGGGAAAAAGCACGCGGCCAAAGTGGAAGGAGGATCGTGCGAAAGGTCCTGCCGGAGAGCGAAAGCGTCGTAGACAGGATGATAGAGAGAAAGTGGTCGAAGGAACGCGCCGAGAAACCAGCAAAAGGCTGAGAATTCGTGGATCGCAAGGGGGGCGGGTGGGGTGGGGAGGGAAATAGGGAGCCGTAGGAAAGCACGCAGCCGTTGCAAGGGCTGCACAGGGTGAGCGAGATTACTAGGATTTGCGCGTACATTTGCATATCGATTTTCCCATGGAACGGTGTCGTATGGCGCCAACAGGCACACGATATCCCTTAATTTCGTCCTGCGGAGGAGGGGGGTGCCTACGACATTAGCCTTGTGGCTACGTTTAAGCGATACCCAACCGTCTGCGCTCGCGGCGGCGAATTAGCCGTGTTAACTTGCGTAAGAATCAGCTGGATCGTGTATCTGGGAAAACTCGAGGCGTCGATCTTAATCGAATCGGGGCGGGGGTCGTAGTTTAGCGGGAGCTCTTCTCGAGTAAAGCCGTGTCCCCACTGCGTCGACATTTGCCGATCGGCGGTGCCAAACAAGTGTGAACGTGTCTATCGGGTCGGGTGGTTTGAAAAGCCGAACGCGTGCCGATCGATTTACCGATCAGGAAATGCAGTGGGGACGCGGCTTAAGGGGGATCCTCGTCTAACAGCCCCAAAAGTAACTGATATTTAAGAATTTTTTTTTAAAAAACTGTTCGTCCTATTGAATTAAACTTATTTGGGATATAAGGAGGCATCTTTAAACTTGCAGAAAGTATTTTTTTTTTAATGTCGATCCTTCTTATTATTTATTAATTATTGTGGAATCTTGCTCACCTCTTCGACGATTTAACTCCTGTTGGTGGGATTTGTAGCACCTATCACAGTTGTCTAATTGGAAAAAATAAAAGTTTCTTAAAGTTAGGTAGTTTACGCTGGTATTGGTTCACTTTAAAGAAAGAAAAATGAGAAATGGATAAAGTTATAGTGTTTGAAAGAAAAAGTAACTTTTTTCCTGAGACAATTTTTTCATTTCTATTCTTTATATCGCCGAGAAAGGTTAAAATTAAATTTTGCTCCAGTACCTGGAGAAATGTATAACGAATAAAATGAGCTTTATTTGAAATTGATCAGTGAATTAGTTTTTCAGTTATCCGAGACGCCAACAGCGTCGAAGAGATTCCACAATAATTAATAAATAATAAGAAGAATCGACATAAAAAAAATATTTTCTTCAAGTTTAAAGGTGCCTCCTTCTAACTAAAAAGAGTTTAATGAAATATTAACCATAGCTTTTAAAAAAAAAATCATAAATATCGGGGACTGTTACACGAGAATCCCCCGTTAATGTTCGCGGAAGACGAAACGGCTTTTTGAAAATTGAAGTGAAAGTGCTACTGCTGTTTGGGAAGAAACTATGGGATGGTTTTATATAGATGGTGATATAGGAATAACTATTCTGGGTGGGCCAACCTTCTGTAGCACTAACTCACTGAAAACATTAAATTCACATTAAATTTCAAGGTTCAAATTGACACTGAAGCTGATTAAAGTAAGAGCAAATAATTAAGCTAGTAATTCTCAGAATTCGTTAGTCTTCTGAATTTATATCAAGGTCCAACTCCAAAAGTGCAACTCCACGATGAGACAAAATTATCATATCTCACATGAGCCTTTAATCTCATGAGACAACTATTTAATTATTTTATTATTTTTTAAATGTTCTGTCATTAGTTTCATGAAATTAAACTCTCACGAGATAAGCTTCATGATATATTTTGCAAAAATCTCATCCCTCGCGACTGTATTCATCATTTACCTAGGGTGTGCCTAAGTTTTTGGGACAATCATTTCTGTTGGTATTTAGATTTGCCTCTAGCCATTTGCGCTGGGCACTATCTACCCTTTCTAGTGATTAATTTTTTAAAAAGCCTGGCTCTCAACATTAAGAAGATTGGAATTTCACAACGCGATTTTCCTCCCTTGGAACTTTTAGCTTGAAATAGTCGATGTTGAGACAAACGAGTTGCTCGAGAATCGCAGTAAAGAATGCGCAGGGGTACGGTTCGGTTTAATTTTTCAGAGTGGAAGAAAAATGCCGAAATGTCGAAGGAAATCTGCAGCATTAGTCCATTGGCCGCGTTAAACGCCGATACTGTATCACCTTGTCTCTTTAAATTACCATACGAAATTACGAAACGTGGGAGGAAGAACTATTAACGGAGAAGAAATATGTTGCTTTCGCTTGCACTTTCGATCGAGTAATTTTTTGCGCAAGAAATTCTTCGCTGTTCATCTGTATTCCTAGCCTGAATGCGTCTTTCTAATCAACTGCATTTCGCTGCAAAGCTGCTTGGAAATCATCGAAAAGTTGCTCACGGTAACAACCAATCTTTCAGGAATATTATTCGCAACTGATGAATCCTTATGAATTAGAGCAGTGAATAATTTTTCATTTTTAACTTCACGACAAATTGAAAAGTTGAAAGATAATTTCCCTTTACGAATCATATAGCTCTAAAACTTTCAATGTTAATATATTTTTTAAACGAAAGCTTGCAATCTTTACCATACATTAGGATTCATCAACTGCTTATGCTTTCAATATTTTTCACGCGTATTGATAAAGAGACAGCTGCAGTGGTTTTCCGTAATATTTAGAAACTCATAACACTTTGTAAAAAATTAGTTATTGATTCATATTTTAGAGCGCAACCCAAGAGATAACAATTTTCCGAGTATTTAAAGAGCACAGGTTTGATTCTACGTGTACATTTCCTTGGAATCGAGCGAAAACTAGAAATACAAAAATCAGTTTTAATTCCAAGTAACCAGCTAGTCGTAAATATTAAAAAAATCTCAGAAAACCAGACAATTCCCAATAACTAACAAACATACTCGATCGCAGATAAAAGGAGAAGGTGGAGGAGAGAATACATTATCCTTAAATGAATGTTGAACAGCGTTAATTGCGTACAGGTATTGAAAAATGATTGTATATAAAGGAAGAGGTACCGAAGAGTGGCTTTCTCTTCTGCAATATCCCTTTCTCAGGAGCAAAGTAATACGATCAACGACGGAGCCTGGTTGCCTTGAAGGAAATATCGAGATGGCGGCGCGGAACGCAGTCAGCGGATATTGGTGCGACGATAGGCCAGATTGAGAGGAACTTTGTTATCTGGATTACTTAGGGGAGTAGAAAAACATGGCGTTGCCCCCCGATCGACGTTACGGCAACTAAATACATAGATATATCTATGTACACGTGCATGTGGACTAACTTATTATCCTTGGAAATTCAAGGATAAACGGGAAAGTTCTTTTATTGACCTCCCAACGCGACCCTATCTTCGAATATTATCTCATATAGGTAGAGCTGTAAATATTCGAAAAGGTCGAATACGAATAATTTCGTCGAATATTAATATTAATATTGTTATTATTATTATTATTAAGAGTAGTTCCAATAGTACAAAGTACAGGCCCTAAAAGTCCTAAAAGCCCTAAAAGTACAGCCCTACTCTCGAGCTCTCCTCCGCTAGCTTCCGCCACCCTTTTTAGTTTCCAAGAGTAACTTAAACACTCACCCAAAGGAGCAAACGTTGCGACAAGGGATTGTTTCTACGATTCCGTAACGGTCTAAATAGTTTTATAAAAGAACTAGCCAAATCAGGGGAAGAAAGTGGTTGATGCGAGGGGTGCCTGAACCGAGTTTCATTCGCTTCCTGGACGAGTTTGTCACGTTCTGGTCCCAGAATTGCGGCTAGAACTACCGACGAACCTCTCCCCCCAACCGCCCACACCCTTTGTCTCAGTTGTTTCTCCTGGCCAGCTCCTCTGACCCCACTCAAGCTTCCCACGGACGCTGAGTTTTAGCTAAGACGAGCCTGGGTTGGTTAATTCTAGCACACTGGTCGCGTTCCTCCACGTGTACCGTGTTGGTCGTCTTGGAAAACCGTCCCGACGCGACGGCGGGAGAAAGCCAGGCGAAATGACATCAGGGATCCCGTTTCATTACGGCGAGGATGTGAAAGGCCAGCTGAGTCAGTGGCTGCCTTTGGTGTAAAGGGAATTCTGGTTTTTCCCTTCTTTTCCTTCTTTTCTTTAGAGATATTTATTGAAACCGCAAAGCCCACTTTTGCCCCGGGTATTGCGCGTTCGTTGGCAAGCTAAAGTCGTCCTTTTCTTTTTCTCATACTAAAAAAATATTCCTGTTAGTTCGCGGCTCGTCTGTCTTGCTTTTCTTGTATTTGCATGTCGCGTATAATTTGAGGATTCCATGACTTTCATCAGCACACCGACGAAATAGTTCATTGACCTGTAAAGCGTTGCGAAAAATTCACTTCAATTGACTCTTCATACAGACATTCTTCTATTTCCAAATTTCTGTGCCACTGCATTTTTGTATAATTTTCGTGTGTTTATGATAATTCTTCTTTTGAAATTTCCTCTCTTGTCGTTTCTGTTCAACATAATCTCATCCTGGAGGAAGCGAAGTTATTCAGGATCCTTTAATTGCTCAGCAAGTTTCGCGAATTTCTCTCTCTCCTGTTACATGAAAACAAAGGGAACTTGTGCGGTAAGGAGCAAATAGCCAAATTAATTATTAACTTTTATTATATAATTCGCTTTTGACACAAAAAGTCAGAGGAATGGGGGACGCTTAACTGCTTCAAATTAATTGAATTTTTCGTCGTCGTGAAAGTTTCGCGAGGGTAGCCGAGCAAATGGCAACGGGCTACAAGGTCCATAGAAAATGGTGAATGGACGAGAATCCTCTGTCTCTTCCTGCTGCGTCAGTGTACAATACTTCGATCAACTTCCTGCTGATGAATAACAGAAACGAATCGTTTTTTAGTAACCTTTAAATGGTAGATAAGGGTTGGTAGGAATGATATAAGCCACGATATACTTTTAATCTGAGAATTATGATAGTCTAGATGACATTGTATGCATTTTTATCTTCAGCTTATCGGTGAACTTCGAATCAACTATAGAAACAATTCAGGGAACAAGGGCATTCAGAATTACTACAGATTAAATTTTTTTTAAATTAATTTTGCAATTCACAGTTATATATATCGTCGTGTCAATGTCACTTAATTCAATTACTTGCTAATTTCGTGAAAGTAAATAAACGAGAAGTTCCTACATGTACGAAGACCTTTAAATTCTTATTTTATAATAATTTATTGTGGCCTTTATTCATTCGTGTTGAATTTTTTTGGTATTTCTTTGCTCTCACCCCCTAGAACGGTGCAATTTGATAACAAAATATTCCCTGAAAAAGTGTATTGCAATCGGACAACAAGAAATGGTCCTAACCAGGCCCTAAAGTTTAGAATTAATTGATTTGAAGAATTTTTAAAAAAAATGGTAAGCCCTATCGAAATTTTGCTCAAATAATATTAAAAGAGCACTTAATTTTCTACAATTACTGTATATATAAGTTTTTCGTGCTCCCAACCTGTTTTTAGTTAATAGCGTTTGAATATAGAAAGGTCCGCACTGCGCCTGTTCCATCTGTGACGTATTGTCTACACGCGTGTAGTGCGCACTTCCCTATATTCAAACGCTATTATCTAAAACATGGTTGGAAGCACGAAAAACTTATATATACAGTAATTGTAGAAAATTAAATGCTCTTTTAATATTATTTGAACAAAATTTCGATAGGGCTTACTATTTCTGAGAAATTCTTCAAATTCAGACCATTGATGAATTCTAAAGTTTAAGGCTCGGTTGGCACCCTTTCTTGTTGTCCGATGGCAATAAGCTTTTTCAGCGACTATTTTTTATGAAATGGAACCATATTAAGTAGTGAGAGCAAAACTAATCGCAGGTTCAAAATAAGGGCCACCCTAATGTATACTTCGTATATACATAATTTAAGAATAAAAATTCATATAATTCGTAAATGTGAACTCGTATTTCATGCCATTAATTTCTATTATGCGTCAAATGGTACATATTCGAGTTAAATTAACTACCTTTGTCAAAGTTTTCCAGCAAGAGATTCAATATTTTTTAACTGCTTTTGTAACCTTTCATATCTAAAAAAAATTCGTGCTACAATAGTTATTAATAATATCGAGGAGTTTGCAATTTTCATGTAGATACCTATATATATACATATATACTTCTTTCTAAACTTTCTAGTCTCCTGACGATTGGACAACGTAGAACGAAGAAACGCAGTCGACCATGAACTTTAATGACGATTGAGACGCGCAGCTTCATCCACGAAAGGCGCGGTCATTACCTTTTTTACACGCGATACACGTAGGTCATAGTAAAAAAAGATCAAGAATAGGGGGGTCAGCTGTAAATGAAGCAGAAAAGCAATTCCCCTGCATTCATTCGAATAAGAAGGATCCTTCGCTCGCTCCTGCACCAGCCTAAAGCCCAGATCGCATCCCGGTAGCAATGATTATCCGCAGCGAAGAGGACTCTCCCCGGGTTGGGTCTGGCAATATCCAGCTTCGACGCGCGTTGAATCCTGAGGAGCGTCGGCGAATGTCGCGAATGATCGCGGAATGAAATCTTGGCCGCGACGGAATTTTGAGTGGAATCATAACCTAGGCAGCCGCATCTTCGTTACGTGCGCGCAATATGCAAAAGCGTATCCCCGTGCCTTCGAGTTCCATTTCGGGCCCGCCCCGAACACGGATAACGACGCGGAATTATTAACGGCGTGGCGCCTCTTGTGAGGCGAGCGCGACACTTTACAACTAAATTAGGAGGACAAGTCGGCCGCGTTTCTCATTATCCTGACAAAATTTCGTGCCGGCCGGGCGCGAGGCTGCGCTGTACATATTAATCGCGTAAAAGTTAATCCCGATGCTCCGGCGATCCTTAATGTGGATCACGAACTCTATTAGATCGAGTCTATATAGAGTCCCGCATCGACTATATTAGTTCCCGGCTCTCCCCGGCGCCTATGTCACACCTCTGCAAAATACCCAACCCCGCCGCCAGCATCGAGGACTTGTCGCGTTCAAAACACGAATTATCTAGTCCCTTCTGTGTCTAGCCCCCTTCCTTTGATGAAATACGTGTCTGACGAACCTTCGTAGAATTGTTGTAACCCTGAAAGTTTTGTTCTTGGAGATAGGCGATTGAATCGGAACTTATTTAATGCTATCGATATAGGTATATCGATTCCGTGCCAGGAAGCGTGAATATTCCCAGATTTCCCGGCAATGTCTCCCAGTCGGAACATGGTCGTACTTTCCGAGCGTATCCAACGTCGGGGCCATTATTCGCCTTTTATTCGCCCATAGAGCGCCGCTGTTATCCAGCATCCGGATATATTCCATAAACGCGACTAATATGACGGTAGCTCGCGAGCGTATCCCTTTAATATAGACGAGACGGGCGTCTATAACGTTCGTGTACACAAATTTCAACCGGAAATCTCGTCTCTGGAGCAATTAGCCGAGCTTACGTTGGACGAGTAACGAGCGTAGCGAGGACATGGACGCAAATAGAGGGAGTAGAATAGGGGTATGGGTGTGCAATTGTGCTCTCAGTAGGTCGAAAGTTTCTCCTCTGGGTAGGGTAGACATTATTCCTCGAAACTCTCGAATGTGCTTAATTAGGCGATATTCGAGAAGGCCTTCTTCCGAGGTCGGCTTTACGCTCGCAGGCTGCTATTACCGGAAGCCACTGAGTTTCAGTAAGAAAGCCTGCCGTCTGCTACCTTCTCCCCTTCGTGCCCTAAACGTCTTACCTGAACTAATATTGTTTAGGGGTCTAATTAGTAGCACCCTGACACCATCTGACCCTGTTCTATCTTACTGTAAACTTGCGCCCTTCCTGTCTTCACATCTTCCCGTCCTTTCCCGCCTCGCTCAAGGTATCCAACGTATCCACTGGTATACTTCGCTTGTTTCGTGGCCCTTTCCACCCTCTTTCCGTCCTTCGTACACTGCTCTTGCACTGTACCGCGCGCTCACTCTCTTGCAGCTTGCGTGGGCCAGCTTGCGCCATCTCGTAGGTCTGTCCTCAAAAGTCCTTGAATGTTGGTAAGGTTTGTCCCAACGGCCAAGAGAGTTACGTAAGCGCCAGACGGTCCTTGGACCTCGGCTGCGCTGGTATGACCCACGCGTATGCTTAGATTAACGATGAATTTTGCGGAATGTTTACACTGTTCTGCGTGCTCTTAGAATGTTTTGGAGGCATACATATTACGTCGCTGTTGCCAAGACGTTGCCACCTAAGTGTATTCGCGCTAAGTTTCGTTTAAACGAACCATGATACTAAAGCGTAAGTAGGGTTTATACAAAATTCGACTTCTGAAAAACCTGTTTTCGAATTTTCACAAGAAAATATAATTAAAATAGGAAATAAATATTCATACTTATTTAAAAAAATCAGTTTTTTACTATTTATGGAATTACAAAAATATGACAAAATAAAAAGTATATACTCTATCTATACAAAACCAAATAAATAAAAAAAATTAAAATAACTAAAATCCGTACAAATCCTTACAATTCTTGAGTTCATTTAATATTTATGGATCTACAAAAATATAACACAATAAAATACACTGCATACAAAATTAAATGAAAGAAACAAACTAAAATAACTATAATCCGTACAAAATATAAATTACAAAGCTTTATTTTATTTAGTATTTTTCTTCCGAATATATGAACTCATGAAGATTAGTTTTACAGTAAACTGTAACCTACTGCAATATGCTTGTGTCCGAGGCGATTTCAAGTCAAAATGTTAACGTTTTTAAGTAACAATTAATTCGTTTTTACATATTAATTCTAGTACATAAAAATTTGAAATCAGTTTTCGAATTTTACAAATTTATAAAAAAAATCCCTAAGCGTAAGTGGAGAATCAAGAATTGTTGCATCGTCTCAGCAATTCCCCCTTTACTCATCTACGATGAACATTGTACATTTCTTTAAAATTGTTTTATCATAACAAATTGCAGCTCCGAGTCTAACATAATCACAAGTTCCTTCAATGTGCTCGTCTACGAGCAAACGTTGTTAACCACTTATTTTAGTTTCCAAAAACACTAAGTAGGATAAAATTTTAAAATTCAATCTAAACGATGTTCAATGAAACGATAAAAGAAAAAGGTAAAATCTACGTTTAACATCGTACGAGGATTCCTACTTTCTCTTAGGAAAACAAGCAGCAATAAACATTAGCAATAGTTATTCAGTAAATAAATTATAGCTAACCTGTGAACAAATTGTAAGATTTATTTCAACGTGCATGGTTAGAAAATAAATCGTTTAAAGCGTGATCAGGTAGCGGTAAGTGGAATGAACGTCCAATTCCCTATTTAACCCCTCACCGCGGAGGCATTCTTTTCTAGGACAGCATCTAGGCGTGGAACGGGGGTACAGGACTATTAAAATCTCGGAAAATCGATTTTTTTTAATAATATTAATTCTGAAAGTGTCACCCCTTGCGAATATTTACTACCTAGTTTGATGAGAAAATTCGAATAATTACGGAAATTGTAGCGCAGATGGTAATTGAGTGCACCGTCAAGTAACGGCCTCGCAGAACGGTATTGGCGTAAGAGACCTAACTTTGAAGCCGTTTATCTCGAAAATACATTTTTTAACACCGTGTATATCATAAATTTTGAACGAATAAATAGTTCCTCTTGAAATTTTAACCGGAGGTGTAGAGTTCCTTTCTCTACGGCGTGGAATTTCCGCACCAACATTGGATGCTTGTAAAACATTTTACAACTAATTAAAAACGATTCTTGCCCGTAAAAATGTTGGGAAAAACTTTATTCGCGTGTAACTTCCACAATTTTTGTTTAAATTCGCCAGTAAAGTTTCACACTGTAGATTTCAGTGCCGGAATTACTCACCCCAAAGCATTTCGCTTTCGGGTGATGGGTTCACCTGGGAGTACATACACGGACTACAGCCGCGCGCTATGCGGGACCATATTTACCGTTAAATACCTTCAATAATTTTCAACAGTCTGACAATTTTTTTTTCAGTTACTCGTAAAAGCGTGCATAAAAAAACTGAAAAGTGCCAGTATGGTGGTTATTTGGTATCCAAGCAATCCACCGCAGAAGTAACCGTCGGTTTCAGTCGTTCAATAATCCTGTGGCCCCTTAAGGAGGGTTAAACACTTGTTCGGCCTAGAGTCAGTACCTTAGCACGCATGTGTGGAGCCGAGGTAACCGCCACTTTCTTTCGACAACTGCTAATACGTACCTACCACGAAACTAGAGAAAGTATATGAGAAGCGCCGAGCCCTACGTGTTCGCTACGTTTTCGCTTCAAGTGCCTTGACGAGTAGAGCTCGCCGTACCGCAGCTCCAGACAGCTTTCGTATGAGCCCTACTCGCCATTCCACGCTGAGGGGTTAATATGAATTTTTCTGCCATTCTTTTCCAAGATGACGTTGACAGTGACGGCACGTGGAGCGCCCTCTGGTCGCGTTACTCGCGGCAACCCTCGAGTTACGCAAGGCCAAGAGACCTGATATTAGCTGCGCTATAAGCCACTTGTACGCGAGTGAGTTTCACGTGCGGAGAAATTGCAGATAGGTCGCGCGTGCACCTAAGACCATACTTCCCGATTACACTGCGACGCGTCTAATGGCGTCGTTGTGTACACGTGTACACACGTACGTTACACAGGTATATTGTTAACGGAGGGTGGTAGTCTCGCAATTAAAGTTGCGTTTAATCGTACTTACCCCACTTACGCGAGCTCGATTAGAATTTTCCTGGTTGCTGGTTTCTTCCGCTTTCGTTAATACGACGCCTGGAACACTTTACTTAATACGCGCTGACGTAAGGAACGTCACCTAATATTCCTTTTGCGAGCTGTAAACAGGATGGAACATAAATGACTGACTTTCTATGTATTTTTTTTCAGAGTTCTTTAGTATTCAATGGTATTGCATTAAAACAGGTGTGTTAATTTAGAAATTCAAGATTTATAAGACTTAGTGATTTTTAAGTATTTTAGTGTAAAGATAAATGAAGAAATATCTTGTCTCTGCGATAGAATCTAACATTTTAAATGCATACCTGCGGTTATTTGTATTTTGGGAAATTGTTGACGACTATTCTTTACAGAAATAAGTATGTTAATTTACCATAAATTAGGTTTAGCTCGATATATTCTCCGCTCGCTTTAAAAAAAACGGCTTAATTGTACAGGACACCACGCACATTAGAGTGGCCCTTATTTTGGTAACCCCCGATTTATTTTGATCTCACCCCCTCCATTTCATAAAAAATAGGCCCTGAAAAAGCTTATTGCAATCCGAAGTCCGCACTATGCGCGTGTAGACACTACGTCACGCCGTACGGTACTAAAAAATGTTTAGGAGCATGGAAAGTTTATATACACAGTAATTGTAGAAAATTGAGTACTCTTTTAATATTATTTGTGCAAAATTTCGATAAGGCTAATCATTTTTTAAAAAGTCTTCAAATTGAGATTCTTTCCTGTTGTCCGATTGCAATAAACTTTTTCAGGGACTACTTCTTTTATTAAATAGCACCGTTCTAGGGGGTGAGAGAAAAGAAATACAAAAAAATGTCAACACATATAAATAAAGCCACTTGTTAAACACGCAGAAAAATACATTTGACGAGAAATTATTATAGTTGAAGGTGCGACAAAACATTTGAGAAGATTGTGAAAGGGAACGCTTCAAGTTTCCCTTCATGTACATGTTTGTCACTCGTTCGTTGTTGTTTCTCTTTTGCGTAGCTCGCGTAATTAACATACTCGAGCATTTCAGATATTCGTGAAACACAGTGCTGGAAAACATCACACACGTGGAGGTCGATATCGATAGCCTCTTTGCGTACACTTAATGCCCCGAATCGATCATAACGGATTGCCTGTATTTCTGTTTCAGGGCCGATGTAATCGGGAAAAGCCACCCTGCAAGTATTTCCATCCGCCGCAGCACCTGAAGGACCAGCTTTTGATAAACGGCCGCAATCACTTAGCCCTGAAGAATGCGCTGATGCAGCAGATGGGTCTCACCCCTGCCCAGCCCCTAGTGCCTGGCCAGGTACCAACAGTGGTACGTCATGAACTTTACACCTATGTAATCGTTGCACCCACGTCTTCTGCTGTTCACACCATCCACACAATTTTCTTTTACTACGATCGAGAGATCTTGATTTTTGTCTGTTTTAGTCGACGACTACCACTAGATATTACCCTTTCTTAGGTAGGCGACGCTGCGTAAACGGATGACGATCCAGTGAGACATTTTCTACTCGAATTTATAGATCCTGATCTATTCTCAGATTGGCAAATATTGTATATTTATCTAGAAAATCAGAGTTCGTTCTTCAAGTAATGTAAAGGGGTGAATATCGCGACGGTTTTTAGCGGGGGCACGCGAGCTTTGGATTCCTCGTTTAAGGGGCTTTAGAGACCCTGGCATTGTCACTGTTTATCAGCGTGCCTTATTTGCGGGCATTGCACCGAGAGATAAAAACCTCAGAGAGTAAAATTTAGCACGCAGCATGTTTCTGGTCAGTGTCATCCCCTTCTCCTTGATTTACCCAATAATTCTCGATAGACAGTCAATATTAACAGATCAGATTGCAAACTAGAGGAATCTGTAGCTTTAGACTTCTAGATCAATATATTCGATATCTGAAATTGCAAACTGAAAGTATATCATTATTTTGTTGATTCGTGAATGTTCGGGCGGCACTTTATTTATCAGTGAATCATCTTGTTGGATTATGCCAGGCGAGTCAACAAAATTCGACATTCTTTCGCGGAAACTAGTAGCTCTGTGTATATTTCTCTCTCGCATGCTCGCACGCGGGTGCGCGCACGTTCGAAGAATAAAGAAGAGAATCTAGATGTCAAAGGATCATTATACGCCCACCCGCCTTTTATTCATGACATATATAAATATATATTCATAGTCGTTGCTACGTGACATTGAACCCTATAACTACTCGTATGACTGCCTGTCTGTCCCCTATGTTTGCCGCTGTGGCTCTCGTGGTTGTGGTTGATTGTTGGTGTGTTCTCCAATCACGTCATTGGTGAACAGGAGGCACCGGCACCTCCGGCACCACACCATCACCTTCAACAGCAAATCCAGCAGCAACTTCTCGCTACCCACGCCTTTATGGTAACTCCTGGTTTTGGTTGGCTTCCACTAATTTTTTAGTTGATTAAACGGCAGCGATGGTCTCTGAAACAAATCCAAAGTTCTGGAAACCCTGTGGTAAGTCAACGATTAGTCCGCCAAGCCTTGGTCGCTTGTCTACGGTATGGCTAGAGAGAGCTAGAAAAGGATATTCTGATTTTACCAGAATTTTGTAGATTCGTTTCAAAGACCATCGCCAGCTAGCGCGTTAGTGTGCCTGTAAGATTAGTTAAGCGTCTGTATGAAGGCTTCGACTTGTCTCAAGAGAGTGCCGCACTGTAAATTTGACGAGATTTTACTTGCATGCCTCACAGACTGAGATGTTTTCGTTTATCTTATCCAAAGACAAAAGATTTCTACACGTTTTGGAGTTTTCCTATATAGAAAAGAAGAGCATGATTTTTTTTTTTGCGGCCAAATAGATTCAGCTTGATCTTCCTTCCCTCTCGAGGATATATATATATATGAAAACTTTATTACTTTATAGATCCGGTATGATTGTAATAATACTTTACATTAGTTTTAATAGCAGGGGGTGTTTACAAGTTATTTGGCCAAACTTTACTGGCGCACTCTACTGATCATGTTGACAGAAATCACGATTGTAAACGTGGGTCTGCAAATGTTTCTTTTCCTACGGATAGTTTTTTAAAGTTGCAACGTCAAAATTTGTATGAACTGTGAAGCATGTGGATGCTATTCGGCATTACTGAGATGCAATAGTGGAATATAAAGAGTTACAGTTAAATATTGAGTAATGACACAAATAACAATAACGGTTCGTAAATAATATCAATAATAGCGTGTTTTCGTCAGCAAATGAAACGCAGATGTACATACACTTTTTGTATGAACAAGCCTGTGGAAATAGTAAAGAAGCTCAGCTTCTGTATTGGCAAACGTGGCTATACTAATATTATCCCGTCAAAGCGACATTCGCAGCGAATTAATACGCGATCCGAAATACTTCACCTTGAACTTGCAAAGATGATAGGATTACAAATGAAGTATTTGCAAACTTATATTTGTACGACATTTTATTAATCGATACGTTAGTAGTGTGTGCTAGTAAGGTTTGGTCAAACAATTTCAAAATACCCTGTATGTATTTTCGCGACTGTTCGATAGCGAAGGAAACGATTAAAAGCGAGACACGTTACCTTTCGAAGGTAAAGTCATCGTGTCAGTCGTAAAGGAAGATATTTTATCTCGCGTGAGTGTCCATTACCGCGTTGTTTTGGTAGTTTTTGGACAGCTAGCGTGCCTCGCATCCAGAAGCTTCTATACGTCGGCGAAAGGTCAAAGGATACTGGCAGAGATCCTTAAGAAAGAAGACGGATTGAGCGTTCAGCTCATTCGGCTGCGCTTCGAATTACCTGCCTTCGCTTCTGGGAACCCTGTTCTCTGCAAAACCGAAAGCTTCTCACGGGAACGCGCGCGCTTGTCGTTCGAAATGGGTTCAGAGAGTAAGAAAGAACGATTAAGACTTGGCGAGTAAACGCGTGTTTCCCTTCTTCGCGGATTTCCCCTTGTTACAGTTAACGCTGGCTTTCGGAGATCGTTTCTCCAACGCCTTTGCTAGTTCTTCTCACATGGGATAGTGGGAGAATTATCGCGGAAGATGCACTTTAATTTTTATTTCATTTTACTTGGATTACTAGGAGAAAGGAGAAAATCAACTCCTACGCCATTTTGCTCGCCATTCCCTAGCGTGGCTGCAAAATGATGGAACTTCCTGTTTGGAAAAGAAAATATTTCACGGAGGAGGAGATTCTTTGTGGAAAAGTAGATTCAAAATACAAAGTGAAATGTTTTTCAGAGGACTTTCGTTTGGAAGTTCATTGGTGTATGTGATTCAAATGAGGTTTAACCCTTCGGTGACACTCGGGGTGTGAGCCACCCATAAACAGATTTTGACGCTCTGTACCTTCCATATGCAAAATAAATACCTTTTATCCAAAACCGACTTACAAATTATTTTTTCTCTTAAATTATTATATCCGATCATCAACTCTGTAGATTTTTAGCTTCTAATATTGCAATTTGTAAATGTTACAATTCTTTAAAGATTTTCTTCGTTTCTTCTCGACATTTGGTAATCTAATTTTTTTGGTAAAAGCTGTGATAAAATTTCAATGAAGAAACTATTAAAATACATTCTAGAGACCTTGAAATTGACCCGCGATTTTTTCATAATACTTGAATTCTTAGATGAGATCAGCAGGCGTTGAAAAATTGTTCTGGCTGTGAGTCATCCAGTTATGTCAAAGTTGATCGAAAAAAGAAGTGTGTCAACGAAGGGTTAATGAATTATGTTCAAAAATTGAACGATGAGTTGATACATATACTTGGACTGTTGAATCAGTTATAAATTATGGCAAATGTATTATATCAGAAACCGAAATTAGAATGTAAATATACACATATATCCCACGAACTTCTGAACCTGGTACAAAAAATTCATTCTCGCCAAATTTCTTTAAGAAAGTTCTTTTATTTGATGAATACAAAATATTTTTCATACATATATTAACATATATAATTCTAGTAAATATTTGAAGGTTAAATAACGACACACACCTAACCGGACCAGGGAGTCAAACCACCTACAAACTCATCTTTTCACTTTGAATTACTTTCTTCTCAATTGAATCCCCTCCCAAGAAAGAAATCAATCGAATCCAATTACTCGCAAAGTCTCTAGACGTTCGGATAAACGCGGCAGATCTCAGTGAGCTAACAGGGGGTCGGGTAATTAGCTTTCGGGTGGCGCGCGTGACAATAGATGGGGGCATAATTCGCGCGGAGCGAAGGTGGGGATAGGTCCGTTCTAATCCGTGTTACCTGGATACTTTCCGGGTGTGTTTTCGCAGGCGACGAACCCGTACCTGACCGGTATGCCGCAGGTTGGCAACACGTACAGCCCGTATTTCGCGCCCAGTCCCATCATGCCCGCGATAATGGGACCAGCTGATCCCACTGGTGTAGGAAGCCCTCTCGGCGTGGTGCCACAGACGGTGGCGATGCCGCAGAAGATGCCGCGTACCGACCGCCTCGAGGTATGTCTACCACCAAACTACATTCAACAACAACAACAACAACAGCAACAACAACAACAACAGCATGGGGCCCAACACGGCGCAGCCGGGGCCTCAAGGTGCCCGATGGCCGCGCCTAATACCGTGTACCAAGTGCCGGCCGGTCCCCCCAATCAGGTGTCGCCCGTTTCCACGATGCAATCTGTCAATCATCCCCCATCCCCGACCACCATCACCACCACCCCCTTCTGCACTCCGTTGCACAACCCCCACGCCCACCACCATCCGATTCACAACCTGATCTACGTCCACGCGTACTACTGAACCGTCGATCGTCGCGGAGGTTCCTCTCTTCTTTCCTCTCCTTTGCCTCTGTTTTTGCGTTTCCTCTTCGACAAATTCTTTCGTTCCGATCCGAGGCCGCCAGCTTCGCCGGCTCGCGTCGCGCTCTTCCTCTGTACGAGGTCCATTTCGGTTTTACTCGCGAAATAGATGTCCGCGGGATGCGTTCAAGTAGCTTTTGGAACGATCGCGTCAGTGGCGGGGCGAGCAGAGTATTTTAGATAGTGTTGGGAGCTTTGGTGATTCTCGGGGAAGATTCATTCAGGTTACAGAAGCACGTTGACGATCGGTAAGATCCTCGAGCGTTTTCGGGGGAGAAGAGAGGGTAGAACCTGGGCTGGAAGTTGAAGATTGCTCTCGTTAGTTCTCCCCGAGTTTTAGGAAGAACATGGATAATCGGGAGGCTGCCTAATTAGGCCGAAAGAATCTTATATGCAAGGTGGTGATATCTTCTTCTGCAAAAAATTGGTTGAAAATGTAAGCTGAATTTTTTTGCTGCCGAGGAGATTAAGTTTAAAGATATGCCATGTATGAACTTATCGGAGGTATGCTTTAAGGAAAGATATTGCTGGGTTTAATTGCTATGAAACTCTGCGTGCACTTTTCACTGGGTTCGAATCACATGAATTCGGAATGTCTGTGAGAGAAATATGGCATTGATATTTATTCATGTAAATACTCATATTTTTTTGCTTATGATAGATAAAAGCATAACAGCAGCATTTCTTTCTTTTTACGGAATATGTACGTATGTATACAGTGTACTGTTTCGATTTCTCTGTCCTGACTTTTTAGCTACTGAATTATACGACGCAAACAAATTTAATTTAATAAAAACTGAGGTCGTTCATGTTAAAACAATGGTGTGTTAAAATTATTGCACAGCTTCGCACTGTCTTTTTTTACTGTCCACTTGTCGATAATAATAACGTTCAGCACCTAAAGAGTCAAAATTTATAAACGATTACGAGCATACATGGCAGCTCCTGAAATCTTAATCGAAAAAATCATCAGGTCCGATTCAACTTTGTTTTTCCGAGAACAAAACCTCGGACGAACAAACATTATTCTGCACTTTCAACTAACTTCTGCGCAAGGGATCATTTTTTTTTCTAGTTGTACCGCAATTTTGATCCCACCTTGCGTACGTCTACAAATTTATTCGCGACGATGAAATGTTCAACTTGAAATATTTAGCTTCGTTGTCGTTCGCAGCAATTGGATCGCAGTTTCGGGCACGGACACCCGATATCGGCCACGTTGCTTTTCGATTATTTTTTTTCGATCTAAAGTGCATCGAGTTTGATATTTAACGAGGACGATATTGCACGGGGATGATCCGCGCGAAACTGCGCCCTGCTGACGATGATTTCACGGATCAGCTGTAACCGGACGAACTGGAGCGAAACGAAGCTCATTAATGACGAAGAGAAATAAAATGGTTGAAGGGGACGGTTTGCTGGCGAGATCAAGCATAATTCCAATGAATAAAAGTGTGGCTACGATTTATACATATATACATATATACAGGATGGTCCATATATCACGTTCATCCTAAATACTCTATTAAATTATTATCTGTTTGAGGACCAAATTTTATTTATTTATTTATTTATTGCCACGAGGCCGATACGGTAGTAGAAAATGATTTTTCTATAATCATCCCCTTTAAGTGGCTCATTAAATCACCTTCGCCTTTTTACATGCAACTGTACTTCTTACCAAAAAGGGAGAAAGAGAGGAAAAAAGTGAAAGTAATATGGGCGTTTCTCTTTCCCCTCTTGGACTTTGAAACCGATTGAAGGTGGAATTTTTGTCTTGCTATCGGTTGCAAAAATATGGAAATAGAAATATATATTCCCATTTAAGAAACTGAAGGTGATCTTGAAAGCCAGATTTTAAAAAAAATTATTTTCTGTCATTATATTGACCCTTCAGAATTAAGTAAATTTATAAAATTGGTTTGTCGAAAAAATAAGTATTTAAAGTAGTAGCTGGGCTGAATGTGATACACAGACCACGCTGTATATGTATGTACTCTTACGGTATATTTACTTGTGGTTAACGTAACACTATGGCGTAAATTTCGATTTAAGAGAAGTATTACACGATATAGCGGATAGAGTTGTACATTTCTATGGGCGATTCGAGCAACTATAATGGCAACGATTAAACCGTGATGATAATAACAATTATTTATTACTACAGATGAAATGTACACTATGGGCGAGATAAAAAGAGAAGAAATAGATGAAGTTGAAAGTGTGCAATGATTTTCGACGCGAGTACATTGTTTTGCTATTTAGAATTTTGTATGATTAATATATTTCGGTGAATACTGAACGCCGATTGGAAGATTTTGACACTAAAGTATTAATGGAGAGGATGTTTAAGGAGAAATGTTATGAAAATTTCATTATTTTAACATTAACGAGAATAAAATGCAATAGACACAGTGTTCCATTCAACGTGGCCACTTCGAATATTTCCATTGTGGCTAATAACACGTAATGATAACAAATTACCTTACAAAGAATTTATTCTCAAAGTCATGTTGCCTGAAAAAGAATCATTCTCAAGATTATATCCTTTATACTTCAGAGTCATAATTTTCTAAATATCAAGAACGTCCGTTTTTATTTAAAATACAATTACCTATTTCTGGAAACAAAATTGCTGACATGAAAAAGAAATTATCCACTTGCAGTAATATGACCTTCATCTGATCGTCGATTATTTCAAGGAAATCGAAGAAAGTACGAAGATTCTTCTGTAAATCAGTTTCAATGCTAGTAAAAAGTTAAGTATGAAATTTAATGAAACGTAATAATCGAAACTGTTTCTCATGTTGACAAACACGTCATCTAACGTTCAAATTTATGGAATTAATAACATGTTCGCCCAATTATTGAAATAACTTTTGTTTAGAAAAGTTGCAGAATGTCATTCGTTGTTACATCCTTTCGTAACAAAAATCTGGGTACTATAGTGACGAGGAAAGGAATAGAAAAACTATTCACACCAACTGTTTTCATTACTTCTGAGTGCTAAGTTCACTTCTGACGTGTATGCACATCCACATCGTATGAAACACCCTGTACATATAAACGACAAACATTACTTTCCACGTACGAGAAAATTTAACTCAAAACCAGCTTAATTACGAAGTATCATTTTTATTACGTCTTTAATAAAAAGGGACACTAAACCAGTCGATCACAAAATTATTCTTACTGCTTCACAAAACCTAGAATGATATATTTCTGTTACTCGAAGACAGGCGGCGTCGCGTTTAATTAAGAGCCTCGAATTCTTCGAGTTCTTGTCGTCGATACGACTTGGACCGCGCGGGAAAACGTTTTAGGAGCAACAATAACGTTTCTTGCCGCGCCGGAGTTTAGTTTCGCTGAAACTTCCGCCCTGCCCTACGTTAGAGTCCCTGGTAAGTTTTATAATGCTCGAGTTTACAGATTTCCCTCGAGCCCGTATCGCTTCTTTCGCCCGGCGGCTTTCACGAAATTAATAAGTTTCGCGTGCCACTTCCGTCGAGAAAATGAATAAAATCGGACCGTGGTAACGGGTTGCGTCTGTATGTGCCGAGGGCTGGGGTTGGCAGTGAGAACGGAGTATCGGCGCGAAACTCTGAATCGTTTTATGAAATGGAATCTACCGTTCTGAGGGACAAGAAACGGCTGTTCACGGGGGGCAAATTAAACACGTATTCCGTTTATTCGGGCGTAACGAAGCAGAGCTACGGGAATGCTAAGTGGAATAGATAGAATCTGCGTTTTTCGCTGGACCAGTGAAATTGTCTATGAGAAGAAATAAACGCACTACACCTTTACGAATGACGATTTGTGTAAATACTGAGCAACGGAAAATTCAATTTCGAAGCAATCTAGAGTGAATATTTGTCTCACTCGCGCTAACTGCTATATACAGGGTGTTTCAGTAATAAAATTCTGAGGAGTCCAATATTCAGAAAAGTGGAATGACATTCTTCGCGATGTTTATTATATGAAAAGTTCTTTCGTAATCGAGAAAGGAAAAATGGATCGCCTGTGCTCAGGTATACAAGGACCAATGCGACTGGATGTTATTTATTTCGTTGTAACTTTTTACGAAGTAGAACCTTGGAAAAGCAGAAAAATCTAGCTACATTCGTTTCTCATTTAGTAGGAGTTCTCTGTTGTTAATTTTAATGAATCGATCTCGAAGATCGTTGCACACTTTAGCCAGTCGAAGTTTTAACGTTTTAAAAAATACATTCGTGTACGTATGCGGAATACGTTTTTAAGCGCCGATCCAGCCATGCATACGCACATAGTAACTCGTGTACATAGTAGGTAGGTTAACAAATTAACTGATTGTGTTTTGCATCGTGGAGAATGAGAGCTAAGAATAGAGAAGAATCTTATCGAAGGCATATTTGATTGCCGTTCATATTTAAAAATCAAGCATTCTCCTTTATACGAAATTGAATTAGGTATTACTTAAAGAATTGTTCCAAGTTTTTACCGAACTTTCCAGCCTGGGACTGAAAAATAACGATATTTTGTTAACATATACGTGAACGTTTAGTTCCGAATACGACGTTGTTTATTCTTTTTTTTTTTTTTATCGCGTTTCGACCTTTCCATGCACCTTCCTCACGATTCCTCGTCATGTTCAAAAATGTCGTATGTCCTTCGTTTCCCTAGTCTAAAACGTAAAGAAAAAACGAATTACCGATTCTAGGAGTTTACGATTTACAAGTGAAACGAGAGATAAACCAAAAAAGAGAGTACGAAAAAAAAAGAATGAGAATTATATGCGATGTAATGGTCGTTAATTAAACTATTGCAAATAGAATTCGGCAACTATATCGATTTATCCAACTAACCGCAATTGGTCTTATTATTATTATATTATTATTATTATTATAATATTTGGTAAATATACGATAATGATGGTAACTAGTAATCGTAACGATAAAAAGAAACCTGTTTGTGATGTAAGAACTCGATGACTTGCACTAAGTTCGGGTCACACGAAGATTTATTGAGCAAATGAGATCCAAATAAAAGAAATATAATTGAGATTGAAAAAACCAAATGCACAGACTACGTTTATTGATTCATTTTTGACCAACGAACAAAAGAAAAACAGATAAAGTTTGTGTGCTTTTTATGTATATTATCCTTTTTTTTTTCTTCTTTTTTTTTCTCTTCTTAATGTAATGTGCCTAATTGCTCTTTTTAGTTGATCGAACTTGTGCGAAGTATGCTCGAAACTGTATCACTTTTTTCCTTAATTTTTTTTTGTCCTCTTCGACGACACGGGAACGTGTTACTGTAGTGCGTATTCTGCTTCGTAAGATCGATTAGTCTCTGCGTGACTTTCTTTTTTTTTCCATTTTCTTTTCGATTGTGCCAAAAAGCTACCCACGATCGAGTAACTTGCACAGAGCTCTGAAAACTCATTGTTCCCACATTAACGATACTTTCTGCGACGAACAAACCAAAATCACCACGTCCATCTCACTCTGTCTCTCTTTCGACTCCCCGATGCAGTGGACATCTCTGTCCTCCTCAATCTCCAACCAACCTTCTCATCCACAATGAAAGAAAACAAAAGAAAAGAGAAGACTCACGTATCCCCTCGGGACGTTACATCATTGATGGTCTTTAAATTAATTGCCTGCTGCCTGTTTCTATATATATATATATATATATATATGTACATATAGTTATATATACATATATAATGTTATTAATATTCGATATAAACGTGTTTGGATTTTGCTACTTAGACCATTAATAATCCTTAACCTTGATTGGCCGAGAAAAAAGATATCTGCCCTGGAAAAGAAAGCTACTGAAAAAAAAACAGAAAACAATTACGTAATTTCAATGATCGTTTCCATATGAAAACTTGACCAATCAGGGAATAAAATCTGTAGAAAGCCAATCAATGACGTTATTTATTATCCATTTTTATCCATCAGTAGTGAATGAACCATGACCATAGTGAATGAAGCGTAGTGCTCCATTTAATTTTATTTTATTCTGTCTTCTCGAACTGTTTGCATCGATGTTAACGCACACTAGTGGACAATTACGAATAACCTTATTTGTTGTACAAGTTACGCGAAGATTTCTTTTTTTACAGGCCGGCACTTAACTATTATAGAGATCCCTCTGTTTTGTTTTTCTTATTCCCTTAGCCACGATTGATACGATTAGTTTATTCTGTCGTTTCGAAACGTTCAATCGATGATATCTTTTTTCCCTTTTTTCCAGTGGTCAACTGATACATTCGCTTCGGGAAATAATTATTTAGATTTAAATCGAGAGAACTTTCCGCTTAGCAGAACACTGATCGTTGTTTTAGGGTAATATAAAACTGCAACGACCGGTACATTGAAAGCTATTAAGTTCTGATAAACAGAAAAAAATCCAGTTGCATTTTCCTACTAAATTTAATTTGTTCTTATAACTACTTTATTCTGTCGCCAACAAGTTGAAAGCTACTGGTTGTCCCATTTGTCTGGAACATTGTATCCGTATTAAAATCCTGTTCTTTCTTTGGATAAATAAAATTTAGAAACAACATTAATTCCGGAAAATCAGCACTTTCAAAATTTTCCTTCACTTTCAATGTTCTCATCGATATAATATTATACTCTGAAAAATATTTATAATTCCAATGTTTCTCGAACGAAAATTACCTCCGAAACGAATGTTTTAATTAGCCACTGTTTTCCTTTTGTTTCTTGGTAATAACATTTTCCACTACTTTTCTTCCTTTCGTAGAGATATAAATGCATTCTTTAAGTTTTGTTGGCTAGCCCCGCTGCTGGCGCCGTGAATCCTTTTCCATGCACTCTTTGGCGTGATCTCACCTGTCAGGGAAAGGAACTCAGTGTCCTCAATATCGTTCGCAGAACTTTTTCAAAATTATCTGAACTCGGTAATCCGGTGGAAAAGTATTCACTGCACAGACGTAACTTTGGCGTAAATTGCACAAAGCTAATGCTCTTTACAGCTTTCGTAATATTCCTCGTGTGTTATATATACGTCTCTCTATATATATCTCTACAGCAGTACATATATTAATTTTTTGGCGACTATATATTTAATACTTATATATATACATGCATATATATACGTATACTTGTGTCTCATTTTTTCAGCGCCAGACTTATATATATTTACATATTCGTTGTCTTTTTCTTTTCCGTTGGCAAACAAAAGAACACACACACACACACACACACTCGTTTACTAATTCTATTAATTGTTGAACGTGGAACTGCGACTTATGTGTTTACTTATTACAGCTAGGAGGAGGTGCTTTTACATTACGTATACAATCGCATGCGAGTTTTCTGACATTTTTATATGCATCCACCTTGCAAACACATATAAACATAGTCAAGCTCACTCAGGACACACGGAACACACCGAACACACACCAGACACATGCTACATGCACGCTTACACACGTAATTAAATACGCGTACACATAGCACGGACACGATGTCGTTGGGCGAACGACACACACGTACAAAGGACACGCATATTCGTAACGTTGACGAACGATTCCTATTATTTTCATATTCTCATCTTCTAATGCCGTTCATTTACGATTGCGCGTGTGTGCTTTACCAGCCAATTAGAATTCTTTAACTTCCATTACGTTTCTCCTATTCGTCCCCCGCTAATAAGAATCCGGGTAACGTGTCTCAAACGAGACCAACGACTTTCCAATGAAATCCGACTCTTCCGGAAGTCCTCGGGCCGATGGGAACTTAATTAATTCATTAATATAATTTGAGCGCACAGGAGCACACACAGCAGCGATGTAACGCGCACAGGTTCCTGAGAAGTTTTCTTTTCGTTGAACGCGATTTCTGCTTGGTCCACCCTCCGTCGAGCACAGGACTCGCGAGGAAAGTCGAAAGAATTCTTCGAAGATCTGGTTTTAAAAATTCGAAATTTTCAAGGGGCAGTAACGTTTCCATTCTATTTACGCAAGAAATCTGCAAGAGCTTTAGAGATAATCTGTGGCCGTCTTGGAAGAAGTCTGTAAAACGTTTCCAAAATTTATCAGCAAGAATTCGTGCGAAGAAGTCTCGTCACGTGCTATCGTCGAACGATTGAGAAAGCAGAAGAACGCACGCGCAACCCTGCCTGTTGTTGAACTCCTCCATTGTTCAGCTTGAACAGTGTCGGCGCATCGGACGTTCACTTTCTGCTTTTTCAATGCGCGATGCAGAATACGGTGTACCCTACTCTGAAAACGAAAACGCGTGGAAAAACATTTCGAATGAACCGAGTGTTCGGTCTGCGCTGTATGTTGCATACGTGGGAACGCAGCTTAACAGACCATTCATCTGTTCTCTTTCTCTTTCTATCACTTTTTCTCGCTCTATTTGTCATTCTTCTATCCTTTCTTCTCTTTCTCTATGCTATGTGCGTACACACGTCTACACATGTATGTATATACATCTAATCTCGTGAATTGTACGATTCGTGTATCGCCTGTGTACGTGTGCGTGTGTGTATGTGTGCGCGCGCAGGGTGTGTGTGTGTCTCGTTATCGTGCCACTCCCGTGTGTGCGTTCCTTGTCGGGCTTTTCAGGTTTTCCCCGAAAGCTCGTGCATTTCCAGCGAGAATGCCTGGAAGAGCGCGCGCTTTCGGGGAATTCGAGGTTCGATTACCAAAAGTCTTGAGGATGACCGAACAAGAGCAAAGAATTTAGCACTGTCGCGGCGGTGCATGGTACACTTGCTTCGCTTGCCTCGCCCGCCATCATCCTAACACGTAACCTCGCTTACGAGAGATCGTATCGTGGGATTAACAAAATATATTGATCGCTGATCGCTGCATCGATCCCGGCTGATCTTTGTCTACACGCTTGGGCTTGAATGAAACACACGTGGCTTGCATGGTTTTTAAATGTGCTCGGTTTGCAATGCATACGCGGAAAGATACATAGTCGAGCGCCTGACGTGCGCGCGATATTTTCACTGGCTATTCACGAGGAAATAGTCGCCTTCTAAATCTTGTACGTGCGGCTCTTAGAGCCGGCGAGATTAGCAATTCAAATCTTTACGTAGGTAGTTTTTAAATGAGAATTCAGATTTGATTTTGTCGGGGTTTCAAGCTTAAAACTGCTGACGGTCGATGCGCGTTATGAAAGGGAGTAAATCTGTTGCGTTTTGTTCGATTCATTTTTATTCAATTTTTGAGCAAATTTGTGTAACGGTATTATAGCTATATTAATATAATACAAATAAATATGTATTTCTAGCGTGAGACAACCTTAATTGTTCGGTATTTATAGCTTGTCTTATTTGTAAGAAATAAAGTGAGATATATTAAATTATTATATATGTTTGGTTTGGGTGAAAAGTAATAGGATACTTCAGTAGAGCTCTCTGCTTGTAGTTAGGCATACATTTATAACGAAGTTTAGAAGTAAAACTAAGTTCTAAAATCTTTGAATATATAAGCGTAGATATGTTTCCCTTATTATTTATTTCCACTACTGTACTAAAATTGTGTGTTTTGTTGCACAGGTAATGATTCCACGCGTTGTGCGAAGAATTCAGTTAAAAGAAGTCGATAATTTTTGTCTGAAGTAAATAAATACTACTGTGGTGAAAAATGTTTAAGTAGAAATGTGTTGAGATCTATTTATACGTATTAAGATCTATTAAGAGTAAAATATGAAGACTACGCAAAATCTAATATGGGAACGTATAGCTGGAAAATGAAAGAAAGTTGTTTCACATTAACAACACCCACAGATTTGCTCCTTCCTATAACCCGTGGTCGCGTCTGACTAGTCACGCGCCTATTCTACTGCTACGGCGCTGGTGTTTCATAACACATTGCATATAGAGTGGCCCAAAAATACGAAGAAGTTTAGGAATGTTTACTAGTTATTATAATTATAAAAAAGCATCTGCATAACAATATAAATCTCAATATTCCTTTTCACAATGCAGTCTTTGAAATTTGCTAATTTGCTCAGATTTAACACTTTTGCATCATCTGAATAATTAGAACATGTTGAAGTTTCACATGGATCACCAATTTCTGATTAAAATATCGCAACTTGAAAAGTAAAAGTTTTTCTTAAATATCTATAGCTTCGTTAGATTACGCACATCTATTGATCTAAAAGTCTTTGGTAATTATAAATCCATACGTGACTGAAATATTGTTCGAATAATAACGAATAAAAACAATGACATCATACATTTAGTTTCTCTTCGAATTATGCAGAATTTATTCGATCCTACAGATATGGCCGGATAAATAATAGAAATTTCATAAACAACTAGTAAAATTTGATTCCAATAATCTGCATAAAAATTTGTTTAAATAACGTCCATTTTATTACCATTGAACTTACAAAATAGAGAAGTTATTAATTGTGTCACTCTCATTGCAACCAGGCAGTAAAATACAATATCATAGATATAAAATAGTTTGACGGGGGGGTACTTCCTATACCAGCTAGAAATAAAGATAGCCGGTTCGAGTATTTTTCTTTTATTACATTGTCAGTGTCACTTTGTTGTCCAACTGACCTAGCCTTAACCGTATAAATCAACGTGAAAATATCGCCGTGAAGTTCATCGAGCTATATGTTTTTCCGAATGCATCGCGACAGACGACAAACGGCCGGAACTAGCGCGTGATGCATGTGCAAGGAATCCTCTAACACATGTGTGAATTAACCCCGATTGATGGAACACCGAAAGGATGCTCCGCGGGGGCATAGAAACTACCCCCTCTCTTTGTCTTTCATCCCCCCCAAAACAGCCTTCAGATTTATCCGTGTCCTCTGACCTTATTGGGCGGGGCGAGGGTACACCGAAACCAGCGAGCGACGCCTATTTGACAGAATAGAACACGGTATTTAGCTCCACGTAGAGTAGTGATTAGATGTTCCTCCTTTTTTTTTCTGGGCGTTGATAAGCCCCGCTCTGTGACGTCAATCACTCCGTATTAGAATTCTTTACTATCGGGATAATTAAATATTCGGTTATGGGTCTTCCAGTACGGATTAATGATCCACGATATTTCGCTTCGTGTCTACGGTTCGTTCCTAATGAAATTTCATTTATTAATGAACGTTGATTTTTAAGCGAAAATTAATTTGTGGGGAATGTGTCTAAAATGTAATTCAAGGTGTGGTCGATTCGGGAAGAGATTAAAGTCAGCAGATCGGGGTATGATACTAACGGCCAGAAAGAACAGATTAAGACTGAAAGAAGTCAAGTTGGCTCTTTTTACACCTCCCAAAACAGACCCGACTTCCTGTATACGGGGGGCTCTTTCGCATCATTTGATCCTCTCGCTCTCTTTTACACACCATTCTTTCTTCCCGCCTGCATCTCACACTGTTTCTTCCTATCTGACTGTCTACTTGGACCCTCGGGCACTACCGTTCCTCCTCCCTTAAGTCTTTCTCATCTTGCTATTCTGTATGAAAATTCAAGATGCTTGGCAGATTTTCGTTAATAATTCATAGTTGGAACTAAATCAGTTGATAACTCAGAGGTATTTTCCTGAATACGAATCAAGTCTGCTGTAACTTCACTTTCTTTCACCTTCTAGGCCATCTATTCGAGATTTGCACATTTACAAGAAACAGGATGATGCGAATCGTCGAGCTCAGTGGTTTTGAATGGCCAGTTGATTTTGTCCCAACTAACTGTAGTAACCTGTTAGCCAGCATAGTTGATTGCGGATATACGAACGCTATTTATTATAAAGTTTTCCGTAATTTTTTACTCAAGTTGGGACTACATAATCACTTTAAATGTTATCACGTGACCGATCTAGCCTTTCAGCAAAGGATCTTTTATTCTTATCACTTTTCCACCAGTTCATAAGTTCAGATATATATATATCTTTAGCTATTTTATTCGGTAAAATATTTTTTCAACCCATGCTTTTGTTAAGAGACTATATCCACGATCAACAGTAATTCCCTGTAAAATGAAATATGTCCCTACATACGGACGGTCACTTTGACCTAGTCAAATCATTAACCATCTATACTCATGATAGACACCGATGCTACAACATCCATTTAACAATCCTCCTTTAAACTCTCTCACCAAGCAACAAATACTCATCCTGCATCCACATCATTGCTTCGCCCTTCAAGAGCAAACCGACCACCAAAACTCTTTCTAAAATCCTTCGATCCCGTTCGGCCACTTCATCCCTGATCCAGGCAGCCAATGTATCTCGAAGGAGAGAGCCACCTTCGTGAAAAAAGGGAAGAAAGAATGGTTCACACATCGGTTTACCGCCTCACCCAAACGATTCCCAGAGTTGACCCCGGTTTTGCAACCCCCCCCCCCCCGCACCCCCGTACATACGCCCCTCTCCCACACACCCTACCCCATAAAACACCCTCTAGCCCCTTTTTGGCCACATAGATAGAGTGCCATGCCATGCGTGTTCGCTCTTGCTGTAGGTATGTCGCGAGTTTCAACGCGGGGCGTGCAAACGCGGCGAGACGGAGTGCCGGTTTGCGCACCCCCTCGAGTCGGTGCAGGCGAACAAGGACGGCTCTGTGACGGTCTGCATGGACGCTGTCAAGGGCCGATGCAATCGGGACCCCTGCCGCTATTTCCACCCCCCTCTGCACCTTCAAGCCCACATTAAGGCCGCACTACAATCCCGGGCTAGCATTGCGGTAATGCATTCTCTCTCTCTCTCTCTCTCTCTCTCTCTCTCTCTCTCTCTCTCTCTATCTCTCTCTCTCTCTCTCTCTCTATCTCTCTCTCTCTCTTTCTCTCTTTCTATCTCTCTACTCTTTTTCTCGCTCTACTCTGTCTCTTGCTCTATCTCTCTCTCTCTTTCCCCCCTTTCTGTATCAATCTGTCTCTCCATCATTGCTAATTCTTCCCTTTTAGTTCTAACTTTCTCTTCACTTCTCACATACTGTTCATTCTATCACCACATAAGACCCACAAAGGTGTTTTGTTCGTTTTCCATTCCACCTCAAAATACACGGTCCCCCCTTCTGCCCTGTCATCCTTGAATCCAGGTGAGTGTACCGATACGGAACGATACATCTGTACCCTATGCCATCAAATTTTCATCCTTCTTCATCCCTCGGAGTAATCGACCGCCCTTTTCCCGTTTCCGCTCGCTCGAAGCCACTTGGCCGAGCAACGTCATTAAAGGAATGAACTACCTGAACGTACCTGGCTAGTCGAAGTCGAGCGACAATGCGTCGGGGCACCTGGCAGACGCCGTCGCCGCGGAAGTTTCTCCCAGGAAACGCGGCACGAGGCTCTTTGCCAACGGTTCGTGCATGTTTGCTGCCGCGGTCGCGTCTCCTTTCTCGCTGGACCCATTAACGAACGCTCGCGGAACGTAATTACGTGCTTCTGTCAGAAGGAACCCCGACGTTAGTGGGTTGCGCGCACTGATCTATATATGCACAGCGGGTACGCCACGCGGCTTCTAGGCTTAAGAAGGCTCCGCGACGATTCGAACCGCGTCACTTTGTTGATAAACGTATTTTCGATTCACACGACGCCATTACTTGCTAGCAGCAACATTGGTCAGAGATTGGTTTCTATATTCGTGTTCGGTATTTCTCACCGATTTATACTCCACCCCTTCTGCTTTTTATACAAAATTCAGACGGCGAATATGAAACTTTGGGCCCATACCGTACCCAGTGCAGAACGCACTTGTTATAAGCCCGATGAACGGAACTGACGGCGGGCGTACGGCGTGTTGTGGATGATATTCCGCTCGGCTAATGTTGCGAGTGAGAAAACCCAAGAGCGAGCGAGAGGAAACGAAAGCTCGTTATCGGGTTCTCTGAATCTCGTCCGAAGGATTCCAAAAAATTGTGGGAATAGTCGCCGGGCGTACAACGTTTGTATGGTAGAAACGGGCTTATAACGAGTGCCTACTGTACAGTAATTATTCGCTAAGAGCTCGTGGCTCGGAACCGGCGGTGAGCATTTAACGTAGAGGGGGCATGATTCCGAGCGATCGTTTCTCGCTTCTTTCTTGGCGAAGGCGAGAGCGAGACGAAAGGAGAGCGAGCTAAGCCCTCATCTCCATGCGCACACCCGTCGCGCACGCAAAGGACGGAATATCAGGCTCTCGATAGACAGAGCGAGACCAAGTATCAACGCGTCATCTGACTTGCTCTCGTTCCATCTCGCTCTCGCCTTCGCATGACAGGAGTGAGACAGAAGTGGGTACAGCGAAAAGCGTTGAACGTGTAGGCCAAACTAAACACTCAGAGAAGAAGTACTGTACATATAGATCAGTGGGTACGAGACAATTTCCCCTCCTCCTCCCCCGACCTTCCCCAGTTTCTTTAGCTCTTCGCTCACCCTCACTCTCTTCACGCCTTTCTCTTTCACTGTGCCTTTCTTCTTCCGTGTGGCGTGTGCTTCATGTGCCGATGTTTTGTATAATGTTCGCTGGAAATTGGGTATTTATAGCCGACGCTCTGTGTGTACGATCCGATCGCCTGAGCTTGGCGGAAAAGTGCGGCGATAAGTTAGAGTCTGTATTTCCGACCATACGTGTACGTCTGTCGTGGCTTTAATTGGTGAGATCTGATTGGACAATGAAAAATTTGCATGGAAGACGAAAGCTCGAGATGGTGTCCAGGTCCAAAATGTTGGATCATGGAGACTAAAGGATAAAACCTTTTTTTTTTTTACTTATTCCACCGTACACTTTATTTAACCGTTTGACTGCGGACGTCGTTTGATCGAGAGATGACAAACTTGCGGAAGTTTAAGTTGAATAAGCCAACGCGATCGCGCTCATCACAGTTTCGGTGGAATAAGCGGGGAACTATTTTAATTTATGTTTTACCAAGACGTTGTATATATACCGAGAATTGAATGCTTCTTCTAAAGATGACATAAAAAGTGTCGCAGCTTATAAAATGAAGAGCGCGATCGCGCTTGTCCGCAGTCAAACGGTTAAGATTTAGAGAAGAAGTTTATTACTGTAAGAGACTGCCAGTATAGAGTGCAAGAAATTGCAATGATCACTACTTTTACGGACAAATCCGCGGATCTAGATCAATGTATGCTTTTTACATTTGCATATTCTACTGAACATGCATATGAACCACGTGTCGCGAATCTTCGGAAAAAGGTTGTTAAAATTATGGCCAGGCGAATCGCACAGAGTTGCTTCAGGGTGTGTTCAGTTCATTTCTAGCGCAAATTCAAATCCCATCGGGCTTCTTCCATTTTTTAATAGTTTCTCAGGCGTAAAACAGCGCCTTCAATAAAATTGAAGACAAGAATATAAAAAAAAACGGTTGAAACAGTATGAAAAGTCTATTTAAAATATTCCTGTTTTCTGTTCCTCTCTCACCAGATTTAAAAAATTAATGTATGAAAGAATCTTAAAAAATATTATTAATGTACGTGTACTTTTGTCATTTAACAGTTTAATGCATTTTATGCATGCAATTTGTTGCAGAGTACATAATGATAATGATAAAAGCTGCGGAATAATACTATCACTGAAATTCTTTAATCACTGCTGACAACGAGTGAACACCCTCGCACGGTTTGGCCCCCCTCTACTTATTCTACATTTGGGAAACTCCTTCCCAAGAAACAATTTTTAATTTTTAACTGGCCGAAACGTTAACAATCTTTTATGCAGAAGCAAATCATTTGCGATACATGGTTCCTTTTGAACTATTCACCTCTTCGTTAAGTAGGTAGGTATGTATATATGTATATAGAAATGAAAAAGCGATGCTGACCTTGCATTTAACGAGCAAGAATCTCCACCGATCTAAATACGTATGCACATGTATTCGTGAAACCTGTGATCATTTCTTTTTCTACGTGCCGTACATTCTTCATGATGAACAAAAGGCTCGAAGCGCACGCATATATCCTCCTTGACCGCGTACCGTACACTCCCTTCTGTCACTCTCGTTTTTTCTGCCTTCACAAACCTTTTCTGTCTCTCTCTATCTCTCTCTCTTTCTCTCTCTCTCTCTCTCTCTCTCTCTCTCTCTCTCTATCTCTCTATCTCTCTCTCTCTCTTTCTCTTTCTCTCTAACTGTCTGTCTATTCTCTATCTTCAATCTTTCACGTGTACTGTCACCCTCTTTCAGTTTCCTGGGTTTGCGTCAAAAGGAGCTTTCGTTGCTGCGCTGCTTTTCGCCAATCTACGTCAAGTATATACGTCGGGCTTCTCCCTTGAACGCAGTAGTCCCTGATATCATACTCTCTATCTCTCTTTCTCTCTCTCTCTCTCTCTCTTTCTATATATATATATATATATACGCTATTACACACGTATCGAGCCCTATATCTGTTTCTCTTGCTCTCCGTTAATACATACGTATTTCTCTACATGTATGATGTACAGCACTGTCGCACGTGAGACAGGTTGTCCGAAACCGCAGAAGTAAAATTGGCCAATAGTTGCGCAGTGCTCGAATTACGCGATAGCCGTAACCGGTGTGCCGTCGAATGCAAATTAACTCGTTCATTGCTGAATAAACAGCCATTTGCCGATCGAATGTGACGAAGAGCTTAATTAAACGTCAATTGTGCGGGCGCGCGATTCGTTGAACGGCCGGGTTGGAAAAAGAAGAAGAACGGTTATCGCTCAATACGGTTATCGCTCATCTTGTATATTATACATCAGTTACCATCTTGTTTCCTGTCTTGATTTTGATTTTCTTCACCTGTGACATCAGACCCGTTCACGGTACAGCCTCCAATCGTCCCCTGTTCTCATACACACAGTCCCTCACCCCCCCCCCCCCTCCCCTCCCCTCACGCCCCTCTTCCTGTGTTTGTCGCTTTTGTGTTCGTCCATTTTAACATCCCTGAAACTGTACGATGTCCAGCCGTTTTCGTAGAGTGTAGTGAGTAGTACACGAGGCAGAATTCTTGTCAACATCACCGAGATACACCACTGTTCTATTTCTCTCTTTCTAGCAGCCTATCGCAGCTATCCAGGTGCAAACCAACTAGTCGCAATACACCAATCACCTGTTGTTCGGTACCTAGGTCGTAACCAAAGTACAAGGTGTTCCCGAAGCCACGCGTGACCGCTCCATTTCCGCTCGTAGAGTCACGTTTTGGAACGAATAGAAAGCAGTCTGAATGTGCTTTTGCTAGCTGTCTTGCCCTACCTGTTCAACAGACCGTTGACACCTCGAAATGGAGCGGGACCACGGTCTTGTAAATAAGAAGTAGTTAAAGTGACATGTATCTTACGACACGTACACCACTCTGCTGACAAGCTGTGCTGCACGAACCCCCGGCTATCAACCCTCGCTGCTGTTTTGCTGCCCCACACAAAAAAAAAAAAATACGCTACACCGGGAGCTGTCGAACCTACAAAATGAGAAAGATTCGATGGGCTTGTTGGGGAGGTGTGGGCCGGGGAAAAAGATATCTTCTCGTGGTCTGTCCTCGTTGCATTGTTCCAATAACGATCGGTGCATCCCAGATCTCGAACGCGGACGATCGCTACTGGGACATTGCTGTCGAGCGACCGACCGATATCATCGAGCTTAGCAAAGACTTGACAATTGTCCTTCGATTGCTGCAATCTCGAGCTGATCGTATAAAAGTAACAAAATCTTCGGCAAATATGGAAAGTACGCGATGTTCCGTGACTAAAGTCGAGGTGTCGAGGGACAATCGATGGGCTACTGCCGCTCTAAGATGAGGAAAGGGAGTCCTTTGAGCCGAAATCACGCCTTACGTGTGGAGATTCTGCGTTTTACCGGCATTTCGCCACTCAGCTCGTGCGCTGGTCCTCGAGAGGGCAAAATTGTCCATTGTCTGGGGGATAGAGAGCCAAAAGTAGAAAGAGACACGTGGGGAAAAGACATTTTCAGCGACGTCGCGCGGAAGAGAGCTGCAGCCACAACCGGGGCGCACAATGGAAGAAAAGTCTCACACGGACGATTGCGGCAGACCAGCTTGTTGGCAGGGAAGTCTGATTCTCTCAAAAGTGGTTTTCAATTTCCCAAGGGTGCATGCCGCGTTCCGACGTTCGATGATCTTCCCACCGATTCGCCTCGAGGACGTGGACGAACGAAATTTCACTGAGATTCCCGGCTTCTTGGCCTAGCAACTCCCACTCTGGATGCTTCGCCCGCGAAACCGTAGCAAAAACTGATTTCCAATCCTTCTTGCTCGCGTTCAATGTTTTGCATCCAGCCATGAGACGGACAGAGACCATTTCATTCATGAGTACCTCTTCTCGACACTTTAACGTCACATCTTCAACCAGATCCACGGCTGTACCTACACCTTTCTGGGCTTGGACAAATAGAGAAAGATAGAGTAACAATTGCGGCGAATTTGCCAAATGAATTGATTTAATCACAGAATCGGAGCTTTTGATGTCCGTAAGAGAGCGCGGGTATTCAGTCCTCGCGGTCTCGTCCATTAAATCGATTAACCTCAACCTCGCCATCCGCCGATGGCATCATCGAAAATCGCGTCTGATCGAATTAAACGCAACGAAAATGCACTCTTCGGAATTACCACTTCATATCTAAATGTCTGTCAAATGTACAACACAATATCTCTCCCTTTGATACCTCCACAGAAGATCAACCAGCGGATTAAGACTCTCTTCATTGTCGATTGACAAAGATACATGATCGCACGCGCACGTACACATACGCACATGTACACACACGCCCATGTACACACGCGTTCCCACTAGTCGATGGGTAGACACAAACACACGCTGGGTCGACGGACACTGGGGCTGAACCAGCTAAAACGTTCACGAAGAGCACGTGGAGATATTTTGCAGATTAAATCGTTATTGTTTCTCCTGTGAGTCTTTACAGGGGCCTGGTGAGTCTGTATTTCCTGCTTTCTCCCTCTCGTTTGCTTTGCCATTCCTGCCATGGACATGTCTCTTGGCTGTGTAGTCGTTGGCCACCTTGGTCCCTTGCAACTTTCCCAAGAAGAATTGGAAGAAGCAAACGGAGAGGGAGAAAAATGGAACGATAGAAGAGACGTACCGACGAAACTAATAAATCTCGACGAATAGCCCCGATTATTGCAGGCTTTGAACGAGTCAACAACGCCAGCTGGTATCCCGATAGAGGATGGAACTATTCTCTGTGATTTCTCACTATTCTTTTCCACCATTACCTAGCATGTATTATTTTCACTTACCAGGGCATGGATTCCTCCTCCATCAGGGACGTCATGTTGGGCCACCGTAGTCGTTGAACGAACCTCGGTCTTCAGGACATCAGTGCTGTTAGCTTGCTGATCGTTCCTAATGGCAGGCAGCTACACAAATCGGTGTCACGGAATCTACTGTTACCATTGTCAATAATTATTCTCACCGTTGTCGCTATTAACTATTTTCGTTTCTATAATAGACGTCTACTGTTATCATCATCACCTCTATGGTCGCCATGATCCGCCAACCCCTTCACAGCGTTTCTTTTAGATTCTGTCTACGTTTCTGTTCCCTCTTCTTTTACCCTTACAAGTGTTTCAGAGTTCAAGACGGATAAACGCAGTTCCAAACCGTAGTTTTATTTGTTCCTTTCTAATTCGACGAGATTCCACCGTCTGGCGGGTATTTTACACGGCTAGACCAAGCTCTTCGTCTTTTCGTTTCGTTGTCAGCTGCGTTTATCGAGCAAAAATCGCGCCCGTTTGCGTACAGTCGACAGAGCACAAATCTCAAGACAGATACGCGTTGTAATAACGTCGATCTGGGAGCAACACGAGAAGCTTGTTGCGTCTACATGCGCTGGAATATTAATGCCCGTGTCGTTTTACGCTGTCGAAACGTTCGCGCGTCTTGAAAACGCGTCACGATCCTCCTGATGCTCTTAATAATAAAGATATACATGTATGTACACATATACATATATATGTACATGTGTATATATTATATTGGCGACACTTTTTTTCTATGATACAATTATCGCGAACTGTCGTTTCTCGCCTATAGCCTCAACTGGTCTGTTTTTCTTTTTTTGATTTTTATCTTGCCCTCTGTCCGCCTGACGATGCTTCTTCATGCTTGCTGACAATACCTTCGTGCGCTTCGCTACCTGCCAAAACTTAACGCCTGCGAAATCGTATACGCCCTCTGGAACGCCGAAACGAAAATCAACCGATCGATCGCCGCACACGTAACGCCCAATGCAAAACGAATCGGAAAATAAAATGTGCACAATGATCATCGACGTCAACTGCGGTCCGACCATGAAACGACGTTATGTACACGTGGGATATTTCTAAATTAAAAAAACGACAAAAACAATGTGTCTCGGAACTTGGAACACGGGGAAAACTCTGGATTAATTGGGAAAAATTTCGAACCATTGAACGAAAATGTAAAAAAAAAATAATAAAAAAAAAACAAATGCAAAAACTAAAAAGCAGACGGCGACGATGCCGACGAGTATGGCGGGAATGGGCGCGTTGGCCGGCGGAGTGTCAGGAGTGCCAACTGCAATTCCCGGAGGACTTCAGAGTGCCAGTATGGCGGGCATCGAACTCGGCAAGAAGCGGATGCGCGACTCCAATGACGATCTGCTAATGGTACCACGGCTTATGCATGGAGTACACTTTTTTCCTTTCTCGTAGCTGGGCTTGAGAAAAATGGCCCTAACCTTTTACCCTTGTCGAATATTCATAGTTCTATCTCTGGTTCTCACTCTCCAAGTGGTATTCATTCAATTACTTGGTCGACGTCACTTGTGCAAAATGTTTATCCATGTTTGCATATATATGTTTTTCATGGTCCTCTCATCTGACCAATCGTTTTCTTCATACAGAAAATTAATTGATCGGTAAATAATAATAGTAAACTCAACGAGACTGTTACATTAGTCTGTTTCATGATTTATATTTATATTATACTATCAGAGTGCCAGTTTTTCTGATGTAAGTTATATATTAGCTAAAGACAGACACGTTGCTCCCTGTTAACTAATAAGGGTGCACTGAAATGTGTTTTTAAATTGGTGACACCTCAAAGTCATCCGTGCAGCTGATAGTCCAAATATTTTTAACAGTTTGTATTTAATTCTATTCAATTCTTGAAAGATTCTTAGAATTCGTGTCTTGGAATCGTTTTGTTCAATTAATCGACTAACAGAAGACAATATATAAATATTCATATTCTCTATACAAGGTTGCAACTTGTGAATGAGTAACGTTCTCTGTGAATGCAGAGTCAAGGGCAACGACATTGGAAAGTTTGGGCCATTTTCCAGAAGTCCCTTCGTAGTCGTATCTTTAAGTTTACGAATACAGTAATTGCGATTGTGAATACACTGCCGAGCGCGCTTAGAGCTCTAGCTCCTCTCTCTCTCTCTCTCTCTCTCTCTCTCTCTCTCTCTCTCTTTCTCTTTCTCTCTTTCTCTCTCTTTTTCTCTCTCTCTCTCTCTCTCTCTCTATGGCTCTTTCACTCTCTCTCTCTCTCTCTCTCACACACATTTTTGTTTCTAACTAAGCTGCTATATAACCTCGGTATAAAATACATGATCCTCCAGGAATATTTCCGCGCGTGTACCGAATGTACCCTCCGCAGAGTTTGATATTCGCGATATTCGGGCTGATATATTTAATTTCTTCGCGCACTTTTACGTATTTCGAGCCGCTACATATTTCCCCTTACGATTCTACGCCTATTATTTGCGTCAGTCACATATTATTGGCTTCCCCTGTCTCTTCGACAGTGCTATTCGAACGAAATTCGGGAGTCTATTTTTATTTCTCTTTTTCCTTTTCAATTACTTCTGATTTCTTAATGTTCACTTTGCTCATTAATTTTGCTTCGTAATGTCGTTCGTTGCAATGTTGTCCGTACCAGAGCTTACGCCTCGTAATGTATTTATAGATCGCTTGTTATTCGTTTGTCAGTCATCATCCACGAATCAGCCAATCGCAAGAACAGAGCAATTGCATTAAAAAAACGTTTACGATAAAAGAAAACAGCAAAGAGCGGAAATGGTTCGTGGTTGGTGAGAAACGTACACGATCGATTATATGTATATCGTCCTCTTTTGGCGTATCCTTTGCCAACATTGAGAGAAGATCCGCGATCAAGTGAATCGAATATAATTCATATTTTGATCGTGATCCGATCGATGGCTACGCTTGCAGTCTGGAGTCACGCGCGCATCTCAGTCTCAGAGTTAAAAAATTGAAGAATAAAACTTCTCGTGTCATTTTGCACCGAATAGTGTGCTAATAGTGTGTACTACGAAAGCACTCGCAAGAAGAATCGAATGATGACACGTTTAACTTGAATACCAGGTTGAAAGATCCCCAAAAATGGACCCATAGTTCGTAATTTAAGTATTTGGAATTTGGACTTCCCTGTGGATAATATTAATATTCGAATATTTGATGGTCACCCCATCTTTTTTTGGCATAGTGTCGAAGCTTCAGGAAAGACAGTGGCTCTTATTAGTCGAAGTTATTTGAAATGGGATTAAAATAAGCTCCAGTTGTAAAGAAATCCAATATATAATGATCCCTAGATATTTTTCAACTTAAATTAGGAATAGTTTTGTTTTATATTATATCACTGATATTTTTGATGATTTTCCGTGGAATATATTAAAATCAGATGGTGTGCCAGCAATGCTCTTAATACACATATCATAAAGGTGGGTCCAGGCCATACGCGCGATAGAAAACTGCACGAAACCGCGCAAAACTGTGTAAAGGCTTCTACTTCTTAATAGCGATGTACATTACACACTCGTTATAAGCCCGAGGAATGGGGCTGGCGGCGGGCATACGACGCGTTGCGAACACTATTCCGCGCGACCAGTGGCGCGAGTGAAAAAACTCAAGAACGAGAGGACACGAAAGAGCCTCTCGCTCGTCCCTCGGGTTCTCTCACTCTCGTCCAAAGGATTCCAAGAAATGGTGGGGGATAGTTGCTGGGCGTACAACGCATGGTAGAAACGGGCTTATAACGAGTGCGTACTGTAACCCAATAACGTGGTGTCCCCGTTTCTCTGTCGTTTTTCTTTAGTAAGTGGTAAATTATAATGAATGCAGCACCTGCAATTTTGATACACTCGTCACGATTCATAGCGAACACTTGGCGCACTATGGCACACCCGCGAACGTGGACGATGCTGCTGCGCGGAGTTTTGCACGGTTTTGCGCCACGCGGTGCCTTTGGTCTGAACCCACCTTGATGCTAAACGAGCCACAACATTTGTCTCCCTCGGTAGGTTGAGGTTCTCAATGTTCTTAATCGTTCCAAACAGTGTACAAAATGGTCCTTGGCTCTTTCATACTTGACACTCCAATGTGCCACCTCAGCTGCCTTCATTCTCTAGCCTAGTGTCGATGCGTCAGCAGGTATTGAAATTACGCGCTCAGGGTTCATTTCTAGGTATGCTTGCACTTGGTGTTCGGGTTAACAGCGGTGCAACTCGATTCAAATGGAAACAATCGGGGAGCCCTAGTTTGATCGGAAATGTCAGCGGACTTATCGTTGTCCTTTCATTCGCCGATGTTAAATGTCATGTGGCAAAGTTGACGTGCGAGACGGTCAGTACCCTGTCCGTCGGCGGGAAATATGGACGTGAAGCTTGACAATAGCGAGTAATTATTATGTTTAGTTGAGAAATGCGCGCGTGCTTCACAGCGGACACCTCCGACGACATTCTGAACTCTAATCTCCGTACGTCAGGACCTTCTTGCGAGTAGAGCGAACAGAACGAAAGAAGATCGATTTATCGAGGAATATAGAGCCAGAGTTTGGTACTGGAAAGTTGGTACTGCGCTTACGGAGCGTTAGATCTGTGTAAATTTTGAGCTTGCGCCGATGATGCATGTTGTGCTTAAGCGACTACCGAGGTGATGGTGTCGAAATATCATCCCCTCGACGCTCTGGACGATGACCCCGAAGGTTTTGCGTCATTATTTTTTTTTTCAAACAGATAACCAGCAACTACGGTACCCGCGATAAATGTACGGAATCTTCTACCTTTCTTTTTCTTTGGTTCCTTTGACGATCTCTGTCTTCTTGGTTCTAGAGCCGTGCGAAACCTGCTAAGAGAGCACAGTAGGTCGCTTATATACATACACTGGCTACCTTCTTACGCTACTTTTTCTCTCTGACAATCTCTTTATCTTTCTTTCGCCACGAACTGTCGAACGTTCTCTCTATTCCCTCTGTCGTTTTATTGTCTTAACAGCGAACTGTGTCGGTTCACGTCTCCTCCGCCTAAGAATCTCTGCTCTCATTCGGCACACGTTAAACTTTTCTCTTCCATTTCTAAATTGAACGAAGACGTTTCTCCACGATTTCGTTGTTCCTTCCTTTTTTCGTAAATCAATCGACAGAGAGACCGATTTGACGTATTGCATTTTCAGCTTGCGACACATTTCCCTCCCCTTTTTTGTAACTGGCAAATTATTCCGCCGTTGATAACCCCGAGATTCTGTATTTGTATCCAGCTAATGGCATCGAATCCACTTTGTTGCGTGAGCATCAGTTCTGTACATACACACACACACACACACACATACATACACGTGCGCACATATATTTGTCGTTACAACAATGGCAACACTATGTCCCGCTGAATACTCGAAGACATCACCAGCTTTTGAGCTTTTGCATCCAAACTACGCAGCTTCTGACTAAAAACATTATGACACATCGATAGAACACACATTGTTTCTGTTTCGCTTCTTTTCTCCACTATCTGTCGCCGTATGGTTAATCACAACGTCGTCTCTGTTTATTGTCTTTGCTCACAGCTTTCGCGGCTCCTATCCATTCCAACGTATTCGCGATTTTTTGTTGACTTTTGCAGCCGATACCCGTCGATCTTCTGTAGAATCTATTACTGTACAGATACTCGAAGAACCTTGCGCGCTTGTTGAGTGAGAACTGTTCGAATTCAAGATTTGCGTTCGCCGTTACATCTCTTAATGGACTGTCTGATTCTCGATTGAAGCAGGAGCAACGATTCCCCTCGTTAATTGGCCCCCGTGACGGTGTCCCGTAATAAAACGTGGCTGATATTTCTGACACGGTTGAAGTAGTCGTGGCAGGGACAAAAAGAAAAAAGACAGCCAGAAAAGAATGAGCGATTTTACAGTTATCCAACAACGAACGTCGTCAATTTGGGGACGTCGCCGCAAGCTGCGTCATCGGCACAACTTTTACACACTGCTACTTGTTACTACTACTATTAACCACTATTATTAACCAATACAACCAACGTTTCGCCGTGTAACCCAGATTCTGTGACTCTATCCGATTCTGTTTCTCTCTAAACCCTCCTCGCCAATCTCACTATCCTCCTGCGTAAATCCGTTTAATACAGACAGTAAACCGCACCTCGTCCTTGAAATTAGTTGAAACCGATCCTGTCTTTGTTGCAGATGGACATGAAGTCTGTCGGATCGTTCTACTACGAGAACTTTGTAAGTGCAGAATCTAACCACTGAATCATAATCTCGCGCAACACCTTTTTTTTATATTTTTTTTTTTCTGTTATGTCCACTCGCTTTGTCCATTGACCGCGTTGATCAACGTTGATGGAAGACAATGGTAATGCATCGTGCGGTGTGCATCGGTTCTCGTGAGATCCTATCTCCACGAACGTTTCCCCGATATACAAGAGTCTTTTGGCAAAATTGATCGGAGACAAGGCGCCCACGCCTAAGCGTTCAACCCTTTAATGTTTCACCCAAGTGTTCCTTGCAGCGAAGCGAACGTTTGCCTAGCTCAGCTCACTTACGTTGCCTTGCCAAATCTCGGGTTGCCTCCGGCCAGGCCTCCAGCTCCGCTGGAATCAGCAGACAGTTCGAAATATAGAATCCCAAAAAGCGAGAAAACCGACGAGCCCCCAAGCGAGCAGAGTCGAGGCTTCCGACTACAGAAGCTTCCACTCGAGATGCTGGTGTCCCCTACGAATGCCCTGCCTCTTGCTAATCATAAACATTCCCGCGCTTCTCTTTTTCCAGGCCTTCCCAGGAATGGTTCCGTATAAACGACCGGCGGGCGACAAGTCCGGTATGCCGGTCTATCAGCCGACCGGCGCGACCACCTATCAACAGTTAATGCAGCTGCAGCAGCCGTTCGTGCCTGTGTCATGTGAGTACACTGGAACACCACCCCTACCCACCCAAACCTCTAACCAATCGGTCGTGCAACCCCCGAACGTGCAAAGCAACCACCACGCGGTGGTGGTTCAGTCCTCCTCCTCCTCCCAGGGAACCGGCGGCGCCACAGTCAATAACTGCGCCGACGCCAACAATGGCGTGCTGATGGATCCCTGCAACAACCCACCGCCACCACCTCCAACCGCCGACAATAACAGTAACAATAGTAACGGCAGTAACAAGCAGCCGAGCGCCTCGCAGAATCACGAAATATCCGAGAACGCGCACAACTCCCCCGAATTGAATCACTCGAGTCCCACCTCGATCGCGCAGCAGCAACATCAACAGGTCCAGCATCAACAGCAGCAAGCGCAGCAGCAAGCGCAGCAGCAAGCGCACCAGCAGGCACACCAGCAGGCACAACAGCAGGCGCAGCAGCAGGCACAGCAGCAGGCACAACAGCAGCATCAACAGCAACAGCAGCATCAGCTGCAACATCAGCAACAAATACAAAATCAGCTGGCACTGTCTGCCTCTGGCGTACAGTCCGCGATGAGTCCGCTAACCTCGGTTGCTAGCCTAACCTCGATGCCAGGCGTCGTCAACATGGCCTCTATGGCCTCCATGGCCTCCATGGCATCTATGACGAACGTACCGTCTATGACGAGTATAGCGTCCATGTCCAACTACAACGCTTCGAACGTGGCTAGCCTGAATATGCTCAACAGCCTCGGGATGGCGTCTGGCCTGCCAACTCCCCTCGATCCAGCCGCCCTGGCGAAAGAGGTCGCACAAAAGAACTACGCGAAAGCAATTAAGCTCTCCCAGGCTTCGCAGTCGTATCCTATCAACCAGCTCACCGCTCTCAACTACACCGGCGTTGCCTTGAACAAACAAGCCCTGGTGAACTCTGCTGCCGCTGGAAATCCAGGAGTCGCTGGTCTGCAGGCTACAGCAGCGGCCCCTAGGCCAGTAATCCCGAATCTGGCTGGAATTCCAGGCGCCCTGACCTCGCCACTGTCCGCTGGAATCCTTGCCTACTCTAGACCACACGCAGGGACTCCGATCAATCCCTACTCCCTGATAAGGCAACAGATCCTCCCGAATCCTTATGTTCAAGCCTCGATGCCGACTGTCTCCGGCGTGGCAGCCGCTGCCGCTGTCCAGGGCAGTCCTTACGTGCAGAATCCTTACACGGTCCTGTCGGGTGTTGGCAGCGTGCCTGGAGTCGCGGCCGCAGGTGTACCAGGTGTCCCACAGCTATCACAAATTCCAAATCCTGCGACGATCGCGGCACAACCGCAAGTCGCCATTCCCGTCAGTTCTGGCGTGATCATGCAGCCATACAAGAAGATGAAGACCTCGTAAACGGCGATGGTCGTTGGTTCGAGGGGAGGACAGACTCCTCCCCCGCTGCTCTGAGCGTTTTTGGTTCCTTCTTCTGGGCCCCATTTGCGTTCTCTCTTTCGGTCACGAACGCTGCGCATCGTTTTCCTTCGTGTTTCCTTCAGTCTTGAAGGTGCTCGCGTTCTGAACCATCGAGACGTGTGCGTTAATTCTTATTTTCATGACTGCGTTCACTTTTAGTCATCTTCTGGACCACAGTATGTAACTGGTCTTTGAAAATGATTCGACTGTACACGGCATCTCTCATCTAACTTGGTCCCTTGAAATGTTTTCTGCATTCTCAACGTCTTGGAAATTTATTTTCTACCAAAGTGGTATGGTTTCAGCCACAATGAATTTCAGAAAGTCACTTTGGTGTTTTGTACACAATACAGTCAGAGTGTATGTAGAGCAGTTGCGTTTTATTTATTTTTTTAATTAATATCAAATAGTGTTTTAATCATTTATAAGTCAACGTTACACAATGTCACACGCCAGCAAGACTTTCTGTTTAATGTCCTCATGAAACCGTACAACTACGGCGTACTCTATTACTTCGTTCTCCAAAAATCGTTCGTCTCAAATGCCAGAATTGAAGGAAATGTTTCAAGTGGTAAGAGTTAAGTAGAGCACACATTATACGCGAGTACACGCATATATTTTTTTATTTAGCTCAAGTAGAAGGAGAGTTGAATGAAAATATGATACTATAACGAGAAATTGAGCGTACCTTGCGGATACTATCTTTGATGCGAAAGAAACGACTGAAGCGCTCGTTCATGTCTACGAAAGAGGGAATACCAACCAAGCGAATGCGAAACGAGAAATGAAACGGTGGAGAGAAAAAAAAAAGAAACAAGAGTTCCGAAAATAGATTCATTTTCTAGTCAGACATTGTCGATGAACAGTGCCTTATTGACCCGATTCTACTCGAAGCGTTTCGAAGCGTAAAGCATTAACGAAAAATATCGACATAAAGACTTTACTACCCTTATGATTTCTCCTTTTCGGTATCCCGAGGCATCCATGAACGGCTTATTTATTGTTCCATGTTTTATCTTTTTTCTTCTTCCGAACTCTCTTCTTCTGTCTGTTAAAGTGAATCTATAAAGACTTGCCAGAACTAACTTCACGTTTTGCACAGAGCCATTGGAATTATTATAATTATTATTATTCATTTTATTTTGCATACGCTCCAGCGTACCTTTGAAATAATAATAGCTTAATATATAATGAATATATAGTCACAATATGCGCGACACAGTTGTGATATATTCATAGTATATAGATATATATATATACAATTTTTAATTGTAAATTAATTTCAATTGTAACAAGTTGCATTGGTAAGAATGATTTTTAAAAAAAAAAATTTTATTGAAATTTCTATTGCGACGCGTCGCCACGCGACCAATTTCGTTTTGTTTTTGAATATTATTTCGGTTGTTACGAGGCGAAAAAGGGAAAGAAAAATCGTTACCTCGACATTATCTCGCAATTTAAGTCCTTCTTTTATACGCCAAGATGGACGGAAACGAGGCTCGCGGCCTAAGTCACGTGACACGTGCGCAAACTTGCCTTTATTAAGTCGCAGAGTTTTTAACGTTTATCTCAGTCTGTTGTTGAAGTCCATTCTTTTTATTCCCTCGACCCTCGACCCCCCCCCCCCCCCTCCCGCTTTAAATTCAATCGCTCGTTAGTCGATGCCGATTGATTTTATCCACTATTATACATTGTTTATCGTTTGTTAGATTTTACTTTAATGTCATTTACTTGTAGATTAACTATTAAGATAGCGGAAAGGGGGAGGGATGGAGTGGGAGAAGGGAAAGACGAACAAATTTTATTTTTACGGATGTGAAACGTCCTGTAGCACCGATCGTACTTTTAAATATTATATCGTTTATTATTGTGAGTTTCTCGAGGTTACAGTCGAAGCGAAACCAATCGGCCGTCCAAGACTATGGCGTGAACGTGTGATCACGAACGGCCAGTTGATTTTGTTCCGGCCGTAGCCGTTAATGTTAAGCATTAACGTTACCAGAACGACGTTTCTCCCGGAAGAAGCTCCTCCAGATCCGATCTTCGCCCTTTTCGAATTAGCATTAGGGTATTAATTGAACTATAGTAACGTATGTTTCCTAGAAACACCTTGCACATCGATGAGATTTGAAGTGGAAACGCCGACCGTGCTCGGGCGATCCTTTTAACTCGTACATATACATACATATACTGATTAACGTATGCATAGATTTAGCAGAGACTACGTCCTACCTTATTTTATCTAGCGGTTACGACATGTAATTTATCCGATAGCTATGTAACGGCGCGCGAGAGACGCAGAGTGCGGCGTCCTTCTGTACCACGGCGGATTCAATTCGGGGGAGTTCGTTGCACGCAGGTGAACCTCGTCAATTGCAAAAAAAAAAAACAAAAAAAAAACTTCACGAGCTTATCGCATTTAGAGGAGAAACGGACGATTATGAGCA